>CM076593.1:7018872-7652718 GCA_038430175.1 Ficus hirta | reverse complement strand
ATGAGAACATGGAAATATACATTATCTTGTACTATATATATATATATATATATATATATATATATATGTCATTATCTTGACTAAATTCATTACAAATTCTGGAGTTTGTTTTTCTTGTTAATTTCAGCTGCTTTTCACCTAATTGGCTTTACTTTCCAACGTTTCCATTTCTAAAGATATTTGACTATTAACACTAGGAAAAATACTAGTAATCCTCTCCATAATACACGCCTTGATTTTAGACGAATAATTACATCGATTGAGCATTATTGAAGTTGGAGAATGGCTTCTCAGATTGCTCTAATATAATTTGACTCAAGTTTACTGGCCAAAAAGTACGAGACAAGGTTTTTCAATATTCTTGCTGATTATGATTTGGTTCACGTTTTATTAATGGAAAGGTGTCATTTTTCAAACGAGCATTTAAACTTTACACCTTATAATAATATTAGATATAAAATTATTATTAGGCGATACCTATAACGATAATATATAATTATTTATTGTCATATAATATTATTATATCTATGATCCGTCTCATTTATCTCAGTGTCATTTACAGTATGTTACTATAGTTAGCACAAAAACTAATGCTTGTAAAATAGATAATTTGTTGTGCGCAATTAATAATAACACGAGATTATAGTAATTTTGATATATGAGAATGGAAACAATAATCTTATCATTACGAAGATTTGTTGATGCTCAATGTGATTTATAAAAAAGAAAGTAAAAAAGAAATTAAAACTCCCAAATTAATAAAGGCACGTAAAAGTTCACTTTCAATGTAAACACTGATAACAATTCGGGATTATAGTGGTATAGACATGCTCAATCTGACAATATAATTTATATATATATATATATATATATATATATTTTGGCTGAATAAAAGGTTTATTACTAAGCAAGCTGCTGAAGGAGCAACTTAATTTATACTTAATCTAACGGGATAACTCTATAAAATAAATTTATTTTACCCTTTTTGCTCATATAATTTGACTATGTTATTTAGTATTTTAATTTATTTTATGTTTATTTTAATTTATTTTGATTTTATTTTATTTTAAGTTATTTTATTTTATTTTAGTTAGATTAGTATTAATTTTTATATATTATTATTAATTTACCCTTATAAATAATTAATTTTTCTCATTTATGTAATTTAATTTGGTGAGATTAGAAGCAAAATAGCTTATCAAACGCTTAAAAACGGATTAAAAATGCAATCTACGCAGGAGACAAACATAGCCCACGCGTGGAAGGAGAAAGGCGCACTCCAATCGCCTTTGCAGACGTCCGATCTCCATCAGCTCTATTCACTCCGCGAGTACGCTTCACCCCATACAGAGGAGCTTGGAATGGCAGGCCTGCGCAGGCCACTAACCATGCTGCGGGATCCAATGTTTCGCGATTTACGGAACTTTGCTTGAGCTCGATTTGATGCCCAGCTGCTAATGCCACGCGTCCGTGGGGGCCATCTGCAGCGCCTGCCATTTCAGCCACCAACTGAACGTGGCCACGCGGTTGTGTCCACCTCAGCTGGCCCCAACTGATCCAGCCCGCGCCCTTTGCTGAGCTGAAAGTCTGAAACGAAAAGAAAGATTAAAAAAAAAAAAAAAAAAAAAAAGAAGGAAAAAGGAGGGGAACATTGGCTGGTGCTGGAGGCCGAAAGCGGGGTTTTTAGGGAGGCCGAAACAGGAGGCCAAGCCAGAAGAGAGTGAAGAAGAGAAGAAAAAATGAAGAAGAAATAGAATATATATATATATATATATATATATAGAAAAATAGAAAAAAGCCAAAAAATAGTAGTGTATGATTTTTATGTTTAGGATTTAGTTTTAATTTTTAATTTTAGACTTGGTTTTCAATAAATTTTAAGGGAGATGACAATTCAAGAACAAAATGAGGAGACGAGAAATTAGGGGGAAAAACTTGAAGATTAATAAAAATCATTATTGGGATTTTCATTTATTTTCCTTGTCGTTTTTATTTTTTTAGTTAGATGATACTTGAATTCTTGATTTGTTTAATTTTATGTTCAATTTCATTTATGTGTTTTATATGGGTGTTTGGTTAATAAGTTAAGTTTGAGTTGAGTTGAAATTTTTAAGTTTGAGTTGAGTTGACTTTTTAAAAAGTAGTTATAAACTTTGTTGACTTTTCAGAAAAAAACAAAAATTGAGATGAAAAAGTACAGTTTAGTTGGAGTTAAACTTATCCTCCAAACACCCCCATAGTTTGTTGATTGTAGGTTTAATGTAGCTTTACTTGATCCAATTATGTTTTGATGATTTAATTAATTATTATATAATTTCATTTCAATTTATTTGTGTTCTCTATACTTAATGCCACTAGTTTGTTTTTTCAAATAAATTAGCTGATTTTAATATATGAAATTTGGCACTTGGGAATGAGAATTTTATATATCAGATTTGAGATACATAACCTAAGTAGTATTGAGTTCGGAAGGCCGGTAGTACTTGGGTAATCACATTTGTGGTTTGATCTTAATTAATGTTTGTGCATTTTAGTTGATAGGAATATCAATTTTAGGTGTTCATGCATATTATCTCATTTGACACTCGGAAGAGGTAATGAGATTAGGTTAGAACCACTGATTAATGAATTGGATGAAATTTATTAATAATTGCGCGAAATCAGATAAGCATATAAATAGTAGAGTAAAATAAATTCCCTAGAACCTTACTCGTGCCTTTTTATTCATTCGATTTTGTTTGGTCATTTTAGTACTTTATTTATTTAAATTTGCATTTTTGATATTTTTCAATCCGTCATTCAAATAATCATAGCGTTAACGAGTTTCGATAGTTAACTTAAAATTAAACGTAATCTTCTTGCGATCGACATCCTTACTTATTACTCTATTACTTATGCAACTTGTACACTTGCAAGATTTTACGCAACATTTACATATTAAGGAAATTGTGAGAATAAACCGTACAGTGCATATGTCTTGGATTTTTGTCCCATGATTTGAATATCACTTTTTATTTAATATTATAAGAGGGAAGAAATCTGAATCATGTGACAATATTATTGAGTTGTGCTCTTTTTGGGTATTCCTAAACACCAAAAATCCTCAAGTATTTTACGGTGTAGCCCAGTAACAATCAAAGAGCCTATATATAAGAAGAAAAAAGAAGCTAAACTTGATTTTTTGGTATATAAAAAAAAATGATCTGAGAGTGGCCTCATCATTTCTAGGTTTTCAGCCCCATAGACAGGAACCCCTTTTTCTAGGTATGGCAAAGACAAGTCCTTATACTAGTTTTTCTCAGTTATCCATCTAAGGTCTATTCTACCATCACCAAATCATGCTTCAACAGCTGAAGTTAGAGTGAGGCCTAAAGAGAAACAATGAGGATCAAATCCAGATGGATAAAGGAAAAAAGCCTAGTAAAGGCATCCAATCCCTTTGCTAATCCATCCACCCTCCCTAGGTGTGAAGCTAACCTTGATTTTGGGCGATGGGTATACAGGCCCAACATGATGCAAATGGATCTATATATATATATATATATATATATATCATCTTGGAAAATTAACCATTCTTTGGACCATTAGGCGCTTCGAAAGGCATTGCTACAGTCTACGCCGCTTGATCAATATTTTTGGGTTGTTCATTTTGAAGGGATTAATATTATAGGTTTCTAATTACAAATTTTAATAAGAGAAAAAACACTTTTTTTTTTTTTGGGAATTTGGATTCAAATCTTATTAAACACTTTAATGATTTGTTTATTGTACGTAATCATAATAAGTATGAATCTGAGTAGGTAGGACTCGTAGTTAAGAATTGAAATCCGACTAAGCTTTTTACATTGATTATAAGATTTGAAATTAGAATTATTATAAATCACATTCATGTGTTTACTTAAACTAAAAATCGGAATGAGCAATTGTATATTTACTAATGTACGCATTTCTAAATATGTTTTCAAATTTAAAAAGTGATTAATTGTTATGTTTATTATAATATAGTTAATCATAATTAAACTAATTATTATAACATTAGGACTATAGAATAATAATGATAAGTTGTGTAATTGTTTTTCTTTAAGTAAATTAAAAATAAAGTGTAAAAACTTGAATTAAAATAAGTAAAATATAAAAATAATGTGTAAAAAAAGATACATGTTGTTTTGTTATAATGAAAAAATTACCTACTCCAACAAAGTTAATGACAATTAGAATAATTATATAATAATTAAGTAAATAAAATAATTATTGGTTTTTTAAATAGTG
Organism: Ficus hirta; assembly: GCA_038430175.1. Taxonomy (NCBI): domain Eukaryota; kingdom Viridiplantae; phylum Streptophyta; class Magnoliopsida; order Rosales; family Moraceae; genus Ficus; species Ficus hirta. The sequence continues at coordinate 7,648,449 of CM076593.1, read as the reverse complement.
TTTTGGACAAAAAAAAAATTATTGTTGGACAAATTGATAGTTTAAGGATTGATTCTAGGACATTTTAATGTTGAGGGACTAAAATGAGATTGTACCAATAGTACATGCACCAAAAAAATCATATTGATCTAAAAAATAAATAACAAGCAACCGCGAAGAAAAGGCATAAAAAAGAACCGGAAAGTGAAAGGATATGCTCACTTAATAGAGATCTAAGAGGGCATGATCTTTAGTGGCAAAGCCATATTCATGTGAGCTGGAGCACATGTCACCTTTTACATTATATAAATAATGATTTTACTCTTAATTTTGCGTAAATTTTCAATTATGCACCCGTTAATTTTAGTAGTGATGATCTCAATTTATACGAAAAGTTATAATGATATATATACGCTCAATATTTGCATTTATATTTATGTCCTCGTTCCATAAAAAAATTATCGACAATGTTTTTTTTTTGTTTTCCATAGTGTCTCGTTAAAAAATTTTGTTGACTCCGAATTTATTCAGGCACCTTGAAATCCCTCTTTCAACGAACAAGAAGAGCATATATATTTTTCTTTTCAAGATCTATCGTCATAATTGTTTGCAAATTATTAAAATATGACAATTTCTCCCAAAGAATTCGAAACCACAACCATTCATTTCTAAGTAAGTGCATGATTATCGTCACTGTCTTCTTGAAATATCGTTAACTTCTAGAGAGATAACAGAGACCTACCCTTTGAGACTCCATTTTTTCAAAGAACTCAGTAAAAGCAAGAGTACTGATGGGACTATAAAAAGCTCATAGAGACATGAAATAATGAAATTGGCCCCCGAGAAAGGAGGAAGGGAAGAGTATTTGATGGCATAATGACAAGGTTGAAATGTGGAAATAGTTGTGGGAAGAACACTAATATGGGGAACAGCTCCCGAGATAGAAAGATATCTGAGGGCACAAAAAAAAAAAAAAAAAAAAAAAAACATAGGTTTTTCTTTTTTGTAGTGGATCTAATGTGATGGGAGAAGATACATCTCCATCACTTTAATTGTTTTCCAACAATGATAAAATACTTCACCAATATATATATATATATATATATATATATATGTATATATAGTGCAAATACTTGATTTGTCCCTTTCGTTTGTTCTTGTATTGATTTGTTGGAAACTAGTTATTGGGTCATGGAAATGTGTGTCTATGTTTTTCAGTACGTAGTGATTTAATATTCCACTTCCCACAAGGCCAATAATGTGATGAGATATGGAACTCATTGCCATGCCCTTGTGAGACACCCTTCTTCCTTAATAATTGTAAATATCCATTAATTTGAGAGTGCTTTAATTTAAAGTGTGAAAATAGAATAACAGTGAGTCCCAACATCAATTCATCATAATCTTGTTTGGTATTAGAAATTTTTTTTCTTTCAATTATTTACATTTTGAGTGGATATCATAATGTTTGCCGAGTGATCTGATTAGCTGAAGATCACTAATGAGTTTGCTCCACATTTCATTTGGCACTGCACCTTGGTAAGAAGATTGTCCACGGAGATCCAATGGTTTTTTACATACCGACTGACTGATTCTAAAAGAGAAGAATAACTTGGAAGATCAAAAGTTAAAAAGGTCAACCATAATGAGGACGTTCTTCGTAAATAGAAAACGAAAAATCCAAAGATACAATTGTCGAAAATTGTATCTGAAATTACGTTGAATGCATGATAATTTTATATATCATGAGTCGTCTTTTGGGGTTTTAAATTTAAAAAAAAATAATCTCAGTCTGTTGTATTTTTATTATTTCGGCCTCTAATCTCACCCCGCACCTTCCTTGCTCGCAAGACATGTAGCCAAATCGACAGTACATGCCACTCTTGAAACTTTGTCAGTGTCCTTTTCCAACCACCATCAGTACAAATTAATATGCATTGGGTATCAATAGCAACAGAGTGGTGGATGCATTTCTTGAATACAAATTGTAACTGTGCGATATTAATTTATTTAGTCAATTTTATTCTGTTGCTCTAGAACAATCACCCCACCTGTTTTCTTGTTTCTATTATTGGAGGTTTAATTTTTTTTTTTTTCCATGTACTTGTTAACACTGCCTATTACAAATCAAATTTCCGTCAATAGAACAATGGTAATAAAAAAAACACCTTGTTTCGATCCTTTCAATTTGATATCATTTGTATGAGTTAGAAAACTCGTATTACATAGCTTCCCAAGGATAAAAGTAAGGCAAAATATACAACGATTGGTTAATTTTATTCATATATATATGTATATGATGAGCAAACTAATGCAAACCCAGAATAAAAGGAAAAAAAGAAGAGAAAAAGAAAAAAGAAGAGTAGTTCATTCCCATTGGAAACAATGATTTATTTTACCTTTTGGTGTGCAAAATCTCATCTCGATAACTCACTCCCTCCACTACTGAAATGGGACTATTTCACGCTCAGAGCCATATATATATATATCTCAACTTATCCTTGTATCTTTACACACACACATGTATAATATATATATATATATATATATATATCTCTCTCTCTCTCTCTCAATATCAACATATTGGGGATGTTGAGTGGTCAAGCATTGGCTGGAATATAGATGATAGTTCTATTCTGTCTTTTTCCTCGATCATGATTATTTAATCTAATCATGATTTTTTATGTAATAATTACAAACATATATATTTTTTAAAAAAATATAAATGATAATAAAAATCTACCAAGACATTTCGATTAGATTGATGTCTTATATATATATAGATAAATAGTATACGTATGTATGTATGTGTGCGTGTATATATATATATATAACTCAATATCAACATATTGCAGATGTCGAGTTGTAAGCACTAGTTGTAACATGGATGATAGTTCTACTCAGTTCTTTTCCTCGTTCATGATTATTTTATATAATCATGATTTTTCATGTAATAATTGCAAACAATATATATAATTCTTTTTTTTTTTTTAATAATAATAGAAATCTATCAAGAAATTTCAATTAGATTAATATCTTATAAATTTAGATAAATAGTGTGTGTATATATATATATATATATATATATATATATATCAATATCAACATATTGGGGATGTTGACGACACTATAATATGGATGATAGTTCTATTTTGTCTTTTTCGTTGTTCATGATTATTTTATCTAATCATGATTTTTAATATAATAATTGCAAACGATATATATAATATATATATAAATATAAAAATAATAATAGAAATATATACCTTTTGATTAGATTGGTATCTCATAAATATAGATAAATATATATATATATATATATATATATCTCAATATCAACATATTGGGGATGTTGAGTGGTCAAGAACTAGCAGTAATATGGATGATAGTTTTATTATGTCTTTTTCCTCGTTCATGATTATTTTATCTAATCATGATTTTTCATGTAATAATTGCAAGCGATATATATATATTTTTTATATAAATGATAACAGAAATCTATCAAGACATTTTGATTAGATTAATATCTTATAAATATAGTTAAATAGTATATGTATATATATATATATATATATATATATTTTGCAAGGGCATGCTTTGTACACAAAAACTGTACCTAGAAAAAGATTAGAAAATGAAGAATTTTATGAAGTTTGGAAAAGACAAACTATGCTTTCAAAGTTTCACCCAGCAGAATTATAGTGTTGTATGTGGCCTAGGAAGTGTAGCCATTTTGGAATTTCTATGGAATTTGTGAGTGGAAAACATTTGCCATATATATTATGGTCTTTTGGGTCATCCTTTCACAAGTCATTTTATCTTAGATCTGTGTTTGTCATTTTCAAAATGGACCATATTTAGTTGTTCTTTTCCTCAACAACATGAGCATTCTCATTAGTCAACAGTGTTTGCATATAGATCCGCTTTAATAACAGTAGACCACATACAAAAGCTTAATTACGTACGACAATACCTTCAAACACCATTTAACAACTAGAGAAAATTCTCAAGCTTATAATAAAATTAGCATCACAACTAACTTGTCTTTCCTTATTTTCCTTTTAATGTCTCTGGATTCAATATATGTTTATATATATATATATATATAATATTTCAATAAGAGGTTATACCCAAGTAATATGCGGCATCAGAATCACAATAGTGTGAGTGAAACTAACCCATCATTCAAATATAATTGTATCAGATCATTTCCACTCTATTGTATTCTGATATTACTTTTATAGACAATAAGAATGAGATGAGATAACACTTAATGATCCTTTTTTATTTGGGAAAAGCACCTGAATGATATAAATTTAAATATCATTGTACTCCAACATACACAAAAAAATAACACTCGATCAATATATATGATACAAAATTATGCTAAAATTATATAAAATTTACGTAATGTGGTTAATAAATGGAAAAAATTTGATTATTTTGATAATTTTTTTCTCTTTTATTTTGAGAAGCATATGTTGAAATTAAATATCCAACCCAAAAGTGAAAAATTAGCTTATGTGTTCGAGTTCATTTTGAATTCAACTGTACTTTATGGTTTGTTTTTTATCTTTTTTTGAAAAAGTCAATGACAATTATAACTAATTTTTGAAAAGTCAATTAAATTTAACATAAAAATTTCATTTTATTTTAAACTCAATCCAAACACCAAATACCTTTGACTGTAGTAATTGTAGTCACTTATAAAATAATAACTTAGAAACACAATTATTATCCTTTTTACTTAATTACAAGCACGTAAGTAATGTGTGAGCAATAAATGTTCTACAACCACTTTATTCGCTATCAATCTCACACTAAAATTCGTTACCAAATAAAACCAAATGTAATATTCGTGTAAAACCACTTTAATATTAATATAATAATATTCGTTACCAAATGTACAATAAACCAATTTAAAAGCACGAATCATGTAATTAATTACCAATTTTGGTGAATTAATGACCACTAAAGATACACCAAAAAAAAAAAAATCTTATCTCCCTAAGAACAAAAGCGAAAAATTAGAAGGAAACAAAATAATAAAAGATTGAAGAATTAAATAGTAAATCAACATTCTCAAAACCATTTTTTTACGGTGATTGTTGCCGAACTATAATGAAAGCCAAAACACAAATCTATAATAATATCATATAATCTCATCAACAAATAAAAATTTCATGCAGCACTATCACTTCATTGTTGCTAGAGCATTAAACCATGACCATACACACACATATATACACACACATATACATACACATCTATCTATGGTTACTGTTATTTTAATCATATGATATAAATCAAACGGTTGTGATGAATTAAGTAGTTGATCAAATAAATTTATGATAATTAATAAATATTGAAGTTAGAGATATCATTAATATGATTTTGGATAGGTAATTTATTCTTAACCTACTAACATGGTTTTTTAAACACTTTTTTTTTTCAAATGAAATTTAAGTTTCAATATTTTTTTTTTCTATTTTTAAGCTCAATTCTGATATTCATTTATGATTTTTTTTTTCAATTTATTTAAAATAGGCTTAGAGGCAAAAAGAGTATCCAAATTTGTTACACAGCATCCTTGGTATATGTAATTATGTATATACTTTGACTCCACACAACCCCCACCCCCCCCCCCCCCCCCCCCCCCCCAAACCAACCACACACACAAAATCCAACTAAGAAAATATTTCTCTATTTATCAAAAAAAATAATAATAATAATTAAGAACTATTTTTCGACAAGAAGTACATGATGTGGCGACAATCCAGTTAACTTTTTCAACATTATTTTTTTTTAAGTAATATTGGCTGTAGAAAATAAAACAATAATAAGAAGTTTACGATAATCTGATATTAACAAAAGTGAGAAGGGAAATTGAAAAAAAAAATAAATACAAAAGGAGAAAATAACACTAATATTAATCAATGACGGTAATTTTTTCCTCATCCTAATATATATGAAGAGTAATTATAACTCCTTAAAAAAAAGAGTAATTATAATAATAATCTTGAAATTTATTTTCTACTTCCAAAAAAAAATTAAGATAAACCGGATGTTTAATTTGCTGTAACAAGTCAAATAAAATACTTTATCATCAAATCCAATAAAAACATATACTTCTTTTTATAACTTTGTCTGTCAAAAATAATGTAATAATTGAAAACTCTTCCATTACACACATAAGTATATATACATATATATATATATATATATTCATGCCATATATGTATGGATAATAAGATTGTAATCAAGGCCAAGAGAAGTCCTTTTTCCAGTTGACTTCATCACTACTGAAGAAAAAACCATTCTGAGTGACCAACCAAGAACACTTCCTGAGAGGGCTACAGCGCCGGACATCCCTCTGAACCTTAAAAGCCTCGAACCGCTTCCTCTTCTGGTCCCACTTCATCGTACAAATGAAGTTTGGCTTTCCCCACATGTCCGTCCTCAGCCTCCAGCTGAAGTCGTCTCTCTCCTGCAGCGCTCGTCCACCGAGATCCCTGTGCTCCGACGCGCACCATATCACCAGCGGCAGCGACGAGTTGTCCGTGAAGCCGTTTATCACCCGGACGTCGTATTCGGTGCCCGAAGACACCAGGTACTCCTGCCCCGGCTGAGAAAACGACAGCAATATTATGCTCACGGCTAGGATCAGTAAGATGCCAAAGCTTATGAGTTGCTTCTTGTTCATCCTTGAGAATTTCTTTTTTTTTTTTTTTTTTTTTTTTTGTTCCTATGTATATACTAGTGTGTCGTTTGGAGATTTGAAGAAGAGGAAAATTAAAGAGGAAGATTAGAGGAATAGCAATGGAGATTTTGGTTTGGTTTTGTGGAAGAGAAGTGTTTTTATTTGGACTATATATAGTAAAATATATGTGTGTGTATATATATATATATAATTATGACATGACAACTTTTTGTTACCAAAAAAAAAATGATATATATATATATATTCAGTACGGTAAGATTTTTTTTCTATATTGGGAAAATAAATTACTCTATATATATATTCGGTAAGATTTTATTTCTATAGTGGGAAAATTAATTATTATATATATATTTTTAAGGAAATTATCATTCGAATTAAAATTAAATATAAATATCAATATCAAAGATGAAATAATCATATGATATAAGAGATACAACCCTCGATTAAAATTAATTTCATCAGTAAAATTTGATGAAACTTAGAGGATAACATAAGCCGAGACCCAGTGGCAGGAAAATCCTTCGAATTCCTCGATAATCCTATAATCGAGCTTGTACAAAGCTCTTTTTAAAAAAATCTACAATCGATGGAATATTCAGCACATAGGCTATAACAAACTCTGCAAAGCCCTAATACTAACGGAACACATAAACATGTACTGCTAGAAATCAACTCAAGTGGAACACACATAAAAAAACTAACCGGAGATGGGGGAACTACCTCCTTTATTACAAAATTAAAACTAAAACTTAAAAACAAAACATGAATATAAAATAACCTCGCCCACAAATTCTCGCCCAAGTTAGAACAACCACTTGCTGCACGCTACAACTCACAGGAAATCAATCGGTTTGATTGGAGATAAGAGATCACCGCATCAACCATCAGATCACCAAGGCCTCACTGAATCCTGAACCGCCACAAACTCGTTGAGTTAGATATAGTAGAGAAACTACTAATTAGAACCCTCTGACTATATCCCTCCAAAGATCAACGAACCACCGACTACCTTCGCTAGTCACGACGGCAGCGGTGGTGAAAGTCCCACACAAAGAAAAACATTAATTTATGAGAAATATGAGAGAAAAAATGGAGAGAAAAACGACCTATAGAATTCTTCAAAAGTTGTTTTTATGAATTACTATATTTGAGTACACACTAAAAAGTGAAAAGATCACTAGGGGGAAGAAAATAGAGCTATATGACCTATGTCTCTTTTAATATTAATGTCCTAAACAAACCTACCCCTCGCAAGAGGAGGCCTCCCTAAAATCCTTTAGGAGAAAAAACCTGAAAGGAAGAAAAATTCTCCTAAAGAAAAAAGAGTGCATGAACCGAGCGAAATAAATATAACTGAAGGAAAAATAACTCTGGCCTATGTAGCAGCACAAGAAACATTAGGAATGATAATGTCAAGAGCATTAAACAACCAAGAGAGATTATGATATTATGTCACTTAATTTCTCATTTTGAATTAATATTAATGGAGAGACATAATGGTGGCAGCAATATGGATAAGCAACCTCAACCGATATATTTGATGCTGGATGGAGATAGAAACAAAAACACATGAAGAGAGTCGGTCCCAAAATCTCACTCACCATAACTCGTTTGGTGGCAATGCTAGTAAAATATTCTAAAGGCTTTTTTTTTTATTGATTCACCCTTAACTTATTATAAAGTTGTAATTTACACTCTGTATTATTAATTTTGATTATTTACACCCCAAACTTATAAATTTATAGTAATTTACACCCTATTGATAAACAATGTTGACTTTTTAATGAAAATTGATACTTCACTTGCATATAAATTGTTAACTAACAAAATTAAAAATGATTATTTATGTCATGAATTAACAACTTATGTATAAATCACATATCAATTTCTTTTAAAAAATTAATATTATTGTCAATGTGATGCAATTTGCTATATATTTGTAAATTCAAGATATAAATTGTCAAAATTAAAAGTTCAGGATACAAATTGTAACTCTACGATAAGCTTATAGTATACCAATATAAAAAAGCCTACTCTAAATATTCTCCGTAAAGAGAGGGGGAAAATGTTAGTCACGTCGGTATATAATAATGAATTGAGATCCCGTTTGAAAAATCGGATTAAATGATACTAAATGCCTTTTCTATAAATAGTACTGCCTCTACTTTTGTCATGCAAATCCGAGGCTTTTATTGGCCTTGAATTATGAAGGGAAAAGAAAATAAAAAAGCGAAGCATATATGGTAAGAAGATATTGCTTGTTAATTAGTCATACATGTTACCCACCAACAATATTGCCATTCCCATTTGGAACTTTTGCTAGAATTTAGCTAGTGTGCAAACGTACCCAACTTGCTATATAATATCCTTTCTTCAGCTTGGCGTATAGCTTATATTTTTATAATAAGTTAAGGTTTATTTATTTTTATATTCTTTGTATTTTACTTTTATTTAGAAAATATTTACTCTATATGTTTAAAAATGTTTATATTATATTTTTTTTTGCAGGTAAGCTTTTATTTATTAATTTGACAACTCAGATATTACAATCGCATTGAGAAAGTCAGAAATCAAATTAAACCAACACCTATTACAACCATAACTAGCAGCATATATAACGAGCCGTGCCACTTCATTAGTAGACCTATTAACAAATCCAACAAATCCAACAAACACTAATTCATACCTTCTCCTGTCAATACTTAATTTTAGCCTAAAAATATAAAAATTCACTTAATTATAGTAGAAAGAAAAAAATCTTTAAAAAAAAAAAAAAAAAAAAAAAAAAACTGACCCGCATAGTTTTTTCATTTAATTGAATTTCCAAATTTCTTTTTTTATCTAATTGATGGTATTTTGAAGTCAAAATCGGGTCTTATTAAGCCAAGGCATGAAGTTATCTTAAACATAATTTGGTATTAAAATGTAACACTTCAAAATACACAGTACATGACTACATGTATACTTTTCAAATAAAAACTAAATTCAAAATACGAAAAGACAAATAACTATTTTGTATATACACGTGTTATACCCTAAATGCAAAATCTATATAGAAGATCAAATATCAATCCCGTTGTCGCCAAGTTGCATACATGATAAAAAAGGATATGAACGCCAAAGTAACTTGTATAACTTGTGCAACGTGAAAATGAATGCGGACCCCATTAAAACATGTGTGTTTGTGTGTCACACTAGATATATATACATATATATACATATGTATGTATGTATATATGTATGTATGTATATAATTATGAAACAGCTGTAATTTAAGTGTAACTGTATATTTGAAAAGTCAAATGAACATCATCAACCATCATTCTCGACGTAATAAAATGAAATTGTCTCGTTTTTTTCATAACGGAAATTATAGTAAATATCAATTTATTTTAAAAAAATTAAAATAAATATATATTTATTATGAGCAATGCTAGGAGCACCAATTTTTATCTAAATTTTTTGAGTACCAATTCACGTGTCATCTTTTCATTAGTAGAACCAATCAATGGATATGACAATATTTTAACTACTTCCTAATAAAAGAATGATAACTCATATGCCACATAAGTTGGTATTCAAAAGTTGATATTAGAGTTGGTATTCCTAGTATTTTTCATTTATTACAAAAATAATACTAGAAATACCAATTTTAATTCTAACTTTTTGAGTATCAACTCATATATCATATTTTTATTAATAGATAGAATCAATTAAAATGATAATATTTTAAACACTTACAAATTAAAAAAAAATGACAACTCATATATATCATATTAGTTAATATTTAAAAATTAATATTAGAATTGATTTCTTAAAAATTTTTCTTATCATAAATAATATATTTATTTGCAATAAATAAATTATTTTCTTCTGTAATTTACGTATTTAGTAAATTTGCTGTCTTATTTATTTTAAATATTTTAAAATCTATTATTTATTTTAATTATTTAATGTGAAAATACTTTTTTTTTTTTTTTGGTCCCGTAAATCAATTAAAAGCCGAGAAGTTGAACTTTGGATAGACATGAACGCTAGCACGCTACAAAGACGTCCAGTATATATCCCAAAGGATAAGCACTTACATGTACTTACTTATCAAAAATAAATAAATAAATAAGGGAAGAAGAAAAGAAAGGAGGAGGAGGAGGAGGAGAAAAAATAAGCACTTACATGTACTGAAAAAAAAAAAAAAAAAAAAAAAACCTTACATGTACTCCCACCATTAAAAAAGAATATGATAGAGATTTTTTTAAAATAATTATTAATAGATCTTATTTTTAAACCGCTTTGATTTAATCGAATAACATATAAATAATGTGTATATTTGAGTTACAGTATGTATTACAACATAATATCACTGCCTTGTAAGTCAGATCATCCTCTTATTATCAAATTTTTTTTCTTCTTCTTTTTCTTTTTCTTAGTCCGGATGATTCTTTTTTTTTTTTTTTTTGGTTGAATTTGCTGAGGTTTTGACGAATCAATTTCCACGAATTTGTTTTTGTGATGAAGTTTGTCTGGCCATGATCTTGATAAAATTCATGGTTGGAGAAAATAAGAATATGGTTGTGATTCTAGGCCTAGAATTTCCACGAATTTACATTTATGATGAAGATAATATATATGGCCATGCTCTTGATAAAATTCTTGGTTGGAGAGAGATAATTTGACCATGATTTTAGGCCTCGAATTTCAACGAATTTGCATTTCTAATGAAGCAACATCTAATTTTTAGCTTTTCAGGAAAAAAAAAAATGGAAAAAAGCTATGAGGTTTTGAAAATGGATTGCGAAGGTCGCCATCCTCTTTGCCGTTTTTTCTAATAGATAGGGTGTTTGGAGGGGATGAAGCAAATTCAGAAGTTTAGCGCAAAAAAAAAAAAAAAAAAAAAAAAAAAAAAAAAAAAAAACCCTAACAAAGTCAAAGAAGAGGCCTTACGCTGACCATCGCTCGACAGCAAACCTGAGAGGTTTGCCAAGGTCGCCATAATCTTTGCATTTTTTGCCGTGGGTTGCTCAGACGGGATGAAGCCTATTCAAAAGTTTACCCAAAAAAAACAAAAAAACAAAAATCTGCTACTTCTTACCTCAAACAAAAACCTTCATTTCACAGTCCAATCTTAAGTGAACATCAATTAATAATCACTGGTTTGGTAATTACAGATAGTATCTCTAAAAGAGACTCTACCGTGGATTTTTCCTAGATAACTATACAAAAACTAATAAAATATTATATAATGAGTAGGCATGATTAGTGGAATCCTCTTTTCTTTTCTATAATTACTTACAACCTTGTGCTAAGTTGCAAATTAAGTGTCTTTTTCCTAAATCTTATGGATCAATGTTTTTGAATTTCATACGAGAAATCACTTGAATGATACAAATTAAAGATCATTACATTAACATAATATAAAAAATTAATACTAAATTAATATGACATAAATTAAGTTAAAATTAATTAAAATTTGTGTAATGTTGGTTAAAAATGAAGAATTTATGTCATGTTGATTAATAGATGAAAAAAATATAATTATTTAAGTAATTTTCTCATTTTTTACCGATATTTCCCTGATATTTTGACGGAAAAGATATTACACTTAAAAGATATTTCGATATCCCTCAAACATACAAATTTCGATGAAAATTTCAGAAATATCATGGATATTTATGACTATTCTTATTGCCATATATTTTTAATGAATGGAAATCTCAATCGTATTAACGCCTATATATAATTAGTTGTTTTTGCTGATTCTACCCAAAAAGGAGAAAGTGAAGCATTTACACAAAGATCTTTGTTGGGAATTGCTTCCATATAACTCTTTATTTTAAATATTAAATTTTCATCTTAATTTTTATTTTTAAAAAAATTTAATAAAAATTATAATTAAATTTTAAAAAACCAATGGATCTAAAAATTTTATTCCGACCTTCTATACAAACGCAAACTAATCATAACCACAACATAATATCTAGCAGCATTGACCACTCACCCCGAGCAGCCGCATTATTTCAATGAAAAGATCTATTCTTCAAGTCTGCACAATAATTGGAAAAAAAAAAAAAAAAAAAACAGAACAAAACAAAAAACAAAAAACAAAAAACGAAACAAAAACCTTTTATTCAATCACTAGTGTAATTAAAGGAGTCTTGTCAAATGTCAATCGTTGTTGAAAAAATTAACTAAATTATTACGTCAAATCACATTTTTAAATATATACATTAAACTTAAATTTTAAAAATTTATAACTTTTTTATTTTAAATCAAAATGAGATAAAATTTATATTAAAACACTCGTAACGACACGATAATTAAAATAAAATTTATTTTACATATTTTTCTTGAATATATTTTAAATTTTTACATTATATTTTATATCACAATAAATATTTTTTACTCAACTTTCAAAATTTCATATCTAAATATCTCTTGATAGAGTAACGTGAGTGTGCAATTTTTTTTTTAATTTTATTTTATGAGAGTGAGTGTGCAAATTGGTTCTTGTCAAATTTGGAACAAGCCATTAACTTAGCCCATTAGTTAAAAATCATGTTTTAAATATTTGCTTTTGAAGAAATAATGCTCACATTTGACAACAAATCATAATCATAAAAAGGTAGATTTGTTTCTATGTACGTCTCTTGAATTTTTTCCTGAGAAAATATCTCTAGGTTTAAATCTTAGAAGGGAAAAAATTTATATAAAATAGGACCAAATAAGTGGCCAAAATGGTCATCAAAACTTGACTTGTGTAGCTTGGTTGGAAAATCTGTAAAGCCAATCAAATCACGTTGTGCAATGCGATTAAGTTCTTTTTTCTTATTTCTTTTCTGGATAAACAGTTATTGCGCCTGCCTCTAATTCTTAGAACTTGAGATCAATGTCCGTTTTTCTTTTTCCTTTTCTTTTTTTTTCTTTTTTTTTTTTTTTTTTTCAAGTTCATATTTGGACCGCCATGATAAAAAACAATGCTGACATTTGAAATGATGCAGGGGAAAAAAAAAAAAAAAAAAAAGGAAGAAGAAGAAGAAGAAGAAGAAGAGCAAGAAACTTAAAAGACAAAAACAAACAAATTCTTTTATTGTTCCAGTCATACATCTATAGGGTGTGGCCACGGAAACTGCAACTCATACGCATCATGCTCGAAAATATAGAGATACAAGCCATCTTTCTTCACTTGCCAGTAGCATTTGTCTTCAGAGCACCTATGAGCGTCTCTTTCGGCTACAAACACGTCGAAATGCCCTTTCACGTTGCCCCAGCTCATGTCACAGTAGAAAAGAGTGGTCCTCCAGACGTTGATGTTGAAGCTCCAGTTGAAATTACCTCCAAACGTCAGCGTATGAGTGCCGAGATCCTGGTCCTTGGACGTGCAGTGAACACTCAGCGTCGTGCTCTCGTCCAAGTAGTTTATGATATACACATGGTACTCGGCGCTGACAGGACAGATGCTCATGGACCAAGCCAATGCAAGGAGTAAAACAACGGAGCCCGCCAAGGTTTTCATGGTTTAGCTTTGCTACTGCAGTTTTTCGAGGTGGTTTGTGAAATTTTGAATCTGTTTTCTTCCCTTTATATGGAGAAAGAAGTCAAATTCATAAAAGCAGAACATTAAAGAATTCGGAAAAAAAGGCATGCTAATAAAATGTCATTACTGATGTTTAGATTTTTTTCCATCAATTACTTGATATCCCAGAATTGATCTCAAATCAACCAGATTATGCATTTATAGTTACAATTACATCCCGCCTTTAACGAAAAAGGGTTCTGTTTTCAACGTCAAAATTGGCACGACGAAGCAAAAATGATAATGGGGAGTGATGCAAGGAAAGCAAATTCCATTCCTTTCATACAAAGAGACTACATAGAGAAATCTAGAGAACTTACCGGCAGTGAGTCAATACAGCGGCTCAATTACTACCAGCGAGGCCAACTAACCGAGCAATTTCATCTTCTAGACGAGAACAGTGAGTTTTGAACTTGTCCTGAAGTTCACTTGACTCGGGTTGATTTTGCTGCCACTGAGAAAGACCATTGACAATTACCTTCAAACCACTCTGTAGTAACTCCATTCCCTCGCTAATTCCATCGGGAACTTTCCTTTTCTTGCTGTGTTGCTTTTCTCCATAGTCCTCCATGAAATGCTTGTCGCCATCTATCTCCATACTCTCGCATTCGACAGTCTCCACCTTAATAATCGACATCTTTTGAAACATTTCCTTCAAAATCCGACCCTCATTGGCAAGCAGCTCAAGTTGCTCAGAGTTAGATGCAGTTATATCAAGAGCGGCTTCCTTATCAAGAAATACCTTGAAATCAGACATGAATCTCTCCTCATTTGCCTCGTTTCCGGATAAAATATCATATGAAAGAGCTGCATTGTGAGGCACAAATCTCCAAAGCTCATCACAAGTAGTTCGGGCCGAAAAATACCCGAATGCTGTAAGAGCCAAATGAATAAGAGCCCAGTGCCTTTCTCTCAACATCATGTGGTACAACGCGCATGCTGCAGAGAACTTGGAATTCTTATCAGCTTCTTCCAATCGCATGTGTGCGAGACCCGTCATGAAAAGAGCAAGATATGATTTGCATTCGAACAACTCATTGTTAGAGGCCGCTGGCGTTGAGATAAAGAGGTTTTCAAGCTCAAAAATGACCTCTTCCATTTCATCAGATGCATATAGATGCTTCATGTTTGAGATGATTCCTAAAGTTTCACTCAAAAGCTTGCAATATTGTTCCTTCATTAGTTTGTCCACGGAATCTCTGTAGCTACGAATTATCGAAACTAGAAACCTCAGGGTCTTCACATCTATCTCAGATGAGTTGATTCGGCTACAAAACATGAAAAAAATAAAAAATAAAAAAATAAACTATCAAAAGTTGTCTTCAAGAAATTTAAATTCCAAGCAATTATGGTATAAAATATGGAAACAATAGACAGACAACGGTCAAAGCAACATAAAGAATCAATAACTCATTTTCACGTATTATTCCCAGCAGGTTTAGTAAGTAATTTCGGAAAACACAAACAGCTAGCTAAATATCTGGTAGAAAAGGAATATTAATACTTACAGTGACTGCAAGGAAGCAGACAGAGCAAATACTGGACCACCAAAAAAACCATCGTTGCTAGCTTGTATCAACTTTTCATCGAAGCTTTCAATGAAGACGAAGAAATCAGAAAGTATTCTTTGGGTAGCTACACTTTTCATCTTGTCTGATAGTAAACTCAGTGGAAACCCCTCCGTTAACAACGCTAGACACACAAGTGATGACAAATGAGATCTTTCATCACCAATAATGAACTTGAAAACCTGGTCTACCATAGATGGTGTCCCGAAACTAAGTAGCATGCTGATTGATCTTGCCAGTTTTCTCATCCCAGAACCGGGTACGAGAACCGATTCAGAAGATGCCAGCGAATTCATCATTGAACAAAGTTTATATATAATGCCACTTACCATTCTTGGCTCAGCATAACGTACAAGAAAACACCAAAGCTCCATTACAATCTCCCAGCAAAGGAAGTGAGGATGAAAGAGGTTCTCAAGAAGGAAAGATTCCACTTCTGTCCACGCCTCACTTGAAGAGGCCACAACCATGAAGGTCTTCGATGCATCCAAAAGCGAAGAATATAAAGGTTGCCAGACTAATTCCGCATTTTTCCCAGCACCACATGATACAGGAATTCGCAAAACAAGAACTGAAGAATACACTTCTTCATCAACTACCGAGTCGAAAAACCATCCAAGCCTTCTGGCAATCCCAACTTTTACATCTTCTTCAAGATCAACAGAATATCTCAAGAAAGAAAGAAACAGTTCAACTTGACCAAGCAACACCGATCTTCCTCCAGAAAATACTTGACAACTTACTGAAAAGTTTCCATCCATTTTATGAATCTTATAATGATCATCAAGATCTCCAGGGATAGAGCTTTCAAAGCTTTTATTGGTAAACAGACTGTCTAGAACCTCAAACTTTAAACTTTGCTTCAACTGTTCTGATTTCAGTAAAGAATTGAGTAAATCAAAGGACGTTTTCTCCAAAAGTTCTGTGAAAACTTCACTTGCCGTTTTCAGGTGTTTTTCAATGCTCATTGAGACTTTAAAGGTTGAAATTATAAGTACGCAGAGTGTTAGTTCCCTATGAATCGTATATGCTTGACATGGATATAAAGAGGAAATTTTTACTGCATTAATCAGGTAAAACTTCACCGGAAGAAATTTCCTTCTAGCTTCAGTTGTAGAAACAGTTCCTTTCAGCAAAGAAAACCAAGCCTCAGCAGTGCATTTGAGAGATTCATTAACCAATGAGATTAGAGTTGACAGGATATCTGCTACACCCATCTTTACACCGAAGACCCCATCACCAATCTGAAGCAGAGTTACCACGCCTTTCCATGACACATTAAGGATACTTACTAAACTTCCCCCAATTTTAGCAGCAGTAACGCCCACCTCATGCAGCGTTTCAATTGTATACTTTGTTATCTTAACAACATGATTCATTTCATTGACCCCTTCACGTTCCATACTATTTTTCTCCTCAAACCTTTCGTCAGTAGAATTCCAATTTATAGCTTGGGCATACACTCCGCATAATCTTATGACAGCATCGATGACCACATGTGCAACCTTTAAGACTTCTGATCCATGCGAATGCATTCTCTGCATTTATGACGGAAGACCCGATGAGGGATACCTAATGCAATGGTAAGATATATACTCACTCGAGAAAATAATATGCTTTTTTTTTACCAACCACTTGGTCAAAAGAACTCATTTTTGGGAATATATATATATATATATATATATATAATTAGAAAGATGTCCCAGACCAAATGAACATAAATACAAAATTGATCAGAGACATATATTTTAAGATTCCAAGTGATTCCACTTAATTCAGTTATTTTCCCGTCAATCAGCCAACATATTAGCATTTATTTTCTAATATTCAAATCAATAAAATAGAATTTTTGTGACTCACATGTAGAATACTGATGGCAGAACATGAGCTAGAACAAAAACATGCATTCAAATGCTTCTGAATCTTAAGTGGAATGTCTGGTCAACACTCAACAGGCAAAAAGACAAGTAGAGAAGAGTATTGGATATGTAGCTTCATTTGTCAAGAAAAAGGTCATACAAGCAGTTTGCTAAAATTTATGTTCCGTACAAACATAAGGCAATGATACTGTACCTTAATCTCTGATATGGTATCTTTGGTTAAGTTCAACTGCTCCATAATGTACTTCTCAGTAATGTACATCGACACTTTGTCAACTGAAATAGGGTGTCTTGCCAGAGCTGAATAACTCACAGAAGAAAAGCTCAGGAGATCCACTAGCAGCTGAAAAGGTAGAACGTGGCAACAGAAAGTTTATACAATTAGAAACCTAGTGTGAAATGTACGTAGAGATGATATAAGAAGTATGTCGATAAAGTTTCTTGAAATAAAATTCCACAAGATTTACAAGTTCAAAATGTTGAATATATAGAAAACACAAGACAGTAGAGGACATATAAATGAACAACTATAGATATTGAAAAGATATGAGTTGTTCTCTCGAAATAAGGGCACAACCAAAACAGACTGCATTCTTTATCTTAACTTTTCTTTAAACGAAATTGGAGCCCATACGATGTCCAACATCATCTACCTGAAAAAACACTTTGCAATGCTCCTCTTCTTGAGACTCCTCTGAGGACATAAGAGTCATCTTCAGGTGCTTCGCACACCACATGCTTGCCTGAAAAATAACATTTGAGAGGTTACATTACAGTCCAACTAAGAATAAGAAATCTATAAGTTTTCTTTCTGACAAGTAGAGTCACTTCCGTACCTTCGTCCCAAGAGCAAGAAATTGGGATTGACAGCTGGATATATCAGACTCCAGATGCTTTAAAGCCACATGTAAGATGGCCTTGTTTAACATGCATTGCGTTACATCCAAACAAGTATAGTCTTCCCAAAACGTCAAGCTTGTTGTTAAGGTACCAAACACCATCCATGAAAAAGAAACTTGGTACATGGATAGAAATTTAGACGCCATAATAAGACTATCTTTCCAGCAATTTACCCATTAAAAAGTTTTGGGCATAAAAAGCTAGAGTGAAACTTTATAACAACGCGTTGCAAAAATAACATCCTATGAAACGTCAAAATCAAAATATCACTAGAATGGGTAGTCATTAAATCTGAAATATCGATTGGTATTAAGCAAGGAGCCTAGAAGTATCTGGCCTTAAGCTAATAACCAAATACCAACAACACAGCCAACTTAGTTGGGATGGGCTAGTTTCCTCCAATGCCAATTATCTTCTGTCAGTTTCACTAAAACAGGGAAAGCAAATAAATGCCAAAACAGAAGTGAAACTATGTATGAAAAAAGTTATGGCACTTGGAGCAACTAAACCTGAATACAAACTTTAAAATTGGGCATTCATCTTCGACGGGAAGAAACGAGCTAATTATTTTAACACACCCGCCAAAGTAGTAACATACTGCTTCAAATAAAAAAAATAAAAAATAAAAAAATCAGTGAACTCAAGGACTATAAGCAAATTAAATGCAAAGTAAGAAAAAGAGAAATTGTAGAGCAGAGGATACTGTGAGACATTCCACGAGCGACGCCAAGTTGGATTTCTCCGGTATCTCCAATTTTGCAAGCTTATCAAGCTGTTGAATACGGTTCTCCACAACCTGTTAGCACATATTATTATTTACAAAAAAATAATAATAATAAATAAATAAAAGGTGAACTCCTTTCAGATTAAGCTTTCATAAAAATGACTGGTAACCTAAAAATCATATGAAATTTCAACACAATAGAAAATTAAGAAACTAGAAAACAATTCGTCAACGGATTCTGGAAAGAAAAATTAGGCGTTTTTTTTTTCTTTACGAAATATGCTAAAAACGCTCAAATTTCGCGATTATTCCAGTAGAAGAACAAATTCAACGCATGGAGAACTAAGATTACAGTGTGTGTGAGGGAAAATCAGTGATTCCTGATCGGGAAAAAGTAGAAAAAGAAAATGTAATTTCGATTGCCGAAAAATGAAATTGCAAATCAAATCAAATCAAATCAAAACGAAAGAGAAATTTGGAGATTACTTACATCTGAGGATCTAATGGAGTCTAATATGCTCTGAAATTCTTCGCTCGACATTTTGCCCTCCATACTCTCTCTCTCTCTCTCTCTCTCTCTCTCTCTCTTTCTCTCTCTAAATTTGCATTTCCCGCCATTTTTGAGATGCCGAAGCAAGTTTATACATAATTCGGACGAGATATTAGAGAAACCGGATTTATAGTTTTGACCACTTAACTAATTATATTTTGTGTTTTTGCCCCACTGTTTTACCTCATTATGTGTTTTCGACCATTTTTTATGGAATTTTTTTTGGGTGAATAATGGAACTATTTTTAACTTTATTTATCTAATAATATATTTTCAATTAATCATGTTTTGAAATTTTTTATTCTCAGAGAGTCACATGATATATTTCAGAGATATCCAACAACTTAACAAGAAAATTTCAATAATATTTTGCTGAATTTAACGAAACTTTGCATCATTTCCGAAGGAAATTTATGTTTTTATAAATAAACGAAGTGTTGTGCTTGTTTTTGTTTTTTTCTTTTCGAATTATATATCTTAAAATGGATTAGACGTCCGAATTTATTATTAGAGAGACTATATCTGAAAAAAAATAAATAAATAAATATATATATATATATATTAGAACATCTTTGATGGAACACAATTAGAATTGAGGAACTATAAAAGACGGGTTAGGTGCTAGTTGGCATACAATTAAACATGCAAAACTCCATTATAAGATTAATGACGGCTTATAAAAAGTTAAAAAAATATATATAATAATAATAGTAAAAGACTTCACACCAAATAAACAAAATGATACACAGCAAAAAAAAATTAATAATAATAATTACTCATTTATTTGGGACTTGAAAGTGTTTTCATTTTTCTTCCATATATGTCAGAATCATAAGCCACATTAAAGATGGTTAACAACCTGTAAAAACTCGTATCAACATAAAATTAAAGGTAAAATATAAGTGTGCGTTTGGTAAAACGGTTTGAGTTGAAATTTTTAAGTTTGAGTTGGTTGATGTTTTAAAAATTAGTTATAATTTTTGTTGACTTTTCAGAAAAAGACAAAAACTGATATGAAAAATTTGAGTTTGAGATTTAATGCCAAACGCAAGCTAAATTTGTTGAAACAAGTTAGATGATCTGTTTTTCTATTCAAAACGGATAGAAAAGGCCTCATCAAAACTCTCAAATTACAAAACCAAAACCTAATGGGGAAAATCCAACGGGAAAAAGAGTACAATGACATTCATTATATTCATCACATAAACGAATTTCTCTCATGGAAGCTTACTTAGTATTTATAAGTATTTTTTCGTATCACTATGGTGTAGTAACTATAATCAAGACACTCTGATCCATTCTAATTAAGTTAATACCCACTAAAAAAACTTATCCCACACTGAGCTTTTGAGCTCTCTACTCTACCATTATTATTCATTTTATAATTGCTGGTGAAGACGTGAGGTTTTTTCTAACTCTTATGAAGTGATTACCAACTCCTTTCACGATCAATATGAGATTACCTCAATAATCTTTTTCCGTGCAATTCGGATCATGACTTGGACAACCATCGATTTGTTTCTCTCAGATTAAGTTGAGACATATTGACTAACTTAACTATAATACTACCTTCTTAACCCCATAAGTTAATTTAAGAGTTGAGACTTTTCCTCACATTTGTAAAATGACCAGTAATCCCTCGCACAACCGATGAAAGAGTACCACAACAATTCAATGCTTCTTTTGTTATATTTTTATGTTATGGTGGGACCTTTCTAGCATACTTAACACTATAATTACAATTTGGCCTTTCATTATTTTTATTTTGAGAGTGGTACACAAGGTAAAGCCATAAAATGTGGTGAAACAAATTCTGGCTTAACACTCTACATAGAAACCTAATTATTAGGCCGAACAACACGAGTAGTACTAGTAAAACGAAACAAGCAACACATCATACATATTGATGATCTCCAATCATATTAGTTATGTCCAGACAAACTCTTCCTCCCCAAAGGGGTGCCTCCACCGCCCCCACCGGAGCCGAAGCCACCTCCAAAGCCAAACCCGCCGCGGCCGCTGCCGCCACTGCTGCCACCACCAAGTCCAGGGATGCCACCACCAAAGCCACTGCCAAAGCCAAACCCGCCACCAGCTCCACCTCTACCACCACCTCCGCCGCCGCCTCCTCCTCCGCCGCCACCAGAACCAAAGCCTCCACCGCCGCCGCCGCCGCCGCCGCCTCCGCCGCCACTAGCACCGGTGTTGGAAGGAGACGGTGGGGGCAGGGCGGCAGCTGGTGGAGGAGGGGGTGATATTTGAGGGGTTGCAGTTTGAAAGCAGAAGGCAAGACTAACAACAAGTACGAGAGCTGAACAGAGAAGTAGTTTGTGAGCCATATTGTCTTAGTACAAAGAAACAATGAAGTTGGCGTTGTATTTTGGTGCTCTTCTATGGCTTGCCCTAAACACACACGCACGTATATATAGGGCATCGAATATATTTGGGGTTGGCTGGCTTAAGAGATATGATTATACATATATATATATATATATATATGTATTACATTTGCATGTCATGAGTAGAGTACTCTTTACATTTTATCTATGTATTCGTTATAGATACCTTTAACCTTAAAAAAAAAAAAAATTGTGTTAGAAATCTGAACCATATTGATGGTATATGATGTAACAGCTTATGAAATTTGATTGTGTGCATAGGTGGATGTATTATTAATTACATCCGTAATAATTCAGCATCATATGTAGACGACCTTTCTTTCTTCCTTTTTTTTTTTCTCTCTCTCTCTCTCTCCTTCTCTTTTCAGTTTTTTTTTTTTTTTCCCCCCCACTTGAAGACGAGGAATTTAAATTTTGACATCTTATACTATATTGCGAATAGTACTAATTATCATTTTCTTGAGATTTTAATTTTATGACCAACAGAAATTTAGGTAGTACGTTATAGTTTAGAGAATATGGTTATAAATTAATTTAGGTTAATGATTTAAAATTTAATGGTTTTTACTATAAAAATTAACTTGACCAATGTAACAAAAATGTAAATTATGAAAAAATTATGAATATATGTATCCACTTAATTTCTTTATAAACTAATAATCAATTAGCCAAAAAGAAGAGAGAAAAAACTCTAGTCATTGAACGTTACACACGAATTCGATCGAGTTATACGGTTTTTTTTTTTTTTAGGGGAAAAAAGTACATTCAAATGGGCTTCACACGATCGGATCTTTGACCAAACAAGTCTAAAAGTAACAAATGGAAAAAGCTAATAAGATTGCTTTCACTGCACGCATGCTTGCTTCATGAGGATTGAGGACGAGCCAATTGTGTAATATTGCTTTTAATTAAGAAGCTAACACTTCTATTACAACTGGTAAAAAAAAAATTAAAATAAAACTAACTAACTAACTAATTCTTTTGCAACCAAATTGAAGTGTAAATGGGCCGAATTAATGTTCTTATTTTATATATGTCTTTTTATTTGTTCATCGTGGAATCAATGTACATACATATATATATATATATATATATTTATACACAAATATCAAATTCAATATGTGTGTGTGTATATATATGGCGTGTAGACATGTAATCTTAGACTTGTATTATAATATATAACTAGAGATAATGTGAAAAACATTAGAGATTAATTGCATAAGGTTCTATACATATAATGACGAAGCCACGCGTCTAACTCATTTACGGCCACGAGATCCTACTCAAATTTCATAAATTAAACTTTGAGCTCTAAAAGTTTCCTAATTTCTTCTGTTATAATACAGCTGGAGGCTGGCTCTCTCATGCGACTTATACTTGTCTTTCTGTATAACATGTATAAAATATATATATATATATATATATATATTTTAAATTCAACACATCTTTTTTGCATGCTATTTCCAAAGTTTGAACAAACTTTTTCATGATTCCTGGCGCGTCCTAAGGATGAGTACGACCTTGACAACATTGTAGTAACATGACGTTAAACATGCAAATATATGTATATATATATAATATATTTATACATATAAACATATGTGTGCACGAGTATATTGTTGTTAAGTATTCTACCATACGTCGTTTAATTTGCCGTGGATTTCTTGTCAATTTCCAATTTACCAATAATTGGAGTACGATACTGATGGATAAGGTATTATTATTATTATTATTATTATTATTATTATTATTATTATTTACTTAGACGGCATCTGTCCGGCATTTGTCGTTCATGTGTGTGTAAACGACACACATTTTGTCTTTGTCGCCAAACACATTTGGTGGTTTGTTAACAGTGATCACATGGTCTCCAATTACTTTTTAGCCCCTCATTTTAATTTTCTATTCCTATTTTACCCTGACAACACATTTCTTTAACTATTTCACGTGGGACCAGTGTGGGACCCTATAGTCAAACTCTTCACTTCAGCATGCCAACATTTGCCAATTCGGTCGTGCTTTCCCTTACTCGCCTTTGAGCTTTATAGGCCGGCCGCATACGGCAATATAATGCCGTATATAAGAGTTCGCGTATAAATATATATATATATATACACACACACACACATATATATATGAGCTCTTGTTTCTATATGCAGACTCACGGACCACATAAATCCAGCATATAATCAGCCAAATTCAACAATCACATGCAGCCATGCACTACATGCTATGTTTATTGCTTGTTAAATCGCCTTTTAGATTTCACTATATAAACGAACCATATTTGGTCTCCAAACCAAAAAACATTTTCACTAATTCTCAACTATGAAGGAATTTTCTTCAATGTTGATCGTCCTCGTGCTAGTGTCGTGGACGTTGTCGTCCAAGATCGGCATCTGCATGTGCATGAAAGGTGACCTTGGACGACGTAGTTTTGATCATGAGAAGATCAATGTCAACTACGTGCAACGAGATTGTTACCAAGGTGGTAAAGAAGGCAATGGTAATGTAGGTGGTCGACGTGGTAATGGTAATGGTAATGGGCGGGACTCATGCGGTTGTGTAGACGGGAGCGGTGGCGGAGAATTGGGAGGAGATAGCCCTAATGATGATTGTGGGGATAAGGACGGCAGCCGCGGTGAAGATGGTGGTGACGGATCAGAGGATTCGGGTGGATCATATGGCGGCGGTTATGGATTTGGTGGTGGACAAGGAGGCGGAGGCGGTGGCGGTGGCGGTGGCGGTGGTGGTCAAATTGGCATAGTTGGTGGTGGTGGTGGCGGAGGATGGAATTAGAGGTTGAGGACTAAATTGGCCAAGAGAATTGGTCATGCCCTCCAAGGAATCTTTTTCTTTTTTTTTTTGTTTGTTTGTTCGTTTTTTTTTTTTTAATTCAGTTCATTTCGGTTTTTTTTTTATTTTATTTTATATTTTGTATGTACTTGCGTGGTTTTTTTTTTTTTTTTTTCCTTGTGCTTTAACATTGATCATTTGGATCCAGAGAAGTCATAGTGGTGTCTTTTGATCAAACTCGATCGTTCTTTCAATATTTATTTTAACTTTCCTTCTTTTTTTTTTTTTTTTTTTAAATTCAGATGCTCCAGCAAGCTAAAGAAATATTATTATGAAACGAATATGGAAGGGAAAAAAAAAAATCAAACATAGAGAGAGAACATTTAGAAACTAACCCCAACTACAACTCCTAGTAATCCTCACCTATTTTTTTTCAACAAATATTTCAAAGAGTTTAATTAAACAAAATGACTAATTTAGAACAATCGATTGATCAACCATTGAGAATTTAAAAAATATATATATATACCAAAATAAGAGCTAACTAAAAATAAAAATTAACCCAACACTACTCAAACTAGTACAGTAGGACTGATTTGGGAATGCATTCTGGTATTAAATTTTTGCATTTTTCCTGCATCTTCTACTTATTACTTCAAGGAAAATTTTACCGCGACAACGGTACTTTTGAATGGTCTGATGCTCAGTTAAAAATTTACTGCATGCGCAATACAGAAATTCTTAGTTATAGATTTGTTTGATAAAAGTTATGCTTTTGATTTTAGTTAGTAGAGGAAGAAAAATAATTTTATTCAAAAAAATTAACTAACTTCAATCAAAAACTTTCGTCTCCTGAACGAAATATATATAAGCTTAATATGATTCTATAATTCAATTAATTGTTGTTCGTACACGCTATATTTTACGACATCATGTCCCTGCCTCTTTTTGACCGGGTATTTTACCTTCTCGTTGCCAACGGTTCGATCTTGGTCGTGGATTTCTTGTCAATTCCCAATTTACCAATAATTGGAGTACGATACTGTTAGATAAGGTATTATTATTATTATTATTATTATTTTTACACTTATACGGCATCTGTCCGGCATTTGTCGTTCATGTACGTGTGTAAATGGCACACATTTTGTCTTTGTCCCCAAACACATTTGGTGGTTTGTTATTAGTGATTACATGATCTCCAATTACATTTTAACCCCTCAATTTAATTTTTTATTCCTATTTTTCCCTGACAACACATTTCTTTAACCATTTCATGTGGGACCGGCGTGGGACCCTATAGTCAAACTCTTCACTTCAGCATGCCAACAATTGCCAATTCGGTCGTGCTTTCCATTACACGCCTATGAGCATTATAGGCCAGCCGCATACGGCAATATAAAGCCTTATATGAGAGTTCGCGTATAAATATATACATATATATACACACACATATATATGAGCTCTTGTTTCTATATGCAGACTCACGGACCACATAAATCCAGCATATAATCAGCCAAATTCAACAATCACATGCAGCCATGCACTACATACTATATGTTTATCGCTCGTTAAATTGCCTTTTAGATTTCACTATATAAACGAACCATATTTGGTCTCCAAACCAAAAACAATTTCACTAATTCGCAACTATGAAGGAATTTTCTTCAATGCTGATCGTCCTGGTGATAGTGTCGTCGACGTTGTCGTCTAAGATCGGCATCTGCATGTGCATGAAAGGTGACCTTGGACGACGTAGTTTTGATCATGAGAAGATCAATGCCAACTACGTGCATGAAAGGTGACCTTGGACGACGTAGTAATCCTCACCTATTTTTTTTTCAACAAATATTTCAAGAGTTAATTAAACAAAATGACTAATTTAGATTGATCAACCATTGAGAATTTAAAAAAATAGATACCAAAATAAGAGCTAACTAAAAATAAAAATTAACCCAAAACTAGTCAAACTAGTACAGTAAGACTGATTTAGGAATGCATTCTGGTATTAAATTTTTGCATTTTTTCCAACTTCAAGGAAAATTTTACCGTGACAACTGTACTGTTGAATGGTTTGATGCTCAGTTAAAAATTTGCTGCATGCGCAATACAAAAATTCTTAGTTATAGATTTGTTTGATAAAAGTTTTGCTTTTGATTTTAAAATTCTTAGTTATAGATTTGTTTGATAAAAGTTTTGCTTTTGATTTTAGTTAGTAGAGGAAGAAAAATAATTTTATTTAAAATGGTTTTTTTTTTTTTCGAAAGTCACATTTTCTTTTTTCAACAGAATGTTTTGTTGAAAACTGAAAACTCATTTGACATATCTTTCAAACAAATAGCATTTAAACTCAAAAAGTCAAAATAATTTCTAAGAAGATATGCTAAATAAATGTATAGACCATTGACAAGTTAATCTAACAACTATAATGACATTAATAACTATACCAACAATGTAGAAGCACAGCTCGTTTCAGTATCAAAAGTTTTTTCAAATCTCAAATTATGATTTTTTTTTTTTAACTAAGAAAAAAAGATTACATGATAGAAGTTAGTATATCCAGATAATCTCGGGAATGGATATCCCTCCGCATGATATATGAATTCTTTATGATATAAATTTTCTATATATCTAAGAAATATGATGGAAGTAACTCGAATCTAAATATTTGACGAGAAAAACGAGTGTCCTGTTATATATCTAGAGAACCAACGAAAGACAGATAAAAAATGATAAAGTAGTGATCTGAGGAGTTTTGGCAACGCAGTAATAAATGATGATGGAGTAATGACAGACACAAGATACAAACATACGCTGTTTCAAGCAGAGGCCGTACAGGTGGAGTCCATGCACTACGAGAATTCAGTACCTCTGACCCCGATATTAATGGTCATATGTGGTAAATTGTAACGATGATCACAACATACTTGCATGTATTAATAAGCCAAAATATATATACACACACACATAGACCGGCTCTCTTGCATGTATTATTATGAAACGAATATGGAAAAATAAAAAATAAAAAAGGAACATAGAGAGAGAACATTTAGAAACTAACCCCAACCACAACTCCTAGTAATCCTCACCTATTTTTTTCAACAAATATTTTAAGAGTTAATTAAACAAAATGACTAATTTAGAACAACTTGATCTATCAATCATTGAGAATTTAAAAAAACAGATACCAAAATAAGAGCTAATTAAAATTAAAAATTAACCCTAAACTAGTCAAACTAGTACAGAAGGACTGATTGAGGAATGCATTCTGGTATTAAATTTTTGTGTTTTTCCTTCATCTTCTACTTATTACTTCAAGAAAAATTTTACCGTGACAACTGTACTTTTGAATGGTCTGATGCTCAGTTAAAAATTTATTGCATGCGCTATACATAAATTCTTGGTTATAAATTTGCTTGATAGAAGTTTTGTTTTTGATTTTAGTTAATAGAAGAAGAAAAATAATTTTTTTCAAAATGGTATTTTTTCGAAAGTCATATTTTCTTCTTTCAACATAATGCTCAGTTAAAAACTGAAAATTATTTTGACATATCATTCAAACAAATAGCAATATTTAAACTCAAAAAGTCAAAATAATTTCTAAGAAGTTATGCTAAATAAATGTATAGATGATTGACAAGTTAATGTAACAACTAGAATAACATTAATAACTATACAACCTTAATGTAGAAGCACAGCTCGTTTCAGTGTCAAAAGTTTTTTCATATCTCAAATTATGATATTTTTTTTATTTTTTTTACTAAAAAAAAAAGATTACGGAAATAGAGATTGATATATTCAAATATTCTTGAACGTGTATATGCTTTCACATGATATATGAATTTCTTAGAATATAAATTTTCTATATATCTGATAAATATTGATAAATATGATGGAAGGAACTTGAATCTAAATATGTTAGGAGAAAAACAAATGTACTGTTATATATTTAGAGAACCAACTAAAGACGGATAGAAAAATGATAAAGCAGTGATGTGACGAGTTTTGGCAACGCAGTAATAAATGATGATTGGAGTAATGACAGACGCAAGATACAAACATACGCTGTTTCAAGCGAGGCCGTACAGGTGGAGTCCATGCACTACGATAATTCAGTACCTCTGACCCCGATATTAATGGTCATATGTGGTCACTTGTAATGATGATCACAACATACTTTTGCATGCATTAATAAGCCAAAAAAATGTATATATAAAACACTCTCTTATTCGATACCTTATTTTTATCAAACAAGAACGACGGTCTTCTTAAAGATATTAGATCGAAAAATGAACAGTATTAAAAAACAGAAAATATATTATGATATAGAATTTTTTATATGGTATCATTTTTCTTTTCTTATATCATATCATTTTTCTGTTAGAGTCTGTTAACACCAGATAACATATTGATATATATATATATATAAGTAAATTTCATATTTGAAAAATAAATAGAGAGAGTTTGAAACGAACAAAGTTGCCAAAAGTGCCAGTACCGATTTTAGCTTGAATCCTTGAACTAACATACTTTTATTAGTGGTAATTAACACTTTTATTTTTTATAACGAGCAATTTTATTAAATAAAATATATTGATAGAAACTGTACTCAGCATGTGTTATATTCGCCATAGTTAAATATCTATGTTGTGATTAAATATTTCATTTTTAGTTAATCCCATGTACAAACGTCAAATGTGCATATGCATGAGCATGACTGCAAGATATATTGGATAAAATCTCTTAAGAGGCCATTCTTACATACAGTTGTATCTGTTTGATCAATCTCTAGCAAAAGAGAGCTACTTGATTATTGCATATTATTAATTTTTTGTCACATATTTCAAAACTCAAGATTTCTGACCCACAAATAAATTTGGTTAACATGATAAAAATATTCTTGATTTCGTCCAAAAAAAATCTACCACTGCATTGACTTCCTCAGTTTGATTAACTATTCGATTATTCTTATTCTTAATAGAGGAAACACAATTGAAATAAGATCCGATTAATCAACATTATTTTTGTAATTAATTACCGACAATAGTGACCCATTTCCGATGAAAGACAAAAGAAAACAACGAATTAATTAATAAAACAAAACGCAAACATTAATAATAATTATCATTCAAAGAGAAGTTTACATCAGCTGGAAAATAGAAACTACTGCAAACTGAAAACCAACATTAAATTAGAAAAAGCACTGATAAAGAGCAAACACAAACTAAAAACACACGGTTTAAATGCCATGTCTCCGAAGAGACAAGCGCACAAAACATCCTAAATTCAGCACCTGCAAAACACAAAATCCGATCAAACACTACTACTATAATTATTAATTAGAACCAAAAGATAATCCTGATCATGCAACTCAAGGGTGCAAGATTCCGCCGCCAGCACCCGCCGCACCGCCAGCACCGCCGACACCGCCGACGCCACCGCCAAGTCCACCGACTCCACCGACGCCGCCAAGTCCACCAGCTCCACCACCTAGGCCCCCAACACCACCCCCTAGGCCCCCAACACCACCCCCAATTCCCCCAAAACCACCTATCCCACCAAATTTTCCAATAGTGCCAATGCCGCCTAGCGTCGGCAGCAACCCCGCCACGCCGGCATAGCCCCCCATCCCGGCGAAGCCGCCGACCCCGCCGTAGATGAAGTTTTTCTTGTCGCCGACCGCCGCCGGAGACTCCGCCGCGGCAGGTGAAGTTGCATGCAAGAGGGTTGTTTCCTCCGTGGGGGTAGCATCATTAGTAGTGGCACTAGTACTAGGCACGTTACGCGCATTACTTACATGGATAGTCACCAAAACAAGCACAAAAATGGAAAACCAATATTTGATCTCCATTATCTCTCTCTCTCTCAAACCAAGTGTTTAGTGTGTGTTTGTTGTGTGAGAAAATTAGAAGGAAAATTTTGGGATGGCTTGAGAAGATTTGCATGCATGGGGAGAGGATTTTATAGGAGTTTTTAAGAGTTGGGTGACGGTTGGGAGGGCAATAAATAGAAAGGGTCTTAGTAAATGAGGAAAATATAGTTGGCTATCCAGCTAGAGGGTTTTTTTATTATTATTATTATTTGTTTATTTTATGATCTCGAAAAGAGAAATTCTTTGAATTTGGGATCAGAGAGTTAGGTGGAATATGAAAAGAAGAGAAAATTTAAGGATGGTCGACTCATAAATATAGCATATGTCATGGCGTGATTTAATTTTTATGAATCAGGTTAGTCAATTGGGGTTGTGAGTATACTCGTGCATGTAACATTCTGAGGACTCGGTGACCATAATATATGTTGCAAATAAATACCCATTTTGATCTACTCAAAATCTATAATTGACGAATATAGATCTGCTGTCTCATTTTTCTGTTTCAAAAGTTATCTACTCAATAATGTTTTGACAACTTATCAATTTATTCAAGAATTTTCAATATTTAGTATTTTTTATACGACTAAATTCTTAAATTTAGATGATATGATATATAACACTATTTAGAGGACAATCAATATGACAGAAAATTCAGAACAGTAAATCTCGATTTGTAATTGAGCTACACATGTCTTAATTTTTAATTTTCTTTCTTTCTTAATTCTCTACCATTCTTAATATTACAACAACAATTACAATGGCCTTCAAAGACAAGATATGGTTTCAACAACAACAACAGCAATAATAATAATGGTCTTCAAAGACAAGATATAGTTTTATCTTAATTAGATCAATATAATGTTCCTGATCCCTAGTTATTCTTTCTTCATAGATGCATGTCCATTGCAACATGACCATTTTCAAATATATTTTCTTTTCTTTTGTTTTTTTTTTTTTTTTGGTTTTTCAATTATTATTTGTTCGCCATACATACGATCCGCCTAACTCTATCCCATTGGAAAATTTATAACATGGCACGATCACCAAAATGGCTAGAACTAGCTTTAGAAGTTATTGAGGGTGTGAGACCCAATATCTGAAAAGTCAATGCTAGTGCGAAAAAAAAAAAAAAAAAATCATGTGTTTTGTGTATAAGTTGGAGTTGAATTTTTTAATAAATTATTTGACTTTTCAAAAAATAGTTAAAATTTTATTGACTTTTCAGGGAAAAAAAAAAGAAAATAAATCGAGTGTTTTGAATTAGAATTGTTGCTCCAAACAACCCACAATTCTAATTTTGTCCTTAAAAAATATACATTATCTTAACTTCATCGTCTAGGACTTAAAAGGTCATATTATTAACATCAAAACTTATTAACTATTTCACTATTAATTTCTATGTGATAAGTATGTATATATAAAAGACGATATAAAATATGTGAGGCTCACATAATAGATGAGTGGAGAGAATTTGATAAATTTATAGATGTTGGACAGTTGATTGGATGAGTGAATTCATCCAGATCCATCCAACTAATTCAAAATTATGAATTTTTATGTTGGATCATTTGAGTAACATGAATCAGGTTCAATTTTCTCATCTAATTAATCAAACAAACATTCATTTTATCAAAATTATTCTCCACTCATTTATTATAAGAGCTTTACGTGTATCATTTCATCACTTTTTTTAACGTTTATATCACAAAAAGACCAATAATTTGATAAGTTCGATTGTTGATAATATGACATTTTATGTTTTAGTTTTAGGAAATAGAATGAGATAACCTATATTTTTTATATTATAATTGAAACTTACGCCGCCCACCCCCCCCCCCCCCCCCCCACCCCCCCCCCAAAAAAAAAAAACCAAAAAAATAAATAAAGAATGAAAAAGTTAGTGCCATATATAGTGTCCACTATCTATGTATTAGAGATTAATTGTACAGTTTACAGTTTTAACAGATTTGTTGTTAATGCTGCAATGTCCAAATTATTTCTGTTAGTTAAATTCTATCGTTAATTAAAAAAATTAGTAATAATACTTTTTTTTCCTCGTCAAGTACTTATATTTGTAAAAATATGTTGTATTTCATGTGCAAAATACCAAGAAATTCCTTCTATGTATATGTTAGTTAGTCATCATAATGTTTTGGTTTTCACATTTTATTTATTTATTTATTTTTGGCTACCTATATATATCATGTTAAAACAGTTATCGTATCTTTAGCATTGGTCCTTTTCTTTTATTTGTTTTGTTCTCTTAACATCTTTACAAACAATATTTCAATATCTACTAATAAACAGAAATATAATTTTGCATCTTGAAAAATATTTAAAAAGTAGACTTTCATTTTATCCTTAATTCATTACCGATAAACATAGCAAAGCTAATTAATTCAGATGGAGCAAATTAAAAGGTAACGGATAAAAATATAAAACACCTTAAAAAATGCCATGCCAAACAAAATTTAAGGAGTTTCATTATAAAGTGTCATGCCGTTCTTATGAAGGGACAGCAAAAGACTAGTCGACGGGTTTGAGTCGTGTATGTTTTGTGTGGACTTGGCGTTAAAAATGTGTATATATACGTTACATTTACTATTATATTTGGAAGATCATATCCATAACAGCGTAACCGTATATGTTACCAAAAATGTTCCTTGACTCTATGCGAAACCAACTCACGAAAGCACAGGCATGGGACCCACATTACTATAGGCCCGGGTATCATCATATTAGAGATGCAGAATTAGCTCAATACGTAACTAAATAGATGTGCTCTAATATCCATTATATCCTTCTCTGGGGTTTTATAAGTTTGTGCGCGTAGCAAGTACTTCTTTTATAAACAAATTTTCTATGAAATATTAAAAAAAAAAAAACCAAAAAACAAAAACAAAACAAATTCTCTATAAAAAGGGCTTGAAAGGAAGCAACACAAAAATGGCCCTTGGAAATCCTTCATCTGTTCCCATGCGCATGATCATTGTAATTGTGGTTGTCATTCTATGCTCTTCACTGCTTGGTACGTAATGTTCTTCATCTTTTTTAAATTTTTTCATTTTAGGGATTTAACCATGATACTTTATGTATCATATGAGAAATTATTCAGTAGACCAGATGTATCACCTCATCGTATTTACGTGATATGTCCGTTCAGTTAAATTTTGACTTTCGAATTAAATCATACAATTGTGCCTATCAATCTATAATTCCATCAATAGTAGGATAATCCACTGTAAAATTCTCATAAATTTTACAACTGAAAATTGTTTTTATTAATTTCTCATTAGTTGTAGCTCTTGTTTGGCTTATAGTTTTGATCTCTCATTTCAAAAAGATTGTACTTTAAAATAAGAATCTTTTTAAATCATTAAATTGAATTGAAATCTTACTTGAAAGTTTGAATATCACTACTATTTGTCAGATAAAGACTTATAGTACCGAAGGGAGGGCCAAATTGCTACGAGTTATGAAGTAGTAGAACGTAGAACATTTTAAACATCTGGAATATAGTAGAAATGAGAATTGC
This sequence comes from Ficus hirta, assembly GCA_038430175.1. Classification (NCBI taxonomy): domain Eukaryota; kingdom Viridiplantae; phylum Streptophyta; class Magnoliopsida; order Rosales; family Moraceae; genus Ficus; species Ficus hirta. Next base: position 7,613,958 of record CM076593.1, on the reverse strand, counting down.
CAAAATTAATAAATTTCCATTATCTAGGAACTATTCCATATTCTTTCTATAATTCTTTCCTTACTTTTCGATAGAAAGAAAACTAATTAAACTCATTGAAATAATACACAATATATATATATATATATATCTAATTCACTGATGTGTCATTATATGTAATTCTTAGGAAAGGCAGAGTACGTTTGCCAAGGGAAATGTGAAAACATACCAGATTGCGATGGCTTTTGCAAAAATAGTGGATATCTTCAAGGAGGGAGATGCTTGCCACCTCTTTATCATTATTGTTGCTGCCAAAAATGATTATATATATATATATATATCAATTATCATAGGCTTAAATATGTATTGCTTTTTGTGTATCTTTCTTCAAAATTGGAAATGGCACCTTTCATTTGTTGCTGCTTTTGAATCAATATAAACATATATAAGAGAACTATGCCTCCCCAACCTCAAGTTAGCTTGTTTATTTGTTTTTAAAATTTTTTTTTCTAAGATTAAGAATAAGACAAGCAATTAAGATCGGCAGATCGGGCCCAGCCCGTCTGAATTGTAAAAGCATATAGGCATGGTCCTGTCCTAAATCTCGGCAGGCTTAAAATTGGGCTGGCTACACGAGTTTAGATCCGGACCAAATAAGTATACATTTTATGTATATTTGTATTAGTAGCTTAAAATTGTGAATTTCTTTAAAAAGCTACTGAAGAAATATACAATTTTCAGTTACTAATATATATATATATATATATATATGAGAAAATTAGATAGAGAGTTATATGTTCTGAGTATCTCCTTATAATTTCTCACTCTAATATTGAAGTTGATAATTTTAGTGATATGAAATAGTAAAATTATCAACTATAATATTATGATGGGTATGAATATAAGGAGGTGTTAAATTTATGACATTCTTGCATATAACCCAAAACATATAGGTGTGTCAAATTTATGACATTCTTGCATATAACCCAAAACATATAGGCGTAAATAATGCTTGTTCATTTGGCCTGATCTAAAGCCTATATAACCAACTCAATTTTTAGCCTACCGAACTTTACGGCAGGACCGGGCCTATGGTTTACAATTTAGCAAGCCCGATCCGCCACTTAATCGTGCCAGGCTTGGCCTCAGTCTGTTTTCCCACTTTAACCCGTTAGAGTCGGGACCGGCCGGGTCGGGTAGTACAAATTTACAGATCTACTCTAAACACCATTCGTATTATTATCACTCAACAATCATGAAAATTTTTGTCCATGTTATAAAACTTATGCTATAGCGACTCAAGAAATCTTATATATATATATATATGTACACACACACACATAAACAAATATAATACCGATTAGGACATCAGCTAGGTTATCTACGGTTGGCAGATAATGGAGTAGTAGAGTGTGTTTTAGTATAAAACTGAAGAGCAACACCATAGTCAGTGATTTTTGTTCTATAATTAAAATAGGAAATATTGCCAGTGAGTTGTGTTTTAGTATTGTTGGGGTTAGACTTCGTCTTCCCTTTACGACGTTAGCTTCTAACAGTTTATCAAACGAACGATGAACTCTCTACATTTAGGCCGGACCCAACTCAGAACACGACTTCATTCGATCGTGGACAATGATCGTTCGTATACTTGGGCCGGACCCAATTTATCATCTCAAGTCATTCCAACATGAATAACGATCATTCATATTCGAATATCGAATAGTCAGATCGATACACAATCGAACGTTCTCCGAATGAAGTAAATATAACAAACGGTGTGATCACGAGCACTAAGCCTTGTGTTTGAATCATGGTTCGGAATTCATGTTCAACGGACATTATAGGGGACGTTCCCCACAATAATCGAACATACCATCGATGATGACATGTCAGATCCTTCATAATAACTGACAAGCCATATCTGGCAATCATATCAGTAACTGTCAGGCCCATGATCTAAGATTTAGGTTCACTCTGGTAACCATCAAATCAAATATCATCAGTGGCATGCTTACACGTGTCCCTAAGGATAACAAATGGAAACCGTTCTTCATCAGTTACGAATTCAGACCCATGGTCCTTCCTCTATAAATAGAGGAAGACCCCCTTCAGATAAGGATCTCTTCTTCTTAATCTAAATCCCACATATTGTTACTCTGCCGAGATACTCCCAAAAAGTATTCTTGTACTTACAAACATTCATATATAGTGAAATCACTCACTCACAGAGGAAGTAGCACATCGTTGGGCGAACCTCTTTATATCTTGGTGTCGATTAATTTTCTATTCATTTTTCTGATTTGATTATCTTATTTATATTCATTTACTGACATGAATATTTATGTTCTTATGTTACTTTATAAGTTTCATTACGATGTCCAAGGGCCCAAATAATCGATTATTACATTCTCTATATTAACGTTTTTGTTAAATTTTGACTGTAGAATCCCGACATCTACAAGTATAAAACTTTGAATTCCACATAGCGACTCAAAAAATCTTATATATATATATATATATATATATATATATATATATATACACACACATAGTCAGTGAGTTGTGTTTTAGTATAAAACTTTGAATTCCATAATACTTTTTTCTACATTGATTTTGGTCCTTTTGCTGACATTTTAGTTATTTTCATTTTTTTTTTTTTACTTTTTTGTAAAAATAACACAAGTTACTTAAATGGGGCAACGAACTGAATCAATATGTAATTAACCTTCAAGAAAACGAAAAAAATAAACAAAATCTGCCAAAGCACAACCACAACTAGCCGACTTTGGAATTCAAAGTTTTTAATAATCAAAGAAAATCCAAGTGTAATTTGATTTGTGATAGATATCATCCCAAACGACACTACTCAAGACCAACATAAACGACACAGCGTTTGGTACCAATGGGTGCGTGGAGAAAAAGGAAACAAACGGTAATGAGTATCCGTGCTATGAGCTGACTATAAACGACAGTAACTACTAACTAGGTATTAGTAAAACAGGAAACGACAAAGAATTCATGTAGTCTAAGCCCCTGCTTCACCGAATTCAGAAGAATGCCAACCCGAAAATGGACTTTAATTAGTTTCACTACCTTGTCTTTATTAAGCATCCAATCTTCAGAATGAACCCAGATGGGTTGTGCTCTTATTATATATATATATATATATATATATATAGCTCCAATGTGGATAACAAAAAGAGAACAAGGACTAATAGATAAGTAGACCAACAAGTTACATGGCTAAAAGGAAAGTGCTTGGCTCGACCCTTCTCAGGGGATTGGTTTACCTCACTTTCAAGCATTCATTGGATCAGAGATCTTTCTTCTTTATTTAGCCACTGAGAAAGAAGATATCGGAGCTTGTTTTATATTTATAAAGGAAAAAGAGATTTACAAAGGGGAACGTTTAAGAAAATAATTTTAATTAAGAGATTAGAAGAAAATAATATTTGTTAAGATCGTATTTAATAAAATAATATCTTATAAAAACTTTTATAAAAAAAAATGTAAATGAGGACATCTTTGAAAGAAAAATATTTTAATTGTGACAAATCAAGAGAAAAAAAACATTTCAAATAAGAAAAATAAAAAAAAATATAGAAAATAATGAGGAAGAAGCCAGGAAAAAAAAAAAAAAAAGAAGGGGGGGGGGGACCAAAATGAAAGGAACAAAATTTGGGGGGAAGCAAAAAAAAAATTAAGAGGACTCAAAAACTAAAAATAAAAATAAAATAAAATAAAATAAAAGCGAATCAAAAAGTGAATCTTGATTGAAAGGCACGGCGTCTATGTTTGCCACTTCTATAACATAGACATATTTCTAATTCAGAAATGAAATCATAATTTTTGGACTTTGTAAAGCTGGTTAAATTAGATTATAAAGTTTATATTAGAAAAAGAAACATAAGGCAAACAATTTTTCGGTTTAAAATTCGGTTTAACTCACATCCTATGACACTGTAAATTTACTTTTACTTACTTACTTCTCTTCTTTCTCATTATATTTATATTAATTGGTGGGAGTCTTTTACATTAGGGAATTTTTTGATTGTGTATTTCTAAACATTAAATATGATCGAAATCATATTAAAATAAAAAATACACAAAATTGACAGAACTCGTTAGATATCAGATAATTCGAAACATGCATGGTATGTCTTCATAGATATCCTAGATCTTTCGCAACTTGTAGTACTGTTTTTAATTCTAACAGTGAAGATGAAGCCAAGTTAAGTGGACTCTAGACATGGTGCTGAATTAGGGATTTTGAAAAGTGTTTACCTTATGAAAAATCGTTAGTTTGTGACCCACAAAATGGAAATTGAATTATTAGATCACTTAAAAAAAAAAAAAAAAAAAAAAAAAACGGTGTGTACTTCTGTCACTGCAAGAGTAGTGCAGGGCCTTTTGAACAGAAAGCCTGTGGCATGTGAAAAAGAAACACAACGGTCTTCAAAGATCTTTGAAAAGGTTGCACAAATTTCAAAATCAGGAATCAATTTTCTTCATTCAGCCAAAAATTTATTTATTAATTATTATTTTTAAATTATAAAAAAAAATAAAATAAAATAAAAAGGAAGGGAGAAGTTTTATCTCAAACTGTGTATATACCAACCAACCAAAGAAACTTGAAAAATGGAAACTCTGAACCCCACTGGCCATTCCTCCAGAGAAAAAGTCAGAAACCATTGTTTTGCCACAACATGCAAGGATTTACTACTAGTGAAGTGAGAGACCCACCTCATGTTTGGGACCCACTTGTCACTATCATTTGAAGGTCAAGTCTTACTTTTATTTATTCACTCTTTAATTGACGTGGACATTTTTTTTTATTTTTATTTTTGGTCTTGCCCAAAATGAGGAAAATTAAAGGATTCAATTGACATCATGACTTGAATGTTATATGACTTTGGATTTTTATTTTTTATTTTTTTTACTCGATTCTTATAATTGTTTGTTAAATTGTCATATTAATAAATTCTATTGGAAATTATATCCAATTTGATTTTATGAAAAAAAATTTTATGGGATTTTTTTTTTTCAAGTCCTATCACAAAATTCTCAGAGAAAGAAATTAGAAATATGATAATAACAGTATAGAAAACATTGCACTTTGTTGGCACTATTTTTGCACTGCATTTAGTTATTACAAATATCAACCTTCTTTTTTTCTTTACATCAATGAAACAAACAGCTTGTTTGAGACTAAAAAACAAACTAATTCAAATGGTGACACACATTTCTCTCTCTTTTTTTTTTTTTTTTTTTTGGGCTGTATGTTTTATCTGACACAACAAACATCTCACTTTGATCCCATCTTGGCATTGGAGGAAGATGAGTAGAGAAGTGAGGAAGCGGAGAAGCTCGTGTTGGCGCTTTTCGGGTACAAACTTCGCATAGCCATTGCTGCTGCTGCTGCTGCTGCTGCTGCAGAAGATGATGTTGTTGCCAAAACTCCACTCTTATTACTCTCCTGAGCCTCATTTGCAGGAGACCCTTTGAGGAGCACATCAACTTTTGCATATTCCTCTGTCTCATGCCTGATCTCCTTTAGCATCGCTGCAACATCTTTCATCGTCGGTCGCTCATCAGGCGCCGAGCTTACACACAGCAAGGCTATTCCCAAAGCCTGCATCATTTCCTCTAACTCTGATTCCGACCTCGAAAGTAGGCTTGTGTCCAACACCTCAATCCCTCCCCTCTTCTGTCTCACCCAATCCACCACATGTAGGCCATCGGGTATCGTTGGATCGATCGGTTGCTTCCCCGTCAGAACCTCTAACACGACTACTCCGTAGCTGTACACATCACTCTTCTCCGTGATCTTCATCATATAGCCATATTCTGCAACAAGAGAAGCAACTTTCAGTTTGTTTTTCAAATTAAGGTAACATTGAAAACATAAAGACGCAAAAATGAAAAGTACTTGCCTGGAGCAATATATCCATAAGAACCCGCCACGGTGTTAGAGGACCTAGCGAAATCGCCATCATCAACGAGCTTAGCTAGTCCGAAATCAGCGATGTAAGGCTCAAACTCAAGCCCGATAAGGATGTTATTCGCCTTGATGTCTCGATGAACGATCGGCGGAACACAATCATGGTGTAGATAAGCTAAGCCCTGAGCTGCACCTAACAAAATCTGGTATCTGAGTTCCCACTCCAAGGCGTTTCCCGTCCTCTCGTGGAGAAGACTGCCTAAGCTCCCATTAGGCATGTAATCATACATGAGCAGCCTCGTGTTTCGATTCCAACAACACCCCAGGAATCTAACAATGTTCTTGTGACGGATTGAACCGAGTGTCTTCACCTCTGCTGAGAAAGAATCGCGAACTCCAGATTTCTCGTCATTACATCCGTTGCCTGCAGCTGCTATACTAGTTGGCCAGAGCTTCTTCACGGCAATGACCTCGCCGTTGTCCATGTCAGCGCGATAGACAACCCCGGAACACCCTTTGCCTATCACATTGTTGTCCACAAGACATCTCAGTACTTGCTCGACCGAGAAGTTGAGTTTCTGGAACGGAGTGAATTGCCATGGCCATGAGTCTCCCATTTCTGAATCCTCACCATCTCCGATCGTTCTTCGTGCTCTAATCACCGCAATCACTCCCATAACCACCATTGCGATTGTAAGAGTGATCAGCAGTGCTATTGCAAGCTTAAGTCTCCGTGACCGCCTTATCTCGTTCTCACTTCTCGTTAGTCCTGTCCTTCCAATATCACTCAAGAAACACGAATCTCGGTTCGAAGAGCAAAGCCCTTTGTTCCCTTCCAGGTCCGTCGGCGATAACTGTCTGAAAAGCTTGTTGTCTGGAAGATAACCGGTGAAGTTATTGTAAGAGACGTTGAGAGAAACGAGATTATCGAGCTTCGCTAATGGACTCAAATCGCCCTCTAGCTTGTTGTGTGAGAGGTCAAGAATGGAAAGCTTGTTGAGTGCAGATATCTGAGATGGGATTGGCCCCGAAAGTCCATTGCAGCTGAGATTTAAAGCAATTTCGAGGGCCTCAATCCGTCCCAGTTCGAGCGGAATAGAGCCTGTGAGCTCATTGCTGCTAAGATCAAGCAACTGGAGACTCAAGCACAAACCAAGAGACGTCGGAATTGATCCGGAGAACGAATTTCCCCTCAGAATGAGCTTGTTTAACGAAGCAAGACGGCCAAGGCTTGCCGGTATCTGACCCGAAAACTGATTAACCGAAACATCCAAGACCTGAAGTCCCGATAAGGAGGACAACTTATTCGGCAAGGAACCTTCCAAAGTGTTGTTGCTGATATCAATCATTTGCAATTCCGTGCAGCTTCCAATCTCATCCGGGACTTCACCAGAAAGGCGATTCGCAGACAGATCAAGGAAGTTCAAGTTCCTAAGGCCTCCAATTGTGTTTGGGATACTGCCGGAGATTCGGTTGTTTCCAAGCCGCAGCCTCACAAGAGAGCTACAGTTGCCAATCTCCGGCGGTATTGAACCCGAAATGTCGTTGTCGATCAAGAGAAACTTAGTAAGGTTCCGAAGCTGAAACAAACCGGGGGGTATACTACCGGTGAGATAGTTGTGAGACAGATCAATTGCCTGGAGACTAGTACAACCAGCTAAAGTAGAAGGAATACTTCCCTCAAGCTGGTTCTGCCAAGCAAAGAACACATTGAGCTTGGACAGTTTTCCAAGCTCCGGCGGGATCAATCCGGAGATCTGATTAGTATCGAGTTGCAACTGCTCCAAATTCGTCGCGTTCGACAGATTCGAAGGTATCGAACCCGACACATTGTTGTTACTAATCATGAACTCCACAAGCCCCGAAAGGCCTCCTAGAGGCAATGGAATAGTACCCGAAATCGAATTCAACGACAGATCGATGTTTGTCAAGCTACTACAATTCCCAAGCTCTTCCGGGATTGTCCCGACCAAACTATTCTGCCACATAAACAACACTTCTAGCTTCTGGAGCTTCCCAATCTCCGTAGGAATAGAACCAGACAAACCGTTCTCGTAAAGAAACAAGTTCACAAGCTCAGAACAGTTACCTATCTCCGGTGGGATTTCGCCAGACAGCATTGTGGTGTAGATTGAGAGTGTCCGAAGCCTTCCAAGCTGCCCCAACGAAGGCGGTAGAGAACCCGAAATCCCGGTGTCTGCCAACCCCAAAACTGTCAAGTTCGAGCAGTTTCCAATCTCATCTGGGATTTTCCCAACAATGTCTTTGTTCCCACCGGCTCTGATCACTTCAAGGCTGGTCAATTCCCCAAGCTCGGCCGGGATAACTCCGCCAAGCCGGTTGTCGAAGACCAGAAGGTTTTTGAGGCTTCTACAATGGTTTATCTCGACTGGGATTTTCCCAGTCAACTGGTTTGAGTTCAGAATCAAGTTCTGAAGCTTTCCAAGCTTGCCAACACTACTGGGAATCGAGCCGACGAGGCTGTTTGAGCTGAGGTCGAGAACTTTAAGCTCTGTGAGGTCTCCGAGTTCGTCGGGTATGGTTCCGGTGAGATTGGCATCGGAAATGACGAGTTTTTGGAGGAAAATGAAAGAAGAAAGATTGGTTGGTAATGGAAGCTGAAGAGGAATGGATTGGATGGTGATTTCTGTGACGAAACCTTTTGGAGAGCAAGTTATGAAGGTCCAGTTACATGGGTTTGTGTCTAGAATGTTCCAAGTTGAGAAAGAAGAAGAAAAGGAAGATGAAGATGAAAGAGAAGAAGTTTTGTGAAGCCATGAAAAGAGAAGAGAAGCTTCTTGGTTTGCAGAGAAAGAAGAAGAGAAAAACAAGAAGAAGAAGAGGGAGAAGAAGAAAGAAGATTGCCTCGAGCTGGGCATTGAAAACATTGACCTCAATTTCCCAAAAAAAATAAACCTTAAAAATGTATATGTTTCTTCTTCTTCTTCTTCTTTCTTGTTCTCGGGTTTATTGTATCATTGGGCTTTGCAGCCTCTCTTTCTCTCTCTATCTCTCTTACTGTTTCTCTCTCTAAATACGTCTATGTTGTTACTCTGTTTTTTTGCTTGCGTTGAACTCGAACTCAGAGGAAACAAAACTCTCACTCTCACCAAGTTTTGTTCTCTCTTTTATTTATTTGTTTATTATAATAAAGAGACGAGAGCAAGAAAATAAAAGAAAATGAGAGAAAAAAAGAACCCAAATGCCTAGAGATCAGCAAAAACTGCACCACCTTCACCTTCACCACCACCACCCCATGCTCTACTTTCTCTCTCTTTAAAACTCAATTCCTGTTTCTCTCTCTAAAAGAATATAATATTTGGAGGGTTTTGCTATGTGGGTTCACGCGCAGTGGGAGAGAGAAACTCCACTTGTCCATGATTTTCTACACACACACACACATATATATAAATACATACATATATGTACATTATATATTTTTATAAGGTGGTCTGCTTAGTTTAGTTTATTTTTTGACTCCATTAAGACTATACTTATTTAAAGAGTTTGTACATTATACGTAATAATATAATATATATACATACATTATATTTGTATAGAGAGCAGTTAGCTCAAATTCCAAGTAAGTGTTTTTTTTTTTTTTTTTTTAAGAGAAAGAAAGAAACAGACAAGTCCTCCATTCAGCCATGGACTCCTGGGAATGGCTTTTTACTCAGCAACAGTTACTCTTCTTCAGTTTTTGACTCTTTCTCAGTTCTCAGATATCATCATCTAGTGATATTTTTTCCCCCCCATTTTTTTGTTTTTACGTTTTTTCCTTTTTTTTTTTTTTTTTGAGAAATTAAAAAAAAATAAAAATAAAAGGCTGAGATAATTATTGTTTGAAAAAGTTGGCAGTTTTTTGGCTCTTCTCTTTTGGCAAGTTGTTACATGAGAGTTTTTTGTTTGAGAAAAGTCTTGTACTCTAATTGTCATTGCCCATTAAATGTTATGACTTGATTATGACTAATATGTTCTTAATTTGGTTGTTTGTTTCTGCTCATAATGCAGTAATTAGTAAGAGAGAGAAAAAAAAATGAGGAGAAGATCCAAATGAATTAATATCAAGCCAAATACTTCTAATCCTACATAACTCATACTCTCTATAAGACACTCAAACGACATAAGATAAGATGAGAAAAGACTTCAATTTGAAAGGATAGAAATTGAATCTCGCGTCGTAATGGAAAACAAAAATCTGTAAATAGGTTGTTGGCACACTAAATCTTAATAGTGGAGTCAAATTGTACCACTACGGAATTATAATAACAATTAGTGAACAAATTTTTTAGCATTTTTGGTGTTAGTTGTCAAACTTAATGGACAAAGAAAGAAGCTAAACTTTCATAACAACGCATGAATAATTGTTGTAAGCAAGACCAAAATTGTATGTTTTCTACGTATAGTGTTTCATAAAGTTTTTGTCCCCCCCTTTTTTTCTTTTGGCATTAGTTTGAGACGCATCAAAAGTTCCTTTCTTCTTTTCCTTTCTTTATATTAGCAACACTTTTTTCCCCCCTTTCCCTCTAAGATTATTGAGAGGTTTTTTTAGTTTGGAAAAAGAATAGCTAATGCCTGACCACTAATGTCGAGCCAAATGGCATTGGCCTATTCCTAAGTAGTTTATCAAATGAGAGATCTCGGGGTTTCAATCATGCAGCGCTTGAGGCTATTTTCACATATAATTTAATGTTTATTAATCAGTCTTTTTATGTAAATAGTTATGATTTAATAATAGACCTTACTCAGCATATAAAATTATCGTCCCGTACTTTCATCTAAAAAAAATTTTTGGGGGAAAGCAATGCTAAAATATTCTTTCTCCTTAAAGTTTGGCAAATTCCAACTCATAGCAATTAGCAAGCATGATTTCAAGAATGTTGTACAAAATGATGTTTTGCTTTTTCAAGCTGGATTTTTGAATGTTACATCATAGAGAACGAATGATTTCCTTCTTTTCAAGACGGTTGTAATTTTGATATCTCTTTCATGGTTATAACTATAAGCACCTCTTGTATTGATCATTGTCTTGTGGAGACTTTTTGAGCAAAAGTAAATATTACATGGTACTAATTACTCTTTATGTCATATATTGTAAAGTTTCTATTTTCTTTTCCAACGTATAAGTTTATTTTTCTTTTTCTACATTAATGGCGAATTCACCCAAAAAAAAAATATCATTGAGAGCACAACATGAAACAAAAAAAAAAAAAAAAAGAAAGAAAAAAAGGAGACTTTAAAACTCTATAATAGTTTTCCTATTTTCCACTTGAGGTATGGTTATGATTTTATTTTTATTTGTTTAATGGAGGCACAATTGAAGTTTTATAAAAGTATTGCATATTTGAAGTAAATTTAAATTTTAACTCTTTATATAATTTCGTCATTATTTGTCTTCTATATATATTTTTAATCATAAAATGAATTGTTTATATACCCATCGTCGCGATAGGAATTGACTTGAATCCAAATCTTGTTATGGTCTTACAATACCACCAAATGACTAGTAATTCCTTTGTATAAGTTTAAATTTTGGAATTTTAATTTCTTTAGTTTTTTCTGTAGTGGAATGCTCCTTCAAGTTTCAACATGGCATTAATCCTTCTTAATATATAACTTAACAGATGAAATTCTCTTTTCCACATTTTATTTAATTGTATTTTGAAGACTCTGACAAAAGAAGGGGGAGAAAAAAAGGTGAGCTGTGTGTATAATTTTTTTTTTTTAGTATGAAAAAATAAAAACTCTACAATAGTGTTAAAAATAGTAAGGTTTTGTTATAAAAATATGTCAATTTCACATATGTTTTATTTTGATATATCATATTCAAATCTAACATTCGAAAATATACATTATTCGTAAAGAAACCGGTTACGGTAAAAAGCTCACCGAAAGAAAAATAAAATAAAAAAAGGCAAAAACTGAATTCAACACAAATATATGAATTTCTGCACATGTATTTTTCTTAACATACACTGGTCATCAAATTGTATAATAAAAAATTTTAAAACTGAACACAGTCTTAGAAATGGTAGACAAGGTTTGAGCAGGGAAAATAAAAAAAAACTTTTAGCAAGTACATAGACCAGCTAGTTTAGATTCTTTATGCTTGAGAAATTTTATCAGAAATGACACTCTATTATTTTATTTGAATACTTTTACGGATAATATCAGATATTGGCACAATTGATTCTGTCTACTGCTTCTTTTTTCTTTTTTCTTTTTTTTTTCGTGTTTTTACTAAAAATTTGATAAAGTTGATTTAAAATTTCTCATACGGAATATTCATGATTTTGTAGGCCAAAATGAACAGCTCAAAGCAGTACCAAAGATTTCCCCCCACCCCCTTTTTTTTTTCCTTAGGTGTCATTTTGTAAAGGAAAAAAGTCACAAAATAATCCAAAAACTAAAATAATTTAAATATTATACTCTGAGTATTTAAGTGTAAACCATTTATCCAAAAAGAATCTATAAATATATATATATATATATCTTTTAAATGTGTGTAACCAGTCCTTGACTTGATTGCATACGGGCATTTATATTTTAGTTCACCACCTGAAACAAACCAACAGGCAGCCAGGTCAAAGTCAAACTTAGTTTACATAAATGAGGACCTTTTAATGATCATATATCGAATTCAATGCTAGAAAAGTCAATAAATCGAGTGATCTTAAATAGGGGTTTCTATACGGTAAATGGCATGCAATTTAAATTACTCCATAATTACAAGGTGAGGATAATGATTTTATAAAAATAAAAATAAAAAAAAAACACGGAGAAAATATGAACCGTCTATTTAAATCATTCGATCTTGAATAATGATCCTATGAAATCCTACAGTCGGGTGTCTCACAATAGAATTCCGTTATTTAATACTATGTAGAAGTTTTATCTATTTTTTTATAAATTAACTGAAAAAAAAAAAAAAACCCCTATGGTTTTCATTATATGATTTTCACATTTTGCCTTGAAAAGTTAATTGGAAAATTCAAAATAAAAAAAAGCTAGATTTTTCAACATGTAACATAATCATGCATGTTTGGCACACAGTTAAACACAATTCAGATTGGTCTTCAAGATGTTAGACCACCTCCGACCAATACCTTAGCTAGGTTAAATACATGTATTTATAGTAAACATAATATATATATATATGTATATATATCATGAGCAGCACAAATAAATAATTCTATAGAGCAATGCATACAATTTAAAATTTTCTCAAATGGGTCTTTGCTTCAATTATAATTAGTTATAATTAGAAGTAGTTGTGATGGGGAAATTTGTGACAAATTCTGACCATTTTATGCATGTATTCTATAGTTTAGATTATCTCAATTAATACCTTATTAGGTTGAACAAATCCTAATTAGAATGTGCATAAGATGATGATAAATTGCTAATTCCGCAAGCCTGTGCCGTCGCAAAAGTCATGCACCTACATTGAGCATGACCTAAATTTGCCATTAAATAACCATTATGTTTTAACTAACTTGATTAATTAATGTTTTAAATGCCAAATTCCCATTTTCAATTGTTGTGTGGATTCGCTTATAATGCACGCGCTAATTAAGCTCGTAGCTTCACTCTTAATTCAGGTTTATTTTTTTAATTATTTACTGACAAACATGAGGGCATCCATCGAAAGAAGAGATTGTAGGATTAAAATCACATTAGATCCAATGGCATTTTTGTTTAATTATACAATGGTTAATTTTTCGATGCAATATTCAAGATATATGCATAGTTTATTCATATGTGCTTTGTAGAATATTTAGGGCTTTATGAAGAGAGTCACCATATATTTAAGTAAAATACTCGGCCGTCTTCACTATGCAATTATATAGTATACACAATATATATATATATATATATATAGATCATGTGATGGTCACCAACAAATGTTTAAATTTATAGGTTCAATTTAAACTTATGAGGTCTATTTTGATCGTAGGATCAATCAATATCTTGATCTTTAAATTTTATATGGAGCACTATGGTGTAAAACCCTAGAAAATTATATATATTTATAATGTATAGTTTTAGGCCATCCAAGAAAGTTGGCCTTTAGAGCACATTGTGCCATATTTATTGGTAGGTTAAAATCGTTGTTTGATCCTAAAATGAATTACAAGAATCGAAAGTTTGTGTCCAATTTGGGGATTGACAACCATCACTCAAAAGCCATTTTTGCAACCAAATAATATATAGTTTAGCCGTTTATACATTTACATACATATTACAATATATACATGTAAATATAATTTTTACATAAATGATATAAATATATATGTACGCTTTTTTTTTCTTTTTTTTTCTTTTTTTTTTGGTTATCCCAAATAATAGTTTTATCCATTAATCTTTGCTTTTCAATTGTGAGTACCCTCTTTAGCAAATGACTTAAAAAGTGAGGAAGAGAGTGTAGTTTGAAACTTTGAATGTGGTGGTAATTAGGAAGACAAGTGGGAAAACAAAAAACAAAAAACAAAAACAAACAAAGCTAAACCAAACAAAATCCCCAAACTTTATATCTCTATATTTTCTGTCCTTTTTTATAATATTAGAAAGAACTTGAATCTAATTGAGATTAGTCGAGAATAACAAATGAAACGTGAAAGGAAGAACCTCCTCAACCAAACTACAAATTAAAGTACCCCAATATATGGCCACATTTTCTTTGAGAAATCATTATCTTTTCTTTGCAAGTACAGGCTAGCTCAAATTATTGGATGTGTGAATGTGTAAGCGTGTAATTCAGAAACTTTTTATTTCTTAACATTAATAAAATAAAATAAAAATACCCTTTTTTTCTACTAATATAATTACTTCTATTTATAAATTTATTCATTATTTTCTTAAAGATATATATTATAGAAATAATATATTTTCAAGTGATATATATTACCTATAAAGTAGATTGTCCATTTATTAACAACATTACACGAACTCAAGGTCTTATCAAAAAAAAGTAAGTAACTTTACTATCCGTCAAATTATGTCGTCGGGCCGTAATTAATTATGTTATATATACTCAAAATGCAACTATTACAAGATCTAATTATATGTATTCATCACATGATATCTGTCATAATCGCCAAATTAGCCATTCTATTTGAACACAGCTGGGACAAGATATAAGACATGGAATATCAATAAAGCTAGTGACGAATATTTAATTATATGAGTGTAGTCGTAACATATGAGGTCATGCCTTATCATTTGGTCGTGTGTAATAAGATAGATACTCATATAATAACATTTTATGGTGATGATTTTCCCACTTTTTTTTTTTTTTTTTTTTTTGGTGTGGCTATTTTGACTAGCTAGTTAAATGAGCAAATTGATCAAAAGGAAAAGATTCTCATCACCTGCCGTTGTTCAAAAAAAAAAAAAATTCACTAGCTAGCATGATAATAAGCAAAAGTGTGATAATCATATGGCTAAAAAGAACCAACCCCAAAGGAGGCCCACATAGAAGTGATGAATCAAATCTTATTACATTCCAACAATCATCAAAAGAAGGAAAAGATGAAGAAAGATACAAAGCAAGGCATGTGTATCAAGTTGTAGCTATGTAGCTTTCAAGTGAGAAAAATTATTCGGATTTGGAAGACATTGAGAGGGGGGGTTTGAGACAAAGGTCCCGTTTGGTTTGATTTTTTGAAATGTTTTTTCCCCCCCTTTTAAAGTAACTTAATTAAATTCACATGTTTAATAAATATCTCTTTTATTTTTAAAAACATTCAAACTTTAAAAATTCATAACATTCTTATTTCACGTTGAAAATGATATGATTATTGTGTGAAAATGCTCACAGATGATAAGAGAAACGAAACAATATTTATATATATATATATATTTTTAGCACATTTCAAGTTTTCATACTATTTAACTATTATAATTTATTTTTAACCTAGCATATATTTTCAAATGTTCACTCATTTTCAATTAAAGAAAAAAACTTCAAAACTCCCATTGGAGTTGAAGTGCCAAACACCCCCTTAGAGAGAGAGAGAGATTGGGTAGCTTTTAGCAACAACAACAACTAAAAAACAAAGGGCACATCCCCGATTTTGAGGCCACATCACGTGAGCATACGAATCCAAAAGTTTTCCTCCACTAAATGGCTTCAAACAAACCAAACTCTCTTTCACAAAACAATTATATCTTAATTTAGTGCCCTACTTTATTATATAGCTAATATAGGGACAACATTTGAATATTGATATAAATGGTTAAGTGGCATATAAATTACTAATATATATGTATGTGAAGGACTTTATGGTGTTATAAAATAGTACTTTATGGTCATAAACGACCAAAAAAAATAAAATAAAAAAAATAAAAATAAAGCTAAGCGGCGCAGCTGCAAAACAGCTCCCTAATTCAAGGGTCGTGGCCTTGGGAAGTTCCCAAAATGGAATCTATACACGTTTTTGCTTCTGTCACCACGTCATAAGCCCAAATTAAAACCAAAACTAAAACCAAAAAGAGCCCTCTTCTCACCTCCAACCTATCAATTATCTAAAAAAAGGAGGAGAGGATATGGAGAGGGCTACATCAACTTGAGGCAAAATAGGACCCCACCAAAAAAAATAAAAAATAATGGGAAAAAGACCCTTAATTTGAATCATACAAAAAAAAAATTTTTTTAATGACATTTGAATCATTCAATTTGACACATATACTTGATCCTTTGGACTAATTTGAACCACACACACCTTCCTATGTTAATGTTACAAGAATGTGCACTATGGGTGAATTAACGTAAGAAGTTAGAGAATGCAATTGGGTAAATTTGTGTCCGAAGTTATTTTTCTGAGAAAATAATAAGTAAACTAACTTTACTTTCAAGAAATTATGTAATAGGATAAGAAAAAATATACCTTCATTATGTTAATTAGGTATATTTTTGGACAGATTTCACTTTTTCCTCCTAAATTTTAGATATTATCACAAAATACTCTCCAAATTTTAATTTGTAATATTCTTTCTCCCTAAACTTTGAAATATTTATAGGTTTTTCCCCTCAGTTAATTTTTTTTTTTAAAGAAAAAACGCATTTGTTAGCAGTATTAAATATGAAAAAACAAAGCGACATATATTGGCAGCACATGTGACACTCTCTATTGATTAAATGTAAAATTACAAAGTTAAACGTAAGAGAGCAGTGGGAAAAAATAAAAATCAATCTTAAATATTTACTCTTTTGACCTAATTATAAGGGCATCTTTGTAATTTCATACTTAACATCCCCCAACTCATATTGCCAACAAGTATCATGCTCATTTTTCTGTCAAAGTATCATCTGCAAATGTTCCAAAGTTTGAGAGAAAAGAATGTTGTAAATTGAAATTCGGAGGGCATTTTGTGATAATACATAAAATTCGGTAGGAAAAGTGAAATTTATCCTAATTTTTTGTTCATTTAAATATTTTTCTGTAAGTACATCAACATTTTGATCCGAAATTTTTTTTTTCCTCATGTTATTGAGTTTGGCATAAATGTGGCTCCGGGAACTTTTTTTTAAAAAGGAGAAGAAAACAAAGGAACAAAAAAAAAAAAAAAAAAGAGAACCCTTTGGACTAATTTGAACCTTAAGCTTTTCACATATTAGTGCCAAAAATTATAAGACAACTCTTGAAAAATATTTATAAAAAGAAAAAAGGAAGAGAAAAATTACTCCTCTTAGAAGTAAAAGGTGGAGTTTCGTTATCTATAACGAAACTCCTTTCCATATGTATCTAAAGATGTATATATACATTCATATGTTTCATCTTTTGGGGTAGGATAAAAGAGCTCCATGTAATTGAACCTTCTTAAAGAGGAAGCCTCTCCATGGCGCTTTCCACACGTCCCTCTCAACTTTGTTTGTCTATGAAAGTATTTAGTCAAGGGACTTGTCCCACTCAACAAGTCTCAAATATGGAATCACAAAAGACTTTTGACTTCAAACGACAAATCCCTTATGTAAAATAAGAGAATTTTATTAAAGGTATTGAAAATAAATATAATACATATTTATATTTATAGGGAGTCTTCTGTCCGACAGCTGTACAAATCTGATAAATATAAATTTGTTTCACGTTCATGATATAACTACTAGTTGATTTACATGATACGTTATATAATTTTTTTGTGTCAGATGTTACGTTTTAGAACGTTTACTACAAGTGACAAATATGAACAGAAAATGTTATTCATTACTAAATTAATATATAAAGTATTAGGTCTTGTTTGGCAATTCATCTCAAATCGTACTTTTTCATCTTAGTTTTTTTTTTTTTTTTTGAAAAAATTTTTGTTTTTTCTGAAAAGTCAATAAAAATTTTCAACTCAAACTGTATTTTTTCAACTCAAACTCATTCATCAAATGGACCATGAATCTTGTTATTGTATATGTTAGATTGTACTGTTATTAGACACTTAACATACACATATATATGTGAGAGTTTTGAATTAACAAAATATATATATATATATATATAGTTCAAGATCGTATCATATCGATGTGATATTTATTTCTACTTATGCTTCTCACTAACTTGCTCGTGGTTGTTAAAAAGAAAGTTCGAGTTTTTATTTTATTTTATTTTTAATTTTTGGTTTAATTTTCTTTTTCTTTTCTCTCTTTGTTTGAGTTGTTTGTAAGCAATAAAACAGGCGGGGACGGTAGGGCTAAAGAGAAGAAAGAACACGAAATGCAGGGATGCGACATGACGTTTCACATATTTAAGACCCAATAATATATATCTCAAAATGTGTCATGCACAACCTAGCATTAAAAGCTACATCTCGCATTTTGGTCTCACATATTAGCAAAGCATTCCCCAACAAAAGTGGGCCAGGGTTGGACCTTGCCTGTCTTGGATGATTTCGTGTTAATTAGGTTGTTTTGGACGTCTAGTTTGGGGGAAAAAAAAATTTTTCCATCTTTAATTTTATCTTTTTTTGAAAAATTAATAAAAATTTTAATTAGTTTTTAAAAAATTAATCAACTTTAACTTAAAATTTTCATTTCAAATCGGTACACCAAACACATTCTTAATATGTATACCAATTTTAAAGGTTAATTATTTATCTGTTTTACTGTGAAATGAAAATTAGGCTTAAATTTCGATAAATTAGGTTTAAAAATTACATGGTTTGAATTCCAAATCTCTTAATCTGGTATTCCTAATTCACCCATGACTGACTCCAAACTAAGTCAGCTGAGCACTACCATGCTGCATGCAAATCATTGGGCCAGAAATAGTAGCATGTAAACTATTTTTTAAAAGAGAAAGCACTTAAATGATATAAATTTAAAGACCAATCATCAATACGACACAAAAATTTGACATTAGATTAATATGATATGGAAATTAAGTTAAATTTTGTATCATATTAGTCAAGAGGGAGAAATTTGTATCATGTTGGTTAATAGATGAAAAAAAAAAGATTGTTATTCAGGTAATCTTCTATTTTAGAAAGATAAGTTATGGTTGTTGATGCCGAAAATCTCCAGCACAACACCCAATGTGGTTGCTCGGACTTGGACATTCTTGCACGGTCACTCTGCGACTGATCACCTGCAAAAGAAAAGCACCTCGAGGTGATGGGGACACCTATAGGGTGTCTGCCACGGGCACTCCGATGCTTAAGTCAGTGAGGGTACTGATGAGTAAATGGAGAGGCAGAGTTTTGGTAAGGAAAATTGTCCATACCTGAATTAGTAGGCTGATTCTATATTTATAGGCATTAGGCATTCCCTGCGGACTCGGGCATTCGGGTGACCTGATCGGGTTGACCTCCTAGTGTTCCCAGCGGGTAGATAGGCTATAGGCGTACAGGCACTATAGGTCCAATAGGATGGTGCCACGTGTCCATGGTCTGGTGTCAGGGGACATTAGGGTGAGCTTCCGCCGGCCCCAATAGGCATAGCCCTAGCCGGAGCACGCGGCGGAAGTCGACTATGGGATATGTGTAGTAGCTGGCTATGCGTCAGGTGTCAGACGCCGAATTGAGTGTTGTGTCAAGGTGCCACCATCAGTCATATGCGAAGTACCACGTGCGTGGGGCTGGCTATCCGGGTTAGCAACGCTCCCGGATACTACCTAACTCGGGTACATGGCAAATCTCGGTGAGGTAGTAAAATCTGATCGAGTAACAAGGTACCCCAGGAAGAATCCTCTGATCGGATCACGTCGGGTCAACAGTATCCGGTTCGGACGAATCATACGATATTACTATCTCCACGTGATCGGTTTGTTCTTAGGAATAGGATTTGGTGGTCGGAGCAAATTATGCCATCAACAATGGTATATAGTATTTTTATGAAAATAATTAAAATAAATAGTAATATTTTGAAATATTTGAAGTAAATTATAAAATTTATTAATTAAATAGAAAATTTATTAGGTAAACAACATATATTTATAAAAATTAAATAAATAATTTATTTGGTTAATTTGTTATAGCATATAGATATATATTTTTTAAAACTTTTGAAAGTAAAACCTACTATTTACTTTCATTATTTTTTTTATATTTTGAAATTGAGAATGATAAATTCAAACTTGAAATTTTTATGATATAAAATTACTGTTTGTTATTGACTTCTTTTTAAGTTTTTTTTTTTTAAATGTTATTTAGCTCTTTCTTCCTTATGGGATTGGCTATATTTCACATTGGGCTGCATAAGTCAGGGACAACGGAGATGCCAACATTCTTGGGCTTGGTGTATTTTTTTGTGGTCGGGCCTGCCAATTGTGGCTTAAAGTTTAGGACAGGCAACACTGTTGGACAGCCGAGGAAGGAATTTTGTGAAAAGTTCCTCCAAATGTTGTAGCTTAAACAAGTACAGTACTTAACACCTCTAACTAAAGTGTCTAACCTTTTTATTTTTATTTTTCTTATCATTTATTTCATTTTTTTTTACTTTTGACTAATGTGATCAACAGACTACAAGAGTTCCAACTCCACATCAGGAGGAAAGAGCTGCCAAACTAGTGTCTTATACTCAAAACTCGAATTCTACTTATGTGCCCCCTTTTCTTATATCCCACGTAACATTAATTGTCATATAAATAAAAAACAGGTCCTGTCAAATAAATTGCCACATGCTTAAAACATATTAAGTTAAAGAAGGGCAAATGAAAGGGGGTGGGTCTAAGAAGATAAACCCCGTTTGATGTGTATACTTGAGTTGGAATTTTGGAAATATTTTGATTGAAAAAAGTGAATGTTTGGAGTCGTGTGTTTAGCTGAAAATTAACTGTTTAGAATAAAAAAAATGTAAAAACTTAAAATCCATTCAAAAAAATTGCAAAATGGATATTGTTTCGTTATTTTCGTCATTCTATACAATTTTTTTTTTAAAAAAAAATTCATCTCATTTTAATTTGAAATAAAAAAAAATTTTTACATTTTTAAAGTTTCAGATTTCAAGAGAGATTTGAAGATGTAATTAGTAAAATTGGTGTACTTTTGGAAAATTTTAATTGGAGTGGGAGCTCCAAACATAGACGTAACTTGTGTCGTTTTAATGTATAATGTTACAGGGAGATGTGAGAGGGATTAGAAAAAGAGACATGGGAGCTGGATTCTTTGCACTCAACTTTCTAAATGGAGACATGTAGTGTTCTTTACTGTTTTTTTTTTTTTTTTTTTTTAATGGCATGATGGAATTTTATGTGAAAATCGTAACCTGTTATTTGAGATTCCTATATAAGGTTGTTAGATTTGAAGAGGAACATATTTAGGTCACGACATATAGTTTTAACACTTAATTGCATGAGAAAAAAAAATTAGGCAAAATAATAACAATAATAATAATAAAACGACATGATGATTTCCAATTAGATAACGACAACGACTTTTTAGACAATAGACAATATACCGCCTATGAGTACCTGGGTCGTTTAATGCTTAAACGACAACAAACTTCTAGGGAAAAAACAGCAAATGTTCCGAATTGGAATGATATCCAAAGCGTCCTTTATTTGGGTGCTTGATGAATGAGTTTGAGTTAAGATTTTTAAGTTTCAATAGTAATTTGTGTTGAATTTTTAGAAAAGACAAAAAATTTTTTCAGAAAAGACAAAAAACTTTTTCAAAAAAAGATAAAAAAAATATAATTTAACTTAAGTTAAACTTATATGTGAACAGGATAGGTGTCTCATATTCGAAGAAATGCAAACCAAGTGGCCCATCTCCTAGCCCATTTTGGTTTTAATTCTAAGTCTACCCATGTACGGATCCATGAGACCCCTACTTTAATCTCAAATGCTGTTTCTTTTTGTTCTCCTCATTAATAAAGCCTTATTTTCAACAACCAAAAAAAAAAAAAAAAAACCTACTTATCGTTTCATTTTAGATGATCCAGAGCTTGATTACTACAATATAATGAAGGTAAATTAAAAATAAAAATAAAAATAAATATTCTCATAGAGATACTTTTGACCAAAAAAAAAAAACAAAACAAAACAAAACAAGACAAAAACAAAGAGGGAATAAAAGGAAATCAGGGTAAACTACAGCATGATGTTTTCTAAAAAAAAACATCATTATACTTCTTGATGTGCAAACTACATGTCGTTTTTCAATTTAACAAACTTTAAGAAGGCAAACAAACATACGTTTCTCAAACGACGGTCAATTTGAAAGAGAACCTATTAATTACATTACAACTCTTTAATGTAGTTCTTCAGTAAACGACAGCAACAAACAGTGTTTCATTTTCCAATTTAACGACAGAAAATTAAGAGAAACAGCATGTCTTTTTTTTTCCCCCCCTCCCCCTTTTCTTTTTAAAAAAATAGCTACATGTCTCCTTAGTGAATGACAAAGGAAATGGTGCTTTTTTGGGTGCAACTTTGAAATAGTTTGAGATAAAAAGACAAAAACGACAAGAAGGATTGCATTGTTCTATTCTAAATCACAATTGGCATAATTTTTCCAAAATAAACCGTGGATTAGTTTTAAAAATGAAACTAGATGCCGTTTATATAAACGTCAAAAACCATGACATGTTTTTTAAATAAAAAAGAAAAGAAAATATTGTTTTAAGTTCAAATGAGATTAAAAATAATTGTTCAGTGTTTACCGCTTGTATTTCCTAAAATGTTTGGAGTTTGACATTCTTGTTTTGAAATTTTTTTTAACAAATAGTTAAAAAAAAATAGTAGTATTTGACTTCAAATTCTCATAAGATAAGTTTTGGACAGAACAATTACAATTTCGGAGTATTTGTTCCTTTAACTTCTTCATAATATGACGCTTTTATCCTTAACTAAATTTTAATTAGTATTTTAATTCTCGAAGTAGTCTTAATTTTTTAAAGTTTAATTCTATTGATTATCAAGGTGTTTTTTTGGTAGAAAGTTAATAATCAAGGATTAAAGCCGTTAAAATATACACATACACAAACATGTCGTTTTATTAAAGACATGAAAACAAACGACAGGATGTTTCCCAAGTTTGATAGCGTGCTTCAAGAAACAACAGTTAAGATAAGTTGTTTCGAACCAAGGATAATTTGAAAAGAAAAACGACAGAGTTTTGAATACGACAACTTCTGCAAAATACACCGCACATTGTTTTCTAGTTAAACTACAACAACGCTTGTAACAAACAAACTACTTGTCGTTTTCTTGTACAAATAATAAACGACATGTCTTTCTTAATCAAACAACAGCAGCTAAACGACTTCGGTGCACGAGACCTCACGAGCAGCACTACATAGTGGCAAAAACCCAGTTAAAAAAAAAAAAAAAAAAAAACCCCCACTGGTGGCCGGAAAAAATGGCGGCGGCGACGGTGGGTGGCGGTGGGCTGCTACTGTCACGGCCGGTGACGTTTGTGACGGGAAACTCCAAGAAGCTGGAAGAAGTGCGTGCCATACTGGGAAATTCCATTCCTCTTCAGTCCCTCAAGCTCGATTGTATGTATAATTGAAAAGGAAAAAAAAAAAAATTATGACTTTGAATTTGTTCTTTTTTTTTTTTTTTTGGGTTTTTATAAATGGGTTTTTGCAGTGCCGGAATTGCAAGGCGAGCCTGAGGATATCTCCAAAGAGAAGGCTCGTTTGGCTGCTGTTCAGGTCCCATTTCTATCCATGATTCTATTTATCTGAAAAATATATGAATGTTCTCTGTAGTATATAAATATAAATATGTATATATTATATTGGGAAGGATTAAAAAAAAATGAATTTTGGGTTATATTGTTGAATTGAAAGGTGAATGGACCAGTGCTGGTTGAAGATACTTGCCTCTGCTTCAATGCCCTCAAGGGACTTCCAGGTATTTTCACTTTCTTTTTCTCTCTCTTACTTGCATATAAATATATCCTTTTTTCCTTTTTTTTTTTCAATTTTTTTCTGGGTATTTTTATATTTTCATTTTGATCTAATTTGGTTCAAAATCTATGCAGGTCCATACATGTAAGTTGCTTTGGTCTTGATCTTACCCTCTTGAGGTGGATTTTTAGTGCATTCAGTTGATCTTACCAGGTCCTTTGTTATTGTGTTTGTTAGTACTTCTTTTCCTTGGTTTTGGTTAGTTTGTGTTTGCGCTTATATTAAAATATCTTCTTGATTGATCAAATGTGGACCCGAAATTAACGGAAATTCTAAGCGCAATCTTTGCTCCATCAGCAATGATCTTTGTTACTATTTTATACGGGAGTTTAGAATTTCTTAGGAAATACTTTGTTGGTTTTTAAGCTTAGATTGGACTGTAAGTTTGTTTAGAAGAATAGTAATGGCTAATTGAAGGGCAGTATATCCCTCAAAATTCTAACTCTCTATTTCATTTTATGGACATGCTTACTAGTAATTATCTAACATGTTCATGCAGCAATAAAACTGATGATACTAGATTACGTACATTTGGCATTCGGAATTCGGATTGTTCCTCTTAGGGATAAGGAATTATCATGCTTCTCATTGTGGTGCCATTTATGGTTCTGCTTAGTCTTTGTTATTTTGGATTGGCATTGCTTTTTTTTTTTTTTTTTTTGCTAGCTCTTTTAGTGCTTTGTTATAATCCAGTGTGCTTGCAGCTTTTGCACATTATCTGGGAAAATCTCTTTTTGAATTGCATTGACACACGCCCAAATGGGGGATTCTCTGCTGCCTGATGGCCGCTTGTCGTTACAGCCCTCTAATCGTATTTGAGTTGGTTCGTGCACAGAAACATTGTCTACCTGTCTTGAGTTATGAATTTAACTCCTTTTCAACTGTACACAAGTCGTCTTACTTGTAGACTGTTAATGGTATAATATATCAAATTTGTAGAGAAGTGGCTTATGGATTTAAAAAAAAAAAAAAAATTTACCGCTATAGCATTGCTTATTGGTACATGACACACTACCCTTGTTAATCGTGATCCTATTAGTTGTTATTTGCTACCATTCTTCAAACAAATGATTGGAAGACATTGGACCATAGAAGGCGGTTCATGACGTCCCTATTTTATTTATTTATTTATTTTTCTCTTTTTAATGTTAACATCCAAGTTCTGTCTACAAGACAAATTAACTGTATGAGGATCAAATGGAAAGGCAAATATCAGTAAACAAGAGGATTTCAAGACAAAACTCATAATTGAAACAAAGTTAGATCCTTATTTGTTTGATAGTCTGTTTCTTTTTAAAAATAAAAAAGAATAAGAATTGTTTTTTTCCTTTCACTTCTAATCACTTTGCAGCTTGTTATCAATTCACAGATACATAAATTTTTGCTTTTCTACAATTTCTCTGATGTAGTGTAAAATTCTTGTGATTACAATGACCATCGTTCAATATCGTCTCTTTCATATCATGCAGCAAGTGGTTCTTGGAGAAGATTGGTCATCAAGGTTATAGTTGTTACCATTCTTTCTCTTCCATTTTCGTCCATGCCATCTTTTAGTTTTAAATTTTCCCTTTTTATTGGATCAAATTGCTCCTAATACTGGAACATCTCTTCTAGGTCTTAACAATTTGTTGATGGCATATGAGGATAAATCAGCTTATGCTTTGTGCGCATTTTCTTTTGCGCTTGGGCCCAACACTGAACCTATTACATTTCTGGGAAAAACTCCGGTAAGTAGCTTAAAACTGTTTTAGAGTTGGAACAAGCGCTGATGGTTTTTGTTGTTTCTTTTTCTGCTCTTTCTGCAGTTTTCTAAGAATAATAACAACAGTTTTCAACAAAATTTGATTCTGGGACCATTCTATGCCTTATAGGCAAAATAGGTTTTCTGAGAAGAGCAGTTAATACTCATCTTGGTTTGCATTGATTATATTCTTCCCTTAATCAACGTTGAAATCTGAGTGAAAGAGGAATTTGGCTGAGAAATCTTAAATGCCGGACCAGTTTCTATTAGAGAAAATTCAAGAAAGAAAGTGATAGAAAGAAAATGGGAAGAAAGATATTCTTTGGTTGTTATTTTCACCTTTTGTTTTGTTAGGTGCAGATAATGTGCTAACATAAAAAGAAGAAAATATTGCTTTGCTAACTATTGTTAAAGGTTGCCAACTTGCTTTATGCTCTTGGGATTTCGCCTATGTAGAACGGGAACTTTGGTGGGCCTGAGAAAAAAAATCTCTGAGTTGTTTTCTCCTCTTTTGTTTCTCATTCTAGTGTATGTACTGAACGAACGTAGAATAAGCCAAAGATGTCTTGGAAATTCCTTATCTTTTCTTGGGAAAGCTTATTGATATCCTTGAAACTGGAATAAGTTTTCTGAAAGGTAGCGGAATCCAAAAAAAAATGACGTCTGTATAAAATGTCATTTTCGATTCTAGAAGGCTGCTTGTTTGTTTCTTTAGATTTTTCAAGATTGCTAGTAATCCTTTGCTCCATATGCCAGTTATTATGCATGTTTACTAACAGAAGAACGATATGCGAAAAAACTTGGTGCCTCTAGACCTAAAATCCATAGGGACAGAAACAAGATTTATTCCTCTTTTTTGGTTAATCTATGTACTTCTTTCTGATTATCTGACACTTCTCCTATCCTACACATTCGAAAACAATTTTGGCCCCATTTATCATGTAAAACACAAAGTCGTAAATGAAATTCTACTAGCTCTCAACCCTTTTACCTTGCCTATCTCAAGATTTATATTTATTGGCTCACGTTTGGTATCTGGATATGCTTGAATGTGGAAGACTATTGCCTGACATTCTCATTAATTAAACTGACGTTCTCACATGACGTATCAGGGTAAGATTGTTCTGCCGAGGGGACCTCTTGATTTCGGATGGGATCCAATTTTCCAGCCCAACGGATATGAGCAAACGTAAAGTTCACCCTCTTACTTGTGGAGATATTTCTCTTTGCTCTTGTGGTCCAAGAATTCATTAAATCGCATTTTTTACTTGTTTTGGATATTTTTGGCTTTCGTTGTAGTTTTGCTGAAATGCCAAAGGACGAAAAGAACAAAATCTCGCACCGTTACAAGGCTCTTGCATTGGTGAAGTCTCATTTTGCAGAAGCTGAATACGCATTTCAGACAGACGCCTCCATCTGAGATGTGCTTTTATTTGTGTTCTTCATAGACTGTCAAGTCTTTGCCATGCTTCCATTTCTTCAAAATTCGGTCTGAACTACAAGAAAACAATTTACTTGATTTTTCACTTTTTAGATTGCTTTCATATATAGGAAATGAGAATTAGGATAAGAACGAATTTTATAAACAAAATGATACTTTTCTAATCAACATTCTATATTGTTGGCCTTTTGTTATTTGTGTGAGCTTATATTATTATTATTATTATTTATTTTTTTTTTTTTTTTGGCTAGAAGATTGTGTGTTTGTTTGTGAGTTTCTACTTATTATCTGAAACAAATTCCTGTATTTGGCTCCTTCAAGATCACCAAACAGAATCGGGTATTTAGCACCATTATCCCCTAAACATGTCCTCCTTTGACAACTTATCTTTCAAACTTCTAATTTTGACAATTGATCTCATGAACTCTTTAAATAGTTGCAATACGTCCCATTTGACTTGACTTCTCGTTAAATTAGTGATGTAAAGCCCATTCCAAACACAAATTTTCCTAAAATAATAAAACCCTTACACAGATATTCCAAATTCAGATCTTCAATTTATGGAAAGTTCGCAGAATGAGGCAAATCGAACAATTTAGAAGTTCAGGGAGTAATATATCAAGATTAAAAATTTAGGGGACAAGTTACCAAAAGGTGACAATTTTAAAAGGACAATATCTTCTGAAATTTATTTTCAAAAAATTTATATATATATCTTCAGAAATTTAGGAAAAATATATCAGTAACGTATATTCAAATATAGAATTGCGATGTTGAAATACGAGGACACCATCTTAACTCGGACATGTAAAATGCTTCACATCTCAGCTGAATGGGGGACCCACGAACTATTTCACATCCGGACCCAACCCGAGATGCTTGCTCATAGGACTTAGGAGAGTTACTGATCAATGAGCTGTCCTCAGACAAACTTGTGTGAATGGTGGTGGTTCACTTGTTCTCATGTTGTTGACTTCTTTTGGGGCTGCCTAAAGCCATTCTGGACGCTTAAAAGAAAATGAGTGCAAAATGCATGGAATGCAACTCATGGCCAGAGAGAGAGAGAGTCCGAGACAAAAACGTGTTGACAAAATGCATTTAAACACCATTTCCGACCAAGGAAAGGAGAGGAGAAGAAAAACGACACAGCAAATAGAAGTGGCAATGAGCTGTGAGGCAAATGGATTTTTCATGTATGAGACATGAAAGGCCCAAACCACTCTCTTATAACGCTCCTGTCTTTTAACTGGTTTTTATTCAACTTTTTTTTATCCTTTTATCTCAAAAATTATTTTTCAAAAAAAAAAAAAAAAAAAAAAAAGGGGTTAAAGTTTTGTTGCTTGAAATTAACACCAAGAGTCCTATTTGTTGTCCAGAAAATAATGTTGTCAAGAGTTATCAAATCCAAACCATATTTAAACTTGAATGTAATCTGTTGTACAATTAAAATTGTTTTGAATGATGAGAAGAAACGATAGGAGTAATTGAAATTTTATCAAATTATGAATGGATTTTAGAGCATTTTTGCCCAAATTTCCCTACGTTATGACCAAAGTTTAAGAAGAGACAAATAAAAAGCCAAACAATTTAGCAATAATAATAATAAAAGCCAATCACACACGTTACTTGTTTGTTTTGGTCCACTCTAGAGTTAGGTCCTAAGGAAGCTGTTTAAAGTCTAAAGATAATTAATGAAATTAACTTAAGTACTTCTTCTATTTGTTTTTTTTTTTTCAGAAACACGTGTTCAAAATTTGTAAGCAAACACCACTTTCAAGTCCGTTAAATTGAAGATACGAGGATGTCGTCCCCTCGAGGCTACTGTAGTTCCGGTTGTTGAAACCCGTGCAACTTAGGTTGTGGTCATTTTGGTTGCAAGTACCAGGTGGTATGTTTGGCAATCAGAAGTTGTTCTTTGGGAAAGCTTAAATTAGGTCTAAAAAATCAACACATTAGCATATTTAGTCAGTTCTGCATCTTTTTATTTTTATACAATTTAGAAACACGATCTATAGATATAGTTTATCATAAAAGCTTTGATTTTTGTTTACCTTATTTTCTTTTGAGACATTGTTATAATTTTTTTTCTAGGGTATCCCAACCAAAAAAAAAAAAAAAACTAATGGATATGACATTATTTTAAATTATCAAAAATTATTAGGTTTTAGTAAATTTTGCAATTTTATTTTCATTTTTTAATGTAAATCTGTCGTGGAAAGTTCCGACTTTTTTTTTTTGATAAATTATACTTTTTTTCTCCCAATTCGTGCTTCCAACAAGTGTCATGTGTATTTTTAGTCAAAAATTTAATTGAGGGGGGAAATTCGAAAACTTTTCTAAAATTTAGGGGGAAAGAATGTTACAAATTGAAGTTCATAGGGTATTTTATAACAATGTCAAAAATTCAGTGGGGAAAAGTATAACTTGTCCAAAATAGTTTACAGCATAAAAACTCCCTTGTTTTGTTTTTTGTTTTGTTTTGTTTTGTTTTTTTTGGGGGGTTAAAACGAAGAAATTCCATTGTTTCACCCTTCCTCAGCCTCCTAACCTAAAATGATATAATGATTTTGTGAATATATGTCAAACATTGTAGTTACAGCTTGATTAGGTTAGGGACAAGATATTTGTATTTGTATTGTTTTTTTTTTGGAATATGTATGTCATATTAATTGTGCTTGACTATTTTGATGTACTAGTATTACACGGCGAAGAAAGCTGTGACATAGACTGCATGCGTGAATAGGGTATTCATGCCTTTTCTTTTTCTTTCAAATTCTAAACCGACGTAAAATTAATGTTAAGTTATATCTGCAATCATTATCTTAAAATACATTTACAACATCACTCATTTGGTCGAGGCAAAATTGAAGGCAATCACTCACAAGAACAAGAATGGATAGTATACACACACACACGCATATACATATATATATATATATATGGTAAAACGGCATTAATAGAGGCCATAGGAGACCGTTGGAGAAGGAAAGAATAATGAAAAGAACAAGGGCTAAACCATATCTACATAGTTATAGAGGCTTAATATGAAAAGGGAAGTGATCAGTAAAGTGACAGGTCCGAAAGAGGCTGACGCATGCACAACACGTCCATACATACATGTGCAAGTTGGCCCTAACGGA
The DNA here is from genome assembly GCA_038430175.1 of Ficus hirta. NCBI lineage: Eukaryota > Viridiplantae > Streptophyta > Magnoliopsida > Rosales > Moraceae > Ficus > Ficus hirta. The sequence goes on along the minus strand of CM076593.1, from coordinate 7,583,373 downwards.
TATAGCTAAAACAAAAATATATATTAAAATGGTCCCACTCAGTTACCATCTCTTCTTTCTTGCCAACAAACTCTCTCACATGGCCTTTGCCTAATGGGGTCCTTCCTCACATGGAGAAAAGGGCTCTCTAAAAGGGCTTTCTCTTTTTTCTTTTCTCTCTCTTTTTTTGTTTTTGTTTTTTTTTTTTGTTTTTGTTTTTTTTTTGTGTGTGACATGTGTAATAAATTGGAGAGATTTTTGGCAGGTGCATATGGTTCAGATTTGAAGTTTGGTAGCCATTAACTTCAGAGCCAACTAGGTGCTAAAAAGGTAGAGGCGTGAATAACATTTAATTTAAATATATTTTTTTTATTTTTTTTGTTTGTTTTGCTTAGATGGAAGAGTCGGTGGTTGTCTGACTCTGGTCTGTGGGGGCAATTTCCTGTGCTTGTCAAGGACTTGTAAACATTGCTTTCTGTTCTTTCTTCTGCTTGTTATTTGGCCTACATTTGCATCTTACTCTCTTCTTTGCTTGCTCTCTTACTACATCCATTTCCCTTTCCTTTCCTTTTCCTTTTCTTCAATTTTTGTGACATTGAATTATTAAAGGTCTTAATTTGCTCTAGAGGACATTGCGAGTATGCAAAAAAAAAAAAAAAAAACTGTGATTACAGACATAACTTAATAGTAAAATTTCAGAGACTTTTATCGTAAGATATACTTGTTTGATGATGATGATGGGAATACAAGTTGTCATCCCTTTCCTTGTCTATCTATAAGAAATGCCAACTCAAGTCTTTAATAATTTTCATGGGATTTAACTTAAGATGACGTGTCACTTTTTAATTGGTCTATCGATAAAGGAGACAGCAATCTTATGACAGAGGAGATAAACACCTACACAACAATATGCATTTCTTAGTTCAAGAACATTTATTGTCGAAAGGATATTTGTTTGCAAAATACCAAAGTTTAGTTTGGACTTGAGTAGAAAGAGATGAGGCATTTTGTTAACGACCAAATTAGTCTTAAGAATCCAAGTTATAATTTAAAATGTGGATGCTTTGGTTTGAAAGCTATAGAGACAAAGTCCATCAAAAACCCAACTTTAGTTTCCTCTTTTTGCTAAACAGTTCTCTCACTAACTAAGCATGGTTTGGTGAGATTAATTAATTAGGTTAAGAAAAGGTGAAAAAGAAGGCATAATGATTTTGGCTAATTGACTCACTCCAATTTGCATGTGCTGTGGATAGTGGGGAGTTGCACATGAGGGTAATAACGAGTGCCGGCAGTGGGACAAACATTGATAAACGATCATCATCATATCCCAAAAAAAAAAAAAAAAAAAGTAAAAAGGTAAAATAAATAAATAAATAAATAAATAAAGATTAATTTCCATTGCCAAATAAATGAAGTGAAGAAAATTAAAAGCAGAAGAAGAAGAAGAAGCATCACTTGCTATTGCTATGCATAATCTGTAACAAAGTAGTCTTGTAAACTTTGACATTTCATACTATCTGCTTTGTATGAACCAGACAAATTCAAATCATGACCCAAAAACAAAAAACAAAAAAACAAAAAAAAAATCCCAGAAAAATCATTCACATCCTATAAACCAGAAACAGAACAAGTGTGTAGAGAGAGAGAAATGGAGGAGAGAGAGACACACACAGAGAGAAACCCAGGGAAAAAAAAAAAGAACAACAACGCTTCCGCACCATGCTCCTAAAATGGGGAATTGTATTTTTCAGTTGAAGCAGGCCGAGGTTGGAGAGAAGCAATAGAGAGATCAAAAGAAGAGAGAGACCGATGGTAATGGGGTAAATGCTATGTAACTGTAAAACTAAACTTAAAAAAAAAAAAAAAAAAAAAAAAAAGTTGAAAATGAAAACGAAAATAATGACCCTTTTTTTTCCTTCTTATATTGGCCATTTTAAATTGAACTCATTGAGATAGAATAATAATGATAATAAAATGGATGACACTAAAGAGAGACAAATGACTAGCTCTAGCACTGGTGGCCTCTGCGGCAGCCAAGAGCACCAGAACCGGCAGTGATGGCTCCAACCATGGACGACGACTTGGCTCCCAAGCTCGACGCCCTCGCATAGCTCGCCGAAGCCCCCGCACCAGACGGAGTGAAGTAGGCACCATTCTCAAGCAAATCTCCCTCTGACCTCCAGTTCCAGTTCTTCCACACCCCTGTTGACGTGTCCACCCTCTTTGTCACCTGCATTAATCCATAAATGTCATTACGTGTGTTTTAATAATTGATACAAAAGTCATATATATATATATATATGTATGTATTTATGTATTTATACCTCCTTTGCAAAGCGGTTGTTAGGTGCAGCATATCTGTTGCCCTGGCTGTTGATGGTCGGCTCAGCACTTCCACCAATTGCATACATCTCCCAGTGCGTGTAGTCGTTGTTCACCACATGGAAGTACCCGTGCCGACACCTGCATTCATTATCGTTTTAAAAAGTTTTCTACAGTGTTTTCTCTCGTAAAAAAATGGACACTTATTATATTGATCAATAAATTAAGCCTTATTTTTAGTACCTGGGCATTCTCTGAATGAGTCCCTCTCCAAAATGGTTGTAAGCAATGGTCACTTGCATAAGCTTGTCTCTTGTGTACGAGTCACTGTGGCCCAACAGCATCACCTGTTTTTTTGTTTTTTTGTTTTTTTTTTTGTTTTAAATCAATATCTATTTTCCCAATTCCCAATCAAAATTTAAAGAAAATTTGAAGTGTTTATTAGTAGCTAGTAGTTAAGACAGACCTCATTGTGGTGGGTGAAGTGGTTGTTGGAAATGGTAATTGCGGTCGAGCCGATGACAGCATCGATAAGGCCATCAGCGCAGTTAGAGAGCGAGTTGTGGTCAACCCAGATGTGGCTTGATCCGAAGATGGAGACGCCGTCGCCATCGGAGATTGTCCTCCACCCAAAATGCGATGGCGAGCTCCGAACCATGGCGTTGCCGGTCGGCTTGCAGTCGTGGATGTGGAGCCCATGGATGATGACATTGGTGATGAACTGAATGGTGATACAAGCCCCATTGGCAATGTGGACATTGGCACCACGGCCATCGATGGTCTTAAAGCTGTTCATGATCAGCTCTTGCTTCAATTGGATGGCCATGTCACTCTTGAACACAATCCACAAAGGCTCCTCCTGGATGACGGCGTGGCGGAGAGTCCCGGGCTTCGGGTTGACGGGGTCGTCATCACCGGAGTCAGTGACCACGTAGAAGCGGCCGTCGCGACCACCGATGGCGTTCCTGCCGAAGCCAATGCCGCAGTCCGCGAGGCGCTTGCGGTTCTTGTGCCAATTGGGGTCACAGCGCCAGCAGTCATCGATCGGGTTACCGGTTCCACATGAGAAGAATCCCAGCTTTCTTCTCTCAGTGCTGTTCTTAATTTCACTGTCACAACAAACATCGTATTTTTGTCACAATTTGTTAAATCTCAATTGTATAATACAATAATTATAGCTAATATTGCAATACAATTAAATGTGAGTAAGAGTGAATACTACCAAAAAAATGTAAATTTCCTAGTTTGTGTCGGTGGTCTAATGATCTTCCTAGTTTGTGTCGGTGGTGCAATGATCTTTCCTATTTTTGCTTCCAACGGGACAAACAAACAGTGTTTAGGTGGGATATTTTTCCCACAAAAAAACATTTAACTTTTGTCCATCTCTGTAACGGATAGAATTCAGTTTACTAAATTCTTTTTTTTTTTTGACTCTTTTTTTGCCAAATATGTGTGAAAAAAATAGCACTTTACAACACAGTGAAAAATACCCAATTCTAGATTATACCAAAATAACACAAGAAAATAATAAATTAAATGAAATTAAAAGAGAATAATCATAGCACTAGAAAAGGTAGGGGTCAACGATTTTAATAAAAATTTATTTGATTATTGTTCTTTTTTCCTGTTTCTGGCGTGTTTACTTTAGTAGCACATGTAAAAAGTCGAAATCAAATCTTTAAATTGGAAAAACTTTTTTTTCTCGCACAAAATCATTCTCATCACAGGCACCAGTGAAAGAGGAGGGAGATAAGAGAAAATAAATAATAAAAATAAAAATAAAAATAAAAATAAAATAAAATAAAAAGGGCCAAGACAGAGAGAGTGGGAAGTTGATGTCAAAGTCATACATTTACATTTGTCTGGGCATAAATTCCCGTACCAAAATTTAAGTACTACGGCCATATGAAAAAAAAATTTGGTTGGGAAATGCGACTGTTTTTACATTTTATATCCGCTAAACACGGATCCATATTATAACCGGCAAAGATAACTCTATAGAGATACGCATATATATATATATATATAGATAGATAGAGGGACCATTTTGGAATAAGAAAGAGAAGGTGAAAGCGTAAAATTAATAAGACAATGGCCCCAAAAAAAAATCATATAAATACAAATCTAGAAAATGGGTTTTTTCGCAATTGGGTGAGTTGAGGTATATAGATTTTATTTTATTTATTAAAATTTTAAAAAATATTAAGAGCTCAAAATGGACTTGAACTACCCCACCAACCAAAGCATCTATAGTGAATGCAGTTGGATTTAAAAGAGAATTAGTTAAGAAATACATTCTAAGCAAACTAAAATGAATAAGGTAATATACATATATACACACATATATATACATATACACACATATATATACATGTATAAATATACAAATGTAATCAAAGGGGAAAATGTGGAAGAGAGAAAGGGACCCACTTTTCAACCATGGAAACAATTTCCTCTGGATCCTCCACTGCATGCTCATTGAGACCCTCATCATTCCTGCCCAAAAAAACAAAACCCCCACCGACAAAAAAAAAAAATTATTAGTACCAAATCCATAAAATTACGAAAACTCATTGCCCCTTTTTTCTTTTTCTTTTTTAATTTCTAGGAAAAATCCATTAATGAAAAATTATTGATGGTGTGACACGTGTCAGTCTTACAGAGCAAGTACGGGTTGAGCGACGTACAGTGCATGTGAGAGAGAAAGTGTGAGTGTACAGTGCTCTAGGCAAAGGCACCAAGAGCAGTCACTGTCAGTAAAACCGTTAAATTAAGAAAATGGAGATGAAAATCTTTTTTAGCGAAACTACCGAATTGCCCTAGGGGTTGCTATGTTTTAGCATCAGAGTGAGGGGTATTTCCGGGAATTTGAGGGATTTTTTTCGCTTTCAGGCTACGTGGTCGAGGTGGTTTTAGTAGTTAAAAGGGGATTGGAGGAATCCGAAGGAACTAACGTAACGGAATAAACGGTGCAGATCTAACGATCCAGATCTCAACGGTCGGGATTCCTTTTACGGTTAGCTGAGAATTGCAGATACGAAGGCAGAGACAGAATCAGAGAGTAATCAGACGGTGGAGGTGCAGAAGAGACAAGATTGGACGGTTGATATTGTTTCCCGTGGTGAAAAGGAATTAATGTTGGAGAGTTTTCTTTCCTTATTAGGTAGAGAGAGAAAGTTAGAGAGAGAGAGAGAGAGTACCTGGCCGCCATTGTTGAGTTGCTTGAGCTCTGTAACTTCCCGGTTTCAACCTCGCCACTGAAAATAAAAGGAAAAAAAAAAGAAAAATTATTAGAATTCTGGGTTAGTAATGGCGTTTAGAAACCAAACCGCCATTAAAGCTGCTTAAGCTCTGTTTGAAAGAAGAGCAAAAATGGAGTTTAATCAAACACATTTGTTTCCTTAAAACGAACGAAAATGTGGCTCGACTTCGGACTTGAAAACGGACGAAAAAGAACTTAGAATGGTTTTTCACGAGAATTCTAGAGAGAGAAGGGAATTTACCTGGAATCCAAGCGAACTCTGGCTAAGACGCCGACGAAGGAGAACATGACGAGAACCGCCAAGAAAGCACAAACCCATCTCCCAGAAACCGCCATTGCCGTCTTTCTTTCTTTGTTTCTCTCTCTTCACTCTGGTGTGTCTGTGTTTCTCTCTCCTCTCTTTGTGTTTCTCTCTCTAGAAAGAACACGCGAAGTCAGAAAAGGTAAGGAAGAGGAGAGGGAAAAAGGCAGAGAAGGGAAGAGAAGAGAAGTCCGAGAATGAAGATCCCACGAAAGGGGTCGGTTTTATAGACAACACTCCTAAAATAAATATTAATACCCAACAGTTATTACCCGACCCACTTTATCCTCTTCTTTACTCTCTCTCTCTCTCTCTCTCTCTCTAACGCCGTTTACAGTTATTATCCAACTTTTCTTTTCTTTTCTTTCTTTTCCTTTCCTTTCTTTTCTTTTCTTTTCTTGCCATTTTTTATTTTGGTATATTTGTTTAACCCGGGTTAGGTTAAATTTAACCCAGCAACCAAACAACCCCCACTCATTAACCCTTCCCTCCATTGTCCTGACTCGTAACCTCTACAACCGACACATATTTTAATCGCCCCAATTTTGACCCGAATTATGTCCAAATTATGTCATTATATCTCTTTTTAGGGGGGGGGAAAAAAAAAGTCTTATAGAGAATTACATTATAGAGAATAAAATTAAAAAACAGTATATATTTATATAGAGAAACAATCCTGTTATATTTCAAAAAAAAAAAAAAAAGGAAAAAATTCCGCAATATGTTTGGTCAAAGTTTACCTTTAAACAATTTTGGTATGTTTACTAAATCAGCAGTAAAATAGGGAAGTAATTTTAGTAAGTGATGATTTTGGGTAAAAAAAAAAACAAAAAAGAATAATAAGACAAGGAAAGTAATTGAGATGTAATCTTCATGCAGTAAACATGATAGGGAAATAAAAGAACCCTAAAATACAATCAACCAAATTTAGCCACAAAATCTGTTTTAAAAAAAAAAAAATTTAGCCACAAAATCAGGAAAACAAAATAATTGATTTAATTAATTTATTTATTGTTATTTTTGCTTTGGCTTTAACACTTTCACACGTACTACTGATCCATCATTCATGTGAAATAGATTGTAGCCAATCTCAACCTAATATTTGTCGGATTAGACTTTCCTTGTTCCTGTAAGGATCTTTTTTTAATTATTATTTTTAGGAGTGTAGAAACAATATTATCTCCTATTACACGTTATCAATAAGAACTAATAATATTAACAGTTAGATTATTTTTTAATAAATTGATTTATAATTATGAATTTTGTCACATAATATAAAGAATTCATGAAAATAAGAGGTCTTTTATATATATATATATATATATATATATTATGGTTGTGAGATCTATAACTTCACTTGTTAATAAAGACGCGAAAAATATTATGAAGTTTCAAATCTAAAACCTCTTATCTCAATCTCTCCCATCCTATCGATTGAGCTAGTTCAACTTTATTTTATATTGACATTGGTTTTATTTATTTACCATGAAGATCTTTTTTTATTTTATTTTATTTTATTTTTTTTTTTTGTGGTTTAACTGTGGACCCACATCCTTACTGCCACGTAGGCGAGACCGTTGTGGAGGGTGTAGTAGGAGTGTGGTGTAAATGGAGTACGGAGGAGTCACGGAAACAGATTTCATGTTTTTCCGCTGATTTTGCGGCAAGGAATTAAATTTAAAATAAACCAAAAAAAATCAATAGTAAAAAGACACGGAAAATAAAAAAAAAGGAAAATAAAAAAGGAAAAGGAAAAAAAATTTGAAAAAAATAAAATAATAATGTGTTTGGGTGGGAATGTCATTCCCAGGCGCCAATCACGGCCTAAGGCATTGACTGTTCCCTTCAACAGCATTCAACAATTCTGGTTGAAGGAAAAAAAAAAACCATTTGCTTACAGCCTGTTTTCAATGTTTTTATTTTTAATTTCAATTTTCTTATTTTTAATTTTTTTCTGTGTGAAAAAATTATTAAAAAAAAAAAAGAATTTAAGGGCTTGTTCGGTTGGCAGCTTAAAAGTGCATTTTTCTCTGCTTGCCCTGCTTTTAAACTTGTGACAAAGAAATATATATTTCAATCATGTGGGTTGGACCAAATAACAGGATTCCACATGGATTTATATTTCCCCTCAATTAATGCAAATTAGCTAAAAGGATATGTTAAAAATAACATTATTATCATTAATTTTAATTTTATTATTACCATTGGTTTTGATAAGAATAGGTTTCTTATTTTTCTGATGTGGGATTCAATTGATTTTAATAAATTTGTTTTAGAGATAGAGAGAGACTCAAATGAATTTGTGTAGTACTTTTCGTTGAAAACTCTGCAACCACTAATCAATGTTGGTAATTAATTAGCATAATGGTTGCATAGACTCTACAAGACTAAGCTTGCAACATTTAATAATCATTCAACGAAAAAAATGCAGTTGCAATAATTTCTGGTAGACTCCATGCATGTTACTCCTAGGAACCCCTTTCGCAATCACCGAGGGTCTAGATCGGATAGCAAGACTGATAGTTCATCTTGATAAGGTCTTAAGTTCAGACTAATCTTACACTGATAGTTGGGGCATGAACAATATACTTCGATAAGAATTCATAAACAACGCGAAGGGTTATATTGCCTCCAAAGTTATCTGGTACATCATTCTCTATTAATATAAATATCTTAAATTAAATTAAAAAAAAAAGTGTAAAGAAAGAACATTTTGCTATTTCTGTTTGGAATGTATTGCAAGTTGGTTGGAGTCAATGATTTGAAGTGTTTTATTCAAATGCCAGAATATGAAGTATATGAAGCAACATGTGAGTATATTTGTTACAACATGTGATCATCTTTAATTTTTGTCATGAGATTTTCCAAACAGCTTCACAAGATTGTGTACGGTACTGGCTACAAGAATTTCATAAGGAAAATCTTGAAGAAAGAATACATAAAAATAAATGTAACATTTCATAATATTGGTTAAACAAAATGTACAAAAATTAAAACTTTTTTTTTTTTTTTTTCATTATACACATGAATTGAAAGATATGATTGCGTATTCAATCCCATGTACAATATTACATCCTACTCTTTGCCTTTTTAGGTCACACCTTTTGGTACATGAGTGAAGGACAAAATTATTTTCCTTTTGCCAGGACTCTAAGTAATATTAATTAAATTCGGTTTCGATTTTATCTTTTTTTTTTTTTTTTTTTTTTTTTTTTTTGGTGTAGCCAAAAAGAGATAAAAGCGACCCAATTGAAAAATCAACTATCTGAAATGGAATCTAAAGTGATTTTATTTAACAACTTACTTAAAACCATAGCTATCTTCTTCCAAATTGGATTTTTGCTTGGGGTATAAGCACTCAATATTATGCTTGCTTTAACAGGTGGGCTCGTTAGGTTTTCGATTTTGATTCCGGGGGTATGGTTCGATTCCGGGGGTACGTTAACCAGTATGTGTTAAATGGATACGTCAAACTCTAATCATCTAACTTTTTTAGTTATAATTAAAAAAAAAAAACCCTAATTCGGGGTCATATTGATTAAATAGGCAGGAGGAGATTACTATAAATGTAAAATAATAAAGAAATTGGTGCAAATATAGGATTTTGAAGAAATTATTTTCAGGTTTCCTTCTTTAAAAAAAAAGGGGGAAAAAAAAAAGAAATCTACATTTATATACATATATACGAGTCTGGGTAGGACATTGTATTAATTATATAAATACTATATACTCTTAATGTCATGTAAAATGTTAGATAAGAAAGTACTTTTTTTTTCAGTAAATTAAATAAGATAATATTAAGGAGAAGGAAAAACTTGAATTTACTTTTAAGAGAATTTTATTTTTCTGAAACTTCCATAAAGTTTTACAAATGAACTTAGTTAGTATGTCAACAACTCAACAATTACGAACAATAGAATCCAAAATGTGTCTACACATATTCACCAAAGTCTGCATACATCGTACTTTATTTTATTTTATTTTATTTTATTCTCCTTTTGCTGATTAACCAACCAAAGTCTACGTAGCTTTGTTGGATCCAAAAGGCACTCAAACTTTAGGTAGCCGTTGCACACCGTTTCCCTTGGCATTATTCAATTCAACTCAGTCTCTCAGGATTTTCTTAATTATTACATTCGTCTTTTATATATATATATATATAGAAGGACTAGTACATAACAACTATATATCTACGTCACTTGTAACATAATTTATATTATATTTTATTAATCAGATGATCATTCAAATGTAATATTTTTCAATAATATTTAACTTTTATACTAATTTCTGAATAATACTATTTGATAAAATGGTAAGAAATTATATGAAAATCAATTAGTTGTTATAAATTTTTAAATAAAAAAATTATAAATATAGCATGTTATGTAATACTGCATACAAGACATTTCCTATATAGATTGTCATGAAAATATAGTGATTTGACAAGTTTTAATTGTTTTTCTTTTAAAGAGATTTTTACAGAGAATTGAAAAAATGATGTATTGATAGGATTATGTTTTCTATTTGTCAGATATGTGTCAGGAACTATATGTTCTGTACATATAATTAAAAAAAAAAAAAGTAATGTAATTTTAATAAGACGTGCACTGACCTCTATCTAATAAAATAAAAAAATACAATGAGTCCAGTATGGAGAAAAAAAAATGTTGACAATTATGTTAAACGAGAAGAAAAAAAAATTTACGTGCTCGTAACTCAACAAGGGCTACAAAGAGTTGAGAAACGATATCCCGAATTTTTTGTGTTATTGACTATCCTCTATTAATGTTATGCTATATCATCTGATTTTAAAAATTTAATCACAAATAAATATTATATACTAAAAATTGATAAATTATCACAACACTTTTGAAAAGACAACAATTAATACCAGAAAACGGGATAGTAAATCTAAACTCGGGTATACTATATATCGGGGATACCTTTTCAGTTCTTTCAAACCACCCTTCACCACCAAAGTTATCTCTTTTGATTGATGCAGTGACATATCTTTCACAGAAATCATATTTGACAGCGTAAAATTTTCTAAATATGAGCCTCAAAATTGCCTTAATCACACCAAGAACAAAAACCACAAAACCACCATGCTTTAGAGCAAAATTATAAGAGTGCAATTGGTGCACCAGTTTAAAATTGAATTTTTAAGTTGGAGTTAATTGACTTTTTAAAAATTAATTATAATATTTTTTATTTTTAAGAAAAAAGATAAAATCTGAGATAAAAAACTTTGGTCTAAACCGATTGGCTAAACACATGTTAAATGTAGGTAGACATCTAGCAATAAAAAATCTCTTCATTGGGAGAGAAATCGAAGAGATGAAGATGAAGAGGATGCAGAGGAAGAGGGCAAAAGGGGAGGGACATAGGGGGTAAAAAATTTTAAGCTTGGTGCATTTGTTTTCAATACTCTTTTAAAAAAATAAAAATAAAGAAAAAAGCCTAACTAACTAACTAACTAACTAACTAACTAGGGACTTATGTTTAAAATACTGCAAAATACTCGATAGGAAACATCAACTAAGAATAAAGGAAATTATTAACCTCAACTGAAACTTTCTAACTCTGTTCTTTTTTCCGCAGTAAAAAATTACAATTACTTACATTTTTTTTTTTCTTGTGAGAGTAAAAAAAAAAAGGAAGGTTCAGTACTCGGGAAGCTGGGTTGACCCGTCATTTTATCTCCTTTTGTTTTTTCACAACAAATAATAAAGTAAAAAGAATAAAATGACCAAAGGAAAAAGCCTTAAACATGGTCAAAGAAAAGTTAAAAAAAAAAAAAAAAAAAAAGTGATTTGGGTTTTTAGGAGGGAAAATGACTTGAACCCGCTTACTTGAATTTTACTTTACCGAACCCGCCAAAAAGGACTTGGCTTGAATTTTGGTTAGTATTTGAATGGGGACAAAAGGGTAATTTTCTAAAGAAAAACTCCATTTTTCTCGAGCTCTTTCACTATTTTTGGCTTTTAGGGGGCAACGATTATGTTCCCATGCAACAACCAAGTGGTTCCCATCATGGCGACCTTCTTCACGCCTGTGCAAAATTACCCCTTTTATGTCCAATTACGGTTTTACCCCTCCCCATTATATTATGCACAAAAAGTTCCATACACACGCATAGACACAACAACATAGCACATCATCATCATAATCATCATCATCAACAAAATGATGGATTTACTAGAACCAGGACCATTGATTGTGTGGACCAATCCACCCCATTGAGTTAGTTGTGATATTTGACTCTTTTCAGTTAATTGAATCATTGAGTTTGTAGGTTGTGATACTTGAAACAAGTGAATTTCATGCACCCAAAAATGGAAAAAAAAAACAAAAAACTCGGGTTCGTGATTGTATGATCCGATGATCTACATTTTTTCGTGAGGTTAATGTCGGGTAAATTAATCATGATTAGTTGTCTAAGATGAATTATTCTTGTTATTCTTTCATCCCAATATTCCTTCAATCTAAATTTTTTTTTTTAAATTTCCATTGCTTAGGTTTGTTACAATATTGATGAATAAAATTGGTGCCCCACAACACAAAGACCATCAATCAAGCATGCAACTAGCACCAATTTCATACCTTGATTTACACGCAAGAGAGACCAAGTTATAAAGAGAGAGAGAGAGAGATTTTTACGCTTTTTTATTTTTTACTCAATTGAATCCTTTTACATAATTGCAAAGTAAAAGATAGATTTTGTAGGCCAAAGTTTTGTAACCAAAAATCCGGATGGTCTAACTCTATTTGACTTCTTCTTCTTCTTCTTCTTCTTTTTTTTTTTTTTTTTTTTTTTTTTTCAACTTCTTTTGCTTTATTCAACAAAGTGATATGACTTGGAGACAGTCTTGACCATGGCCTTAAAATGGTGCTTTAGAATGTTCTCTAAAAATTTACAATAAAAATTGGAGGAGCACTAGAAGCCGCCGAGTAATCCGGCCATTCACCGGTTAATTAATTAAGAATTAATCCTTCTATTTTTTCTTTAATGTTTGTGACATATTTTATTATCTAGAATATTCTTACCATAACTAACACATGGTTGCTGTTATATAGATATTCTTCTATGTCAAGTTTTGCGTTTATGATTTTGAGTTTATGATTTTGTCTGTTGTCTTTGCAAATACAATGTGATAATCTAGTTCCTGAATTCTACCAATAGTCGGTATTTGTAAACTGTCTTTGATCATATTCCGTCAAATAGAGAGATATATATATATATTTATATATATAAAGAAATTATAATATAATACTCAAGATCCGCAGTTTTTTTTTTTATGTATTACATGTAATCGATCTTAGTATGTTGACATACTTTCTCGTTATCAGCTCTCCGACATATGAATCCTGATCTATCATCCCTTTTTTTTTGTATCAATGATCGTCCTCTTAATAGCATTTTGATAACTTATCAATTTTATTTAGAATTTTTAGTGTTTAGCATTTTTAATGTTGTTAAAATTATAATTTCAAATAATATGGCATAACATTATTTGGGTTCAGGGTGGGACAGCCAATAAAACAGGAAATTCGGGACAACATATCTTCATTCATGATGTCATATATCTTTTTCCTTTAACGTCATCAGCATATATTGATGGATCCAGTTTCAAATCTTTATTGAGGGCTTTATTTCATGCATTACTATTTAAGGTGTTTGTTCTATTTCAAGTTGAATAAATTTTCTCATTTTTTAAAAAAAAATTAAAAAAATAAACAAACGAACATCAAAGCCTTTCGATTATTTAAAAGTACTTCAAGAAAGGAAATTCAGAGAATTTACGTGAATTGCTAGCAAAAACAAAAATAGAAACGTGAAGTAGCCTATTATTATTATTATTTTTTTTTTTTGTTGACAAAAAGCTTTATAAGCCTATTTATCTTATGACAGAGCCACAAACAAACACTTATTTTGTTTACCGAAAGAGATGAGACATTTTCAATAGGTTGTTGGGTTTTTGTTATACTTCACCTTCATTCTTCAACAAGAAACAGGAATTTAATTGGATTAGGCAATCTTGATCAGGGTGATAATGTTGGTCTGGTATTCTTTCATCATCAGCCACCAAGTCCCTATCTATATCTATTAATGTTATATATTCTTTTATTATATATATATATATATATATGGGTGTGTGTATTTCAAATATGAAAACATATAAATATATATATATATATATTATCTTATAGTACACAACCCAATATTATGCATTTTAGGTTCGCTAGTTCCACAACTGAGACAAGCTGTGGATAACATGGAAAAAAACAAAAAAACAAAAATTAAGTACGTACCTAAACTTTCTTTGTGGCTTATATATATACATATGTATATGTATACATGCATGTGCATGCTTGATCTGGTTCTTCTAACCCTTTAATCATTATTCAGCCAAAAAAAATTAATTAGTCAATTAATTAATAGTAAACATTTGTGTGCATTCAATAAGAAAAGAGCAATGTCAGTTGTGAGGTTTCCCACTCGTGTAAGAATGCCAAGGGGCTTTAGTAACCGTTTTTAGCAGTACTCATTAATAGAAGTTGGATCTTGTGATATGAAATATGTATAGGTGCACTTTCTTTTAGTGGTGATGTTTACTAACGGTATTGTCCAAAGTATTTTTTTTAAAGGATAACAACAATAATCTAACAATAATTCTTCATTTAACTTAAAAAAAAAAAGCATATTTTCTAATTTTAAAAAATGCAATAACTTAATTAATTTTCCAAACAACCCATATAGAGAAGAAATAGTGAAGGTTCGGGTCCAACTTTTGAGTACCAATGATGTGGTTGTGAGTTGTAATCTTTTTATTGGTAAATATAATTATTTAGTATGACAAAATCTTAGGTGCTGTTTGAGGTAATATCTCCGGATTGTATTTTGCCATCTGGATTTCAAATTTTTAACTTTACATCAAACTTTATCTCTTTTTCATTTTCAAAAAACTAAAACTTTAAAAGTCTATAACTTTCTCATTTCAAATCAAAATGAGATAATTTTTATGTCAAAATACTCGTAACAATGAGAGAATAAGACAATATTCATTTTGCCTTTTTTTTTAACACATTTCAAATTTTTACACTATTTTCTATATCACAAAACTTTTTCAAAAGTTTTCTCTCAAAACACACATTTCCAATTCAACCTCCAAAATATTATCTCCAAATGTTACCCCAAACGAGTCCTTAGATACATACCAATAAAAAAAAATTACAACTTTCGTGTCATATAGGTTAGTATTCAGAATTTGGGATTAAAAGTTAGCTTCCCTAACATTTTATTGATTTGTTATTATTCCTGGATCCTAGTCTTTGTAAAAGGGTAGAAAAATTATAGTTGGGAAAGTTATTATCTGAATATAATTATCTTTATGTTAAGGCTTTTTTGTACCGATGCACCCTTAACTTATCGCACAGTTGCGTTCTGCACCATGAATTTTTAATTTTGATGGTTTGCATCCTAAACTTACAAATCAGTAGCAATTTAATCCTCATAGATAATAATGTTGATTTTTTTAATGAAAATTGACACTTGACTTACATAAAGGTTCTTAATTAAGAGTATAAAAGATCTTTTTAAATCAGTATTAACCCAATTTTATATTTAAATTAAAGTTAATTCAATGTTTTCTACTTTGATATATTTAGTTAAAAATCTTAATATAAATAAATTTAGATTAAAATAGATGAAAATGATTATTCATGTCATTAATTAACCACTTATGTACAAATCACATATCAATTTCCTTCAAAAGACTGACATTGTTATCAATAATGGATAAATTGCTACAGATTTATAAGTTCGGGATGTAAATTATCAAAATTAAAAATTTACAATGTAAATTGCAACTGTACGATAAGTTCAGGGTGCACCGGTGCAAAAAAGCCAAGAAATTTTCCTAAAAACTGCATTTTCCAACATAGTGATGTAGCGCAGCCACGATCAAGACTTTGAATTATTTAATGTTTTGCGCTTATAGCATAATTGGGAACTAACATGCGAATTGTGTATTATGACAAATTGACAAATACAATCAAGAACATCTCTAAGCTTGTTTAAGATAAAAGCAAACTTAATTAGCAATCATAAAAGAAAATGAAGAATCACTATTGAATTTTAATTAATTAAAATTTTTTTTTCCCATTATTGGATATTCTTCTTCGACGTATTATTTAATGAGTCTGACAATATACATTTCTCCTTCAGTACACATGCATATATATGTTCCAGTTGACTAATCTGAGATTAAAAAAAATAAAAAATTGCAGATTCTCACAACTCATGTATCAGAGAAGGAATTCTTGTTCCACAAATATTGTTTTGTTTCCAACGTTACCTTCATTGTTCCATAATATTACATAATATTATATATAAATATAATACAATATACATATATATATATTTCTCAAAAAGATAATTTTATCTCAAGCAATTTACAGAGACATACGTCAAAACACATACATTTATATGGGTGACAAGGCCGGAAAGAAAAGAGTACTTTTATAATTTTGTTATAAATATTCCGAATATTATTATTATTATTTCTTTCTATAGACAAGAGTAGACTTTGATATTATATTTCTCCATTGAATCAAACTTATCAAAGCTAACATTAATTCAGATTAGGTATGTGCTTTGATAAATATGAACACATAGCTTATAAGTTGACCCCAATTGTCTCCAATAATATATGGATTTACAACATGGTTGCACATGGGAGTGAATTTAAGCCCTCAATTGTGCACCACTAACTCATATATATATATATATATATATATATATATATATATACATATTTGCCTCAAATTGTACCCAAAAAAAAAAATACACATTTTTTTAAAATGTATATATGCTCTTTTTATGAGTAGTGATCAATTGATAATATCCACACACTATAAGTTTGGATTAGATCCATCCCCTTTACATGAAAGTGAGAATTGAATGTAATTTGGATAATGACCATCAAACAAGCCTTGTCTATGCCCATGTGCATGGTTGGAGACCATGGGGTACCACTTATATATACGTGAATGTATTTATATATCCATGTATATATTCATAGTTTCTTTTTTGCATTTATTGAAGTTTCGTTCTTACATGTTATTGTCACCTTTTTAAAATATTTTTACATAAATAATTGAAAGAAATAGTAAGTTTTTAAAATATTTGAAATAGTAAATAACTGATTTATTTACGTTTTCTAAGGACTTGTTTGGTGAGTTAGTTTAATTCAAACTAAACTGTACTTTTTCATCTCAATTTTTGTCTTTTTCTAAAAAGTCAACAAAAATTATAACTAATTTTTAAAAAGTCAACCAACTCAAACTTAAAAATTTCAACTTAAACCGTTTTACCAAACGGAGCCTAAATATATTATATATCTAATAAATTTATTATTTACTTTAAATATTTTAAAATCTAATTATTATTTATTTTAATTATTTTCATAAAAATGTTATTTACAATAATTTCTCAAGCAAGAATGGGAGGGTGATTTTCACACGCACCGAAATTAAATGTTTTTTTTTTTTTTAAAGTGATGAGAAGGTATTTCAAATTAGCTGCCAATTTATTTTTGGATCGAATTGAATAATTGAAAACAACATGTCCCAAAAGTTCGTCCTTATAATAACCACGAAAGGCATCCACTGCAGTAATCGAGAGCAGATCATAGATGAGAGAAATATGATGCCGATTGGCTCAATCATGAACATTGAACAATTTCTTTGTTTGTTGCAAAAGTTTTTTGTTTAAAAAAAAAAAAAAATCATCACAATTGACCCTGAAGACAAGATTACATAAGAAACTAGGAGATTCTATAATGAGGTGTCTCATTTTAGACGTAATTTGAATAAAATAATATTGTGAAAACAGATATAACGATAACGATAAGGTTTAAAAAATCCTCTTACAATATCCAACCATATAAAGTATGAACCTTTTAATTTAAACCATGCGATCACGATAAGTGATGTATTAAAGTTATGGAAGGGGAAAAACTATCTCATTCTCCGCCCCCCTTTTCTCTGAGCTCTAATTTCTTAGAGGACAACCAAAAAAAAAAAAAAAAAAAAACTTTTCAAAGTTAAAACTTTGCATTGAAATGGTAGGAGTTATAGCTTTTCCTTCTTACTTTTCCTTCTTATATAAAAACACAACATCACATATCTACATCATTGGGTTCTATTTTAAACGAATAGATTGAGACTTAAAGCTATATGTATGGTAACTAAAATCCGTAGGTTTTAGTATTCTATACATGAAACTTATTTATCTTGATGTAACATGTCAAAATTGATGCAAAACCTAAAATGCCTTATTTTCTAGATTATTTGTCTACTAAGATATTTGCACAAATAATACTTGAATATGAAAATTTTGAGAACAATTAATATTCTCCTTTTTTAAGTTTAAAGGATCCCATGAAATTTTATCGGGCCTACAACCCTATACATCGGAAGCTATGAAATTAAAGGGTTTTAAAATATTATATGTAAATAACAATAAATAATAAATTTATTTGAACTCAAATTTTTGTCTTCTTCTGAAAAAGTTTTTTATCTTTTCTGAAAAAGTTTTTTATCTTTTCTAAAAAGTCAACAAAAATTACTATTCAAACTTAAAAATTTCAACTCAACTCAAACTCAACTCATTCACCAAACAAGCTCTAAGTAAATAATCTATCTATTATTTTTTAAAGAATAATCTATTTATTATAATTAAATAATTCATTTATTTAGTAAATTTGTTATTTATGTTAAATATTTTAAAACCATCTTATTTCAATTATTTACTGTAAAAATGTTATTTACTTCTTTTTATGGAAAAGAAAAATTAGGTGAGAGAGTTAAATAACATGTTTACATAAATTATTAATTAATATATTTTCGATTAAATGTGTTTTTTTTAGAAATAATTATTTATCGGGTAAATTGCTCATTTAGTACCTAAATTTTTAACATCATGCAACTTTGGTCCTAGAATTTTTTTTTTTTTTTTTTTTTTGTAGCTGGTATGCCCCGAAACTATTAAAATGTTGCTACAATAGTTCTTTTCATTACTTTTTGGACGGAATCTATTAATAATTTGGTTAAAAAATAATGCTAACTACAGATTCTGCAAATAATTAACAGAAAGGACTACTGTAACAACATTTTTAATGTTTTATGGTAATTCCAGTTAAAAAAAATGAATGCTCATAAACTATTAAAATATTACTATAATAGTCATTTTCGGTAATTTTTAAACAGAATCCTTTAATAATTTAGTTAAAAAGTGATGATAACTAACATATTACAGTAAAGAAATTAACGTAAAATGCTATTATAGTAATATTTTAATAGTTTAGGGACATTTCAGATGTCGAAAAAAAGTTTAAAGACTAAAGTTGTATAAAATTAAAAGTTTAGACACCAATCTAACAATTTACCCATTATTTATCTGTATAGTAAATAAATTATATAACGATAAATACATGTGTTGTTTATTTTAATAATTTCGAAACTATGTTGTCAATTAAATTTAGCTTCTCTAAATATGCTAATATGCTATTTACTAATATTTTCTTGAAAAAATATATATATACATATATCCAGCATGATTAGGAAGCAAAAATCAGCCATCCGGGCTTTAAATGTGGCCCAATTGAAAGCCTGAACCACATGGGCGGTGGGTCCACAAATGTGGGACCCAATCCCATAACCAACTGTGAAGTTCGAACCCATCCGCAATCAGCGACCGTACAGGGCGTACATGGCACACGCATTATATGCAAAAAGTCGCCTACGCTCGGGTCTTGCCCCTCCAACCAACTTCTGCGTTTTTTTTATTTCTATTCACCTTATATTGTTTCAATAATATCATAATAAATAAAATAAAAAATATATATTTAATTATAATATTATATCATATTAATTAAATACATAATATAATATTATTAGAATGGTCAGAATATTGATATAAATAAAAAGATATATAAATTAAATCCACACAACTGATCCCAAACCCCAACTCAAATGTCCTTCCTTTTTATTGTACCCCAACTTCCCACCCTTTTCCTTTTTTATTTTTTTTAATTCCTTTTTCTTTTGCGTTTAGATTAGAAATGCAAATTCTCTACCTTATTTTACAAATATGGTTGTAGATTTAAGAGTATATGATCAATGACGATGCTAGGAACATTTTTTTTTTTGTTTTTTGTTTTTTTGTAAAGATTAAAACCAAGTTTCTAAAATGGTAAAAAGGGCACGTGCCCCCATCAAATTGTACTATTATCACATAATTTTTAAAAATAACTTTTCAATTTAAAAGATTGTTAAAAGAGATTCTATTTAGGAAAATTTTATATTGAGAACTATATTTATGTCATATCAGTAAGTATTGTTATTTTAATTATTTAATTAACTTTTTAACGGTTTGATTTATAAATATTCATATTAAAAATTTATAATATATGATGTAAAACTATTTTCAAACTAATATCAGATCGTTGAAAATTAATCAAACGATTAAAATAACATTGCTTACTAGTAGGATAAAAATACAACTTCTACTCTTAAGTTTTGTCCTATTTTAATACTACAAAATTGTAAATGTATTCTTTGTAAAACTTCTTCTTCTTTACCCAAAGGTTACTAAAATCGCATAAGTTCTTTTTTTTTTTTTAATAAATTACTACATTAATAATGTCTGATATCACTATTTACTAGTCAAAAGAGGTACGTCATACGTGCCATCAGAGTACATGTATAAGACCTATTAGTTGTGGATTGTAATGCTCATGTTTTCTTAATTACTTATTTTTTTTTCTTCCCTATCAAATAATTCAGTTTCTTCTTACTTTTTTTTTTTTTTTTTTTGTAGCACTCGGATTTCTGATCTTTTTAGCAAAAAAAAAAAAAAAAAAAAAAAAGATTTTCTTGTTTATATTTGTAAGATAAAATCTTGGCTTGCGGAGTGATTGGCGCGGGGCTTGGTTTTTTAACATGTCGGATCATCTTTATTCCTTTTTTGTACTTGCTTTTTTCTTTATAATAATGTTAATAATTTTTCTTTATTATAACAAGAAAAAGAATGATATTTAACTGTCTACATGGATGTACTGCCGGCAAGGTTTGGTGACTTGGTGTAACCATTTTAACCAACAACAAGAAATTGCATTCCATTTTCTGCTTATTCCTTTTTCTGCTTTAATCCCCACCACCCCCCCGTGGCGGCCCCCTCTCTCTCTCTCTCTCTCAAAATAAGACTTTTTTTTTTTTTACCCAAAAAAAAAAAAATCAGTGGTATATTTACACCTTCAAAATCAGTATCACAATAAAAATCTACTAATATTATATATGAAATGATAAAGCATCTAACATAAAATTCACATGTCGTAATTCAGAATCTTGAATCCAAACCAGACACTAAAAATGCAATATATTTTTCTAATGTCGAGTAGTCTAGGCTTGTTATCCGTAAATTTTATTTAAAAAAAAAAAAAAAAAAAGAGAGCCCAATCTATTAGGATTATAGTAAAGAAAAACAGCCTGGTTTTTCAGTAATTATTGACATTAAGGAGGTTCTATATGGTATTTTGTTGAGAAAAATATTATTTCTTATTATTATTCTTTATAATGAAAAAAGGGATACGTTTTATTTTCTTCTCCATTATCTAAAAAGGTACCGTTTGTTTGTTTTTTCATAGTATCATTCATGTGCATACATGTAGAGATTTCACTTCATGGAATACAAAATTGGTTTTTCATAATATAAATCACAAATAATTACAAATATATAATTGGTCCCCTATATTCAAGAAAATAACCATCTCCTATTGTTCCATAACATTTTGTCAGTTTTCTTCCCTCAGTATCTTCCATTTCGAGTTTTGTGATTGGAGGTTTTTTTTTTAATAATTTATAATAATAAAATAAAGACAATTTTTTTCTTAATAAAAATACAAGCTTTGGTACTTTTAAATACTATTTTTTTCTTTCTTTTTTTTTTCTTCTAAGATTAAATATTATTTTGCTTAACTATGAAACAAGTGTATCTTCTTGTTCTTCTCACTCTTTTGTTACAAAATGCAAGTTTGCTCCTTGGGCCGGCATTAATAGGCCTAAAACCGTGTCATGCTAATCAAAAGCATTCTATCCAACCATGTGCTAGCTTGCTATTTGGATAAAATTAGACATGAAATTATCGTTTAATTATATTTATAATTATTAATTAAATTTTTTTTCTCAAAAAAAATTTCTTATTTTTCTTTTCATATGTGCACGTTAAATTGTCATCGAAGGAAACTATGAAAAGATCAATACCAGAACAATTCATGATAAATAATATGATTTTAAACCGTCATAGTTTTATTCTATTAATTCTTTTTATTATGATATATTTCTAATATGATACAATGTTTGGACTCTGCTTTATCATTTTTAAATATTTCATATCCTAACAAAAATTATCCACTTTGGCCTCATTTTGTTGAATGTCTTATTCACAGAAAAGGAGCTAATTAAGGGGAGATATTGATCACCTCCACCATCCTAATGAGCTAGCTGGCTCGGGCTACATTACACCTTTAACAAGAAAAGTAAGTACCATCACCAGTTAATCTATCTATATATTGACTTGTTTTGCATTATCATAATTCTCCTCATCTATATATATATATATGGGTCCGTTTGGTTCGTCAGTTGGAGTTGAAATTTTTAAGTTGTAATAGTAAATTTTTTTGAATTTTCAGAAAAGACAAAAAACTTTTTGAGAAAAGACAAAAACTTTTTGGGAAAAAGACAAAAAAACTTTTTGAGATGGTTAGTTTGAACTAACCATCCAAACATGCTCTATATATATATATATTCAAATCCTTGATTAGATCTTTCACACTTTTGTGGGGACAACTTTATATATATGAAAATTTGCAACCATTTCAACTCAAGCTATAAACAAGAAGAGGCACTTATAAACTTCCTCAATGATTTTAGACACAAAATGTGAAAAGACTATGTGAGAGCGTGTAAAAACAAAGTTAAAAAAGATAACACAAAAAAAAAAAAAAAACGTCCCTCTCTGACAATTCCCGAAAAATATTCTTTTTTTTTTTTTACAGCAAGTTCATATTTCTTCCCCTAACTAAAGAAGAGATCTTGGTGGAATTTCTACATATGAAATTTAGCACAATTTTGCAAAGAAATAACACACTTGTTTCTCGAGAAGAGATAGGAACATCTCTTTTAAAAATTCAAGTTCAAACCAAGAACTTCAATTCATAGTTTTAGTTTGTTACCAAGTGAAGTGATAACTTGAATTGTGCGACGTCGAGATTGTGGTAACGAGAGTTAAATTAGGTCATTCTTTTGAATAAAATTGGATCAGGTCATTACTGTTTAAATGACGAACTTTCAATTTTTGTTATATACGAAAGAGATGGTGGACGAGATATCATTTTTATAAACAAAATCAAAAATAAAAATGAGACAATAATTGTAATATTATCATTTTTCTTAAGAGATAGCGACTGCGGTGTTACTTATCGATAGAGAATCGTCTTAGAGACTAAGACCTATCAATCATTTCAGGTCTTGAAAACTAAAAAGGTTAAATCATCATATTTTGCGCTCCAAACCGGTTAATGCCCTCACATGCATGCAGTTTCTGCCAAGCTGAAGTTATAATTAATCAGAAGACAAATCCAAAAGGAATGGGAATTTCATGGAAATAGGGTTTGGAACGACACTAACTTTTTTTCTTTTTTGATAACCCCACAAGTCACGTGGGTTAAAATCTTGCTTTTCTATCACAAACAAGATTCTCGTAATGTTTTGCTTGATCTACATGCTTGCTTTACCAACCAAGAAACACAACAAAAGATGAAAAATAATGAGGCTCCAAAAATGTTTAGAGAAAAAATTTCCATAAAAAAAAGCCGTTGATAATGATTACAAACCCCATAAATTGAATCTTCATACCTAATTAACTAATAATTTATTTCTCTAATTGCAGCTGTAATGAGAGAAAAATAGACTGCAAGGTTGCACTTTATTTCAAGCTCAACATGATCTCTAAAGGTTAAAAACAATATTAGTTGAATAAAATATTAGTCAAAACTTTTCTTAAAGTTCAAAAAGAAAAGGACAAAAAAAAAAAAAACTTTTCTTAAAGGTAAGCTTTTAAATATGCTTTCCCACTGTCAATTTATCAATATTACTTTTGTTTAAGCTATATAAAGCCTAAGCTATTCCTTCACCTTTCAAGAAGATAAATAATAATATTCTTTTTCCCACCTCTTATATTTGTCACTTTATGTTTTGAACATTTTGCTTTCATAGATTTTTCTTGTAATGTATCTACAATTGCATATTACCAGCAGCCAAAAAAAAAAAAGGTGCCTTGTTGTGTTTAGTGTAGGCATATCATTACCAACTTTCTTTAAAAAAAAAAAAAAAAATTAAAAGAGAAAATTTTTTTTTCTCATGCTAAATAGGACCATTTCTTGTAATTATTATATTATGGCTTTGCTTGGTTGCATTTCCTTTATCTTTTTTCCCCCTCTAAACTTAAGGACTAATGAGTCGTGTGTGTGTTTGGAAATATAAAATTTTATTGATAGTCTAGAACATTTACATATTTATATGGTACATAAATCACAATGGTACAAACACACGCGTGTATATATATATATTATTTGTACAATATGCATATGTATGTAGTATGCATGAATATATAATGATTTCTCTTTTATCCCGTTGGAACTAGCTCAAGCTCAAGGGTGGGAAGAGAGTTCATAATCTTATATAACATGTGGAAATTCGTTATTAATTGGTCAGATTCTTGGAGATTACAGCTATCCTTATAGCCGTGGGATATATATATATATATATATATATTTTAATATTTTACTTCCTGTTTTAGGATATTTGGGTGGCATGTTACTCATTCTTAACGACAACATAGTAGAGAATTTTTTACTCTATGAAACGGTGCATGAAATCTGGAATGCAGCAAGAGAAACGTACTCGGACAAAGAAAACACAGCAAAAACATTTGAAATATAAGGAATTCTCCATGATTTGCACCAAGGAGATCTGCCAATCACCCAATATTACAATCTGCCCACCCATTATTGGCAGCAATTGGATACATATGAAACAAATGATTGGCACTGCCTAACGGATGCAATCAAATATAAGAAGATTATGGAAAAAAAAACGTATATACAAATTCTAATTAGGCCTGAATAAGAATTTGGATGAAGTTCGAGGAAGAATTATGCGAACAAAGCCTCTGCAACAACATTCGAGAAGTTTTTTCAGAGATTCACCGAGATGAGGGTGCGGCTGAAATTTAAGGCTTTGTTTGGTTGGTAAGTTCAAACTTACCATTTCAAAATTTTTTTTGTCTTTTTTCCAAAAAGTTTTTGTCTTTTTCCCAAAAAGTTTTTTGTTTTTTCTGAAAATTCAAAAAAATTTACTATTGAAATTTAAAAATTTCAACTCAAACTCATGCACCAAACGGACCCAGTCCTAACAGCCAGATGATCATCCTATTCATCTCCTGACAACCGGGAAAGAAAAGGGAGACCTCGGTGTGATCATTGTAAAAAACCTAGTCACATCAAGGATACGTGTTGGAAAATTTATGGAAAACCAGCAGATTAGAAGCCATCTCGGTCTCAAACTGATAAAGAAAGTCGAGGGAATAATCATGTCTCCACAGAGGGCAGCTCAACAGCATCAGATTCAAGTCCATTCAGCAAGAAGCAATTGGAACTTTTGCAAAAGATGTTCAATCAATCTCAACAGGACTCAGCGTCTTCTAATTCTATTATCGAGGCTGGATCAGTGCCTCAAAAAGGTAATTTTCTAACCGCCTTGAATGCGAAAAGAGAAAATTTGAGTCCATGGATTGTGGACTCAGAAGCCTCAGATCATATGACTGGAGATGCTTCAATTTTTCATGAATATAAAAACCTGTTCTGGAAACTTTACTGTTCGAATAGTTAATGGATCTCTCTCAAAGGTGGCTGGTATAAGTTCTGTTGTTATTTCAAAGGACCTAACCCTTGAGTCTGTGCTTTTAGTTCCTAATTTGGACTGCAACTTGTCGTCTGTTAGTAAACTTGCTCAGGAGAATAATTGTGTTACTAATTTTTTCCCCAACCATTGTGCATATATATATATATATATATATATATATATTTTTTTTTTTTTTCTGTTTCCTGGTTTAATGAGAATTATTCTCTCCACTAAACTGGGATTTGATTTTATTTCACTAGCAGATTTACCTCTGCCATTTAGGTTAAATACCTTGTAATTCCTTCAGTTTTCAATAAGAAAAATACAATCTCTCTCGCTCAATTCCCACGTTACATGTTTAAAATCTGATAATTCTATGTACAAATTTAAAAGTGAATAGACATAACACTTGATATTAAAAAATATACCAACATATTTAAGAAAATATGTCTTTGCTTCGCTTAAAAAAAATAAATAAATAAATAAACACAAGAGGAAAACACATGAAAGCGTTCCAAAACAAGGCCTAACTTTGAAATCTGCGGCCAAATTCTGTGTTTGATATATGCTTAGTTTAGAAAACGACATGGTTTTCAAACAACGAGAAAATTCAAAAACGACAAAGAAATTTGCAAACGACGAAAAGAAAAGCTGGACGCAATCAATCATTAGGTCGACATTTGATACTTAACTATGACGACATCTAAAAGCGGTACGAATTGAAAACCGCGACAAAAGAGGGGGGAAAAAAGTTGAAATGATTGGGATGTAGAACACAAACTTTGGAATACGACAAACGTATCCAAAACGACGACAACATGAAAAAAGGACATCTCTATCTTAAAACGACAATCATATTTAGGACCAGAGCCATCCATGATCAAATAAGGGTTTCCGTCCCAATAAATTTTTATTTTTCTTAATTTTATTTTCATTATTTTTCTTCATCTTTTCTTACTATAAATTTTATATACATTATAGTAACTCTCTTAAAATTTCATCTTCTAATATGAGTTCATATTGAAATAATAGACAACTGTTGACAAACAACAAAATATAAAATAGATTGTAGTGAAAATCGAGAACGACATTTGAAAATGACAAACATTAAACGTTTTGAGGGAACAGGATAACTTGAAAAACGACACGAGTTGAAAAGACAACAAAAGATCAATATGACGATAACGTGTAGGAACGACAACGAAATTAGTTAACATTGAAAAATAACTAGCAGAAACAACAAAAGGTATTAAGAAACGACAGTCAGAAACAAAAATAATCTCAAAACGACAACAATTTTTAAAAATGACAATAACATGGACAAAAATAAATAAAAGAAAAAAAGGAACGTAGGTCAAATGTCAAAACAGAGGAAACTCAAAAGAAATTAAAAATAATAAAATAATGAAACAACAAGAAGTTTACAAAGGATAACATTTGAAAACGACACACATTAGAAAACGAGTCAAAATGATGGACGATTGTTTGACAAACGACAATTTTAAGGAACAACTCTACAATAACTTGACAAACTACTCAAAAAGAGAAAGAGAGAGATAAAATACAAACGACGATAATTGGAATAAATAGAAAACGACAACAAGTCCAATATTTTTGTCCTTTTTTTAAATAATTTTTTAAAGACTCGTAATCTAAACTGTTAAATTATGGTCGCAGGCACAGTTGTATAGGTAATTTCATATCTGACTCAACCACAAAATGTCTTGTTGAGTTCGAATCCCCTCACCCTAAACTTAAATTTAAAAAAAAAAAAAAAAAACCCCCTTCAAATTCATTTTTGGTACATAAAACCTCCAAATTTTTGTTTCATATTTGCATGGTTAGTTAGAAACGTAAAATATTCCAAGATAAAAACACCTAGGATTGAATAAAATTAATAGAGAATAATGTATTGTAGACTTTATGTTTATATCGGACCTTATGCTAAATATGCCATATCTAATCCCAAATCATAAGATTATTTATTTAGATAATATATCTTGTTTGTGATATGTAATAAGAAATTCAAAAGAGTAATTAATATCCCTTGTTCTTCGAAAACATTAAAACGGTACCATATAAATTTTAAAATATGTTCGTTTGGTTCGTTAGTTTGAGTTGAGTTTTTGAGGTTGAAATAGTAAATTTTGTTGACTTTTCAGAAAAGACAAAAAACTTTTTGGAAAAAAGACAAAGACTTTTAAGGAAAAAGATAAAATTTAAGATAGAAAAGTTGAGTTTGAGAGAGTGAACCAAACACACTCATAGTTTTTAAGTACCTCGCGACAGTTATTAGCAAAGTGAAATGTCATTTTACCCCTATATTTAAATAAATTGTAAAAGAACGTAAAAGACAACTAAAAAAATTCTAAAAACATGTAATAATAATTAAAAGCAAAAAAAACAAAACGCATATGAAAACATCGTTCTCTCTTCCAAATTTCAAATCTATTTCTCTTATATATATATATATATATATATATATATATAACCCCGATATGAGGAGAGTTGTGCAGCGCTAGGCGGGGGCAGAATAGAGCTAGATCTAGGTGGTGCTGGCAGTGATGATCTGGACGACAACATGGTTAGAGATTTTTTTGCTGGAATTTTTCGTTGGTATAATTATCGTAATTTTCATATTTAGTTATAGAACTTTGTAAGCCTCTTATGGTGTGTAGATATTTTTTTTCCCCAATAATTATGTTATGAAAAAGATACTGTGAACACACTCATCAAGATAACTGAAAACCTACGTGATATAAGTATGACCTTATAGTAATTTCATATCTAACTCTAAAACAGATAAAAAAGTTGAAATCTTCCACTCAATTTAAAAATTAAAAAGAAACACACACACACAAACACACAAAACAAAAACAAAACAAAAAAAAACAAACAAAACAAAACAAAAACTAGCCGTTGGAATTCACGGCAACGGCTAAACCACAGAGGGCCTTTGAGGCTAATTATGGAGAACTAATGGGCCATACCTATGCGGCCCAGAAAGCATTCAATAAAGGGCCTGAACTTGAGAAAGCCCAGTGTCAGAAGAGAAAATTTGTGAATGACAAATTTGAAAATAAGAGCCTCCGTCCATAAAATTTGTGAAAAATGTAATGAGTGATCATGTTTACACTACACCATAATAATATTGATAAATATCCCACCTAATAAATATTTCATAATATAAACATAATAAATCTATCCTTTTATAGAAATTTTTTATATACTATCAGATTTAGTCTTCTCATACACCCGCTTCTATTTTAATTTTAACTTTAATTTTTTTTTAAACTAAGAATAAGTTAACAAATCCAAATAAGAAAAAATATATATTTTTTCATTAAAAAAAAAAACATATAGTATCCTAGAAAAAAAGAGGACACTTGGAAGCATCACTTCCAATAAAAATGACTTAAAATTTAGGGTTATATACAAGAATGGTACAAATTTGATACCTTCTTATATTTATGTTTATCATAACATTAAAGCTGATAATTTTGTTATTTCATAATATTAAAATTATTAACGTTAATTTTAAAGTTGACGAAATTATAAGAAGGTACTTAAAACATGGCTCACCACCTAATTTTCTCTAAAAATTTAATCAGTAAAAACAAAGCTATTATGAAACAAAAAAAAAAAAAAAAAAATCCTTCCTTAATAACAACTTTAAGACAATAAGAAAAACTCAAGTACTATCTAAATCAAAAATTTGTTTTGTTTCAATATTATTTCTATTTTTAATTATTGTGGTGTATGCTTTTTTAATTATTTTATAAAAAAAGAATATTTTAATAGGTATGTGGGGAGTATGAGTATTCTTAATGAGTATTAAGGTAACTTTATTGTAAAGTGTAATAATAATCTTTAATAATTTTGTGAGAGTATTTATCTATATTGTGAGTATGAATAAAATCTACCAAAGGTAAATACTAAATTAGCATATTTACGATACTAAAATTTTAACTTTTCGTTGATTTGTTTGTATCTTTGATTTTATTTTTCTTCTCAAAATAAGCTAATTTTATAATAGAAGTTAATTCAACTTTTAAAATTCAGAGTTTAAGAAATTGTGAATTTATGTAATACGTAATTTATTTTTTACTCATCTGAGATTTTGAGGGAAACGTCTAAAGGAGCCCCTAGGCCGGGGTAGCTGGCCCATTGGGCCCAAGGCAACTCTATCCCTTGTGAAGTGTTTTATTATACCAAAGATTGCTCAATATTTTATGCGTGTGTATATATATGTAGAGGTTTGCGTTACCGTCCTTTGGAAATGAGGACTATTATTTGACCCGTTTCGTTTAGAATTTTACGATCCAACCTGTTCTTATGTGTAGCTACCACATGACATGTTAGTGAAAATAACATGTATATGTAATTAACGATTTTAGCTCATTTAGCATATTTTTGATGTTAAGGTTTGGATAGTAGAATTTAAGTTCAGATTGATTATGCATTTATCTAGATGTTTGAATTGTTAGAGTTAAAAAGTGTAAAAACTTAAAATGTGTTTGAAAAAAAAATTAATATGGAACTTATTTTATTCGTCTCAAAATTCTATGTAATTTTTTTTTTAATAATCTTATTTGGACTTGTCTATGCAAAGTTATGAACTTTTAGAGTTTGAGTTATAAAATTATATGAATAGTAAAACTGTGGGAAAAAGACAAAAATTAGATTGTGATTCTATGATTTGGATTGTGTATCCAAAGGCATAACATCCATTTGATAAGTTAGTTAGAAATAAAATTTTTAAGTTAGAATTAATTGACTTTTTAAAAATTAGTTATAAATTTTATTAATTTTTTTTAAAAAATAAAAAAAAATATATAATTTAGTTAAAATTAAATTTAAACTCGAAGATGAGGCTTAATTTCTTCTTCTTTTCAATAAAAAAAAAGAAAAAAAAAAAAAGACATCTCGTGGGCCCACTTTATCTTTTTTACTTACACTCTTTCCTTCGAATAGTCTCCCTCTTCCCTCTATTGTTCTGTGGTACCCTCTCTCTCTTTCCTTCCTTCCTCACTCTCCTGAAGCACTTGGGAGATAAAATGGATGATTACCAACCAATTCAAGAAAAGAAAAAGGCTACCCTTTATTGATCTATCTTCTCTATTTCATGGTTATGATATGATCTAGATTATAACTCCATGAATACGATTCTTTTATTTTAACACTATTTCATGTCTTGGTTTTTTTTTTTTTTTTTTTTTTTTAAATTAATAACATTGAAATCCTTCATGAGAGAACAAAAAATCAACATTATACGTTATAAAAAAAGGGGGCTCAAATCTGAATACACTGTCCATCGACTTCTTGGTCTAGATGAAGAGACCCGATGACGAATTTTCGGCCGTGATAGTCGAAATGCCGTTACCGACAAACCTTCTCGATCTTCGTTATCTCGCCGGACGTCGTTCCTCCGGCCTCTTCCTCCCGGATGTTCAAGAAAAACTTCTGTGCAGTCAGATCTTCAAGAAGAAAGAAGGGATGATTTTCACTTTACCCAAATTTTTTTTTTTTTTAATTTTAACCAAAAAAAAAAAAAGATAACGTGGGACCCACATCTCTTACGAGCACGTTAGAGTCGTGAAATTCACGACTAGTGCTACAAAGCATTTCTGTTTTTTGAGTAATTGACTATTAAAAATATGACGATTTAGCCCTTTTTTTTTTTAAATTTTAACTAAAATGATTCTAAACTCTTTAAATGTTAGTAATTATAGTTTTTTTTTCATCCAAGTCCGTTAAATTTCTAACGGAATAAGTCATGTATAATACATGTGATCTAATTTAAAAGAATATTTTAGGGTTAGTTTGGGACAAAAGTTTAAACTAAAATTTTCAAACTTTTTTTTGTCTTTTTCTCAAAAAATTTTTTTTGTCTTTTTCCCAAAAAGTTTTTTGTCTTTTCTGAAAAGTCAACATAATTTACTATTTAAACTTAAAAATCTTAACTCAAACTTACACACCAAACACCCCCTTAGTAATTTAACAATAAATAGTTTAACAATTTTTTTTAAAAAAAATCATCTCTCTCCTCCCCCGACCTCTCTCTCTCTCTCTCTCTCTCTCTCTCTCTCTAATGAAGTAGCAGAAGCCCTTATCTTTTTTTTTGGAGGGGGGGGAGGGAGTTTGTTCTTGCATTTGAGCTCATCGGTCGGGGGGCCGGAGCTCAGATTGGGGGAGAATGCGGTGGGGGCTCAGCGACGGAGAAGACGGGGGGAGAGGGGGGAGGCTGGGCTTGCCGACGTCGGGGGAAAGCTCGGTGAGATCCAGATCTTTGGGGGGGGGGGGGGGGGGGGCAGTTCATTCTTGCGACTGACTTGCCAGCGATGGGGTGGGAGCTCGGCCTGGGGGAGAACGCAGAGGGGGCTCGGCGACGGAGAAGACTATGCTGGGGGGGGGGGGGATCTCGGCGACGGAGAAGACTATGCTGGGGGGGATCTCGGTGACGGAAGAGATGATGCCGGGGGGGGGGGGGCTGGGCTTGCCGATGCCGGGGAGGGGCAATGGAAGAGACATGGGGAGGGGCCTGAGTTTGACCCGACTTTCTTTACTCTTTTTATTTTTTTTAAATGTATATTAGGTTTTTTTTAAATAAGGATATTTTTATCTTTTAATAATTAATCTAATTTATATGATGGGTCACGTGATTTTTTCCGTTAGAAACTTAACGGACTTCGATGAAAATGACTAAATTGCCACCATTTAAAGAGTTTAGGGTCGTTTTGACCAAAATTTAAAAAAAAAACATGGACCAAATCGTTACCTCTTTAATAGTTTATGGACCACTTAGACCAATTACTCTTTAGAAATATGAAAACTTTAGACACGTGCCTTGCATAGGTGGATTGATGGTTGGCAATGGGCTATAGAGTATCTAAACATGTTAGGTTGTTAGATTTTTTTTTTTTTTTTTAATATTAATCAGAACGTGCCTTTGTAAACCAGATATAATAAGTGGAGCTGAACTGTTGATTGATGGCAATGTGTAAATATGGGGGGGAATGTTTTTAATGCATTTTAATGTAGTTAGAGTTGAGTTTCATAATATTTTTATCCGATTTTTGTTCGAAATTTAGCATCCTAAACGACAAGGTAATCCCAGTAATAGAAGTAGTATGACATAGTTGGTTAGAGGATAACTGTTGTTGATGGAACTGTAAAGTGAAGTTTGTTAATGTTTTCAGAGATTTAGAGCTAAATACCACTTTTTTTTAACAACAAAGTTTTTTTACTAAATAGTCAAAGCTTTTAAAAATTTGTTTAAAAACTCCTTTTTTTTTTTTTTCCTAAAATGATCATTCAATTTTCTTAAATGAATAATCAATTTTTTTTTCCTTAAAATGATCAATCAATTTTCTTAAATAAACAATCAATAATTGACCACATAATATTGTTAATTTAGTTAATTATTAATTATCTATAATTAATCACTTATTGATCATAACATAAATAACAAATTTTCATAGTAATGATTGATCAGATCTAAAAAAAATGACAAACGATCATTTTACTAAATAAAAATAGTCCAATTATCTATTATATTCGATGACTTAAAAAGATAACTAACCTAATTTTCCCATATATATATATATATATATATATATCTAATATGATTTGTGGAACTGATATGATTCGTGAAACTGATATAATCCGCCAGTATAAAAATGGATAACTTGTTATTCACTTAAGGCGTGGCAATTTACATTAAAATGGAGGGTTTGGATGAGTTAGGGGTAAGGAAGATCTTCTGAAACCAATTTTAGATTGCTGGTTAAAAAGGATTTTGTCCAAAGTTTTTTTGAAGTTTCATAAGGGAATATCTATATGCTTTTTTTAAAGTTTTGGAAGGGAGTTTCGGCCCTAGTTTTCTTTTTCTTGTTTTGTCCTTTCTTGTTCTCTTTTCTTATTCTTTTTCTCTTTTTGTTTTGTTTTTTTTTTAATTTAAATTCGTATCTAATTCAAACAATATATTATTTCACACTGTTTATGACTCCAGTGTTGCCCAATAGTAATCATTGAAAAAGTGGACGGCTACAATAGGAGTAGAGTTTTGATTCTCTAAAAGTGGGAAAAACGTATCACGACAAAGCCCGTTCCTTTGGATCAATTACGATGACTGTAGTACCAAACTTCATTCACGTTATCACATACACTGTTGACAAAGAAATCTCATCGAACTAAACTAACTTTACAGTATATTCCACTCGTCCAATTCAAAGATGCCCAAAAAAATAGGGGAAAAAAAGAAAAAGAAAAAGAAAAAGTAACTTAACCAACACATAAACTGATAATCTTTCTGGACTCTCTAACCATCTTGATCAACTCCAAGAACAAGAATCCCACTATGAAACACACCACGAAATGGATGATTCCTCTGATCACCATTTTGACCTTAACAACGCTTTTAATTGCGTCCAAAGCTCGAATTCCGACCACTCTAGATGGCCCATTCAAGCCCGTCACTCGGCGTTTCGATCCATCGCTTCGCCGAGGCAGTGATGACTTGCCCATGACTCATCCCAGGTTGAGGAAAAATGTGACCTCTAATTTCCCTGAACAGATTGCTCTTGCAATCTCTTCACCAACTTCAATGTGGCTCTCTTGGGTTACTGGTACTTGTATTATTAAATATACATGATAAAGTTTTAATCCGTTAGATTCTCGTCAGGTTTTATTTAAATTATCGTCTTCCATTTAATTTATATAATTCTGATATGATATGACGGTTATAAACTGTACTTAATTTGGTTAAACCATTAAAAACTGTGTTTTACCGATAGTGTGAGAATTCTGATTTAGAATTTGGTGAATTTGGTGTACTGGGTTGGTTTGGATTTGGTCAGGGGATGCGCAGATTGGTTCGAATGTGACACCACTTGATCCGAAGACGGTCGCTAGCGAAGTGTGGTATGGGAAAAAGAGTGGCAAGTATACATTTGTGAAGAGAGGGATTTCCTCTGTTTATAGTCAGCTTTATCCCTTCAAAGGACTCTTGAATTACACCTCCGGAATCATTCACCATGTGAAACTTGATGGTAAGGCGATTAAAAAAAAATCGATTATCGAATAGCTTCTTTGTTAGTATTGTAATTTACAGAATTCGGGTTGACTTGGCGCTTAGATCTGAGTTTTTGGATGAGTTGCTTCTCTTGTGTAGGTCTTGAACCTGGAACCAGATACTTTTACAAGTGTGGGGATAGTTCTTTTCCAGCTTTGAGTGAAGAGCATTCGTTTGAAACTCTACCGAAGCCTAGCCCAAATGCGTATCCTCAGCGTATAGCCGTCGTTGGCGACTTGGGTCTCACCAGCAATACCACCACAACCATTGATCATCTGACTCAAAACAATCCATCAATGATTTTAATGGTCGGGGACTTAAGTTACGCGAATCAGTACCGCACAACGGGAGGAAAAGGCGCCCCGTGCTTCTCGTGTGCATTCCCGGATGCACCTATTCGAGAGACGTACCAACCTCGTTGGGACGGGTGGGGAAGGTAAAGCCTCTAAAAATTTGAGTCATTTGATGTAGATGTGTAGGCTTGTGTATGTAGAAGCGAATATCCCTTCGTTCGGGGCGGTCATTCTATTGTTTACATATCGTTACTCGGTTGATATGTTCATGACTTTGAATGTTGCCTCTAGCAAGTTGATCCAAACAAAGATTTCGCTTTTTATGTACTGATTAGCTAGCTTCGATTTCATGCATCACAATTGCAATTGTCTATCTAAATTGTATTGAAATGGGGTGTTATAAACATCGATGCAGTGGAATTTCAGGTTCATGGAGCCTTTAACATCAGAAGTTCCGATGATGGTTATTGAAGGCAACCATGAGATCGAACCTCAAGTTGCCGGGATCACTTTCCAGTCCTATCTGACAAGATTTGCAGTACCCTCAGAGGAATCTGGCTCTAAAAGTAACTTCTATTACTCGTTCGACGCCGGTGGAGTACATTTTGTAATGCTAGGAGCATATGTCGACTACAATGCTACCGGTAACTTATACCTTTCCCTTCTCTTTATCGACGATTCTGTTGTTGCTAGCACCATAGCAAGTTATGACATAGCGGATTTAGACACAATTTGGGATACGAAGAACTACTGGTGTTCGTTTTTCTATGCGCGAAGTGTTATTTCAACTTCAACATATCCCGAACATCTCTTTGCTTTTCTCTCTACTCCCATTCAGGTGCTCAGTATGCTTGGCTGGAGAAAGATCTAGCTCGAGTGGACCGTACCGTGACCCCGTGGCTAGTAGCCGCATGGCACCCACCTTGGTACAATAGTTATGCTTCACACTATCAGGAATTCGAATGTATGAGGCAGGAAATGGAAGCGCTTCTATACCAATACAATGTCGATATAGTTTTTTCCGGTCATGTAAGTCGAAAAGTTAATTCCGTTTATCTATGACTTGCATTAAGGTG
The DNA here is from genome assembly GCA_038430175.1 of Ficus hirta. Lineage (NCBI taxonomy): Eukaryota > Viridiplantae > Streptophyta > Magnoliopsida > Rosales > Moraceae > Ficus > Ficus hirta. Next base: position 7,547,042 of record CM076593.1, on the reverse strand, counting down.
CTTCAAAATTTTATCACTCAATTTTCCGCCGTTTGTTTTTCAGGTGCACGCTTACGAGCGGATGAATAGAGTGTTCAACTATACGTTGGATCCGTGTGGACCGGTTTACATAACCGTTGGAGATGGTGGAAACATCGAAAAAGTTGACGTTGATCATGCAGATGATCCCGGGAAGTGTCCTTCAGCAAGCGATAACCCACCGGAATTTGGAGGGGTATGTCATTTGAACTTCAGTTCCGGTCCTGCTAAAGGCAAGTTTTGTTGGGACAAACAACCGGAGTGGAGTGCGTACCGAGAGAGCAGCTTCGGGCACGGTATACTTGAGGTACAATCTTTAGCTTCTCTTATGTTGTTGTTTTGCAAACTTCGTGGTGTTGTTATGTTTCTCGTAAAATCGCTTTTCACGTTGGTGCAGGTTGTGAATTCTTCGTATGCGCTATGGACTTGGCATAGAAATCAGGACATTTACAAGAAGGATAGTCGCGGCGATCAAATTTACATCGTGCGACAACCCGAATTGTGCTCTAAAGCTTTAAAAGTAATTTCCTATTTCTTCTCCGGATCATTTAGAAACTCTTTTTTTCCCATTTCATTTTGTATCATTCACAAGGTATTGGTTTCTGAAATGAAAGAGAGGTATTGGAAGAGGAACCACAAATGTGCCTCTCTGAAGATGCATTATTATGTTCAATGTTGCAAAACGAGAGGTCCTACCATGGAAATTTTCAAACAGAGTCCTTTTACAGTAGGATCTCTTATTATGCACTATTGGTAGGAACTGCTTTTTAACTGTTGGATAAATTTTTTCACAGTGCGTCCACCTTAAAAATCTTCAACGAATTGCTCTAATCACAGATCAGACTATTAAAAATTTAATCCAACTGTTAAACAACAGTTTTTACCGACAACGCAAAAAAAGGAAGTCCAATTGTAGAAATTTCTGAAGAACTAATGCACCTTCTGGCAATTCTAGCTTTTCTACCAACTTGATTGCAATGCTAAAAGAACTTGATCTCTGTTTCTAACAGCCTACAGTTACCAAATCTTCTCCCTCATTGTCTGCTGTGAATTACAGTCATTCTCTGGTGAGCTTCCTTTCTTTCCTTTTATCTCCTTCGCTCTGAATTCGTGTTACTATTACGTTTCTGGGAACGAAACTTCCTAATTCGAGAGCTCGATTTCTTAGGTGCTCTCTCTCTCGTTGCCATTCTTTGGGGCTATTTCTCTCCTAACCTCTTTATGGTAATCTCTCACTCTTGGTGTGTACTTATGCTCTTTCAACATCTTTGTCAGCCAAAATATCATCCAAGAATGTCGGTGTTGGCTAGGAAAATTGGTAGCGCTTTTATAGACTTGATCAAAATCACATCAAAATAATAAACACAGAATATACAATTTTCAATATAAATCTAACAGCCGATAGTGTATTTTTCAGGTCCTATAATAGAAATCTTAAAAGAAAAAACATTATTAAGTTGTCATTTTCGCATAACATCGGTAATAACTCTGATTTGAATTAACAATTAGACAAGGACAGCATTGTTTTTTTCTTGACCCCTGTTTGTTGGTTAAATTTTAATATTTGAAATAATGAAGGATATTCTTTATGTTCTTTGGTTGCAGGCTGGCGATGCTTGATTAGGAACCCTCTGCTTTTTGTTTTATTTTATTTCATTTTATTTTTTTTTGCCCCTTTTTGTATTTAGCTCTTTGACTTTGTTATATCATAGTTTTTTTTTTCATGGTATCTAATTTCACATCTCGATTGCTAGTTAAAAATGTACAAAACCAATACGATTTTATCTCATACAAACTATAGGTGCAAATTTAAACTAACGATAATTTCATATCTTACTCCACAATAAGATATAGAGTTCGAATTCCCATAAATTAAAAAATTAAAAAAAAAACTTTTTATAGGCAACAGTATGCTATAATACAAAAAGTTGGCATTATTTCGATTTATACAATGACAAAACTCGTGTGCGTTTTTCTAGGGAATTAAATAAAATAGTTTCAAACTATGTTCATCCAACAAAAAAAAAATGCTTAGTATAGAGTATCTATATTATTTGGGTATCGATCAAAGAGTTTTTATGGGACTAGTTCAATAAAAAAAATGCTTACTATATAGTACATTATATATAATAATAACAAAGAAATCAGATATGTCCAGCTAAGGTACCCGAGGAAATTATCTGGAACTTTGTCATTTCATATAATATGACCCTACTACTAATAATAATAATATGATTTAATCATAGTCCGTAACTCTTGTCCTTTTGCTTCGAGGGCATAAAAAGCACTAAAATGAATAAATTTGAGAATATTATGACAACATAAAAAAATATATATCATATTAATAGAGTTATTTTCAAAACTGTTACAATTATATTAGATTATATTAGTGCTATGTATATATGGGTTTGGTCTCCTATCCGATATCAGATGGTATCCGACAATATGAATTTCAGTTACTGTGAATGTAAATTTCAATTACTAAAAATATAAATTCATGCAGAAGGAAAAGTAAAATAAGGAAATTCATATTCACTTTAACTACAAATCTTTATATATGAATTCACATTTCTAGTACTTAAAATTCAAATTCACAATAACTGAAATTCACATACTGAATATTATATGATACCGGATACGAGACTTTACGTATGTATGTATATATATAAAAGTGTAGTTTCACATTCGAAACTCCTATACAATAACAAACTACTGTAGTTTCACATTCGAAACTCCTATACAATAACAATCGTAGTTTTTTTTTTTTAAACAGGTTTTTGTAACTTTTAATTGAATCTAATATAACACAACTTTAATGAATGGAAAATGCTAAATTAATGATATGAATATTATGCATCGCTATTAGCCTAATGTTACATGTATTGACTTCCATTAGTACATTTGTCATAGAGATCTATCACTTATGATAGTGACGGACGAAATAGCATTCTTTTATATATGTATAGTTATTGTGATGTGATTTTAATTAGATTCAAGATTAAAAATATATATATAATTGGTAAAAATATTTTTATCATAAAAAGCTCTAAAATAAACAACGGTCACAACTCCTCAAGTCGTGCTTTAAAAAGAACTAGGGTGGAGCGACGCACTATGCGTGTGCAATTTGATATACGATGCTGATACGTGAATATATATATACAATGATGAAATATAGTTAAAAACAAATATTTATATTGATACAAGTCTATCAAATGTCTCTGGTGTAATAATTTTGGAATTATTTTTTTAAAATTATTAGAAAATGCGCATGCAGAAGTTCTCTTTTTTAAGATTCAATCAATTATATATATATATATATATGCTGCTACAGTTCCAAATATTTATTTTTTAAATAATTCAATTTTTAATTCCTCTAATTTTGCCTTAAATATTCGACTAACTAAATCAGGTCTATTCTGAATCTTTTCATGTGTTTCTAATTCTTGTTTAATTTCATACCAATTAAGATTATATGTAATAGTTAAAAATATGTCAGGTTTACCAAAACATTGTACCAATGTCATTGCATATCCATATATCGTTTATGCATATCTCTTGGTCCACCAATAAAAGAGGATGGCAATATTAAATTTTTTCCTATTTTTGAACCTCTATTTTTACCAACTTGTATACTGTCTACAATTCCTTGATATAACTCACTACGAAATTGATCTTGTTTGTTTTTAAAGAAATTTAATCTTTGAGTTTCAAGTTTAACCTATATGTCTACACCATATTGTTGAAAAAGACGACAGAAATTTAGTATCATAGATTTATTCGAGGATCGAATTTGTAATTTGTAACAATAATATTCACGACAAGAGACATAACTTTTCTATTTAGTCTGTGACACGGAAAAATAGAAAATAATATAATTTGATAAGTTAACATTCAAGGAAAAAACAATTCAATTTAAATAAATACTATCATAATATTAAGTAGTTTCTTACCATCTATTTCCTTTCGAAGTAGGTCGCCTGCAGAATTTGCCTTGTGAGGATTGAACATATATTGATTTTGACAGTAACGTTGTCCACATTTTTCATTAACTTTTAATATACCTCGATGCGAATCAACCTCTCCATGAGGAATTAATAAAAGAAATAAGAGAAAAGAGAAAAGAAATAAAGAAAAAGAAATATTTGTAAAACTAAGAAAAGAAAATGAGGGAATTTGGAGATCTGTGGAACGAAAAGAAAAAAACAGATTTTGGATATCACTTCTAAAGAAAGAAAGAAAGTTCAAAATTATAAAGCCAGCTGTTGTTTTATATTAGCTTAGCACATCATTAGAAAAACAAAAAAAAAAAAAAAAAAAAAAGCATGCAGATATGCAGGCCAGTCGCCACGTGCTTGCTACCGATGCTCTTTATAGACCTATAGATTATTTGTTAAAAAAAAAAAAGGGAATTTGGAGATATGTGAAAAGAAAAGAAAAAAGAACAAAAAAAAAATATTCTATATATCACTTCTAGAGAAAGAGAAAGTTGAAAGACAGAGAGAGAGAGAAAGAAGGAAAGTTCAAAATTATAAACCCAGCTGCTGTTCATGTTGGCTTAGCACGTCATCAGAAGAACAAAAAAAAAAAAAAAAAAAAAAGCAAGTATGCAGGTCAGTTTCCACCAGCCTGCTACTGGTGCTTTTTATAGAGTTATAGATTACTTGTAAAAAAAAAAAAAAAAAAAAGAAAATGAGGGAATTTGGAGATCTGTGGAAGGAAAAGAAAACTGGAAAAAAAAAAAAGATTCTAGATATCACTTGTAGAGAGAAAGAGAGAGAAAGTTGAAATAGAGAGAGAGAGAGAGAAGGAAAGTTCAAAATTATAAAGTTCGCTATTATTCATGTTGGCTTGGTTCGTCATCAGAAGAACAAAAAAAAAAAAGCACGCATGTATGCAGGTCAGTCGTCACTTGCCTGTTAACGGTGTTTTTTATAGACTTATATATTAGTTGTAAAAAGAAAAGAAAAAGAAAGAAAAGAAAATGAGAGAATTTGGAGATCTGTGGTGGGAAAAGAAAAAAGAAAAAAAAAAAAGAATTTTAAATATCACTTCTAGAGAGAGAGAAAGTTGAAACAGAGAGAGAGAAAGAAGGAAACTTCAAAATTATAAAGTCAGTTGTTATTTATATTGGCTTGGCATGTCATCAGAAAAACCAAAAAAGAAAAAGCATGTATATATGCAGATTAATCGCCACCTGCCTGCTATCGGTATTTTTTATAGACTTATAGATTATTTGTTTAAAAAGAAAAGAAAAGAAAATGAGGGAATTTGGAGATATGTGGGAGGAAAAGAAAACTGAAAAAAAAAAAAAAGATTATAGATATCACTTTTAGAGAGAGAGAAAGTTGAAATAGAGAGAGAAAAGAAAAGTTCAAGATTATAAAACCGGCTGATATTCATGTTGGCCTGGCATGTCATCAGAAGAACAAAAAAAAAAAAAAAAGCACGAATGTATGTGGGTCAATTGCCACCTACCTGCTACTGGTGTTTTTTTATAGATTTATAGATTATTTGTTAACAAAAAAAAAAAAAACGAGGGAATTTGGAGATCTGTGGATGGAAAAGGAAAAAGAAAAAAAAAAAGATTCAATATATCACTTCTAGAGAGAGAAAGAAGGAAAGTTCAAAATTATAAAGTCAGCTACTGTTCATATTGGCTTAACACGTTATTAAGCACGCAGGTATGTAGGTCAGTCGCACCTGCCTGCCACCGATGTTTTTTTATAAACTTATAGATTATTTGTTAAAAAAACAAAAGAAAAAGAGAAGAAAAGGAGGGAATTTGGAGATCTATGGGAGGAAAAGGCAAAAAAAAAAAGAGGTCAAGATATAACTTCTAGAGATAAAAAGAAAGGATGAAAGTTCAAAATTATAAAGCCAGTTGATGTTCATGATGGCCTGGCACGTCATCAGAAGAACAAAAAAAAAAAAAAAAAAGCACTCAGGTTTGCAGGTCAGTCACCACCTGCATGTTACCGGTGTTTTTTTTTTTTTTTTATGTATATGTATGTATCATTTCTAAATAGAGAGAAAGTTGAAACAAAGAGAGAGAAAGAAAGAAAGTTCAAAATTATAAACCCAATGTTTGCTTAACATACCATCAGACGAACAAAAAAAAAAAAGCACCTAAATATGCAGGTTAGTTGCTACCTGCCTGCCTCTCTTAATGCTTTTTTTAGCCTATGTTTGGTAATGTAATTGAATTTAAACTCAACTGTATTTTATAATTAATTTTATAATTTCTTTTAAAAAAATCAAAAAAAATTAAAATTAATTTTTAAAAAATAAATTAATTTCAACTTAAAAATTTTATCTAACCTTAAATTTAATTCCAACAGCAAACAAACCCATAGAATTATGAAAACACCAAATTAAATAATATATTAGGCACGTGCTCAACTGGCCCTACACTGGGCAGACACCGAACCCAGTTGCAGAGCCACTTGACTTCCGGACTGAAAATGAAACATTGGACATTGGGACTGAGAATGAAATAGGAATTATAGCCATTATTTGATTTTCTTTTTAAGCAACGAATGGAATATTGGCAAAACTGATGGTAAGGCTGTTATTCCTACCAAATTATCATCAACTTTCTTTTTACATTCAGGATAAATTAGTTGCTTGATCCTTAATATTTTTTTAAAATTATTATTTACTCTTTAATCATTTTTTTTATAATTAAAAGATTACTAAACTTTTTCAAAGCTGCAATATGATCCTCCTTTTTTATTTGTTAAGACATTAAAAATTTAACAGAAAATATTAAGTTGATCACACATGATTTACTACAAAAAGATAATTAAGAATAAAAAATTTACACAATTCAACTTACATGTGTTATGACATGAATATTTCATCCATTTTTTGTAATTTTGTTAGTAAAAGGGACCAAATAGTAATTTTTTAAAAAATTTATGGACTTTTTAACCGTACAGAAATCGAAGACCAAATCGTAACTATGTAAAAATATTAGGGACTAAATAAACAATTTACCTTACACTTTACTGCAATTCCTATTCCATTCTTATTGTCATTGCCATTTCATGAGCATATATTTATGTATTTTTTGAATTTGATAATAGAGAGATTCGAACTTTTCATTTTTTAGTCGAGTCAGATGTGATATAACCGTTGGACTATACCTGTAACCACAATGAGCATATTTTAGTAATGCAACCAAACACAATCTAATGTCTTCAACCATCAAAAGAACTAAAGAAATGTTTTACAAAACCAAAGACGCGATTCACTAGTTGATTAAGTCTAACCCTTCATTTCAAGATACGTTTGGATATTAGGTTTAGATTTAAAATTTTCTATATTTTTATAAACAATCAAAAAAAATTACAACTTATTTTTTAAAAATTTAATTAATTTTAATTTAAAATTTTCATTTTTAACCGACACCGTCGATCCGGTAAAAACGCTCATGTAGGCCGGGATCATAGGTCATAGACCCGTCTAATGTCCCATATTTGAACAAGTGTTGAGTGACAGACTATCAAACCGAAATCAACAGTTTGGTGTCCCCTATGCACTTGAGTGGTGGTTATTATTGTTCCAGTTCTAGACGTCTACTTCTCCACGCAACTGTTCTTCCTCACCTCTCTCTCACATTCCAACTCCTTTTGGCCTCTCTTCCTTAACTCCATCATCCACACCAACCAGACGTTATCAAAATATCTAATCGCTAGATATTTCTCACTGTCAAGGTTTGATTTTTGTTTTTTTTTAATCGTTTTTTAAGATGAATTATTAAATTGATCTTTAAATTCTTAACTTTAACAATTTTAGTCTATAAACTTTTCTCCATAATTAAAATGTCCTTAAATTATTAAAATATTATTATAAGAGTTTTTAACATTAATTTTTAGACAGAATTTATTACTTATCATCATTTTTTAATCTATTATTAATTGATTTCATCTAAAAATTAACGAATATGATTATTGTAATAATATTTTAATAATTTTTAGACATTCCATGTTCTTTTTTAATAACTGAAATTATCATAAATTATGATATAATAATACTTTTCATTAATTTTTGAACGAAATCTATTAATTAACATCACTTTTTTGACAAAATTATTAATAGTTTCCATCTTAAAAATAACATAAATAATTAATATAGTAATATTTTAATAATTTAGGAATATTTCAACTACGAAAAAAACTCAGAGACTAAAATTATACAAAGTTAAAAATTTAGATACTAAATAAGAAATTCATCCTTTTTCTTAAAAAAAAAATATCACTATGATCTCTCCTCTTTTTTTTCTCTCTCTCTCTCTCTCTCTTTTTTTTTTTTTTCCTTCTTTTTTCTCTCGAGATATTTCCCCTTTAATTTTATGAGCTTGGGATATCATATTCATTACCGCCACCGCCACAAATGTTGTGGTAGACTTTAATTAGTTAAACAAGGCACCACCACGTGTAAATGTGGTAAATTCCCAAAGTAGGCAAATGGAAGTGTAGCTCTACATCTGGATTTGAATATAATTTACAACCCACAACGGTTGTTTAAAACTTTTATTTTCAATTAAAAATATCAAATAAAAAAAAAATCCTATTAATTAAACATGCATCATTAAAAAACATATGTACGGTGGTTGGAAACATGACCTTTTGGTTAGTATGTTTTTCCCACTATATAACCTAATTCTCCTTACAATTCAAATTTTAAAAATAAAAAATAAAAAATAAAAAATAAAAATTATCCCCAAAGAAAAGGAGCTTTTGCAATGAGGGTGGAAGTCAAGCATCACCGATGAGTGAGGGGGAAGGAGGAGCCCTCATTTTCAGCGAGGCAAGAGGCAAGCACGTACGTCGTCGGTGGTGGGGGACTCGCGACATCACCGGAGAGGAGGGGATTTGCAGCATCGTCTCGAGGGTTGAGATTTTCTGAAAAAGATAATTTTTTTTTTCTTTAATGTTTCTTTCTCTCGGATTCTTTGATATTTATTTTACTAACTTAAATGGATAAAAAAAAATAATTACATAGTTAATGATCCAAAATAGATTCTTCTAGTATGATTCATGTCTTCTCCGTTTATTAAGGTAATATAATCGCTAAATTTTATTAACGAAATGTGGATAAGAGGAGTTTATATTGTTTTTGAAAATTGAAAATTTATATTTATATAATGACTAAATTTACTAATTTATATGTACAAAGTTTGAATTTACGGATTGAAAAATCCTCAATTTTTAATATTCGAATTGATAAAATTATCAATCTGTTAGTATCTCAATCTAATTTAATTCATCAGATTAATAGATTAGACTGGATCGAACGGATTGAGCAGATTCTTGGAATTGGTGAACCCCTTAGTTACATGAATTACAATTCAAGGTAATTTTGTAATTGATTCTTAAATTAATCACGCTACAAGTTAAATAGGAGAAAAAAATAAAAAAATAAAAAAATAGACAGGATGGCGTGTCCGTTAATCGTCCCATGTGGTCCCCACCACACACAACGATCGGCGTAGAATCCATCAAACACTTGCTTTAAAAGCCTTTAAACGAATCTTTTTACCTCCCTCGAACTCTCGCCAAAGTCCCCCATCTCCGGAGCACTCCAAACCATTTCTCTCTCTCTCTCTCCCTTCTCACTTTCTCTCTCCTCTGAGACTCAGGAGCTCCCAAAAAAAAAAAAGAAAAAGAAAAAAGAAAAAAATGCAGTACAAGAACCTGGGAAAATCGGGGCTGAAAGTGAGCCAGCTCTCGTACGGGGCATGGGTGAGCTTCGGGAACCAGCTGGACGTGAAGGAGGCGAAGTCCCTCCTCCAGTGCTGCCGCGACCACGGCGTCAACTTCTTCGACAACGCCGAGGTCTACGCCAACGGCCGCGCCGAGGAGATCATGGGCCAGGCCATCCGCGAGCTCGGCTGGCGCCGCTCCGACATCGTCGTCTCCACCAAGATTTTCTGGGGCGGCCCTGGCCCAAACGACAAGGGCCTCTCTCGGAAACACGTCATCGAGGGCACCAAGGCCTCGCTCAAGCGCCTCGACATGGAGTATGTCGATGTCGTTTACTGCCACCGACCCGACTCCTCCACGCCCATCGAGGAGACCGTCCGGGCCATGAACCACGTCATCGACAAGGGCTGGGCCTTCTACTGGGGGACCAGCGAGTGGTCCGCTCAGCAGATCACCGAGGCCTGGGGGATCGCCGAGCGGCTCGATCTTGTCGGACCCATTGTCGAACAGCCTGAGTACAATCTCCTCTCCAGGCACAAGGTTAGTTTGATTTGGGTTCCTTTTTTTTCTTTGGGAAATGAGAAATTGGATTTGGTGGATTTGGGGTTGTGTTTTTTGTTTTTGGTTGATTTGGGTTTTGTTTTATTTGTTTGTTTTTGAAGTTTTTGTGTGTGATCTTCAGATCAGATGAGTTTTTTGTTTTTTGTTTTGTTAAGGGTTACTGCTTTATTGAATTATGATTAGAGTTATGAATGTACTAGTTCATTATTCGATTTCTTTCTTTTGGGGTTGTTATTTTTGGTTTTTGTTGATTTGGGTTTTGTTTTATTTGTTTGTTTTTGAAGTTTTTGAGTGTGATTAGATCAGATGAGTTTTTCACTTTTTTGTTTTGTTTTGTTTTTGTTTTTGTTTTGTTTTTTTGTTTTTTTTATAAAGATTTCTGCTTTATTGAATTATGACGACAGTTATGTATGTACTACAGTACTAGTTCATTGATTGTTTCTTTCGTTTGTGGAATCTTATATCATGAGAGTGATTTTATCTTTACGAGTCAAACTTGTTTAACGGGTTAAAGCTATAGATATAGACCCGACACACCGTCTTGAATTGAAAAAGAATTTGAATTTGAATCGAGAATGTAAAACGAACGGGTGTTTTTAAAAAGAAAAATGATTATGATGCGGATTTTGAGAAAGTGAAATGGTGGATTTGGAGCACGCGATTAGATGCGGAAGCAGATTTGGAGGGTGGTTCCTTTTGATGATGAAGTTGGTGGTTTTTATTGCGAATTCAAGTTTTGTTGGCTTTGCAAGTTATTATTTTATTTCATCATGAACTTGGTTGGTATTCTATGGATTATTCAGATGAGGCATTTGACTGATCTCTAAAAACAGGTTGTCTCCAATTAAGTATCCTCATGAGCCAGACTCGCACATGCTTAATCCAGAAATGGGGTCACTTAGATTTGAATTCGATGATTAGTTAAATAATATCACAGATGTGAAAGTTAGATCTCTCTTTTTGCTGAGGTATAGGATTTGATTAGAATTTAATTTTATGCCGTATATATTATGTGTGCAGGTCGAGTCCGAGTACCTTCCTCTCTATAGCAACTATGGGATTGGTCTTACCACTTGGAGTCCACTTGCTTCGGGTGTGCTCACCGGAAAGTACAACAAGGGAGTTATTCCACCTGACAGCCGATTTGCATTGGAAAATTACAAGGTAATTGCGTTCTATCCTCTACATTGTTGTTCTAGTAAAAAAAAATGGCCGTAATTTTCGGACCCCATTGCAAAAAAAGTATATTTTCCATTAAATCGGTGAACATTTACTTCATCAAACCCATAGCAAATCAAGTAAATTATTTACTTATCTCGGTAGACCATCGATTTGTGGACAGAAAATTGATAGAAAAAGTTTGTGGATACTTTTTGAAAGGAAATGTTAACTTGTGACTTGATGTTTGACCCCGTTTTCTTTTCATACCTCCTCAGCAAATTGTTTAGATATCATTTCATATTGTTACATGGATGCTTACTTAAATATAAGTTCTTGTTATGTTTTTAGCGTAATTAGTCATCCCTCTTTTGTGACTTTTGAACTATGATTCAATCTACATGCGTGTTTGGCCATTCAAATTGCATTTTATGTTCTTGCGGTTTTGTATATTGCTTTAACTAAATGAACATTCAAACATCCATGAATTATGTAAAATTTATGCCCTAACAAAAAAAGTGAAAATTCCTATTAGCCAAAAGAGCATAAACTATCTATGTTTGAATAGAATGCAGTGTTTCTTCAGATTTTATGAATTTCTCATTGCATAGTAAATTTCTGATTTCAATACCTTGCAGAATCTTGCTAACAGGTCACTGGTCGAGGATGTGCTGAAAAAGGTAAATGGCCTGAAGCCAATTGCAGATGAATTAGGCGTACCATTATCTCAACTTGCAATTGCATGGTGTGCTGCAAACCCGAACGTCTCATCAGTTATTACTGGTGCAACCAAGGAGTCTCAGGTTAGTATCAACTTGTATTGCACTGTACACGTTCATAAGCGAAGACCATCCCTGATGCAAATACTATATTTGTTACAAAAAGCTTAAAAATGTCTTTTGATATGTTCTATTTTGTGCTCCATTGCGTAAGGCTTTCAAATGTTATATCTACGTTTTCATGAATATTAATCTTGGAATTTGAAAAAATAAACTTCCTAGTTTTTAAAGAATTAGAAAACGACAATGTTGTAATTACTCAATGAAAAAGTCAACACATCAACCAAAACTAACCGAATGCCAAAATTTGGCATATGGTATATTTGATTGCCGCTAAGTATAGCATTTGCCAAATTTTAGCACGAAAGTTAACACTGTCTCATAAAATTGTTCCGCTTTTCCTGCATGGCAGATTCAAGAGAACATGAAGGCCATTGATGTGATTCCCTTGCTGACTCCTGCTGTGATGGAGAAGATCGAAGCTGTCATACAAAGTAAGCCAAAGCGCCCGGATTCATATAGGTAGACGTGGGATATTCATCTGAAATCCTTCACACTGCACATTGCAGACCATTCTTCCAACGTTTAGGAATAGAAAGTTCATGCCATTTTTCACTAAAAATAAAAAGGTTCATGCCTTCCTAAAGTGCGTCTGGTCTTTCGTTATTTCGAGTTTGTTTTGCTTTGGACTACACATGCATGGTCTCTCAAATTTATGTTATTTTTCTTCCCTTTGAGGTATTATGATCATGGGGAAGAAGGGTCTGTTTATAGTTTATCACTACTCTGCGTTGAAATCTGTATTTGATAGATCATCTACTCTCATCTGCTTTTCCATTTGCGGTTTGTTTTTGAGTTGGGTGTAGTTTCATTGGTCTGGATTTTTTTAAACTTGTAATGGATTAGAAGTTGGAGTTTATTTTCATGGTGAACAACTTGCCTTCTGTGGTGGATTTGCAAAGCACTTCATCATATTCTATACGTCCCCATTTTGTCTAATCCGTTTTAGGGCGATCTTGTTAAACACAATCCTTGCTTGCCCTATTAAGAGTGGAGCGGGCTTTAGGAGGGCAATGGTGTGTGATGCCCAGGTAGACGTGCTCTTAGCCTAATGGTTCCGGGTGCGACTTGCGTTCCAGACTTAATGGTTCGTGGGATTTTGCATTTCATACCAAGTACCCATTTTGTTATGTCCTTCGTCAATGCAAGAGCCGAGATGTACATTTCCAAGAGTTATTTGTAGACTCAAACCAATCACGAAGCAGCCACTGAGGCAAGCACCATTTTTGGTGCCTCGTGGGCAATGCTCGTCTCGTTAATACTTGGACAAACTGTAGTCTATCTTACATTAAAAAAAAAAAAAAAAAAAAAAAAAAAAAAAAAACCTCAATTATAGTCGTAAGCATCCATCTTCCAAGAAGATCTCGAAAGTATAGTTTCAAAATGTTAAAGATGCAACCAGGCAAAATGGGAACAGAAAGTTTAGAGAGAAGTTGACTCTTTTTAAGAGTTTTTTAAGAGTTCTTGAGATAAATCAGAAAATGTACCAAAACGTCTAGGAAATTTTGGTTAATATGAAAGCTCTGTCACCTGAAATACAAAGGAAGCTTTTTATAGACTTCTATAATTTGCACTACAGCCACAAATCCGAACTACCCGCCCACATAACCATTAGGTTATGTCCAAGAATCCCGATATTATATAAAGAATGTTTGTAACAAATAAACAAGTCATAACCAAAAAATGAGCTCCTCACAAGTAGAGAAGATGATGGCTCTGTTCTGTTTGCATGATCAACATTGTCGTCTTGTGAGATCCAACAGCAATGAGCTGAACCCACAAATCAGAATTTCAGAAGCATTGAGATCAAACTACAGGTAAAAAAATTGATATGAGAATTGGGAAGGTGGCAGCAGCGGCCAAAAGAGACCTTCCGATTCTCCATTGCATGGTGAAGCTGCAGGCCATCAAGCCACTTCTCACTTGCCGTCTTATAGCCACAAGGTTGCAATGGCTCTGGTGATGCTCTTGGAAAGGCTAGGAGTCAGAGTGCGGGTCTGAGCTGAGCGTCGAACTCCTATGACTGCTACTGAATCATCAGGCAAGAGTTGGTAAATAGCTTGGTAGTTAAAAAGTGTTCAAATTAGAAGAATAATCATAGCTGGACAATCTCAAAAAAAAAAAAAAAAAGGTTGATAAGAACATGATATACAAATACAGCAGAAAACCAATGCAAATTCATAAAGAGAAGCAGCTAAACCAATATTTGGGGTCTAAATGTGCTGCCATAGTGTGGAGGTAAGAAATGAAAATGGAATGCTTCTAAATTTTTTAAGATTGGTGAAGGTTAAATGAAATAGGGAAGGAGAAAATTGACTGAGGGATCATTGGTGGTTGACCATGGGATTCGTGAAAACTACCGGACGGTGATACCGATGAGACTGTTTGATAGTGATAGAGAATCAAGAAAACAGTTTATGCTGAAGAGTGAATACCTTACTCTGCAGAGAAAACTGTCTGCAATAAAATCGCTCTGTATATACACTTTTATTGAAATAATCCTTGTCTGAGTATTGTAAAGTTCAGTACATAAAAGTAGATCATTTTTCATCTTCTACAACTAATAGCATTGTCAGTGCTTGATCTCACCTCATTTAAGAGTTTTTTGAGAGATGCTTCAAGCCCACAAGCATGAATGCGTTTTTGTGTGCGTGATTAGGCACCAATCCTTTCTGGATCATGTCCTTGAGGCGCTCGAGAGCTGACAAAAAACAGAAAGCATAAACCTAATATCCTCCAAGAGCAGTGTATATTACACCAAAAATACTGGGGAAAAAAGAAAGAAAGGACCATCATCAAAACGAAAGATTACCCTTGTCAAAAATCAATGTACAGAAGAACAATTATATAGAGCAAAACAGCCCAACCCCAGGAGAAGCCATATAAGACTACCAACTGAAATACTTACTCGACCATCGGGGGGAAATCACGTTGTACATTCATTTCAACGGAGAACGGAGTATCATAGCATGAGTTCTGAACTTTATAAACATCCAGAATTATCGTATCGATGCTTCAAGTCTATAAGCAAGAATGCTCGCCAAAATATTCCGTGTTACATAATCAGGCTCCAATCCTGTGCAGATCATGTCTTTAAGTAGTTTGATAGCAATATCTATTCTTTCAGTCTTTACGAAACCGCTAAGCAAGGTGTTGTAAGAAATGGTATTAGGATGAACACCCTCTAACGTCATCTGATCAAATACGCCATTTGCTTTATTCATTTCGCCTTGAAGACAGTATCCCTTAATCAAGGTGTTGTACGATATTGTATCAAGCTCTTTTCCATGCTCAATCATTGCCTCAAATAACTTTTGAGCTTTCTCCATCATCCCTTCTTCGGATAGAGCATTCAGAACTATATTCAGAGTAAAAATATCGGGAAATATGTTCAGGTTCACCATATCAATAAGCAATCTATTAACCTCTTCTAATTTACCTGAATGGCATAATGCACAAAGTAAAGAGTTGTAGGAGACGACATCAGGAAGAAAACCTTTCTCCATCATCACTTCCACTAGATAAAGCGCCTCTGTGGTGTTCCCTTCTTTGCAGCGACCATCCAACAAAGTATTCAATGTAACAATATCAGGAGATATTCCATAGCATGCCATGTTCTCTAGGAATCGTGTCGCTTCGCTCCATTGACTGGATTTGCAGAAAGCAAAAATAAGAGAATTGAATGTGACAATAGTAGGCTCTACGCCCTTTCTAGTCATAACTGCAAACAATGAAAGTGCTTCCATAGTTCTTTCTTCCTTGCATAAAGAATCAACTAGAGCATTATAAGTACGTAAATTGGGCGACACCCCACAATCAAGCATGTCGACTAGGAATCCCTTGGCTTCTTCCCAACGACCAAATTTACATAACCCGTGAATCAAAGAAGTATAGCAAACAACATTCGGTAAAACACCACAGTTGAGCATATCTCGAAACACACTCAATGCCTCGTCTAGTAGTCCTTCTTTACAAAAACTATCAATGATCGGAGTGAAACAGTGCACAACGGGTTTAGACCTTCCATTGTTGTACATTTGTTTAAGCATTTCAAGTGCCTTCTGAATTTCTCCAACCTTACAAAACCCATTTATCATAGTGGCATAACCGGCTACATCACACAAGTATTCCTTCTCGGTTATTTCCCTAAACAACTCCATCGCCGCAACCATCGAGCCTTCTTTGCAAAGGCCGTGGAGCAGCGTATTCAGCGTGTGAGAATCCGGCTTGAGGCCGCGCTTAAAGATAGTGGCTTTAACAGAGAAGGCTAATTTCACCTTCTCCAAACGGCATAAACAATTGATGACAATGTTCATTGTACCGACCTCGGGTCGAAAATCGTCAAAACCCATCATCTCTCTGTACATAGAGACAACAGTGGAATACTGGTTCATGTTAGAGAGAGCACCAAGCAAGTGATTGAAAGCCCAAATGGAGGGCATTGGTCGCATTTGAATCATGGAATTGAAAAAACCCAGAGCTTCATTTACCGTTAGGAATCCAGATTTACACCGGGATTGGACCAGTTTCTCCAAATGGCCAACAGAGATTTCTCCATTAAAGGAAGCGTAGGAGCGAAATTGGGTAGTGAAAATTCCGAAGAGAGAAGAGATAGAAGCGTTACCAGGAGGAAATCTTGTGGTGAGCATTTGGGTTTTTTGAGCTCCGATCTTGGAGGCCGAAGTTCGTGTGTTTGAAGCTCTCCGGTGAGCTTGGAGATTTGGGCAGTAGACGCATTCAAGGGAGAGCTCAATTGGGTTCGATTTTCTCACTCCTCTCTCTCTCTCTCTAGAAAATGAGATGCCGAGCTTCGCTGGTTATTCTGCGTTTTGTGTATGTTCAAGGGTTTAGGGGGGTTTAGTTTTTATTTCTTTTTGGCGAACTACACAATATACAATACATACAAACTTATGTTTAGTATTGACCATTTTAAAGAAGGATAATTTAGTTCTTTAATTTGCTAAATTTTATTTTTTTTCAAAAAATAAACCTTCTCAAATTTTATTTTATTTTTTAATACCATTAGATAAGGTTAAGTTTATAAATTTTAACATTTTCTATACTTAATTTTGACTTAAAAATTTCCAAAATACTCTTACAAAGAAAAACTTATAAAGAAAAAACTCTTAGGATTGGTTTGGTTCTCAGATCCAGACCTAAGTTTTTCATATTAGTTTTATCTTTTTTCTGAAAAGTCAACAAAAATTACAATTAGTTTTTAAAAAGTCAATCATCTTTAATATAAAAATTTCATTTTAAATCGGTGTTCCAAATACAACTAAATAAACTATGCAACTTGTCTTTATTTTTTACGTACATAAATCTATACTTTTTCTGACCAGCACTTAAATTTTGCCTGCAACTATGTTGGACAATATATCATTGAAACCAAAAATAAAAATAATTGAAGAAGTTCTGATTTAAAAAATATAATAAATTCCTAATCACTTTTTTGGGGTAAAAATCCATAATCACTTATTTTACACTAACTCTCACGCACCCCACGTTAGCCTGTCGTCGAAACCTACACTTTCTTTTACCACCTTTGACCCCACAGCCACTCATATCCTAATAATATTTGAGAATGTTTTACATACCAACTCAAGAAAATTAACCATACAAAAACATACATAGATTTCATAATTATACTTTTAAATAATGAATTCAAAATTTTACTAGAGTGACTTAAACCAATTCACCCCAATGCCTCTGTGAATCTAGAGATACCCAAGCATCATCCCTAAGCATAGCTCGCGATCCCAGCTCTACCAAGCGTTGTCCTCGCATGCGTGTGTAAGGAGATACGTAAAATCTAAAATTAACCCATCCCGTTATACTCTGTTGCATTTTATAGATTAAAATAAAGTGTTAACTAAGAAAATATATAAAATTTACGTACTAAATGTAATATAATGATATAAAAAATGCACGAATTAAAAATAGAGCGTATATGATGTAGGACCAGATAGAAGAAACATAGGAGGGACAAATCAAGAAGAAAATAGAACTATCAGGGAGGTATAAACAGAAGTAAAAGAGAGAACTATAGCCAAGAACACAACTAAAAAGAATGAAACTAGAAACTCAATATTCATTAGCTAATCAACTCTCTATACAATTACAAACACTCATCTATATATATAAAGATCTAAACTGATAAAAAGATAAACTTAACTTCATTTTAAACATTTTAATAATCGTAAAAAATAAATATATACGTACATTTAAAACTAAAACTAAAAATGAAAGATATTCTAATAACTAACTATATAATTTTTAAACTAAAGATTCTAATTTGAATTATTCATCATTCTCCCTAGTTTGAAGAACTCGACTCTAGTGAGTTTATAAAAAAATAATAATAATAATAACAAACCAACAAATTTGAAAATGTGAAAAAAATCTTGAATTAGAAATCTTGATTTTGAATGGAGCCATCAGAACTTGACATAGGATTGTAGAAACATCATTGCCATAGAAAAAACATAGAGAGGACTTGATATATATATATATATATATATATATTTTTTTTTTTTTTGTCACCACGATAGCGGGGTAGGTGGTAAAGGTTCTAGCGCAGGTGGAACTTGTAGCTAAACAGGAAATAAACGATTTTACAGTAGCTTTTCGCTTTATCAAAATTTTTTGGGATTCATGAAAATCACCATATAATTTGGCTACCATATCAACAAATTAAGCAAGTCGCTTTATCAAAATTTCTTGGGATGCACGAAAGTCGCCATATAATTTGGTTATCATATCAACATATTGAGCAAGTCTGTCATCCATTCGACTCACAGCAATCATCATATGGTTTGGACCCCATATCAACCCTGAACCGTTGGTCATTTCCTATACTTTATAAGCTTGGATGCAATGTGACATTTTTATTTCCTTACGGAGGTGGCTTTGAACTAGCATAAACTTATATATAAATCGATTAATAGTTATATAAATGTTAAAAAACATAGATTACATATATCGAATTTGTACATCTGCCAACAGGAGACTCATCTATATATGAAAACTGCACTAGTCGTAAGAATTTTTTTGGGACACATCTCCATTGACCATTAATATATTTAGCCAATAATAATAATAATAATAATGTAATCTTTTCAATATACGCGATTAGTCAGAGAACGAAGATACAAACATTATCCAAATTAACAAACATTTATCCAAAAAGAGAGATACATAGAAGAAAGACGGGCGTTCTAAGGGCCAGTTTGCTGCTTTGATTGCATAAAATCAGTTTTTTCAGTTAAAAAACGGCCTATTTTGTTCCCTCCTTTTGTGATTGCGTTTTTGCCGCTTATTAAAATTCTCTCTCTCTCTCTCTCTCTCTCTCTTTCTCTCTCCTCTACCGTATAAACTCCGACCCTCATGCAATGCCCTCTCTCTCTCTCTCCTCTCTCTCTCTCATCAGCCATACCTCTCAAACAAAACTCCCAAACTGAAAACCCGTTTTCCTCTTTTGGGCAATTTTTTTTTTCCTTGCTTCCATCTGAAATTCTCTAGCTTCCATTGCAAAAGCTTCAATCCATACGTGGGAAAACCTTATTTGAACGATCACACAGGTACCCATTTCACCATTTTCTCTGTAAATTCGTTTACCTTAGATATATATATATATATATGTATATATATGTTTGTAATATGTGTATGTGTGTGTGTATATATATATGTATATTCACAAATCATTTCTTATGTTATGGTGTGTGTTTTATATCATTTGAATCATAAGTGTTTTATATGTACATTTTCAGAGGACATTTTTGTGCATAATTTGGTAATATCAGTTCTATTTCACATGATAAAGACGGTTCACGGAGCTCTCTTCGACATTGCTGCTCGGCGACAAGGTACGAAAATGGCGGAAAATGTTCGAAGCTGATTTGTAAATGAGGAAGGACTTAATTTGAGACAATGGACAGTGAGTTTCCTGGGGATAAAACTGCTTTGAACAGAAATGTGAACAATATTTCTCTGCAGACGGGCGAGGAATTCTCGCCCGAGTTTCTGCAGGACCGCGCCGCGCTAAGACGGTTACAACCGGTCATTACAAATGCGAATCAACATTTTCCGAGGAGATTTGGTTTCAATCTGAATGCGAAACATCATCAGCCGGTTTACGAGGATCATCCGGGAAATTTCGGGCTGAGGAGGATGGATACCGACCACAATTCGGAAGCCTCGGATTTCGTTCCTAGTCCGGGGTATGTGGCTGAAGTTGATCACAAGCTTTATCCCATTAACATAAGCAGATACCATTGGGAATATGGCGGGACAGGGCAGGTATCCGGCAAGGTTTATGATGAGAAAAACCGTGACCGAGTTATCGCGGGGCAAACTAGTCCTCATCACCATTACGCTGTCGAATCGCCTAGATCATACCATCCTTATCTGCCAGGATTTTCTGAAGGTTCTTTCTCTGCAAAGATGAAGTTCCTCTGCAGCTTTGGGGGACGAATAGTGCAGAGACCGGGTGATGGGAAGGTCAGATATGTCGGTGGAGATACGCGGATTTTATCGATCAGGAAGGACGTTGCGTGGGAAGAGCTAATGAGGAAGACTACTGCAATCTGTAACCAACCTCATACAATCAAGTACCAACTTCCCGGCGAGGATCTCGACTCGCTTGTATCCGTTTGTTCGGACGAAGATCTTCATAACATGGTTGAGGAGTACCAAGAGCTCGAAAGAATCGGAAGTTCTCAAAGGCTGAGGATCTTTCTCGTCTCTTTGAACGAATCCGAGAGCCCAAACAGCGGTGAGTATCAGTATGTGGTTGCTGTCAATGGCGTGATGGACAGGAGTCCGCGGAAAAGCTCCAGCGGGCAAAGCTTGGCCAGCCAATCTAGCCAATTTGGAAACAACTCAGACTATAGTCCTAATTTTCTTAGAGACTCTCCCACATCGGCGTATGCGTTGGAGAAGGATTGCAGCCCGAGCACTTCAAACTTGACTGGACTAGTTACAAGACCCCTTTGTCAATTTTCTCCGAAACTTCTTCCGAGCAAGTCGTTCAATCAATTGCCTTCGATGCCCGGCCATGTTCCATTTCAGCACATAGATCATGAAAATTCCAATGTGCACTACTACATGGATCATCATCCACGTAACCCCGCTGAAGGCGACGGCGTTGGCTCCATCTATTACGTTGATGCAATGGGATATCATCACGGACCGTCGCAACAAATGCATTATCATAATCATCATAGCAAGAAATTGTTGGATTTCGACCAGAATAGCCGACCCCAGGGAATGACCAGCTTTCACCACCGTAGCCGGAGTGAAGATTTGGGGTCTTTCACACTGAATGCTCAAAGTGGTTTGAGGCATGGAAGGCCTGTGCTTAAGGAAGGAACATTGTTTTACGACAGAACCGTCTCTCACCCTCATGAACATGCCGGTTTGTTGTCGGGATCCAACAACAAAGATGGTTCCGATACCAGGATGACTCATGTGGTTTCTGGCTCAAAGTTGCAGGAACATGACCAGAGGCCCTCGGACGAAGTCCAGAGGGAAAAGTTATCGCTCATGATGACACCGAGTTCGTCAAACGATTCGCAAATTCGACAGGAAAAGATAGCAAAAAGGGGGCCACATTTGGAACCACATCGAAAGGAAGAACCCGGTGAGGAGATGTTGAATCGGGCAAACAGAAAAGAATATGGAGAAAACGTTGAATTTACACCGTATGTGATTGCCATGGATCTTAATGACTTACCAAACATCAACTACCAGCAAAATTCTAACCTTTCTTCACAAGAATTGGTCTCTGTAAGTGAATTTTAACTCCCTGGAATTGTTTTCAACTCGGCTTTTGAACTTGTAGTAGAGTAATCATTTCTTTTCGGACCTTTGTTTCAGAAATCGGATTCAACTTTTAACTCGGATAGAGAAGTACCTAACCTCAATAAAGATCATGTTATGTCCACCGACCATGATATCAGAAAGCTAAGTCTTAGTAGAGAATCTCATGAGGACCCTAAGTCCGAAAGCGCTAATTCTCGAGACAATAAGGCAGTGGAATCAGCGGCGATTATCATAGAAGACGTGACACAAGGCATACCACATGACATCCCTTCCTCCTCCAATGTGGTTTTGTATGTAGAAGATGAGGTCGCAGATGAATGTACAACTCCTAGAGAGATAGAGGTAGAGAATTCCACTCAAGATTCGGACAGCGAGGTAAACTAGTCTACTAAAAACAATGAGTTTTATATGTTTTTGATGTTATTGGAAAATCCATTTGAGCAAATTTATCTCGGATCTTTATAGGGTAATGAAGAGGCTAATGGCAGTGATGGGAATGAGTCTATGACTGATGCTGCAATAGCTGAGATTGAAGCCGGCGTTTATGGTTTGCAGGTTCGGAACTATCAGTATTTATGAGCAATATTTTTTTGGACATTTTTTTTTTCTTTTGTTCTGTTTTTATTAGTTAGCATTCATTTTTTTGTTGCAATCATGCAGATCATTAAAAACTCCGATCTCGAAGAACTTCAAGAGTTAGGATCAGGTACATTTGGAACCGTTTATCACGGGAAGTGGAGAGGAACGGATGTTGCCATTAAGAGAATCAAAAAGAGCTGTTTTTCAGGCAGATCATCGGAGCAAGAGCGGCTGGTAAGTCGCTCACGTTTTTTGAATGTCATTGTTTCTCAATAATTTTGACATGTTTAAGATAAGATTTCAAAATGAAGGTCCTATATTTTATAAATTGGATTAGGATTTTTCTAAATGAAAAATTCAAATTACACCTATTTGAACAGATTAAGGACTTCTGGAGAGAGGCAAGGATACTGTCAACTCTTCACCATCCCAATGTGGTAGCGTTTTACGGGGTTGTTCCCGACGCGCCTGGTGGGACATTGGCAACCGTAACCGAGTTCATGGTCAATGGCTCGTTGAGGCATGTCCTGTTGAAGAAGGACAAGTAAGCTGATCCAAATGTTTTCTTTCTCCCATATAGTTTTCTAACCAACTTAAATGTCCTAACCTGTTCTTTGTAATTCTGTTTATTCAGAGTGCTTGATCGTCGAAAAAGGCTCAGAATCGCAATGGATGCGGCTTTCGGAATGGAATATCTGCACTTGAAAAATATTGTTCACTTTGATCTGAAATGTGACAATTTGCTCGTCAACTTGAGGGACCCGGAACGGCCAATATGCAAGGTAATTAGCAGAGATAAACATTAACACAACACATTTTGTTTGACAAATACATTTTCTTATACATTGATAAGTATCCAAAAACTCATCATCATTAGTGATCTCCTTGGCAGGTTGGAGATTTCGGGTTGTCAAGAATCAAGCGCAACACGCTTGTATCTGGCGGTGTTCGAGGAACTCTTCCTTGGATGGCACCCGAACTACTCAATGGAAGCAGCAGCAGGGTCTCTGAGAAGGTTATATACTCAACCAGCCTGTAATTTTTTTTTCCAACCATGAAGTTAGAAGCAACCAGAACAAAATTAAACCCGAACCTGTCAAAGACTAAATATTCGCTCTTTGGACAGGTTGACGTTTTCTCGTTCGGCATAGTGATGTGGGAGATACTGACCGGGGAGGAGCCATACGCCGACATGCATTGTGGTGCAATCATAGGTAAGCTTTTATACTAGTAGATGAATCTATACATTTTTTCGAATCCAAGTCCGTTGTTAAACATCCTCGATACAATTTTCTCGAGCGGTATGCGATTGGAGGTCCTCGGAGGCGATACTATATCAAGCAGAAAGTATAGATGGGGTGTAATTGATATGTTTTTTTCCCCTTTCTTGGATGATCTTCAGTAACATCAGTTTGAAACGGAACATCAAAATCGTGTTTTACTTATGTTTTCTAGTCATTGCAACAGTAATCTTTCACTGGCTTGTACTTAAAAAAGTCCTGATGACCAAACTTCTTCTTTTTCTCCGTGAAGGCGGAATCGTGAACAACACACTGAGGCCTACAATTCCGAAACGTTGTGATTCCGAATGGGGAAGGTTAATGGAAGAGTGCTGGTCTGCTAACCCCACAGAGCGGCCGTCGTTCACTGAAATAACAGATAGACTGCGCGATATGTCGTTGGCGCTTCAGAAAAACAAGCGACAAAATCATTGAATTAGTCGAATCCTAGAATCCTAAATGTAAGTATAACTAGAACTCGCGCACATACATACATAATCCTAAATGTAAAGATTTGAATCTCGGAGACTAAATATGTGAATGGAACTCATAGCTGTACTTGCATATCTTTTACCTTCTTCTACAAGTTTCCTTCTTTTTCCTTTTTAAGGCAACCCTGTTTGGTGCCTAGGAAAGTTCAAGTAATTAAAAGTTCCATACTTGTTATAGTCCTGGGAATTGTTCATAAACAACTATGATCATTAGCTTGCTCTTCCAATAAATTGACGTTAAATATATCCCGATCGTCATGGTGAATGCATGACGATCTGTCCATTGCAACTGCATAAGAGTATGATACGGCAATGGGATTCAAGTGGCGCAACCAGTCTTCCAAAAATGCAAAAAATCAGAAAGGTACCGAAATCAAAATTAGAATCTAGAAAATGAAGGGGAAAAAAAGAACTAAAGATTTGCTTTTGCTCTAGTTTCCATCCGATCTATTCATTCACCACTTATCTCAGAAGGCACTATTTGAGATCTCGGAAGTGAATCCTAAATCAGTATCTGTGATTCCATTTCTCTTGTGCTCGCTTTTGCTAACGCTACTCGGAAAGAACAGCTAGGCGACGATTAGCTCTACGTTCGAAGTCGGATTGTGGCTCAAGTCAATGGTGGCAACCAAATCATTGATCATCAAATAGCTTGGAAATTCTTGTGTAAAATGCGTAACTAGCTAGCTATTGTAATAGAAGAGTTTTCTTTTCATTCTTTTGAAACCAAAGCTAGTGATTGTTAAGTAAGATTAAAAATAATCTATTACGGATCCAGTTCAAAATATATGCATTGAACTTGTTTAAGCGCTAATTGATCACGAAACCTTATGTCCACTTTCTTTTGGAGCAATATATTGGGGTTTGGAGGAAACAAGCAGATTTTAACATTTTTTAAAATTATTAAGAAAATTATATATATATATATATAATGATCGACCACATATATGTTTTTACCAGCCAAATTCAATAGATCTATTTGAATAAATAGTTTGATAGTCACCGATTATTTTCCTAAAATTAAAAAAAAAAAAAAGTTGAGACATTATTTAAATAAATGTCCAAATAAATGTCCGTTTGGAGTTAGATGTCCAGATGGTATTTTACCATATGAATTTCAAATCTCAACTCTAAATTAAATTCTCTCTCTTTCATTTTAAAAAACTCAAACTTTAAAAAAGTTTAATTTTCTCATTTCAAATCGAAATGAGATGATTTTTATGTTAAAATGCTCGTAATGACGAGACAAATAAGACATGATTCTTTTTACATGTTTTTTTTTCCGAACACATTTTAAATTTTTGTACTATTTTCTATATCATGTAACTTTTTTAAAAGTTCTCCCCTCCAAATGCACATTTCCAACTAAATTTTCAAAACACCACCTGATATCCTCCAAACGGGTCTTAAGTATAGAAATGCTACCATTTGACTTAATTTCTCCCATATATTTATGATATCTAATTAAACATATAGACGCAAATATCATTACCAAAAATGGTACATAAACTACTATGTGGTTGTAAGCGTTAACGTAGCTGTGATACACGTCTGATTTATTATAAGATGTAAAATTTAAATCTCCACCCTTAAATTCAAAAAAAATAAAATTAAATAATAAATAATAATAAAGAACGTCTCCTATTCTTAAGTTTCAGCTAGCTCGTCATAACGAAGTGGAAACATTAATTTGTCGACCATGAGTACTTTTGTCCACTAAAATTGCAATCATGCTAGCTAGGTCAATTATTCAAAACATGTTTTTCTTTTTTTTTTTTTAATTTTTATTTGGAACATGTTTTGATCATAACTATCGGCACATGATTATCAATGTATCGGCACATGATTATCAATGTACTTGTCACGATTAGTATTTTTTTTTGTTGACAATTATATATATAATACACTATAATTATTCAGCAAGTAGCACCGTAAGGGACTTGTATACTTTTAAGTGGGATATAGAAGTCGCCCAAAATGGATAGCTCTAGAAAATTATATATCATACCAAAACACAATGTTAGTGCGAGTCATGAATAATCCCATATTGATATTCTTCTTAATCGTGATTTGTATGGACTTAATCCATATTACATGGTTCGTAATCATGATATTTGAAAGAAAATCACGATAGCCCTTTGCTTAATTAAGATATAATATTTGAAAGAACAAAAAATGTGTTTGACAGGTATTTCCCATCGGTCCATCCAACGGTCTCGTTCATGGCTAGATAATGCTTGGCACAACAATCCATCTAGGAATATTAGTGGCTAATTTTATCCTTCTACTACGACCATTCTTGTCTCCCGGTTGTCGAAGCTTTGCTGGTTAAATCATCTGCATCTAGTTTCTCCTTAATGATAGAGTTTTATGGTCTCAAAGGCATTAACTAATTAAGTCGGTGACTAGCGGCGGCGGATTCGATCTTTTGTTTATATAAGGATACATATTTGTACAAAAAGACAAATAAAAATAAAAAATAAAAAATAAAAAAAAAAGTTGAGTACGTAAAAAAGCTGACTCTCAAGTTCTCAATAGGGATAAGAATATGAAGATCCTATTTTTTTTTTTTTTAGAACATATTAAAAACAAAAATCAATAAGGAAAGATGTTCCCACTCATCCTTAAGTGACTCCGTAGTTGACAATTAGTATCAAATTTAATAGTTGATTAAATTCTAACTTTACTTGGAAAGGATAAGAGATTATAGGTGAGGAACGAGGATCACCGCTTGTTGTGTAATTTCTTAATTGAAAAAAAAAAAAAAAAAAAAAAAACACACACACACACACGATTGAACTATCTAGTTATAAGGTATACAATACTTTTTTGTTTTTACCCGAGAGAGGGAGGAGGAAACCATCGGTTCTACAACAATCAGAAACTAGTTGGCAAACAGGGCAGCCTTTGTCATAGAGCAATCAAAATTGGACATCATTTTGAGATATATAAAATAGAATAAGTTGATACTGAATTTAATGTTTAGATTTATAGATTTCTTATCTAATTTTAACGTCTCAAATAATATTTAACCAATCACGTCATTTAAAAAGATTAAAATTAAAATACACAATATAATATAATATAATTAATTAAATAATAAGACATAATAGATTGGTTAGACATCATTTAAAACATAAGAAATTGAATAGAAGATTTGAATCCTATATGTCCGATCTCCATGAGAGTGAAAACCCAAGGGAAAAAAAAGCAGAGTATAATATGTATGATTCCAAAGATTCGTTTTTCTTCGCTTCTTTGATCTTAGTGAAAACTCTATAAGGCACATAAATGCAGGACTATATAGTTTACATATATATATTTTTAAAAGAATGTATATTATCATTTGGCAATTATAATAATGAAAAATGTTTGTTGCAACATTGGGAAATTAGGATCACGATTATTCTCAATAAATTAATGCAATTTGGAGCCCATGAGCTGTGACATATAAGGTTTTTCACTCTTATTTTTCACTACTTTGTATATATGCCATATACATATATGCATCCAAATATCGGTCTAACACATTCACAAATACCAGATGTGTAGAGTTAGGCTTCAAAATTACAATCTAGTCTAACCTAATGATAATTACATACCTAATTTTATTATAAAATATAAAATTCGACTCCCCTCACCTTTAATTCCCAAAAAAAAAAAAAAAAAAAAAACCCTAACACAGGATATTTTTCCTAATAAAAAAATGCATGCAATCTTATTTCTTAACACATAAATGGATTTCGTAGTCTGGGTTTAAATTTATGTTATTAAGTAACCAATTTATTTAGACTTATTCTATGTTTGGTTCATCAACTGGGGTTAAAAATCTCAACTCAATTTTTGTCTTCTTTTTAAAATTCAACTTAATTTCAATATTCACAGTTTTAATTATTACATACTTAAAAACTTAAATTTTAAAAGTTTATAATTTTGCATATACATGTCCGAATGAGATATATATTTTTAAAATTACATATAATTTCTAAACGAATGAAACAAGATCCATATTGCTATATTTAAAAAAAAAAAAAAACATTTCAAATTTTTACATATTTTAACTTCAATCAACCAAACACATAACTTAATTTCAACTTAATTCTAATTCAAATTTATCAAAGCAGACGTCCCAAACATATGCTTATGATCTAATTCGTCAGTATATGATAACTATCGTTGCGATTGCGTGTAAATAAACACGCCATTAACTCAAAATGATGATAATTAACATTTGGGCACCACGTGTATGCATGTTTGTATATGCCCCATTAGTTTCAAGTCAACTATTTAAATTTGACTTTCCATTTGTAATCCCACTCATCCCATAAAAATACATGGGAAAAAAGGGGGATTGACCGGACCGACAGGAACACATTTTCCAATTGAATACTATTTCTGTTCCTTTCCCTTTTTTTTTTTTTTTTTGAAGTGATTTCTTTTTCTACTCCATCTCTCTCTTATTCTTTTCTTAATACAAAGATATATGGATAAGATATTTTTCCCTTTTTAACTTAATTTGGTTCCATTTGAAATCTAGATTCAAACTCACTAGCTACAAGTATATATATAAATATATATATATATATATATTAAAAAAAAGGCATATTACAATAAGAAATAAAAAAAATAAAAAATGAATTTAAATCTAAGTGCCAAACGACCAATCATCCAAGCTTAATGTGACATGTGGAGTAAAAATTATAAGATAACGTAGCCACCTAATTATGCTTGGTCTCCTTTTCCACTAGACTCGGTTTTAAACCTAATAATAAGACATGTGGAATAATAACACGACTTTGTCTTTTTTGGTTAATTGGGAAGGAATACTACTTTAAAACAAAAAAAATAAAAAAGAGGAAAAAATTCCAATCCAACATAGAAAGCATTAAGAAGGACAACCTATGTCCCAAAATGACAAAAAAAAAAATTTTCTTACAAAAAAACAAAAAAAACAAAAAAATCTAAGTGATTGCCACCTTGGTCATGCCACGTTGAGGTGCGCAATGACGCAATTCAACGTGCATTATTTGGGTATATTGGGTTGATGGGGTTCATTAATCGGCTAATTTCCAACTTCATTTTCACCAATTGGATTGTGGAAGCTATTAACTATTTGGAACAGCTATTAACTATTTGGAACAAAAAAAAAAAAAAGGAACAATTTGTGCATAAGTTGTACGAACATGTGGGTGTATATATGTATAAATATAGATATACATAGATATATATACACATATATATATATATATGACTTGCTATCAAATTGCTCCCTAGATAATATTTCCATTCTTTTGGCATTGACAAAGGTGAGATTGGTTTGCATAATACTAATTGGAAAAGACACACTTTATTTAAGCTTCGGTTGGAACAAAACACCTATGTGGTTGTTTGTTGGGACACAATAATGTAAGAAAAGAAGTCAAAATTATTTATATAAGGAATTAAGTGTATTTTCAGTGTGAAAGGAAGTTGGTTAAATGGGGCTTGCAAAGAAAAGTAGCACAAATTAGAGAGTGTTAGGATCGACGATTGTTCTAAATAAAAAAGAGCATTAAACTTGGTGTCCAACATTATGCAAACTTTTATAGAAATAAAAGTTTTATAGTCATGAAATATCTCTTAGTGTATTTTATAGAACTGCAGGTCCTATTATGCAAACTTTTATCGACTGAAATGATATATGTTGTTTTAATAATATTTAAGAGCATATCATACATGCGTTAACAAACACAACATGGCAATACAATGCATTTCATCATTTTGACAAGCTAGCTTTCTTCGAGAAATAAATCTGTATCAAGAGGAACAAAACCCCAAGTACATGTTATATGCCAAGTCAAACTAGCTCTAAGACGAGGACGGGCTAGTTCTTATTCATGAACAATATATATATATATATATATATATCCTTAATTACTATTAGTTATATTAATTATGTGTGTTAACTTATGGAATTAGTTTAGCCAAGCTAACGAAAGCCTAGTACAAAACTTGTCCCATCAAATCTTGTGCACTCACAAATGTCCCATGAAAACCATAAGGAACCCTAGCCGGTAACTTCACCGAAGCAACTTGTTTCATGCTTGAAGCTTTAACCACCACCAATTCCGACTTCTCCTCAGCTTCGTCCCTAACAAACCCGACCAAGTATCCATCATCGTCATTGTCTTGATCGTCTTCAATTCCCGCATTCCCTCTCTTTTCCGGCACGTAAAACGGTTCACCGCCGAACCGGTCGGTTCCATACAAATACTTCTCAACCCGACCGGTTTCCAAGTCCACCTTGGCAATGCCGGAACACCTAGGCCATGGTTCGGCTATGGCCAAGTACACATACCTTGTCTTTTGCCCTAGTAGCCTTCTATTCACTTGCCCTCCTTCCAAATTCACTCCGGGCACAATAACCCGCCGGGTCGACTCCCGGGTCCTCGGGTTTATCCGGATCTCGGTTAATTCACTCCGAAGTGGGTCGTTTTCGTTCTCGACGAAAATTGAATCCGCGGGGCTCATACAGGATCCGATGACAACGATGATCTCATCGCCATTGGCCGAATTCTCCTCCCACGCATTCCACAAGTGGAAGCAAAAGCAATCCTCCACGTTGACCCACCGGATCGCCGAGTCATCGACGTTGCTTTTCGACAAAATTCCAAACCGCGACCGCTTGCTCCGGTCGTAAACCACGGGCGACCCGCCCCGGACCATCTCGGATAACTTGAACACCACTTGGTGGTCCGGAATCACTACGTGATTCCTCGTTATGGCAAAGTCATGAATCATCGTAGGTTGCTCTAGCGCGATTCCGAAGTCACTTGTCTTTTTGCCGCACGTGTCGAATCTGAAGTACTTCAGGTACGGCCGTTTCACCACGTCGTAGCTCAGAGCGTGGAGTTCACCGCTCACGGGGTCCACCTTCGGATGCGCTATCATGGGACAATCGAGCTGATCGTCGAAATCGAACCGTCCGATCGTCTCGAGATCTCCGCCACCGTTGATCTTCACGTGGTACGGAAGATCATCCTCGGACATGGCCAACAGCCGGCCGTTGAAGTAGACGAGCCCGGCATTGGCCACGCCGGCTCCACGAGCCGCGTCGACCAAGCCGATCCCGGCTCGCGCGAAGAACAGCGCCAGCCGAGCCAGGCCGGCGTGGCCGTGGAGCTCCCCAATCGGCTTGGGGAACACGGCGCGCCTCAGCCGGGCCTCCTGCTCGAGCCGGCTCGTGCGCGTGAACCTACAACAGTAGCTGGCGCTCGTGGGGCAGGAGTTCAAACTAACCGCGTGTATCATACCGTCGCCGTCGAACAGGTGGTGCCCACCTGAGGGCGCGTGCAGGGGATTCGAGCCGTTTCGGAGGTAGACGCCACGTAAGCAGGCCGGGATTTCACCCTCGACTTCCAGACCGTACAGAACCGGACACTCCCGAACCGGAGCGAAGTTTCCCTCCAACTGAACCGCCGGGTCGACAGTTTTTGTTAGCTTGTGGGCTCTCTCTAACGGCTCAATAAATGAACTTTCTATGGCGTCAAGAACCGAGGCTGCTACTCTCTGAACCGGGTTCAGACGAGTCAGCGGAGAATTGACCGGTTCGACCGGTTGTAGTTCCGGTTCTGGTTTGGGCAATGGCTTTGTGGTCTCGAATGGCCATGGAAACGACAGCGTTTTGTTGGGTTTATTAAGGGGAAGAGTTTTGGTATTATAATGGGAAGGGTCGATGAGGATTTTGCATGTGATGAATGGAGAAAAGGTTGAGTTTTTGGAAGTGGGTTTGTGAAGTTTAGTGAAGGGAATTTGTGGGGTGGTGGAATTGGTGAATTGCGAAGAGACTTGCATGGCTAGCTTCTAGAGAGAGAAAGAGAGGAGAGAGAGAGAGGGAGGGAGGAAGAGGTGGAGATTTTGTATATGTTTTTGTGTGTGTATATATAGTAAAGAAAAGAAGAGAAAAGTGAAGAAAAACAGGAATTAAGAAGAGTATACAAGTGTGAGATGTCTAGGGAGAGAAGTGCTAAATAGAAGAGGCGAGATAGACACGTAGATAGATAAGTTTTGAAAACAAACAAATATTGATTCACCAAAAAAAGTCATATATATATATCTACCTTTTGGCTCATGAGTAATGGTGACCATTATGGAAGTGCTTTTAATTTTGTAGTCAATAAGGAAAAAAAAAATTAAAATTAAATGTTTAGGGAGAATTAGTGATTGTCGGTATGGTTAATTATTACATGATTTTCAGTATAAGATGTAGAATTCAAAATCTAGTTCCACCTTTAGACTCAAAAAGAAAGAGGTGCGGGGGGGGGGAGGGGGGGGGAGGGGGGGGGCGGGGGGTTGGGTTTGATGATGCTAAAAAGAGATGGGAAGAAAGGATTTTGGAGATAGTTATAATATGGAAGTGCCTTTAATTTTGTAGCCGATAAAGGAGAATATGAACTTCAATTAGGGAAAAAAAAATGTTAAAAAGAGAGATGGAAAAAGGATTTTGGAGGTTCTACTGAAATGGAAGTGCCTTTAATTTTGTAGCTACAAAGGAAAACTAAACCTTGAATTAGGGGGGGAAAAAAGAGACATGGAAGAAGGATTTTGAATATTTTTATAAAATGGAAGTAAGGATTAGTTTGGCAAACATCTCTGTTTAAACTAAATTGTACTTTTTTCATCATATTTTTTTGTCTTTTTTCTTAAAAGTTTTTTATCTTTTCTGAAAAAGTCAACTAAAATTACTATTTAAACTTGCAAATCTTAACTCAAACTCATACACCAAACACCCCCTAAGTTTAATTTTGTAGCCAAGCCAATGAAGGGGTAAAAAAATTTAAGAACTTGAATTTAGGGAAAAAAAAAAGAAAGAAAGAAAATTGGAAAAAGCATTTTGGAGACTCTTAAATATGGAATAGCCTCTTTGGCTTTGTTTGGCAATTGACTCTGTTTAAACTAAATTGTACTTTTTTCATCATGTTTTTTATCTTTTTCCTCAAAAGTTTTTTGTCTTTTCTGAAAAAGTCAACCAAAATTACTATTTAAACTTACAAATCTTAACTCAAACTCATACACCAAACACCCCCAAATTATTTTTGTAGCCTGTAAGGAAAAATAGGACCTTGATTTGGACAAGAGAAAAAAGTTGAAAGAGAGATAAAAAAAAAAAAAAAAAAGAAAAAGGAAACACATATAGGTATATATAAAGGATAACATTCTTGTCGGCAGCCATACGGATCCAAAAGAGAGATTGTACAATCTTCTTTTTTATAAGTACGGTTTATTTTCATATGGATGGCCGTTATCCGGCTAACACCGAACAAAAGAAACTGAGTATATATATTTTTTCTTTTTTTTTTCCTGGGGGAAGAATGAAGAATCTTTAACGTACGTACGTTTGGCAACTAGATATCATGCAGAGCACAAGCTGAGAGTACAGTTGACAATTATGTGACAGTAGGAATTCACAATAAATGTGCTGTAACCAGAAAACAACGTTGAGAGGCTAGTACTACTGGCAGTTGAAGTGAATTTATTGGGCAGGTAAACATAGCTCCACCAAAAAAAAAACAAAAACATTTGGGGATTAACTTTTTATTGATTATAATATACAATGATTATATGTATAATTTAATGATAATTATATATCTGAGTTTATTATAAGATATTGAGTTCGAATCTTATGTCTTTAAAATAAATATATATATACATATTTTTTGAAGCACTAATTTAAAATTTTAACTTAGTTTCCATTTGATTAGCCGGTTGGGTATGAAATTTTTAAGTTGGAGTTGGTTGACTTTTGAAAAACTAGTTATAATTTTTATTGACTTTTAAAAAAAATAAAAATTGAGATGAAAAAAGTACAGTTTAATTTGAAATTAAATTGAAATGTCAAAAGAAACATTAAAAGAAACATTAGTTTCTTTTGTAATTTGTCCTTGATCTGTAAAAGGAAACAAAACTAGTAAGTGGCGTATCTCTATGGAATGTCCGTTAATATTGCTTTTTTTTTTTTTTTTAACACTCAAATAAGGTTCCTTCTTATAAGGGAATAAATTTAAGGTGGTTTAATGGGTGATTCTAAACAATTAACAGGTGGCTGACTGCACTAGGCCTAATTAATGTTTTATTAAGCTATTATTTTTGTAACTTATAACTCGTATTTTGAGGGTCCTTAGGTTCGTAGGTTTGCTTTGAAATGAAAAACTTTTTTCATTTGAAATAAGAAATCACTTTTTTGAAAATGAAATTAGTGTTCCAATGTTTTGTAATTTTGAAAAACATAAATTTTCTAAAATGATATGTAGAAGTCTACGATCATGGAAGTCTCACCGTTATAAATTATTTGTTGAGCATTAAAACTGAAGTTGTTAGGAGACCTCTTGTAATTCTATTACTATTCATAGACTCATTTCACAGAGGTTTTTTTTATTTATTTTTGTTTTTCTAATTAATAATAAAAAAAAGTTGTGATTTTTAATAAGTATTGAAATTATATTAAAAGAGTTTAATACATATGAGTGAGCCGTAATCTGAGAGAAAATGAATCATATCATAGGGTATTCAAGAATAATGACTAGGCTCCTTTTCTGTATGAGTATCGAGTAGAAGACCTTTATCGATAGGAGATTAAATAACTAACAACAAAAAACATGGATTGATCAACAACTCTTTTTAAAACCCGTGTTTTTCACCTAAAATTAGCTAATTAAGCGCAATGAAAGCTCTAAACTAGCTAAGCCAAGTATGTACGCATTGTGTGGGAAGAGCCCCAGCCTATATAGTTTGAAACTAGCTATAAACAGCATAAGCAATATAAATGTTAGACCATTTCCAATGCAGTTATGTATGTCAATGCTATGTTTATTACAAAATAGTATGAAAAATAATATTACTTTACTTTATATTATAATGCATTATGCTATTTCTAATATTATTTCTACTTTATGTCATTATTATTTTGCTTTAAAAGTTGTAAAAGTGAACTTTTAGTATTTAAATAAATGAAAAATAAAAATATTGCAATAATCATATGAGATAACAACTAATAAAAATCAAAAGTGAAATTTGGCATTGGCTATACCTTGTAGCAAATTTGTCATAAAGTTTAGCATATGAAAAATTTGGCATGAAAGATAACACTACATTAGAGAGTACTTTTTTCATTCAAATGTCAAAATTTATCATTAGCATATTAATTTAGTAGTGCATTGGAGATGCTCTTAGAAGGAAGTTTATAATATCTTAGTAAAACTCAAATATAAGTTTCAAAATCTATTCAAAAAAGGTATTTTTTTTTTTTTTTCCACTAGCCACATGATGGACATATTTAACAGAATTTTTACTTTTACTTTTAGTTGGTAGAAGAAAAGAATCAAAAGTTATGGCCTTTTAGCAAGTGTTTGGAACCACTTTTAAATGAGGTCAAAATGATATAAATTTTTTTCTCTCTCTCTCTCTTCCCTATCTCTCTCTAACGTTTGAGGGCTAGGGTTTCTCAATCATTTTTCTTTCTTGGGACCGGATTCCAAGGGTAGCCTTTGGTCGTCTCTGGTTTCCCGGTCCTAAAGATAAATGTGAGAATCATATGGTAAGGGTCTTGGAAGAGGTGAGCCCGTGACAGGAGGATGGATGTTGAAGGCATGAATAAGATATTTAGTGGAGGTGCATGATTGTTATGCACCAGGGAGGCAGTAGCTTGGCTTTGGCAGCCCAGTTTCTCCTGATGATGTGGTTCGTTTTATCGGCAATGACTTTTTCTGTGTAATTGATTTTTTTGTTTTTTGATATCTAAGTTTGTATGTAATAATGACAATGTCTTCATCTTCGTTTCTTTGGGTATTTTATTTCTTTTTGTTATTTATAATAATGGAGGTGGTTTTTCCATCTTCCAAGTTAGTTTTTTATCCGTCATATCTGAGTTTTGACGGTATTTTGGTTCTGCTAGAGTTATTTCTATATGGAGTTAGTAGTGGCCCTAGTGCTACTGAGTCTTGGCCCTCGATCTATTGGGAAAATCCATTGATTGTCGGGATTTTGTTAAAAAGAGCCTTACATGTACTCGATTTCAGTGTACTAAGGTATATTCCCGTTATCGGGCCTCAAGCATGCGTATTTCCCTTTGAGTGTTTTCAAATTTTACTAGTGAATCTATTTTTGTTGACGAGTTTTGTCTAATGTAATACGGAGTTTCTTATATTTGGTATTTGTGTTTCTCCTAGTGAATTTAATGAAATTTTCCTTTTCAAAAAAAAAATGATGTAAATTTTCTACTAAGCATTACAAATGTTAGAAAAAAGATTGTACTTTGTTGTTGAGACTCTTATGCATGTTTTAAAATATATATTTAAAATAGTTGTTTTAACTTTAGAAGTTATATTTTTTAGCTTTGACTGTAAACTCTTATAATGAGTTTTAACTCTTCTAATAGGTCTTACAAATACTTCTAGAAGGATCTTTTGAATCCAGAAAGACAAAAGCAGCTTCTAGCTAATAAACTTCACCAAACAAGACTTCTGTGGCTTTAACTAAAAACTCTTTTGGAGAACTACGACTCTAATAAAAAATCATCGAAATACTTTTAGAAATTTTACGTACTTGAAGCTAAAAACAGCTTCCAATAAAATTCTATCATACAAACGCACTAGTTCTATACTAAATTGATATCGTTAGAGATGGGACAATAATAAATTATATACTCTAACATAATACTATAAATTCATCAGGTAAAACTCACTCTTATAAAACCGACTTTGCAATGAGAGGGGATCAAGGGCTTATGAATCCACCACTTATTTTATTTATTTTCCTTTTCATATGAGAAATTTGGTATCTAGCACACATGTCATATCTAGCTTCTATTTATTAATAGAACTTGTATAGTAAAACAAAATGGTCACGTGAAAAATAAAATAAAATAAAACGAAGTTTACAGCATCAAAAAATTGACTTTGAATAGAAGCTCTTCTGAAGGTCTAAAACTCTCATGATAAATCATTTAAACACTTGTAGAAGCAATTTTTAGATGAATTAAAAATAGTTTCTTAAAAACTTACACAAGCAGTTTTTAGATGATTTAAAACTGGCGATCCAACAATATTTTATAGATTCTAATATAACACAGACACAGACACAGACACACACAAATATACATGTATATACATATATAATTGCCAGTTATTTACAAACTCAAACATTAAAACAGAACTGACTGTTTGTTCTTTTACATTACTCTACTCTTCTTCTTTTATTTTTAAACCAACCTCCAAAACTCTATTTCCAAATATCTCCCTAAACGGGTCTTAGATAATTGCATCATATAGTATAGAGTGTTTAATCCGGTGCGACATATGTGGCCGTGGTAGTAATGAATCTATATATATAAATATATATATATATATATAGTGTGTGTATATATACCTAAAAGAAGATGACGTAAGAAATGGGATGGCACACATGGGAGTGAAAGACCTCCAACATCTGAGGTCACACATAACAGTTGACCAGACAAAGTCATATGTATCACCTCGTCCTCTTCCTCTTTACCCGACCGCCATGTCGGAAATGGATACACACACACACTCATCAACACGTGCACTCCCATGTCATCCATACATTATTAGTTCGTGATCACCTCATGTCTGTATAGGCCTTGGTAACGTATGCAGTGACGGAATCTAATTGGTTGTTTGGCTCTCGTATTTGGATTTAAAAAGTCAATTTTAATTTTCATCTTTTTTTAAAATGTTAATAAAAATTTTAATTAATTTTTAAATAGTTAATTAATTTTAATCTAAAAATTTATTTTAAACCCTTGCACCAAATATAAATTAAAATATAAATTAAGTTAAATTTAAAATTAAGTTTTTTTTCCCCCCTGTTAGTTTCTTTACTTCTTGTTTGAATTGTCATGGAAATTGGACTCTGATATTTTATTTCATTTTTTTAAAATAAATTTTGAATGAGCGATTTAGGTTCTTATATATATATATATATATATATATATATATTTATTTATTTATTTAAAAAATAGGAATAAATTAGCACCGAATTTTTTTTCTGTAATTTTTTTAATCTTGTGTTAAATATCTTTTTTTTTTCTTCCTTTCACATGAACTACTCTCTAAACTAGTTCAATATTTACAATTTATGAAGCTACAAATTTATACAACAATATAATTGATTATTTCAATATTTAGTTTCTTTTTTTTTTTTTTCCAAACGTAGAGGTGTAAGGATTTGATTTAGACCTTATGGTGGAATTATATGTAAAATTGTTGTTAAATTATTATTGTAATCACACTTTTTTGCTAGAGATTTAAATATACCTAAAAATCAAAATTGAAGGTGGAATTGAGACATTTAAAAGAGATTTTAACAAAGTAAAACTAAAGGAGTATTAGAAACATAAAAAAAAAATTGGAATAAAAAATTGAAATGCAAAAATTTTAAATGGGGGAAATTATAAGGAAAATTCTGAGGGAGATCAGTACAAGGAAAGTCTCTTGAATCAGGAATAGTCTATATTAGAATCACATAACGGATCTCCATCTCACTATATGTATATGTATACACACATATATATATATATATATATTTTTTAAATACACATATGTATATCTCTTTCTTTTTTTGTCTGAATGTCCTTAATTTCACCACCAAACTCAGTCATGTATCATCCATGAAATGTTCATGTGGAGGGGGTGAGGCTTAGTGAATGTGGCATTTCAACACGTGCCCCAAAAGGACAACAATTCACCACGTGTCTTTTAGAGGCCTCTTAAACCCACGTGACCAGTCCCGTGGGATGAAAAATTAATCTGGAAAGCTACAAACTGCGTAATGCGTTCATACATGCCTAGTTTTTTGCTTGCTTTTGTTTGGAACTTTGGATTAGTACTACTACTTCTTCTTCTGAGTATGTCCTTCTTTGTTTTCATCCTCTCTGTGGATTAAAGGATGTAAAACAAAACAAGCTAACAATCTAATTCTAGAGAAGATAAAGTGGAATCCTCTTTGTATGTTTCTATATACGTGTATATGCAGAAAAATTCAACAAAAATTCCAGTTCATTTAAAACTTTTCATTTTTTAATTTTAAGGGCATTTGGATGTCTGGATATCTTGTATTTAGTATTGTATTATAGCGAAACGAATGTGTTTCAATATACGTTTGGATATTTTCTTTAGCTTCTGTATTTAAATGAAATATGTGTGTTTGGATTATTTATATTTTAATAGTCAATCGAGAGAGAGATTAAATAATAAAATAAATATAGTGTATTGTTCAAATAGAAATGTATTCAAATATATTATTTTGAGTAACTAAATGAACATTACATCATATTAAATTAAAGAGATGATCTAAATCAAACATTAAAATCTACGTCGCACTCATTCTTATTTCTCCTAAACACCAGTTTAAAAATATTCTCAATTTGAATTGAAATCTTTTTTTACTTTTCTTTTCAAATTATGTTCAAAATATATCTCAAGTCTACTGGTTTTATTTCGATTTACTGACTCTTACTTTAAACTGAAGGTTTTTCATTTATATGGATGTCAATTTTTTTGAGTCCTCATACCGATAATGAAAATTTTATTGGTTAATGTATCAACGTTCCAATTTAAATACTTGTATACATAAAAGCCCCAAGTTGCACAGAGTAAATGGACTAAAAAGAGACAGGTTTTAGTGGATGATGCTTCTACAGTTGGCAGCGAACACACTTTGCGAATATATATATATATATATATATATATATATATAAATTAGTAGCTTATATGTCATGGAAAGTTACAATGCTGAGGACACATTACCCATTAACGAACATCTAGTCTATCTAGCATAGATTCTTTATTGAACTTAACAATGATCCTTTCCGGAGGACCATCCTTCTAACGTCATATAATGAAGCGACTCTAATATTAAAATGGTATTATTATGTAGTTGCAGACATAATCTAACGGTAACTTCATATTTAATTTTATTATAAAATGTAAAATTTGAAATACCTGATTCCTAAATTAAAAAAAAAGGTAGGATTATTATTAAATTTCTCAATGTTATATTCTTCTAACGTCAGCACTAATTAAATTAAAATAGTATATATAATAATTATCTAGAATAACTAAATTCTTTAGTGCTATGCTCTGTTAAGATCGGGGAGGAGTTTTAGGAGTAAGGCGGAAGGTGCTCGAATTATTGGGATCAGTTAAATAAACCAATATTGTATATTCTGTTTATTTCTAGAAAAAAAAAAAAAAAAATTGTCACTCTTTTATCTGATATTGATAACAAAACTTGGTACTAGCTATCTTATAAGAAAGTCGAACAATATTCAAGACAAGTAGACATGTAGTACACAGTTTGAAGTACAGGAAAAAGAAATAGGGCATAGTTTTCTTCCTTTACAGTTCATATAGTTTTTTTTTTTTTTTTAACTTTTTTAGGGACAGTTCAATTCAATAGATATATATATATATATATATATATATTGAAGTGTGTGCCGACGTAAACATACGCATAACATGATGAGAAATGCCATCTTCACAAATTTATGACAGCATGGGGGGAACTGATATCCATATCATATTTATTTTAGTTTTTATTACGCAATAATTTCAGTTTTAATTTGTGCCCTCAGATAAGAGATGTTAATATGAACACTAACCAATTAATCATTATCGCATGCCAATACAATAATAATAAGGTTATGGGTTTATTTTGAATTTAACTCTCAAAAAATAAAGATCGTCGTCAGTGTGTCATTCTTAATTATAACTTAAAATAGAACAAAACGCCACATGAGCTTATTATTTGCAATTTTGGTTCTTTTTTCATGAAAAAAGAAAGTTGACGAAGATACCGAAAGTAGCCAACTTTTTTACCAGTACTTTTTAATCATATGTAGAAGATTGCTTTGTAAAAGATGATTAGTTAATGATTTGAATCACGTATAGTTCATCCAACGAGCACGTATGATTAAATAAAAAAATAAATTTAAAAAAAAAGACGTTTTAATGAAGGAAAGGACCAAATTTTTGCAAGATAAGCTCATTGGGGGATTGTGTTGTATTCTATTTTTTGAAAGTTAAATAGGAAATTAAAAGTAAAGGTTATTGTTGTGTTAAAAAAAGGGAAAAAAAAAAAAGTTAATATTCTTCGTTGTTGTTTTGGTCTATTTTCAAATTTTGATAAACTATATATTTGACCAATATCTGGGTCAGCACATGGTCTACACGAGCTTTGAAGAGATTCTTTGGACAGACAAAACTCCAGAGGTTGAGGACACTTCCTTAATCCATTCATAGTACGTATATATACAATCCCTAGTATAGTATATATAAATACCATGTGATATTACCATTTTTTCAGACACACAAGTAACTCATGTGTTATGGTTGTAGGTAACATCTAACAGAATGTTAGTCGGTTTGAGTCGATTTGAGTCTTAACAGATACGGAAGTTTTTTTATTTATATGGATGCCAATTTTTACAAGCACTCCTTATTGGGCCTAACTTTGGTCTTTTTGGGAAAACCATTGTATTAAAATAACATATTAAACTGAAAAATATAAACGCTAATATTGAAATGTAACAGTGAGAGATAATTAAATTTGTCAGTGCTATAACATCCTAAAGTCAAGACTACATTAAAACAGTATAGTAATTGTATATAATATAACTAAATTTCTTCCTGTTGTGCGCTTTTAAGTTCGGCGAGGAGTTTTAGGAGCAGGTGGAACTAAGGTGGTCGACTTATAGAGAACACTTGAACAAACCAATAAATAACAAATTCTGCTTATTTCCGGCGGGTTCCAAGGAAAAAAAAAGTCAATTCTTTTATATAAAAATTTATAGCAACAATTGGTACTAGCTTTTTTGTAATAAGAAAGAAGTACTTGTATGAGCACATAGGGGAGGATGAGTTGGTAAAAGGGGCAATCT
This sequence comes from Ficus hirta, assembly GCA_038430175.1. Classification (NCBI taxonomy): domain Eukaryota; kingdom Viridiplantae; phylum Streptophyta; class Magnoliopsida; order Rosales; family Moraceae; genus Ficus; species Ficus hirta. The sequence goes on along the minus strand of CM076593.1, from coordinate 7,504,652 downwards.
TAGGATCTCATAAACCTAAAAGTCGGAGATTCGAATCCCTTCCCAACTCAGGGGAGTGTCCCTACCTACGTGAACTTAAGAAATGAAAAATGACGGGATCACCACCAAATCTCTTTTTTTTTTAGTACTTAAATAATAGAAAGTCAAACTATATACAAGATACAGGAGGGAAACAAAAGTACATAGTTTTCTTTCTATACAGTTCATATAAATTTTTTTTTTTTTACCCCCTCTTAATTCGTCTATTCCATTCAACTATTTTCTCAAACTGTCCTGGGCTTTCTAGCCTTTACCAAAAGAAGAAAGTACCTGAATGACACAAGAGTTATATGCAAGAATACCATAAATTTGACACATCTTTATACATAACATTAAAGTTGATAATTTTGTTCTTTCATAACAATAAAATTATCAACTTTAATATTAGATTTGGTAAAATTATAAGAAGGTACTCAAAACATGACTCTCCATCTAATTTTCTCATAACATAAATGTAGAGACCATTGTACTAACATGACATAAAAAATTAACATTAGACTAACATGAACAAAATTAAACTAAAGTTAAGTTAAATTTGTGTCATGTTGATCAAGAATGAAGAATTTATATTTGTCAATAGATGAAAAAAATGTGATTATTTAGATAATTTTCTCTTACCCAAAAAATCAGAAGAACTAGAGAAAGACTTGGGCTTAAGACAGCTAGAATGTTTTCCATTTGCAGTAATCCGGCAATATTGTGAGTGAATTAGCCAATAGGTGAAGTACAATTAGAAGTCGAACTTGGGGAAAATATATATACATATATAACTAAACTTTAGATTGTATATATATTTGCTAAGGATGACAAAAACAAATAGGTCCAAATCTTTTCACCACCCAAAAAAAAAAAAAATCTCAGATAATTAATGTAAATGGTCTCTGAACTTTTGTTTCAATCTTTTAATTTCAATAATTGTCTACAAACTCGCTATTTAACAGTAAAGTTGGTCAAATTGAATATGACATACGAACGTTCAATTTTAGATGAAAAATGCAAATGCATTGCATGTATATATCACTATTTAAGCGTGACTAAAGAAGTCAAAATAATACAACTATAGCTTTTTGATATAAAGCCATGACCTATATCACCGTATCCCTCAACAAGGCACAATGCACCACACCATGCACGACCTGCACGCTAGTGATGCGACCTACAGGTAGCGAAAGCATTAGAGAATCGCCGTTGACACGCATAGGGAAGAGTTGAGAAATCGCGGTTGTCGGATGAACGCAGCTACAATCTTGAGCATGGTTGAATCTTCCACTACGGAGAGATCCATGATGCAGCAGGGAATTTGCTATTGCAGTGTTTTGTCACGCTCCATCCTCATTTCTTTTGTGACTCACTTCTTAGGGATTTTTGTTTTAGCCTTTAGGGAGGTTGTTTTTCTTATCTTTAGTACTTATGATGTTACTTTAGTAAGTTAAACCAAAAATTGATGCCCACACGAGGGACATGAAAATTTATGTACTATATTTGACGGCTATTTTTTGATTTGACCAATTTTTGTGCTAAATTGAGAGTTCAGGGATTAAATTACTAAAAATTATAAGATCGACGATCAAGTAGTTACTTTAAAGGACTATTTATTCCAATTATCTAAAATTATATAGAAACTCTTCAACTGCAAAATCTCGGTGAAGCAATCTTGGAGAAAATGTCTTTAAAATATATATATATATATATATATATATATATATAAAGAACAATTAGTACTTGGGGCAAAAACTGAAAAATGGAGCCTCTTGGCCCAAGAGGCAACTGCCTCCTGAGCCCATTGTTACTCGACCATTGAAGCCCAACGACATTGTTCCTGGGCTCCTGGGCCCAGTACCACACACCAGGGCATTTTTGATAAATACCAAAAAAATCATGCTTTGGATTGGTGGTACCATAAATATCCATTTATTTATTAATTTTAAAATAGTAATTATAATAATGAATTGATATCCATAATAACTACTTGGATTATCAAATAGTAACCATTAGGTTACCAACTGTTGGCGGGTTTTAAATTGATAATCATTGTCGTCGGCAGGTAACTAGTTGGTTACTGATCGCCATAATGATAACCAGTTGGTTAGCGACCGCCGACGAGCTTTCAATCAATAACCATCATCATCAGCGGGTTACCGGTTGGCTATCAAATAGTAACCATTTGGTTACAAACTACCAACGGATAATCAATTGGTTACCAATTAGTTTTTAAATGGGTTGGTAGTTACCAACCGAAAAGTTCTGATTCTACTGTATTTTCCAGATTCTGTAACTGGAGTACTCAAAAAAAAAAAAAAAACAGCAAATTTTATCACCATAACAATAAAATATTCAACCAAAATCATAAAATTATAAAGTAAACAAAAATTAAAAATATTCATCAAGTTACATAATTAGTCCAAAACACTATAAATGATATACCAAAACCAGTAAAAATATAAATCTAAAATATCAAAAAGGGTAAAACTGTGGTAAAGTCCCTTTTATAGACTCTATCGATAGAGCTCATTTTTAAACCGTTCTGATATAATCGAACGGCTGAGATATTGTTTGTATACAGTAATTATCATAATCTTACTTTACAGTAGTATTTGATTAATAAATTAAAAACAAAAAAGAAAATTTAAAAATTTTCGTCACTGGGCTCGGGACGGGGAGACTCGAGCATCGGGGGGGGGGAGTCTAGTCGGCATTAGGAGTGGGTGGGTGGATGGGTGGGTGGGAAGGGGGAAGGGAGATCTGGTCAGCGTCAGATGTGGGGAGGACTCGAGTGCGGGGATTAGAGGGGGGGGGGCAAATCTGGTTGGGGGGGTCCGTCGCCGACGTTGACGGGAAAGTTGTCGGCGCTGGGGAAAGGAAGGGGTGGGTTTTTTTAATTTTTTTAAATTAATTTATACTAATATAAGGTAATGTGTATGATAATTATAATACATATATAATATTTCAACTGTTCGATTATATCTTAACAGTTTAAAAATGAACTGTATTGATAAGGTATATAAAAGGGACTTTACTGCAACTTTACCCTATAAAAAAATTAAAAAAGCAAAAAAGCCAATCCGTCGGATCGGAATCACAGCTTCGATCCTGGCGTTCGAAGCATCACCCACGCCAGGAGATCGACAGTGATCTCTCGTGATCTGTACTGCGACGATGGTCCGACGAAGCGTGGTTGATCTCGTCGGCGACAGTGATGGCATGTGATCTAAATCTGCCAGACCTCCAACTAAATGATGATGGCGTCGCGATCAGAGCTGTGGCTAAACGAAGGCGGAGTCGCGATCGGAGCTACAGCTGAATGATGAGGGCAACACGATCGGAGCTGCAACTGAATGATGGTGGCCGAAATCTCGAGGAAATTAGGATCAGCCGCTGACGATCTAAGATCTCCTCTCCGCAAGAATCTCCGACTGGTTCGTGATCTCGCCATTACCAGAGAGAGTCCGTCGACGAGTCCAATCAATGCCGGTAGCAGTGTGAGCAGTGTTTCAGAAGAAGAGAGAGAAGAGAGAAAAGTGAGAGGGGGATGGAGGAGGGAGGGAGGTCACGTGTGAAGGTGGGGAGAGAGTGAAATAGAAGGGAGGAGAGAAATTAAAATATATATATATTTAGATTTATTTAGGAAAATTAGAATGGATGATGTATATAAATTACCTAATCTATTAGATAATTCAGTTCTTTTTAAATTTAGTTAAATGGTCAAATGTGTATATTTTTATCAATAAATTTTCAATTTCCCCAAGCACACCCTCTCTCTCTCTTTCTCTTTCTCTCGACAACATAAAAAAACCAGCACTGTTTTCTTTCGACAACTTCTCTAAACTGTCGCCGCCTCTGAAAGCGACGTCGCACATCGCCAATGTGTTGCAGAACAACGAAACTAGCCGTTGCAAGCAAAACCTCTCAAAAGGTCCATCAGAATTACTTGTGACATCCTTATGAAGATCTGGATTCAACCTGCAAAAAAATTAAAAAACCAACAGTCCCAGAGATTCAAAACAAATTCGCGAGGAAAACGAGATAAATCATCATTGGAAAAGAAGCCCAGTTCAAGTCTAAGACCATAACTCGTCATTGATCTCATCGTTGGTTGCAGAGATCTGTCGTTGTGGCCTTCTGAGACTCCTGCTGCGATTGTCTCTGTTCTCAGCTCAGCAAAGAATCGCAGTAGTCAGAATCAGAGTATTCATTGGAATCCTTAGCGACCTTGAGTCCTCGTTGATGCATTCTCGTTGCCACCAGCGTCGTCCTTCGTAAGGCGGAATTGCGATGATCTTTCAGTCACTATTAAAGGCTGGAGCTTGCGTAAGGGAGAGAGAAATAGGGTGGGGGGTCGTTGACAATGGGGGAGAGAGAGAAAGCTACATTTGGGGAGAGAGAGAGAAACGGTAGGAGGAAGACGGGAAGGGAAAAAAAAAACCTAAAGATAAATGGTAATTGATTAATCAAATATGTTTAATCAGTGATGTACTATTTTCAAACTTGATTGATTATTTTAAAGGGGAAAAAAAAGACTTTTTAACTAATTTAACATAGTTAATCATTGATTGACTAAAAAATTGTTGATTTTGGTTATGGTCAATCAGTAATTGACTATAAAAATTGATGATATAGATTGTGGTCATTGATTACTATGGTTAATCAGTGATTTACCGATAGTCAATCAATGATTTATCGATAGTAAATTAGTGATTGATCAATCAATGACTTACCGATGATTAATCACTGATTAATCGGAAAATTATTGATTTTAGTTATTGATTATGATTAATTAGTGATTAACTACAAAATTAATGATATATATTATGGTCAATTGGTAATTTATCAATGGTCAATCAGTGATTAACCAATAGTCAATCACTGATTGACCGGAAAGTTTTTTATTTTGGTTATTAACTATGATTAATCAATGATTGACTATAAAAATTGATGATATATATTATGGTCAATAAATAATTTATCGATTGTCAATCAGTAATTTACCGACAGTTAATCAATGATTAACCAATGGTCATTCAGTGATTAATTGTACAATATGGTCAATCAGTGATTGACTATTTACAAAATTGATTGACCATTCAAGAAAAAAAGAAAGAGCCTTTTAATTAATTTTTAAAAACTTAGACTATTTATTAAAAAACTTATTAAAAAAAAGTCATTTAGCTATAAACCCCATTTATTTATAATATCAACTTATGGCATTTTCTGCAACAAGTATTTAAGTGATGGTAAAAATCCATCCACTTTTTTTTTGGTGGCATACCCCTTAATTTTCCCTAATTCCTAAGCAAAATAGAAAGAAAATGCTTTTTATGAACGGGTGTACTTTGAACTTATCACAAAATTATAATCTGTATCTTAAATTATAATCTTAACAATTTATCTTAATAACTTATAACTTTATAACAATTTATCTCCATTGATAATATTATTAATCTTTTAAAGAAAATTTACATGTAATTTATAGATGAGTTGTTAATTAATGATATGAATGGTCTTTTTTTTTTTTAGTTGTTTTAATCCTAATTTATTGACGCTAAGTTATGTAATTAAGTTTTATCAAAATAGAAATTTGAATTAACTCTATTTTGAATGTAAATTTGGGTTAACATTGATTTTAAAAGGATATTGTATGCTTTTAATTAACGATTTATCTATAACTATATATAGAAAGCACAATATGCTTACTGTGCAAGTGTTTTCGTTCAAAACGGTTTTTTTGTACGAAAATGTTTTGTATTTGCTTTTTAATCCTTTATTTTTAATTTTTTTATTTTGACCCAATTTTTTATATATTTTTTACAATTGTTCTTTTTTTAGTCCTTCGATTTTTTTATTTTGGTCCCCCCTTTTTTTTTTTGTACAATTAAGTCCTTTTTTATATTAGACTAAAATGTTTTGTATTTACTTTTTAGTCCTTCGTTTTCTTTTTTTTTATTTTTTATTTTGGCCTAATTTTTAATTTTATTTTTTTACAATTTAATCCTTTTCTGTATTAGTCAATTTTTTCTATTTTAGTCCTTTTATCTTTTTTTTGGTCTTTTTTTTGTGGGTCTATTTTTTAAATTTATATTAAATTTTCTACACGTGGATAAAACTTTTTAAATGCATCTAATATATGCATAGCACATGCTTTAGACTATAATAGAAGTCACGTGTCAAATCTCTCTACATGTGTGTGTGTATAAATTCAATATTGTTATCAATGGGAGGTAGATTACTACAAATGTATAAGTTGAAGATGTGAATTGTAAAATTAAAAGTTCGATGTAAAAATTAAAACTGTAAGATAAGTTATTACGCTACAATCTACATCATGTTATATAAAGAAAACTACTAGGAACATCAACGTTTATCCAAATTTTTTGTATCAATTTTGGGTTGCCATTATTTCGGTCGTAAAGACTGCTATAATAATTAATAACAAGACATTGCATTCACCAATATAAAGTGCGACAATAGAAATTAATACAAAAACTAAGATTATAGATGGTGTCTCTGATTATTTTCACAAGTGCAATACTAATATGGTAATTTGTTTTTAAAGAATATTTTATGAATGGTAAAATTACACTGCAATTATGATAATAGTTTTCACATTTTATATTACAAAATTATGTAGCTGTTCTTTAATGATAAGTTTGGTAGTGAAAAGTGAAGAGAAGGAAAAAGGTGGAAGGATTTTATGGAAATTCAAAAACTATGATATTTGATTGAAGTGATTTTAGGAGTAAAAGGATAATGGGAAGGATTAAAAATTTTGTGTAACCCACATTTTTTTGTTTTGAAGAGAGAACTTTGTCAAAAGACAAAACTAACAGAGTTACTGAACTATCTCATGTATTAGAAAAAACCTTAAAGACAGAGAAAGTGTGGACAAAATATCTCATGATTAAAACCTCTTCCTCTCCGTCCATTTTTGCTTGCAATACCAAAGAACAAAAGATAATTTTAAGTTTTAACTTCTTTCTTTCCTAAGATACCAAACAATATAAAATAAAATAAAATCTTTTTCTCTTTCTTATTTTCTTTATCTTTCATTTTTCTTTTTCCTCTCATCTTCTTTCATTCTTATCAAACGTTGACTAAGAATAGTGCTAGACACATTGCCACCAATTTTAATTGAGATATTTTTATTTAAAAATACAATATCTTATTATTAAATTGATGTGATTGTTTTATATCACTAAAAATCATACATTTAATACTAAAATTTAGATCGTATAATTTGAATTTGGATTACTTATATATTTATTGAGATATTTGAATTGTTTGAGTTAAAATATATATATATTCAGAAAAAAAAAATCAATATGAAATTTGTTTCATTCGTATGGAAATTTTATGTAATTAAAAAAAATCATCTTATTTAGATATATCTGTGTAAAATTATAGATTTTTAAAGTTTGAGTTATAAAATTATATGAATAATAAAATTATGGGAAAAAGAAAAAAAAATAGATTATGACTATAATTAAAAAGAAAAAAAAAACTAACAATTCAAAATTGATCTACACGAAATTGTGTTTTTTTTTTTGGTCAATTATTTGAACAGAACTAGTAATTTGTTATATCTTTGTTTACTCAAAAAAGCCTACTTATAAAAGAAAAATGATCATATTATTATTTCCTCCTCTATAACATAAGAGTTTGTTTGGAATATATATTTTAATTTCATTATTCACGTATCTATTTTAAAAATTTAAAATTTAAAATTTTAAAATTTTATTTAAAAAAATAAAAAATAATTTGATTATTTAAATTATATATAATAATAAGAGAATCAAAACAAAATTTATATTGTTAATTTTTTTAAATATATTATTAATTTATAATATTTTTTAATTTTTATTGTGAATATTTTTAAATATTTATTAATTTTCAATCTAAATATTTTTAAAATTTTAATTGAAGTAATATGCTACAGACCCCAAACGCCAGTTTTGTCCAATACACTTTTTTTTTTTTTTTTTTTTTTTTTTTTTTTTGGGGTAAGACGCTTGGCAGAGGATAAAAGCGTAAATATGTGCTCCATTTCATCGTCATCTTGGATTTTTCCGTTTTCCCAGTTCCCAAAGCGGGCACGCATCCCACTGCCTAAATCCCTTTCCATTTACGCCAACACATCACGGGCCGCAAAGCGCGTATTCAACCAGGTTCTGCAAAGAAATATTACTCTCTATTTCTTCAAAACAAGAAAACGACAAGAGCATTTTTCATTATAAAACAGATAATAAATTTACGAATACACATTATACACTATAGAAATAAGATAAGATTTATTTTATAATTTTTTTTAAATATATTCTAAATATTTGTATTAAATTTTATATTACATGATTTTTTTAAATTTTTTTTCTCAAATATATATTTTTAACATAATTTTTAAAATATTATCTTTAGATGTTTCTCGTGAACCACGTCCTGGTCAACTTGTCAAATTGTAAAGCTAAAAAAGTGATGTTTTTTTTCTTTTCAGAGCAAAAAAATAAAAGGTCAAAAAAGTGATGGGTACAGAGCACTTTTAAATTGTACTAAAAAAAAAAAGGTTTTTGAATTGGATAAACTTAAAAAAAAAAAAAAAAGTGGAAATAATTTATAGCCACGCGCCATAGGTGGGAGTGGAAGACAAGAGCAAAACATGGGTAAGATGCTAACGTGTAGATTGGATAGAAAGAGTGTTGCTGACGTCCTAATTTTTTTTTTTAATCTTTTGAATGGAAAATTGTCCATTTTCTATTCTTAAATAATTGTCCGCTCTCTGCAATAATTCTCCTTTTACACGCTTTATGGTACCGTTTATACGTTTTATCGGGCAAGTTATTTATATAAATTTTATCTTCCAAAATAGAAAGTAAAAGCTGACTTTGCAGTTTAATTTTAATTAAATTATAATTTTTTTATTTTTTTTTAAAAATTATTAATATTTATAATTAATTTTTAAAAAATTAATCAATTTCAATTTAAAAATTTTATTTTTCACCATTGAACAAAACGTAAACTATGATTTTTACATATATTCTTTTTTTAGGGAAGATTTTTACATATATTCTAATAATACATAGTACATTAATATAATATATTAAAATACCTTGACATCCGAAAGTAATTTTTAGGGAGTTTTGCTGATATTATGTTTTTTTTTCTTATTATTAATAATTATTCCTATTTTATAATTCAATTAATATTTAATCGTATACGATATTATGTTACAGACTGAATTTTAAAATGAACGTTCACACTTTTGACGATTAAAAATTAATTTAATGTAAAAAATAATCATTATAAATGATGTTAGAAAATCTCATTGCAGAAGCTTCCATTTTTTTTTTGGTCTAGAGCTCTCATATTTCCAGCAAAAAAAAAAGGTATATATATATTTTCCTTTTTTAAATGGATAATTTTGTTCAGGAATATTTTCATCCAAAATAAAATATTCATTTAATAAATTAATTAAAGATAAAAATTTTAAATTAAAATTGATTGATTTTTTAAAAATTAATTATAAATTTTATTTATTTTTTTAAAAAAATTAAAATTAAAATAAAAAATATAATTTAATTAGAGTTAAATTAACGAAATAATAAAATTATAAAATTATATGATCTCATATATTTTTTTATTTAAAAAAAATAATCTTCTCGGAAATTGAAAAATAGAAAACGTCACGTCACATATCCAACCGAAAAAGAATTCATACACAAGAATAAGATGTCATCATCCCAATATAAAAGAAAAGCACAGAGGCTTTTTATTTCTGAATCGCCGGTTCTTCATCTTCATCTTCATTTTCGTTTCCATTTTCTTGGGGAGTAGAAGTTTCAGAGCTCAAAAAATGAATTCAGACATGGACAGAGCCATCAACAGGCAGCGAGTCTTGCTTGACCACCTCCGTCCTTCTTCTTCCTCCGTCGAATCTTCCGATCTCTCTGTAACTTCCCTTTTCTCTTCTAAAAATTTTTTTTTTTTAAATTCTTCTTCTTTTCAATCCTGATTCGTTAAGTTTGATTCGTTTTCAGTGATTATTTGTTCGAATCCATATTGATAGTTGTTTTTCTAGCTTGTGATATTGTCAAATTTGATTTCTGGAAACCTAGGTTTTTGAAGGTTTCTTTTTTAATTTCATTTAATAAAGAAGATTCAGGCCAATTTGCAGCTTTTGATTTCGATATTCAGTTTTTATATATCTATATATTATATATTGATTTGAAAATGGTGTAATTGAAGAAATTTGTGAGCTAATTATGGATTTGGATACTGTAATTCTAAGCAGGCATCAGTTTGTTTGGCTGGGGATAGTGCTGCCTACCAGAGGACTAACGTGTTTGGGGACGATGTGGTCATTGTTGCGTAAGTTTAAGTTGCTTCCTTCAAAAAATTTTATTCCCGTTACAATAATTTTGCGGTAGGGTATGAAAAAATAAATCTATCTTAGAAGTTTTAAACTATCAAATCATATCATTATCTTAACAGAATAAGATAAAAGTTGGAAGATTCTATTGTAGGGTACTATTGGAGACAATTTTTAACCGTCAAATTATATTCTGAATGATTTTAGATAAATGAAGTAGGTCAGTTTACTAAAGAATTCAATATGATGGTCTATACCAATTTGTGGGTTTTTTTTTTTTCCCCCCTTAACCCCACCAAAGAATTCTCCAATGAGTTGTGTCCTTGAGACAGGGATAGATCTTATTAGTTGGGAACTTTACATGTGAATCATTTTATATATGGATAGAAAACCAAATTATAAAGTAGGTCAGTAGGTCAAATTATGTTTGAATAATTTTAGATCTTATTTATTCACAGAGCATATCGTACTCCACTTTGCAAATCCAAACGTGGGGGCTTCAAGGATACTCATGCTGATGACCTTCTTGCGCCGGTTTTGAAGGTTGGTTTATGCGTCTGATGCTGTTTTATGTTAGTCAGTTTCATATTTGATCTGTCAAAGTGTTTGGACATTACTCTAAGTGGCCAGGCTTTTTATCTGTAGGCATTGATTGAGAAAACCAATTTGAACCCAAGTGAGGTTGGGGATATCGTAGTGGGTACGGTCTTGGCACCGGGTTCCCAAAGGGCAAGTGAATGCAGGATGGCTGCATTCTATGCTGGTTTCCCTGGTATGCTTCTTTGCAATAAATCTTGAGGACGTAAATGAGTTTGTTTCTTATTCATATTGCATTCATGCCTGCAGAAACTGTTCCTATCAGAACTGTGAACAGGCAATGTTCATCAGGGCTTCAGGCAGTTGCTGACGTGGCTGCTGCGATTAGAGCGGGATTTTATGATATTGGTAATTATTTTCTGGAGATCTTACAATTGCTACTCTAGCATTGAGGCCCAATTTTGTTTTTTGTAGTAGTTATTTAATTATTTGATAGGTATTGGTGCTGGATTGGAGTCGATGACGGTTAATCCAATGTCCTGGGAAGGGTCAGTCAATCCAAAAGTATGTTTCTCTTTCTCTGCATTCAGATTTCTTTTCAATATCCAAAGAGTTTCCTGAAATTTTGTTGTTACGACTCTGTTTCTTTCAGTTTCTAAGTAAGAATGGGTTGGCCCCTAAAAATAATGTTATTATACGTATCAAAGCTATTAGATTCATTATATAAGGTATAACTATGAAAAGCAGAAGAAGCCGAGCTCGAAGAAAAATTCTAGCCGCTACCATAGTAGCAGCATGTATAAGAGCTGAAATAGGGGTATAAGAACCTTTAATGATTCTGCTTTAATATTTACAGGTGAAGATCTTTGAACAAGCCCAGAATTGCCTTCTTCCCATGGGGGTTACCTCAGAAAATGTTGCAAGCCGCTTTGGTGTTTCAAGAAAGGAACAAGATCAGGCTGCTGTGAGTTCAATAAATCTGTCGTCTTCGGATAGTGCTCCAAATGTAAACAACACTTTTTTATTGATTTCTTTTCGTATATATTGTTATTGTTAGGTTGAGTCTCATAGGCGAGCTGCTGCAGCTACTGCTGCTGGAAAATTTAAGGATGAAATCATTCCGGTGGCCACCAAGGTACCTACTATTTTGTTAAAGTTGGTCAGTTTTCACCGACATGAATTTGTAATTCCATATCTGATGATTGTTGAGACACTCATTTGTGTGACTTTGACAGATTGTTGACCCCAAAACTGGTGACGAGAAACCAGTTACGATTTCTGTTGATGATGGTATCCGGCCTAGCACAACATTGGCAGATTTGGCTAAGCTGAAGCCCGTGTTTAAGAAAGATGGGACCACCACTGCAGGTTTTTTCCCCTCCCCTCCCCTCCCCTCCCCTCCGCTCCCCTTCTTTTTATTTCAGTTTTTGGACTTTGGATGTTATGTCTTCACTTGGTAGGCCTGAATAAATGACCTCTTTCGGTGTTGCTCTGTCAGGTAATTCTAGCCAGGTTAGTGACGGTGCTGGAGCTGTTCTCCTCATGAAGCGAAGTGTTGCGGAGAAGAAAGGATTGCCAATTCTTGGTGTATTCAGGTGTTCTTTTCCTGAGCCTTTAGTTAACAATTTTTGAATCACGTAGGTAAAACAATTTAAAAATTCCACCAGCATGAGTATGCTAGTTAGTGTTTTATCTTTCACTGGAACTCCTATCCCAGGAGCATGCTGTTTGGAGACATTGTTTATGTTCCGTCAACAAAAATTTTGACTTGCTTGATAAAATTTCTTGATACTATGAATGCTGCTATTTAAGCAAGAAAATAATTTGCTTGTGGATTTGGTTTTGTGGAAGCTTAAAGAGATTTTGTTATCTCGAGGTGATATCTCCAAAAGTTTGCCTTTTGACACATTATCTACACTGTTTGTGTTATTTTTAAAATGTTTTGCTTGTTGTGCAGGACTTTTGCTGCTGTTGGTGTGGATCCTGCCATCATGGGTGTTGGCCCTGCCGTTGCGATTCCTGCTGCTGTTAAGGCTGCTGGTCTCGAGCTGGATGATATTGATCTCTTCGAGATAAATGAGGTATTAAATATGGCTGAAGACTTAATTTTTGCCACAGTTTGTCTATACCTTTTTTTTTTTTTTTTTCCGGTGGAAAAAAGAACAAGAAATAGAGTATGAATTGACACTAAAGTTGTAATACCTTGCAGGCATTTGCTTCGCAATTTGTATATTGCCGTAACAAGTTGGGTCTTGATCCTGAAAAGATCAATGTTAATGGAGGTGCAATGGCTATTGGACATCCTCTGGGTGCAACAGGTACTGGCGAATTTTCCGAACATTAGATAATTATACATGATTTTAGTTGTTGAAAGTAACTGGATAATACGGATTTATATGTTAAGAATCATGGTTATCTTTTCTAAGAGAGGTCATATAGTATAACTTAATTCCACCCAGTTCTGTGTAAACATGATATTCTGAAACATAATCAGGCATATTCATACATACGAGTAACGCTTTTTCTAGCGTGTTAAAGTTTTGCTCTATAGATATGATTTATGATTTTGTTTTCATATGGCACGCTCGTGTGTTTCCACTACTTTTCATAAAGTTTATTCATGCTCACTGGAAGCGGAGTCCTTGCTTTCCCAGAATTTTCTGACTAATATCTAGTTTTGTAATACAATGTGGATATAATGAAATACATAATGACTATACAAAATAAAGTATTTACGAGACCCTAAACCTATTGCAGGTGCTCGCTGTGTTGCGACTTTACTGCATGAGATGAAGCGCCGTGGAAAAGACTGCCGCTTTGGAGTTATATCGATGTGCATTGGCACAGGAATGGGGGCTGCAGCTGTGCTCGAGAGGGGCGGTCAGACCGATGAGCTTAGCAACGCCAGGGTGGTCGGAGCCAATGGTCTCTTGTCCAAGGATGTGCGGTAGTCGATTATCATCTGCTGGAGTTCCTATGAATAATGCTGTGGTTGCGATTGGAAAATCATAGAACGGTGTAATAAGATTGGTGCTATATTTTCTTAAAAGAAAAGAATCCTATCACAGGGGATTGTTTCTGTTTGTTGAGACAAACACAGTGAAGCAATTAGTAACTTATAGTTTACATGCTCTTTTTGTTTTGTGCTTGGTTTATTTTCTGATTTGTCTTGCCTTTGTTTAATTTAATTTGATTTTTTGAAAGGCTACTTACAGAAAGTAGGAAACTGAGTTCCAAAACTCGCTTAATTAACGTTTGGGAGAAAGAGCTAAATAACATTTTTGAAAAGAGTATTTGTAAATTATAATTAAAAAATTTTAAACATAATAATAAATAGCATAAATAAATTTATGATCACATATAAATTAAAATTACCTTCTCTTACTGTACATAGAAATCTGTTATTTATTAGAAAAAAAAGGATACCTATGAAAATATGTTAGGATTTAATATCTTTTAAAAAATCTAATATGAATTTCAAAAGTACTTATAAAATATGTTATATGTTATAATTTTCATTGATGTTTAGAACCGATTCAGAAGGCAAAGCTTGATTTGATTTGTCATACAATTGCGACATAATTAAACTAACCAACGTAGTCATGGTGATTTGAAACTTAACAAAAGACGGTACAAAATATCGCTTCGGGAACTCTTGAAAATAAAATAAAAAATTCATCTTACATGAGTGATGATTTTGTAAAGTATTTTACTTAATTTTTTTAAGTATGTTATTAATTTTAAGGAGGGGCCAAAATTGTTAAAAATAAATGAATAAACTTAAGGACTATTCAGACCAAAAAGAAGTTTAAGAATGTCTACTTTTGAAAGTAAAAGAAATAGGTCTTATTTTTTTTAATTAAAAAAAAAATAAAAGAACTTCTGAGTTTTGAATTGAACTTGCAATGAAGGCCCTAACATCTTGGAGAACATTTTTCAGATTTTTCCAAATTATTTTCATGTGCACGAAGAATTCATGCAGTACCTGAAAAACAACTCTCCTAATCAGCATTTCTTAAGTGTGTAAGATATCAATCCAATGCCAGTCCAAGGATCTTTTTTAAACTATTATTATTCTCACCCGTGTTGTCTCAACTTTCATTCATTCTCTCCGTATTCCCTGAAATTTTAGAAATTCTTTATTATTATTTTTTACCTCTTATATTTTAATTTTAATCTATATCGCTAAACCTCTTTGTCGGTCTGTTTTGCCTTATTTATTAAAAGGACTCGGAAAAAATCAAAAGAAGAGAAATACAATCCAGTCGTCTTTTTACGTTTGTTTTTAATAGAAATTCCAACGTAAAAAGTCAACCGAAACTAATTCTATTGACGAGATAAATCAAAAATTTTTTAAGACGGAGTGTGAAAGTAGCCTGTTCAGCACAGACACAAATTTTTTATTTTTTTTCGTTTTTATTTTTTTTTTTTTTTAAATTCTCAATGTCGTGGTCAACTTTTGTAGCCTGATATTTTTTAAGTCATGTTTGAGAACGCTCATCTTCCATGCCAGGTTCCACTTGGATACGAATGTTGAACATTATAATGCCTACACATTTGAGCTTCCAAGAACCACATTTCCATATTCGTTCTGTTAATTAAAATTTTTTTTTTATAAGAAATACAACTTGACTCCAAATTTTATCTAAAAAGTACAAAAACTGCTAAAAGTACCGTAAACGTGACAGAATAAAAGTGTATGGTGATGCCACATATTTGGTGCTCTTAAGATCAGCGTGATGAACATACCAATCAGATAACCTAGCAGCATCTGAAGAAAGAGGGTACTACGGAAAGTGTCGTACTATCGTGCCGTGACAATAATTCCCGGCGTAAGACGATCTACTTACGAACTGAAAACGTTTGACTTGCAAAATGAAACAATATACTTGCAAACAGGCATTAGAGCCACGAATTAGACGCCCAAAACCAAGAAACGAGTTACGGAAAAAGTTCAATACTAGAGAGAGATAATATCAATTCCAGAGTTCGTTTCAGAATCAACAATGATCTACGAGCCACGGCGAACATGAGACCATAAATCAGATTAGCAAAGATATGTATGAACTTAAAGCACCACTTCGAAGAAATTTCCATCATGTATGAACTTAAAGCGATTTCACTCAGAACCGAATCAGCAATATAGCCTAATCTCGGACTGGCCCCAATTTGTTTAATATTTGCTATAATATCCATTCACAGGACTAATAACCAAGTAAAAAACTGTGTTCACCTTTGATTATCCCAAAATAAGATTTGCACGTAAAGTTTTAATAATCTTCTTACCAGAGACGGCCTTAAGTACAGCGGTCGAAATACAATCTAAGTGATGGAAGATTTGCAAACCGGGCATGAGGATTTTCGGCCAAGCCATGGATCGATACACTGAAGAAAAAGCAGTCACCAGGAAGGAGGGGGGGGGGGGGGGGGGAACGTTAGTCAGATGCATGTAAAAATTGTTTTGCAAGAAAAACGACTTTCGTAAGCATGAGTGAGTCCTTACGTCTTTGTGAAATTTGTGCAGGCAAGGGAGATGACGAATAATTTCGCCTACTGTGGGGGGTTCTAAACAAACTGCGCAGGGCTCTTCAAGGTTTTCAGTCTGTCGGACACGGAAAACATGAATGGTGGTCAATAGTAAATAATATTAGCTGCGAGCATGACCAATCACAGGCACGCCTTGAATAAGAAGCAGAATCCTTAACCAACCTGTACTACAGATAGTGGCAAATTGTTTATCTGATTAGCTGATGCACCGGCATGTCGATGATTGTGCTCGTCCAGCATTAATAACATCTCGTAATCACTACTGAAAGAATCAAGAACGACACTCACTTAGAAATAAAACCATTTTTTTTTTTCCTAAGAGAAAGTTTTGCCTTTTTTATGCTGAAAGCAATGGCGAAAGTTTGTCTAAAAGATATTAGACCCAGAAATTTTATAGGCCAATGATCCAGTATTTTTTTTTTTTTATAGGATCGCACGGAGGAGAAAAATTCATCACAAGAGCTACGTATAACGGTGCCACAAAAAGATTCTGTTGAAGTTAATTACAATCTACAAAAATACTAAAAGGCACTATAAGAAGAAACAGACTAGTGAAAAATGACAACAAAAATCTTACTCGTTGAAATCCCGCCGCTGAATTTGGAAAAGGTGATTATCCATTTCCGCAGCACCAAGATCACCAAACGCATCCTCTAAAGCCTCCAATATATCAATTCTCTGAATAACACAGAGAGATCAAATTTCAAGTTTAACAAAATATATATCTTAGAGGCAAGAGGATCAACAAGAAAATAACTCGCCAACTACCAAGCGAAAATTTTAGAAATTTGATAGCACATTTTAAGTCAAACATAATATTTATATACAACATTTATTAAAGACATTACTATAACAATCAGGCTAATTTATGGAAATTATTTTCTGGCATGACATTACACCATGAAGAAAGCACACAGAGAGGGTGAGGTGAAAGACAGCGTAAAGAAGGGATGAAAGAAGATACCATATCCAAATCCATGCTTAAAGGAAAGTGCAAGTTTCTCGCTCTGGCCGATACAGCGGGACGCTGCCTGTCATTACGACCCCTCAGCTGTGCCATTCTAGAAGAGCTAGGGACTCGAGCCTGAGTGCCTCTCCCATTTGATTGGTTCTGTGTTCTATTTGATCGGCTCTGAGAAGTCCGCAACCTTGGCTGTCTGGGGAGGTGCGACATCACCGAGCCTCTCTGCAAAAACAAACCGAACCATGTTAACTATTCTCGGGAAAAAATAAAAAGGTAATTATACATCACATTTTAATTAAAAAAAAAAAAAAGTCACTAGACGAAACAAATCATTTTGTAGAAACTCCATGGCTACATCTAAAATCTTAAATATCACAAACATGATATTCTTTTTCAACTTGAGTTTTAGATTGCTAGCAGAAAAATACGGCCTTGGTATTCACATGATGTCCTGCTTTTATTTATTTATTTATTGTTAGGGAAGAACATGACAGCAGAAAAATTCGGCCTTGGTATTCACATGCTGTCCTACTTTTATTTTATTTTATTTTAATTTTTGGTTAGGGAAGAACATGACAAATTACACGTAAATACCAAATAAAGGAAAATCTAAATCACTCACAGGATGCGACTCATTTTCTCTAGCACCAGAAGTACTAGATCCATTCTCCCCTTCTTGCACGATCCATGCCAAAAATTCCTGATCAATCTGCGAAAAAAGGGCACAACCATGAAATGTCCGGTGAAAAGAAGCACCAGAGAAAATGGATTTCAAACTATCTCTTAGGAAAACCTACATCGTCTTCTCTGACTAAAGGTGTCTCATGATACAATTGTTCTTGGAGTTCACGAGCCAAGATCTCATCTGCTTCAACTTGTCTTGCTCTGGCCTCGGAATCATCATTATCTGTACTATCAGAAGATTGTGTAAAGCATCTGTTTGGAAGTGAAAACGCATCAGCATCAATAGCTGGACCCAGACCAGCTGGAGGTGAAAACGCATCTACATCAATAAGTGGACCTAAACCGGATCGAGATTGAGGATGATGGCCGGTAGATGATCTTAAGTTCGTTGATTCCCTGGATGAACCAAGAAACATGACATCGGAGTCTTCAGATATAGACGTAGAGCAATCGCCGTCGTTCCTAGACGAGGATCCAAATTTCTTTAGCCTCTTGTTAAGTGCCTTGTCCCCACGAGGTGCTCCACTTGAGTGCTCCGCTTCAGACAGAAAAGGATCTCTTAGAGTCGCAGTTTGACCTGCTGCAAGATCAAATTCACTCTCTGAATATTGTCCACTACCATTACCAGTATCTCTTCTGTCCACCCCACGTTCATCTCGATGACCAAACAAACTTCTGTTGCCACCAGTTCTCCTGGAAAGACGGGTGGCTGCATCATTCATAGTGTTATCTATTCTCCTCGAACGATCACGGATGCTTCTCCAACCATCTAATCCAACTGCATCTCTACTAGAATCACTGATTCCATTTGCCTCCCCATTATAAGTTTCATTGCTACAGCAGGGAAAAAAAAAGGAATTAGATGTCATGTGATCATACACCAAATCTGTGACAGTGATACATGTTCAAATGGGCCACTTTTGGTGAACGATAATAAACAATATGCAAGAAAAATGTTGACTAAAGATTCAAAGAAGAAAAAAAATTGCAACAAATTACCTGCTAAATCCAGGATTTCGATCCTTCGATGCACCGGGAAGGGTGAGGACAGCTTTTCCTTTGACTCTTTCCCTCTCATTTTCTTCTGCAACAATATCACTTAAGTTTACGGGGGATTGTGGATGATTAACAACACCATTCCCAGCATGATTCTGTCCAGTGTTTTCTGAATTGTTCTTAAGCTTCTCGGCTTTTGCAATATTTTGTGGAGAAATACACCCATTTCTCACCAATTTATTTTTGCCAGGGTATTTAAATCTAATAGAACGAAAAGGCCTGTGTTCACTGGCTTTATGTTGAGAATCAATGGACATATTGACTGCTTCTCCATGAACTGTAGCGAAGCCAGGACTTCTTGGTGTGTTTTCTTCAATCTTTTCCTTTCCCTTAAAGGCATTTCTGAATGTCTCCGAAGAGTCTTCCATGAAAGGTGGTGCTATGTGTCCTCTTCTCTTATCTTCAGCCAAAATATGTTCCGTTGCACCATACGAAACAGCATTGCGATATTCGCTATAACCATTCTTTTTCACTAAATCAAAAACTCTATCCCCTTCTTGGTAACCAGAAGTTCTACCAGTGCATATGGCTTTCCCTTTATCCATGCTCCTAACTACACTAACTACGCTAGAATGATTGGCCCCGTGACTATAGCCTCCGTCCGCTGCCATTCTCCTAAACAAGCCAGCGTTCTGGGAAGCAGATGAATTCTCCAAAGAGTTAAAAGCATTAAGGTTGCTGCAATTTGCAGTTTCAAGATTGCCATACCGTTTCGGGGGACGGATAATAGGTCCTCTAGTACGCCTACTCTCAGCGACCAGCTTATCCATGGACCTCAATCCATTCTTATCCCTATGTTTGAAGTCTCCATGCAATGAGGACTCAGAATCTCTTCGGAAACCAGACTCTCTGCCAGTACCACGCCGTGCAACTACCCTATCCGGTGTGTCAGGTACTTCAACTACCTGATCGATATCCATGTCGTCCGAATTCAACATTTTTTCATGAAAAGCCTGCCACTCAAAATTCCAGTAAGAATATTTTGAGCCTCCAAAACTGATAACTAACAAGAATTCTAAATCCAAACACAAATACGACAAATCGAAAAACCTTTTTTTTCAAATTTTCAAAGAACAGCTTGGAAACACAACGCACATTGTTTGGCACACAAAGATCAAGAAGAAAACTTGAGAAAAAATGGCAGAAAAATATTTTTGCAACCTGAGAAAAACTTGAAACGAGAATGAAAATAAAGCTCAGTGGCTTAATTTCAAATCAGTAAGAAAACCCAAAAAGGAAAAATATAATTTTTGAATGGAAATCAAGAAGAAATTGATGCACATACATTTACTTGTAGGTACCATCAATCCCAATAAATGAGCCAATTTTAAATTTTAAAAAATATAAATCACCAACAATTTATTATTTTGATTTATATTTTTTAAGAAAAATAAAGATTATATAATACCAAAAGGAAAAAGAAAAATTTCAAAAAAAAAAAAAAGGAAAAAGAAAACATTTTTCTTAAAATAACGAATCACCAAACACCAAAAAAATTATTTTTTCGAAACGAGAAAATATTTGAACCTTGAAAATACTGAAATCAAACAGAAAATTAAAATACCCAGTTCAATAAATAAATATTCACCATCAAAAAAAAATTTAATCAGAGAAGAAACAAAAACAAACCCAGTTCAATCCACAACAATTAGATTCGAAAGAAAGAAGAAAAAAATTAAATTTAAATTTTAAGGGACAAATACCTGACGGAGTTGCTGTTCTTGTTCCTGTTCTTGGAGATTGAAATCCAAGCGACAAAAAAAGAAGAAAAAGCCCAGTAATTTAAAATTGAAAATGGGAGATGAAAAATGAAAACCCTAAAAAAAAAAAAAAAAAAAAATTCTAAAATTGAAATTTCTTTTCCATGGCTGTGAACCCCATTAAAACTCAAATCCAAAAGCTCTCTCTTCTCGACCTCTCCGTCTCCGCCAACAAACAGAATCGGGTCCCTTCGTTTAATTCGGGTTTTGTTTCCGGGTTCGGTTCTTGGACCTCACATAAAAGCCCAAGTCCATTAGGCTCTGTCCAATAGGCAATCAGTTTTTATTTTATTTTTTTATTTTTGGGGACTGCTATGGTGGGGGAGGCTTGCGTTTCACCGCTGGTGTAAAGAATTTCAGACCCATGGATGAGAGGCCAATGATCCCAAATCATCATCATAAGAAAACAAAAATAAACCTAATTACATTAGATCATGTTTCCTTTTCATTCAAATCTAATTAATATAAAATATCTATATTTTTCAAAATACCATGTTCATCCCATATCCAACCCACCGGCACCCCACCAGCACAACCCAACACATCCTTGGTAGGGGTGACAATTCGTGTCACGTGTCGGGTTCGTGTCGTGTTAGAGCCGTGTCGATTTTTTTCTTCCCCAACCCGAACATAACCCGTGACATGAAAACGACTTCAAACCGCGACACAAACATGACACGAACCCGTCACGGGTTGACACGACACGAACCGAAATTGACCCGCGACACGAAATTGACTCGCAACACGAAATTGACACGAAATTAACACGAAATTGACACGACATTTGACCCAAAATTGACACGAAAAAAAAACAGGTCGTGTTCGGGTTCTACGAGTCCAACCCGAACACGACCCGTTTTTTTACGTATCAATTTCGAGGTGAACCGAATTTGACCCGACCCCTATTTTTCCCAATTAGAACCCGCAAAATTCGTGTCGTTTTCAAATCGTGTCGTCGTGTCACGACCCGCATTGCCACCCCTAATCCTCGGTTGTTATCCAATCCTCCGGTGGACGAGCGTAAGTGGTCGGACCCACTAGTAGTCATCGGAAAAAACCCATTCCCTTCTGCCAGACTTGCACAGCCCACTGTGGATTACAGTATAGTACGATGATCCAACCCACGCAACCCAACACATCATTGGTTGTGATCTAATTCACCAGCGCGATGATCAAACGTGGTTGCAACCCACAGCGAGTAGTCGGCGAACTGCCTTCCTATCTGCCGGATCTGTGCAACAATTACTTAGTTGCGATGCTCACAACCCACAGCTACTCAGGGCTGCGATGGTCGTAAGTGGTGGCGACCCACTTGGAGACACCTAGATCTAGGGCTAGACACTCTCCTCTGCCATGTCGGAAAATTTTTTTCGTCTTCCGGCCATGGGCAACCCTCCATTGTCGTTCCAAATTCTACAGTTTTATTTTTAAATATTTGGTAAATGAACTTTTGCAATTACAAGTTATACGGGGATAAATCCATATATATATATATATTTGAATAAAGGGATAAATCCATATTTTGATAAAAATTAGAGAGGTACTTTTGTAATTATAGATAATATGAGGTGAAATTTTGTTATATTGAAACTTTAGGAATGGTCTGAAAGTGTGGATTTGTACGCAATATAATTTGTGTGCCCACATCATCCACATCGTTCAAATGCATATCAATGGTCTATGATTATCCCCCAAGGATGGAGTAAAAGGCATGGTTCCCATTGTAGAAATGGCCTTTATTTTTTATTTTTAAATAGCCTGGGGATTTTTTTAAAAAGAATAATTTCAAGTATTCAGCAAAAAGAAAAAAAGAGAGAGAATAATTTCGCGTTGTTTTCATTTTTTGCAATCAATTATATATTTGACATTAGCTTTTTTTAGGGGATTCTATAATGGGGTAAACTTTTTTACCCTATTAATAGAGTAAAAAATTATTAATCATTGGATCAATTTTTAACGGTCTAGATTAAAAATGTACACCAAAACTATTTATGTGCACCAAAACACCATATTATATATGAAAAAGAGAAAATAAACTCGAAAAAAAAGCCTGAAACTCGCAACAGAGGGCGATGGATGGCCGTGCGATGGAGAGGGCTAGATGGCTTGCGTGGCAGAGTGGGCTCAATCGGGAAGGACGGCGAAGGACGGATCTGAAATGTAAGCGAGCTTGCGATGTCGACAACGGCGCCGGGGTCTGGGCACGATACCATCTTGGGGGCGGGGGGTGCCAGCTTCCAAGAAAGGGTTTCGTCACAAGTCAGGAGATGGGGGAGTGCATTTTGCTAGTCCGGTGGTCACCCGAGGGGGTCACGTGGTGGTGGTTCACTGTCGTTGGGGGCTGATTGTGTAGTCGCTATGGGGAGTGCTGTGTCGTCGTCCGCTGGGGGGGGGGGGGGGGTTCTAGGAAGTTTGCCGTTAGGGCTTTTTTTTTTCTTTAAGTATAATCACATGTAAAAATTAACACTTTAATTTGGTATACCTCATTAATCTACTCATTTTCATCCGTTGGATCTTACCCCATTGATAGGGTAAAAATTCTTATCATCCTTTTGGAGATGGAGTTTTGTATGTTGAGTTGGAAATATTATTTGGAGTGAGGAGTTTTTGAAATGCACTGTAACAAAAAAAAAAAATTTTGAAATGGGTTTGGAAAAAATATGGAAAACGGATTTTGTTTTGTTCATCTTGTTATTGTAAGCATTTTGACATAATAATTATCTAATTTCGATTGAAAATACGAAAGTTATAGACTTTTAAAATTTGGGTTTTTTTTTTTTTTATAATAAAAAAGAGAAAATGAGATGTAGAATGAGGAGTTTTGAAGTTCACATAAAAATTTTTTTTTTGATGACTTCCGGATAATTTTAAATTTGATCCATCAAAAATATTAGTTGTGTTACTTTATCCTATATAATTTAAGATGGCACAAAATTAGTCATTTAGATTATCCTTTCTCACAATTTTAATACTTTTTCAATCATACAAGTGTCACATGATTAGTTTGTAAGTGAAAATGTTCTTTAAGAATTCTAATCACATATTGTTGGTAACCTTATAATTGCACATGATAAAAACATTTATTTAAGATTAGCAAACGTTTTAATGACGAAAGTACAGCTTATGATAAATCGGAGGGATATTTTGTTACATTTTGAGTGGTGGAACATGTAAATTTGGCCTTCCAAAGCTACAAAATTACCGCTCAAAACAATTCCCTAGGGCCTAGACATTAGTGAAAATCAAGGGGAGCAATTCCCTATATGTAATTAAAGGAAAATTTTCAATTTACCCAAAATATTAAAGAAAAATTCATAGAACTCATCTTTCGAGTCGTTGTAGTTGACATATAAATGAATTTATCACTTAGAGACTTTCCAAAACTTTTTTTATTTTTGTACATTACGGTATTATTATTCTTATTGTATCCTATCTTATTCTATTTATTAAAAAGTATGAAAACATTCATAAATCTCGAATTAGAAGCTCCTTCCTGTTATCCAAACCCTTTCCCTTCGTCGATGGGACTAAAGATTTTCCAAAATTGGTTTAGTAAGACTTTCAAAATTAAATAAAGTTTGTGGTTGCAGGATAATCTAGCAGTGAGAAAAGTGAAAGGAAGAAGAGGGATTACTGAATGGATTTTGACATTCATGGTTCTTTGATGGAAGAGAAAAGGAAAAGGAATAGATTAGGAGAGGGGCTTCAAATCCTTCAAAATGTCTAAATTTTAATATCTCCTAAATCGGAGAGATCATTAGAGGGATTCCATACTGAATAGCACATGAGAAAAATCATTTTCTCTTTCTTTATTTCCCTCATCTAGATGATCTATCATTCACTCTTTATTTTCTTTCCTTCCTACCAAATGTAAAGTTAAAGTTATAAAATTCAAATCTCTTGCTTTCAAATTCGCTAATTAATGTAAAGTTAAAGTTATAAAATTCAAATCTCTTGCTTTCAAGTTCAACAAAATTAGCATTGTGTAGGGATATTGGATTTTATGACACAACTTTATATAGTAATCATTTTAAAAGCCACATTCTACTAATGTTTAATAATTTCCTTATGGGTTCATTCAAGGAGATCCTCGGATGTAATATGATTAAAGAAAAATTAGATAAATAGGGTGTTTTTAGATTTATATATATATATATATATATATATAATGAACTGTTTTTTATAATGTTGATTGATACATATAATGTGATTGATCATAATAAATTAGTAATAAATTAGTAATTGACTATCAAAACATATATTGGTATAAGTCATTCAACAATCAACCAACACAAAGTGGTTTTTAAAAAATTATATTTTTTTCAATTTAACAAAATTTGAAATGTTTATATGAAAAATATTATAAATAATCGTTTTCCCACCCATCCCTATAGTTAACTTTATCAGCCATTATTGAATGCTTCCTTATCAAAAAGAAAAATAAAAACTTTATCAGCCATTATATTCATCACAATTAAATTTATAAAAAAAAAAAAAAAAAAAAAAACCACTTTAGTATTCTCCACATTGTTTTTCCTTGTCTAAAAACAGGAGAAATAAAATTCTAACCAAGAAACAAAGAATGCCATCAAAGATATATAGCACGAGTTTAAAAGATAAAATATAAATGAAACACACAGGTTTGTGTAGATTGATAAAAAAAATGGAATCCTTACAAGGACAAATTGACAATAAGCTTGTCTCTTCCAAGCAATGAAAATTCGTATAAAAATGCAGTTCAAGAAGCTATAAAGACATCCTGAAGGCCGCCCTCTGATGCCCAACATTGTAGAACATTTATGTTGGGCCTCGGTCCCGCATGCTCTATACGCATATTCTACGTAAGCGAACTCTGCTCTACTCATCGGTCACGCATCCCCGAGAAGCTGGCTGCACATTCTTGATGTACTGTAAATAGAAAAAAAAGGGCCATTTTTGTTTTCGTTAATAGGCGTTCATTGGAAATGGACAAGTAGGTGAAGTAGGTTTTTTAGGTTACCTTGTACAGAACTCCACTGGTAGCCTTGTATGGTGGTGAAGTCCACTTCTTTCGACGGTTCTCCAACTCTCCATCTGTTAACTCGACATCTATTCTCTTATTCTGAACATCGACCTTGATGACGTCTCCGTTTTCTATTAAACCGATAGGGCCACCTTCCTGAAAAAGGATTTGCAAAGACATGATTATGGTCAAGGCATATATATATATATATATATTTATCTTAATGAAGAATGGCATTTCTAACGACCAAGGATGTCCATAAAATTACGTAGTAATTAGGAATAATGAACAAATAGAAAAAAATTTGTCTGAGGTTGCATGAAAAAATGCAAAAATTCTGAGGCAAGATGAAAAATCAAGGTACAAATACCAATGGTTGAAGTTAAATGTGAGAATGTGAATTTAAAAAAAAAAAATACACACACAAAAACGTACCTGTGCTTCTGGGCATATATGGCCAACAACAAATCCATGGGAACCACCCGAAAACCTACCGTCGGTCAATAAAGCAACCTCCTGCAACCCGAAAGCAATTCCCATCAAACATCTATTCATTCAAAACAACAAACAGATTGTATCTGGAGATGGACAATAGGAAAGTAAGTAACAAAGTAAATTTTAAGAACCGAAAGAACACGAGTAGAAAGTAACCCACAGACCAGTGTTTCTTTTTTCTTATATATTGATCATTAAAATTTAAAAGCTATGTGAAAATGAAGGACAAATTCACCATAGCCAAGAGAAACAACAAATCACAACCAAACAGACCTACTACACTTGTACCTTTCCTAAACCCGCTCCCATTATCGCACTAGTCGGCGTCAACATTTCAGGCATTCCTGGGCCTCCCTTCGGTCCCTCTCCTCTAATAACCACGACTTTTCCCTGAAACACAACAGATGTAACAAACATCAGACATAACACTCTTTGGCTTCATTACAACTTTCCGTGATATATATGTGGATATATATCAAGTGCTTTA
Organism: Ficus hirta; assembly: GCA_038430175.1. Taxonomy (NCBI): domain Eukaryota; kingdom Viridiplantae; phylum Streptophyta; class Magnoliopsida; order Rosales; family Moraceae; genus Ficus; species Ficus hirta. The sequence continues at coordinate 7,477,727 of CM076593.1, read as the reverse complement.
TCAATGAAAATAATAAAAGTGCTTATCCGATATAATCGATTAGTCAATCCTACAATTAGAAGATGTACCTTAAAACTCGCCGGATCCTCAGATATAGCTGAAATCATTGATTCCTCTCCTTCAAAGACAAGTGCAGGGCCTGCAAAAGATTATCCCAAACAATAATTTTCTCGGGATGGTATACTTGACTTTAGCGAAAGAATTCCAAACATCCCTAATTGACAAAAATGAAAACAGACCCGAGAAATAAAGCCCCTCTTTTCCAGTAATTTTGGCAACAGAACCCTCTGGTGCAAGATTTCCGTATAGTATTTGGATGTGTCCTGTTTTCTTGATGGGGTTTTCCAACGGTCTTATGATATCCTGAGTGCAGAAAAAGAGAGAAATGTGTCAAATGTTTGTCTTCAAACAAGTTTCCTCTGAACAACGAGATCGACATAAACTGTTAAATGAGTTGATTTTAAAAGAGAGAGAATCTATCATACCTGCCCATTGGACAACGGAAGGAAGCTTTTCGCATTTTCAGCGAGTGTCTGCCCAGTAACTAGAGAAGAGATGTTCTTATGTTAATCAAACACGACAGGATCTTCATCAACTAGAGCAAGCAATTGAAACCAACATACCAGTCAGACAATCTCCGTCTAAAAATCCATGCTCCAAAAGGTACCGAATGACTGCAGGTGTTCCTCCAATCTATCAAGAAATGGCACATCAACAAATAAAGAAAAACTTAAGAGATAGCTTAGAAACCACTTGAATGGATCGTATTCACAAAAGAAATCCTGATAAAGTTTACAGAAGCAACATGCTGAGAGTGCAAGCAAAAAAATAAAATAAAAAATTAATTTAAAAAAAAAGACCTTGTGGATATCTTCCATAACATATTTCCCACTAGGCTTTAGATCTGCAAGAAATGGAACCTGATCGCTAACCTTCTGAAAATCATCAAGAGTTAAATCTAGACCAATGGACCTGCGAGGAACCTCATTATTAGTTCTTTCAATGCAATGAAATATAATTAAGGATGCAGGGAAAGTCGAGCCACTCACCTTGCAATAGCAATCAAGTGTAACACGGCATTTGTCGAACCACCTAGTGCCATGACAATGACCATGGCATTGCGTAGTGATTTTGGGGTGATGATATCTCGTGGTTTTAAGTCCATTTTTAATAACTCCAAAAGATATTTTCCAGCTAAACGGCACTCGTCCAGCTTCAATGGGTCTTCAGCAGGAGTTGAAGAGCTATTAGGAAACACAAGGCAAAGAACATAAAGTTAATAAAAAAGCACTGAACACATATGAAAATATGACTAGCAAACATCACTTTTCGGTTGTCCCTAATAAGGATATTACCTGTAAGGAAGAGACATTCCCATGGCCTCAATTGCAGAAGCCATTGTGTTAGCTGTATACATGCCACCACAAGCCCCTGCCCCAGGACACGAGTTCATGACTATGCTCTTCCTCTGCTCATCACTTATCGATCCACTTACATATTCTCCATAACACTATTATAATCACAAGACAAGGAACAATTTAGTTTCAGCTGTAGGAAATCATCCATATCAGCCCGATGCATAAAAACACACTGGAATTTCCCAATTTTGAGGATCCACAGTGAAACGGAAAGGCACAAGCAATCTAGTTATTTATGAAACAAAGTTACAGAATTATTCTGGTAGAACATCTTTGACTGGAAATGAAAACAAAAAATTCTAAACTTGATATTCAATCCCTCCACAACAGAGTGAGTACCTGGAAGGCAGATATGATATCATAAGTATTGCCTTGAAAGTGACCGGGCTGCAATAAACAATGAAGGAAGATTTATGAATTAACAGCACATTTACTGACTGTCAGTCTCTGACAAGGTAGAATGTACATAATAACATAAATAGTCAGTATAATAATGCATTCTGTAGTGAAATATGTCAAACCTTGATAGTTCCACCATAAATCATAATACTCGGTCGGTTGAGGCGTCCCATTGCCATAATAGTACCTGGCATCTGCAACAATTACAAGCATAAGGCACAACAATACCAAGTCATCAAGCCATGAACCTTCAAAAAACGATTAAAACAACATCCAGACAGAGAAATGCACTAAAATATATCCATTTAGATTAAGAATATGCATAATCACCAGCAATACCCCCGGTTATTTTTAACCAATCACATATCTGCCAGTTTCTGAACAATAATGGTAAAAATCACTTGTGATATTTAACATTTTTCATTTACGTTATGTAGGGCTTGATTACAACTCCTTTCGCTTTTGCTTTTAAGAAGCAAAAATTTTAACTTTTCAGTTAGTATTTGTTCCAACATTTTATTAAATACTCAATCTTCTAAAACTATTATTCAGATATTCTAATAAGCAATAAAAATGTTATCTCAGACTGTTAGAGCAATGTTTACATAATCTTGTTAGAGCTCTAGTTCAAGTTTTATTGGAACATGGGAACGGGGCTCTGAACTTTACACTTTGTAGTGGAGTAGGTGCGAAATTACTGCTAGACTATGTCTGCCAAAACCACAGCTCTAAAACAAGTTTCAAGTCTTCTCAAAAGAACCTGATTGAGAAGCACATTTCATGGCTTTCAAAGGGCCCAAGCTCTTCTGAAAAGTTATTCAAACACTCGAGAAGCAGCCTTTGGACCGAAAAGGCCAAATGCAGCTTCCAAAAACAATGTCAAACAGGTTCAATAGCATAATCTAAGTATAAACTCTCATCCACTTACTACAACATAAAACACCTAAAACAGACAATCCTAATCCAAAATATTTCTCCAAACCCCATTAATCAAAACAAACAAAATAAGCAGTTTCAGATATAACTTAACGATAATACCATACCTGACTACGCCTAACACGTCATGAAGTGTTGATTTCGAATCCCCCACTACCAAATTCAAAAAATTAAAATAACAAAATGAAAAAAAAAAATGAAAACTTACATTTTTGTCACAACCAGGGATTGATATATTGCCATCATACCACTGAGCACTCATGACAGTCTCAATGCTATCAGCAATCAAGTCCCTTGACTGCAAACTGTAGCACATTCCTCTCGTCCCCATGGAAATAGCGTCACTTACTCCAATCGTATTGAACCTAAACCCGACCAACCCAGCCTCTCTGACCCCTTCCCTGACAGCCTCCGACAACCTTAACAGATGCATGTTGCACGTGTTGCCCTCGTACCAGACCGACGATATTCCGATCTGGGGTTTGCCCAAATCCTCGTCGGAGAGCCCCACGCCGTGGAGGATGGCCTGGGACCCGCCCTGGGACTTGGGCTCGGTGATGCGGGAGCTGTACTTGTTGAGCTTGAGGGCCGTCGCCGGGGCCTCGACAGCGACGGGCGGCGGTGGAGACTGGACGGCGTCGGAGACGGAGGCGCGGACGGAGGAGAAGGGGAGACGTGGGTTGGGGCCATTGCAGGGAATCGGCGGCTTAAGGGCGACGCGTGGGGTTGGGGTTGCGAGGGCGGCTTGCATGGCGGCGCGTGGGGGTGGGGAGTGGAGGTTTTTGGTGGGTTTTAGGGGACGAAAATGGTGACTGAAGGGAGAAATGGGGCTCTTCGTGAAGAGGAAGAGGTAAAGTACTAAAGTAAGTGTGGGTCACGTGAGTTGCAAAACGACAGAAAAACATGGGCTTGTTTTCTGTTTTTGAGGTTGTCGTCTTTTGGAGTGGCGTTTAAAGAACCAACCACGGTTAATGTGTTCCAGCTTCACGTTCTCGTACAAAAGTACTTAAAAAAAAAAAAAACGTGGGTATATATATGTGAAATTATCGTTTGATTATATATTGCGTTTGAACATGAAATTGAAGGCTGAAGCTCGAGAAAATAAGAAGGGGTTATTATTTAAATAGTGTATTTTAGAGGTTAATGGGTGGCACTGTGGCAGGTGATGGGGCATTGGAGGATAAAGATATTATAAGAATAAATTCTGTTTGTCGTATTAAATTTATAAATATTTAAGTAATAATCTATATTTATTATAATCTTACATAAAGTCTCGTATCAAGTATCGTATAAAATCCGATAATGTAAAATTCAGTTACTGTAAATGTGAAGAATTTCAGTTATTATAATTATGATTTCATACATAATAAAATATAACTAAAGTTAATGTGAATTCCTTTTATTTAATAATTCCTTCTACATGAATTTATATTTTTAATAATTGAAATTCACATTTACAGTAATTGAAGTTCATATTGTCAGATATCATCCGGTACGGATATGATATCAATCATGTAATCTTATACAACAAAATTATTTCAAAATCTATTAAAACCTTATGTTTTCACAAAGCTTACATGAACTATAAGTACATTCTTTTTTTTTTTTTTTTTCAAATCAATGAAATAAAATAGCATATTCCATAGTTCACATTTACTTATTTCTCTTTATTTATATATATATATTTTAATGAAGAAAAAACTTTTTTTAAATGAGAAATTTTACTAGTTCGATCGAAGCCAATAAATCAATTTATAGTTAAATAGCTTTTTTTTTAAGAAGTTTTTTTACCAAATTACCAAAGTTCTTAAAAATCAGTTAAAAGAAATTTTTTATAGAATGAATAATCAATTTTCTTAAATGGTCGTTAATCCGTGATTGATTACAAAATATAATTAATTTGGTCAATTATTCATTTACTATAACGTAAATTATCAAATTTTATAATCAATTATTTATTAACCAAATCTGAAAAAAAAAAAAAAAAAACAAACGATCATTTTACTAAATAAAAAATAGTTTGATCATCTATTAAATTAAATACTAAAAAAGGTCATCAAACCTAATTTTTCATAAATTAATTACTAAAACAATAAACTGCACTTTTTGGAAGAAAAAGTTCCGAAGTTCGAAAAAGTCGAACCAAAATCAAAATATCAGACTGAAAATAATGAGATGCTTCATTCCAATCCCTCAACGTTTTTTTTAACTCCAACATTAGCTGAACTTTTTTGAGATGAAGTGAATAATTTAAGTGGTTGGACAGGAAGTGATGTTCCTTTTATATTTACCCAAATAATTTATTGAACTCAATTAGGGAAAAAATAGTATAATGAACTCTGTTTGTCGTCACCAACACCAAAGTAAGTGGGAAAACAATAAGATATTTTATGAGAGGATTCGAACTCTACACTTTTAAATTGAGTTAAATATGATATTACCCTTAGATTATATCTACAACCACAGTATTCATACATATAATAAAAGTGTACATCAAAATTTTTTTTAAACAACATCAAAATATAAAAATTAAGAGTAAAATTCTAGTGGGGACTACAACTATATAATAAATTCTGACTTTTAATCGGGAAAAACAGAAATATCATAAAATTTTTGGACTATAATTAATTTTATGAACGCAATGCAATAATTTTTAATATTTTAATTAAAGAAAATTTTTTATTCTTAGTGATGATAAAATAGAAAACCTTTAAAACTTTTAGGGTAGAATTAAAGGAAAACCAATTTCCAATGGGGACCGGCCCTTAACAAATCCACCCCGGAACATAAATTACAACAATTTAGAAAGTCTAACCGACAAATTGTCAAAATTAAAATTTTAAAGGGATAAATTAGTAAAGGGTGACAAATTTAAGGCGTCACAGTTATAAATACCTTTGTTACGAATATTATGTCACTTTGATCAGTAAATTTTTAATTTTGATAAATTAGTCTTTAAATTTTAGTTTTTAGTAGTTTTAGTCGCTCACAATGAAATTGACGGACGATTTAAAAGTTAACATAGATAACCATATCCCTATTGCATAATATCTAACATTTCAAGGACATTATTACATTAAGTGCAAAAGAATTTAATTTTTAATGTCTTTAATAAGAATAAGGATGAAATTTTTATATTTAGTGTAATTATTTTTACAGCATTAAATTATAACATGATTATATACATTAAATTTAAATTAAAAAAAAAGAAAAACTTTTCATCAATTTCAATATTAAGGATCAAAATTGTCAATAATTAATAATTTAAGGATTTATTTATCAAAATTAAAAATTCAAAAACTAAAATAACATAATTTAAAAACCAAACAGACAAATTATTCAAAAAATAAAACGTCTTTTTTCCCTAAAATTAAAGAAAAAAAAGGGAACATATAGCTGTCGCGACTATCACAGAATCTTCTGAGAGGAGTGCTAAGTTGAGATGCTGATGGACCATCTTATTCAGGCGCCATCTCCACAATATGACACGTGTTAATTATAGTTTGTCTTTTTCGTGTTTTAGGGGAAAAAAGAAAGAAAGAAGAGTTAAATCAGTTTTTCAAGTTGAATAATCAAAATGAAAAAGCCAATATTGCCACAAATTCTTTCCCACCTGCACATCAAGAGTCCCTTTAATGGCGGCCCTTCTTCCTCTTCCTCTTTATTTAGTCACCGTTTGAAACAACAAATTTTTTTCACTATTAAACTTCAAAACTCTCAAATCTATGTTTCACTTTTTTCTCCTTCATTTTCCAAAAATTTTAAAAGTCTATAACTTTTTTATTTGAAGTTGAAATGATATATATTTTTTACATCGCACAAAAAGAACGAGATGAATGAAACAATATCCATATTATGGGGGAGTTTGGCATATACACTCAAACTTAAGGTTTAAAGTCAGATTTTTATCTTTTTCTAAAAAAGTTTTTTGTCTTTTTTAAAAAGTTAACAAAAATTACTATTCAAACTTAAAAATTTCAATTCAATTCAAACACCAAACACCCCCTACATATTTTTTCGAACATCTTTTTATATTATTTTCTATATCACAATTTATTTTTAATTTACACATTCTCAAAGCACATATTTTCATACTAACCTTTAAAACTTCGTTTCTAATTTCTAATGAAGATAATCTTTTCCCATTAGTATTTTATTGGTATTTTTTCATCAGTGCATCCTGAACTTATCGTATAGTTGTAATTTGCACCTGAACTTTTAATTTTGACAATAAACAATCTGAACTTCAAACATATAGCAATTTACCAAGTGATAACAATGTTGATTTTGTAATGAACATGACACTTGATTTGCACATTGATCATTAATTAAGAAAATAATTTTTTAAAACAATGTTAGTCCAAATTATATTTAAACAAAGCTAATTTAAAATTTTATATTTTGATAAAACATAATTAAAAACATTAACCCCAATAGATTTCAATTAAAGTAGATAAAAACGACCATTCATGCTCGTAATTAATGATCTATATGTAAATTAAGTATCAATCTACATTAAGCCTATGTTTGGTAGGAAGGAAAGAAAACAATAGGGAAAGGAAAAATGGAAGTGAAAGAAAATAAGAGGGAGAGAAAATATTTTAATTTTCCTTTAAGTTGTTTGGTAGAAAGGAAGAAAGAAAACGAGAAAGTTATACAATTACAATTATATCCATTTGTTTATATTATTTTAAGTCAAAAATAAGGATAAAATAGTAATTTTAATCAACATTGAGTGGATTTTTATTTTTCACCCAATGTTGGAGAGATGAAATTTGGTTGGCTCCACTAGAAATTTTTTCCACCATATTTTCCTTTCCATCCTTTCTTCCTTTCCACCAAGCAAACTATATTTTCATTTTCCATTCAAATTTCCCTCCACCAACTTCCTTCCTTCCTATTTTCCATCATACCAAACAAAGCATAAAGAATCAACATTGTTATTAATAAGGGTAAATTATTACATATTTATAAGTTCTGAATGTAAATTGTCAAAATTAAAAATTTAAGGTGTAAATTATAACTATGTAATAAATTCAGGATGCACCGATGTAAAATACTAATTAACATTATATTTTAAAAAAAAAATTTCACTAGCCTTTAATGATATGTCACGTTAGCAAAATTGTTAATTTTATAAACAGAAATAGACAGAGTGAAGATTTTGAATTGTTTTGTATAAATCAAGTAGTATTTTGAATGGTTTTGAAAAATCGAGGAATGAAAATGATATGTAATTTAAAGGCGTTTATAAAATTTGTTGAACCTATATTTTTCATGGACGACTTTCTTGACTCAAAGACAATTTAATATCTCTTACCTACAAAAAAGGACAATTTAATATCTCAAGCTTCTTTAGGTAGTTAGGCAACACATTGGCCATATTCAAACAATTACTATTTTGCAAATTTTTACCTAAAAAAAAGTGTTATATTTTGTTGAGTTTACGAAATCAGATTTTTCATTTTCTTTAAAAAAAAAAAAAAACTGTTGCATTAATACTATTTGAGATATCAAAATTAGACGATGGATACACACCCATGATCCCATAATCTTAAGTTATACCCTTCTCCAAAAACAAATTTCAACTATCTGATCGTGAATAAAAGAGATGAAACGAACCAATCAATCTCGATCATTCAAATTTTTTATAAAAGTATAAAGAGTTCGGAAAAAATCATTAACTGATCATTTGGCTCACAAATATATATATATATATATATATATATATATATATATATTAAATCATAAGCAAACTATGACTCTCACTTATTAAAACCAACAAAAACATACTCTTAAAATACTTAAGAGTTACTACCTAAACTCCTTTCCTCCTATCCGCTGAGCTAGCCCTACGGGATTTCACAACTCCTCTCTTATGGCATGTTTACTAATGAGTAATTAAATTTGGGAAAGAGAAATTAAATTCTTGATTTTAAATTCCAGTATTTACTTTTGTATTTAGAAATTAAATGACGTGGGTCTAACCTAGAAATATGGAATTAATTTCCTTAATAAGGGGGAACTTATCTCCTACCTACTACCTATAAAAATAAATTCTTTCCTCTAAAAAATAGGAAGTAACTAACTCTATACCAAATATATCATTATTCTTATTTAATTTTTTTATTTAAAAATAATTTCGTAACTACAGTAAATATATTCTCAATTTTTTAACTTTTAGAAAGTAAACAACAAAATAATAATTTAATTTCTCAAATAAATAGATTCTTTGATAGATTAGTTCACACATTTATGTAATTCTGAAATTTAATTCCGTATAATATAATTCATTTTTTCATAAAAATTAATATCTTATTACTGAATTCCTAATAAATAAACGTACACTTAATTTGTTTGGTAAGTTAGAGCTAATAGAAAATTTGCTTTGATGGAGAGGTTCAAAGACTAATAACACATACCAAACAAAACAAATTTGTCACGTTTAAGACGGCTCTTCAGCTCCTTGCAAGGAAGTAGTCAAACACGCGACCCTCATCTACTCTTTTCCTCGTAATATAAATAGATCACTTAGTCACAACAATTTTCGTACGAAATAAAGCATTCCCCCCAATACTACCTTATTCTCCATTTCTGCAGCCAAAACGCCCCAACACCCGATCGCTGCGGTAGATTTCTTCGATTTTAATACCCAAAAAATGGTGACCGTGGAGGAAGTCCGCAAGGCTCAACGGGCGGAGGGCCCTGCCACCATCATGGCGATCGGGACAGCAAATCCATCAAACTGTGTCAATCAAAGTACTTACCCGGATTTCTACTTCCGTGTCACTAATAGTGAGCACAAGACCGAGCTCAAGGAGAAATTCAAGCGCATGTGTGAGTATTTTTTTGCTATTTTTTTCAATTTATTAGTATTTTTCAAGGCCCAATAATCTGTACGTGAATTTGTTGGTCAAGATTCTAGCAACTTTGATACCAGAAATGAATTCATTGTAATCTGATATGTTTTCCTATAAAATTGATTAATTTGTGGCAAGTTGGATTTTTATAGCTTGCAGTTGATGAATGTTGCTTATACATATAGTATTCAGTCATTAATACAAACATATAGACGGGTCTTGGTAAAAAAATATTTCTGCAATTAATTTAATTGCGAAAGAACTTGCCATAATGAAGAACAATATGTTTAAGACTTGTATCCATTAAAGAAATAAAGATAACCATTTTCCTTAATACAATTCATTTTTGCATATTGGCTCTAATAGGAGCCTCTAAAAAAAGAAACCTTAAAAAATTCTCTACCTGATCCTTCTTTTTACATGTTCAATTTACAGGTGAAAAAGCTATGATCAAGAAGCGATACATGTACTTGAATGAGGAGATCCTGAAGGAAAATCCTAACATTTGTGCTTATATGGCACCTTCTTTGGATGCCAGACAAGACATGGTGGTGGTAGAAGTACCTAAGTTGGGCAAAGAGGCTGCCACCAAGGCCATTAAGGAATGGGGTCAGCCCAAGTCTAAGATTACACACTTGGTATTTTGCACCACCAGTGGTGTGGATATGCCTGGAGCTGACTACCAACTCACTAAGCTATTGGGCCTCCGTCCATCCGTCAAGCGCCTCATGATGTACCAGCAAGGGTGTTTTGCCGGCGGCACGGTTCTTCGCCTTGCCAAGGACCTCGCTGAGAACAACAAGGGGGCCCGTGTGCTTGTTGTCTGCTCGGAGATCACTGCCGTTACCTTCCGTGGGCCTAGTGACACCCACCTTGATAGTCTCGTGGGTCAGGCCTTGTTTGGTGATGGTGCAGCCGCTGTGATCGTAGGTGCAGATCCTATTCCTGAGGTCGAGAAACCCATGTTTGAATTGGTTTCCGCAGCCCAAACAATCCTGCCCGACAGTGAGGGGGCAATCGACGGACATCTTCGTGAAGTGGGACTTACATTTCACCTCCTCAAGGATGTTCCTGGGCTTATTTCAAAGAACATTGAGAAGTCCTTAACTGAGGCATTCAAACCTCTTGGCATCTCGGATTGGAACTCTATTTTCTGGATTGCACACCCGGGAGGACCTGCCATTCTCGACCAAGTAGAGGCCAAGTGCGGGTTGAAACCCGAGAAGCTGCGCGCCACAAGGCACGTGCTTAGCGAGTACGGAAACATGTCTAGCGCCTGTGTGCTATTCATTTTAGACGAGATGAGGAGGAAGTGTGCCGAGGATGGGGTCAAGACCACGGGAGAAGGACTTGAATGGGGAGTTCTATTTGGTTTTGGACCTGGTCTCAGCGTTGAGACCGTGGTGCTCCACAGTGTTGCTATTTAGACTTTTTTTCCAACCTTTCTTTTTTGCCTTGTTTGGTTCTTTGGGATTGTTTATTCCGAAGCTTACTAATAATGTCGTTTCTTGAAAATTTGGTGTTTCTCACCGCACTTTCAAAGCCGAAAGGAATAATGTAGCAATTCGTTATTACACGATATTTTGACTCGCAAATATATTATTACATGATTCATGATTTGCTCCAAGAATTGTGTTTTCATCGTTCGCTTGTACCAAGTGACATGCTGTCAAGACTTGGTCGATGTTGAAGTAAAAATGTCAAAATTTTAAAATATTTTAGACACAGCATAATTTCATCTCTACACTAAAATTTGATAGCATAAATTTTTTATTTTTTTAGTTTTGAAATTCAACCTGTTAAAGAATATAATAATAATCTCTTAATTATAATATGATCTTAATACAAGGGAGTTGAGAATTAGCACCATAACTCTATACTACCGAGAGCGATAAAATTCACAGCAATCACAAATGCACAAAATTATTTCATGTTTTAGACGTTACAGTAATTTACTATGATGATCAATAAGTTTATAGGAGAAATCAAAATCCCTCAAAGCTCTGTGTTTTTCTCTAACCTTTCTAATAAGAATCCTAAGGTTCGTGTGTTGTCTGTGTTTTTCTCTAATCATCAAATGTAATTAATGTATGTACTTATTTCTATAATTTTGTCAATAACTATCGATGGTAACAAAAAATGAATAACCATTGAAAACTCAAATATATATATATATATATTATTTATTTGAGATCTCTGATTTTGGGTGTTTTTGAGGTATATATATAACCTCATTTTATGGGTAAGTTTTCAACTTAATTTATATATTTTGAGGTGAATAACCTCATTTTCATTTTTTTTTTAGAATTTTAGATTTTGAGGTGAATGGCCCTTTTTTTTTTTTTTTTTTTGAAACATGAATTTCATTAAATTTATAAGGAAATATAAAGACACAAAACATAATAAATGATCCCCGTATTACATGAGACAAAATCATTCAATAAGAATGGATCCATCACTAAAGTTTGATGACGCTCATAGGGAAATATGTATACTTGAGGTCCGATAACGGATACATACCTCAGCACACTAAAATTGAGCACATGTAAGGTTCTTTTTTGATAAAATCCCGACAATTAATGGAATATCTCGACTGATCGAGAGCCAAGACTCAGTAGCACTAGGGCTACCACTAACTCCGTATAAAAGCAATTCTAGCGGGACCAAAACAATGCCAATACTCAAATCTGACAAACAAACAATCAACGCGGAAGGTGGGGAGACCAACTCCATTATTATAATTAACAAACTGAAACACAACACCTAGAAAAAAGACGGCAAAGACATCACCATTTTTACACACAAAACTACAAATCAAAAAATAAAAAAACCAATCACATAGAAAGAGTCTTTGCCGTTTCCAAAAACAAGATCCACGTTGTCGAGAGAAACTGGGTTACCGAAGCCGAGCCGCTGTAGGACCTTCCCATCTTGCCCCTTCCCACAACGCCAATCCTCCTCCAACGGGCTCGTCTCTTTCAAGACTCTTACCATATGATTCTCACATCCATCCCTAAGGCCGGGAAACTAGAGACAGTCAAAGACTGCCATTGGAGTCTGGCCCTAAGAGAAGAAGATGATTAAAAATTTCTAACTCTCACATATTAAAGAAAGAAGAGAAGAGATAGAGAAGAGGAAAGACGTGAATGGTCGCATTTTAATTTTGATAATTCGATACGTATTAAGGTAATGACCTCATTTTTATTGTGAGAATTTCTTTCATTTGTTCAAACTTTGAATCATATCTAATTCAAGTTATCTACATATCTTTTAAGAAATCAAATCAACATAGTTCATGCTTTATTTTCAGAGATAATTTTAGATTAAACTCATTTATATCTTTAGTTGATTTTGGGGACAATTTAGAGAGGATGAGAAGACTCTTCAATGGTGGAGTAAGACAAAATAGAATCATGAATAGAAGAGGGCGAAAACCATTACCATATATCTAGACACTTTTTTTGCAGCCATGCACTTCCCACCCTCTTACGTACACCACTTTGCAAGTGAGTGGGTGGTACCTTGTGGGAAAATGGGAGGTTATGAAGAACTTCCTTGTAGTTTCTGGTGCATTTTTTTTTTTTAGGATTAAAAATAATAAATCAATATGAAATAATAATATACCGAACTATAAGTAATATATGATTGATCTACCAATGATGGTTTATTGATTTATCAATGATAGAATACTGATACATCAGTATAGATTATTGCAACATTTAATAAAAATAATAAAAAAGAACATCTTTGCCTAAAAATCAAAAGTTCGGTTACTTTTTCTAAAGGAGTGGCAATAAAAAATGGTCACCCACTTAATTTTTTCATAATTTATTCACTCCTATTTAAAAAAACATACATGCTCATACATATGTTATTTACGCTAATAGATTTTTCAGACATGCTATATTTACGCTAATATATAGTTTCATAAATATGCTATTTTACTTCTTTTAGTTTATATAAATATGCTATTTACCTCTTTCTTCTTTACTTTATTTTAATTACTTAATTATTATTATTGTTTTTCTGATTCAACCAATGACTAAATGTCAAAAAAAAAAAAAAAAGATTAAATATCCAAATCATTCAAGGGCACATGTGCTTGAAATCCTATAACTAATAGTGATTCCCCCCACTTACTGTCATCAATTCAATTCATTGTTGCTGTGAGGACTTATTGAATTAGTCTATATTTAGCACCTTTTATTTTCCAAAAAATAGTTTAAAAAAAAAAATCTAATTCTTTTGCACGATGAAGTGGACGACTTAGAGAATACTTAGCACACACAATTATAATCACGTGATATCTTCTTTCATGATTATAACTCGTGATCACATTTCTTTTCTTTTTTTTTTTTTCTTCCTTCATAATTAGAGACGAAGGAATTTGAACTTTAGATATCGTTTGGTAAAATTAAGTATAAAAGTATGGTTAGACTACATATGCAAACAGTGTTATGCATATTTCAATAGTACTTATAAAACGTGTAATTTCCAAACCAACAAAATTAATCTTAGTAGGTGGGTTTTCTCTTCTTTTGAGGTCAGAGCAGTGGAATTTTTTTCCCCCAAGTCCATGTTTCATTTGTTTGTATTAATCTTTTGTCTTTGGCAAGTGGCGGAGCATATATAATGCTATGTTTGGTACGTGTGAAAAGTGGAAAGAAAGAAAATATAAGAGGAATTTTAGAACGAACAATGTTAATTTGGGGTGTTTAGGATAGAATTTTGGATGGAAAAGAAGAAATAGTGGAAGAATAATTTAGTGTGTCCCATTAAAATTAATCTTCCCAAATGTGTAAGGATTTTTGGAACAAAAAGATTAACACAATGTGTAGAAATAATATTATACAATTATCCTTGTCAGAAGTCTAACAAAAAATTATTCACAGTATTAGAGCAAAATAGTATTTTTGTAATAATATGTTTTTGATCCCTTTGGTTTTGCTTACAATACCAAACAAGAGAAGTAAAATCATTTTCTTTCCACCTTCTCATACTAAATAATTAAAGAGAAAATCAAAATCTTTTCTCTCATTACAATTTTCTTTCCATCATAGTTTTGCTTTCCCTCTTATTTTCTTTGTGTTAGTGGCGGAGCATTTTTCATCTTAGTCAATATTAGAGGGGACACCAACTTTGACAATTTATGTTAATTTTTGAGTGGAAAAACCGTACTACATAAGAACTTTTGACAGTTGATATTTTAATTTGAACTGATTCATACCGCTAAATATATATAAAGTACTAATCCTTGATCCATAATAAGATATATATATATATATTTTTTGGTATTGGTGCACCTTAAATTTTTTATAGAGTTGTAATTTACATACTGAATTTTTAATTTTGACAATTTATATTCTAAACTTACAAACCTGTAGCAATATGTATCCCATTGATAAACAATATTGATTTTTTTTAATGAAAATTGGTACTTCGCTTGCATAAAGATTGTTAATTAAGAACATGAAATTTCCTTTTTAATCAATGTTAACCCAAATTTATCTTTGGAACAAAGTTAATTTAAACTTTTATTTTTTGATAAAACTTAATTAAATATCTTAACTTCAATAAATATATAAAAAATGATTATTTATGTCATGAATTAATAACTTATGTATAAATTACATATCAATTTCTTCAAAAGATTAATATTATTGTCAATATGGTACAAATTGCTATATAATTATAAATTCAGGATACAAATTATCAAAATTAAAAATTTAGAGTGCAAATTGCAATTCTACAACAAGTTTAAGGTGTACAAATCTAAAAAAGCCAATAAGATATCGTAATTATATGATGTCACATGAATAAACTAGAACCTATAACTCTTTTAAATATTATTAAAATTTTCTACAAGACCAACACCTAAAATAAACAAAATTTCAATTCAATAATTAAAAAAAAAAAAAAAAAAACAGAGAACCCCACTACCAACTACCGCCACCACCTTCCCCGTTGACGACTCAGGCACTCAGCCCACCATGACCTCCATACACCACCACATGGCCTCTCCAATACGTCCCCCATGAAACCACTCGCCGCCGAGACATGATCTTCCCCACATGAACCAGTCCTTGATGGCATCCTCTACTCTGGCAGTCTAATGGATTGGTATAGAAAATCTCAATACATTATCATTTAATTAGACGCCCAATCTAGTCCATATAACTTTGAATTTTCCGGATTAAATTCACATAATCATTCCATTACATTTGAAGATTAAAGTAAATGAACGCATTAAATAGTTTAATAGAATAAAATTTGTCACAATATGATCAAGTTCATGTCTTCGATAGTAAACCAAATTTTAATATTAAAATCGAAGGTTACCCTTATACCCAGTTTTATGTTGACTCGTGACTTTTAACTTTTTTACACATCATCGTACCGGCCTAACCCTAAACCTTTTTACTATTACACAGACAACCCCTCTCTCAAAAAAATTTTTGTATATTTTCATGAACATCTTTCTTGACGTTTACAATTACAGATACTTTATTCCCCACCCTTTTTAGGTAGTTTGACAATACATTGATCAAGGTCAAACAATTACATATGTTTTTTGCAAAATAACCTTAAAGAAATGTTCTATATTGTTCAGTTTATTATTGTTAAAAAAAAAAAAAAAAAGAGGAAAGAAAACTATTACATCAACTTTTTGATAAACAAAACTATTACATCAACTTGTTCAATAACCAAGAAGTATTTTAAACCGTGTGGCCGAGAGGTTCGTAGAAAAATACCAAACACACCAAACTAACAACTTAGTCGTTTAAGACAGCCCTTTATTGCAATTACGAATTAGACAAAGCACGTGACTCGCATCTACTCTTTTTTTCCCTCTAATATAAATAAGAGCACTTTCTCACAACAATTTTCGTACCAAAACATTCCAGTACTACAAACTCCCCTTAGTATCCATTTCTGAAGACACCACAGCGTCCGATCCCCACAGTAGAATTCTTTGATTTTATACTGAAAAAATGGTGACCGTTGAGGAAATCCGCAAGGCTCAACGAGCTGATGGCCCTGCCACCATCATGGCGATTGGGACAGCAAATCCACCTAATTGTGTCGACCAAAGTACTTATCCAGATTTCTACTTCCGTGTTACTAATAGTGAGCATAAGACCGAGCTCAAAGAGAAATTCAAGCGCATGTGTAAGTACACTTTAAGTTATTTCCAATTTATTTGTCAAATAAATTGCTATAAAAGACGACAGTATATTTATGGATTAGGTCCATTAAAGAAATCAAGATAACCATTTTCGTCATTTCAATATATGTTTCCATATCAATATATCAATGAAAATTGTGCGGTGAAGAATAATTGGTTATAAATATTAGTAGGCACTCACAAAGAAATGGCAATATTTGCCATTAAAAATTTTGAAGTCTGATATTTATTCGTTCATGTTGAATTTACAGGTGAAAAATCCATGATCAAGAAGCGTTATATGTACTTGAACGAGGAAATCCTCAAAGAAAATCCGAACATTTGTGCTTATATGGCACCTTCTTTGGATGCCAGACAAGATATGGTAGTGGTAGAAGTACCGAGGTTGGGCAAAGAAGCTGCCACTAAGGCCATCAAGGAATGGGGTCAGCCGAAATCCAAGATTACCCACTTGGTCTTTTGCACCACCAGTGGTGTGGATATGCCTGGAGCTGACTACCAACTCACTAAGCTATTGGGCCTCCGTCCATCCGTCAAGCGCCTCATGATGTACCAACAAGGGTGCTTCGCCGGAGGCACGGTGCTCCGACTTGCCAAGGATCTTGCTGAGAACAACAAGGGAGCCCGTGTGCTTGTCGTTTGTTCGGAGATCACTGCCGTTACCTTCCGTGGGCCTAGTGACACCCACCTTGATAGTCTCGTGGGTCAGGCCTTGTTTGGAGATGGTGCAGCTGCTGTGATCGTAGGTGCAGATCCTATTCCTGAGGTCGAGAAACCCATGTTTGAATTGGTTTCGGCCGCCCAAACAATCCTGCCCGACAGTGAGGGGGCAATCGATGGACATCTTCGTGAAGTCGGGCTGACATTTCACCTCCTCAAGGATGTTCCTGGGCTTATTTCAAAGAACATTGAGAAGTCCTTAACAGAGGCATTCAAACCTCTTGGCATCTCAGATTGGAACTCTATTTTCTGGATTGCACACCCGGGAGGACCTGCCATTCTCGACCAAGTAGAGGCCAAGTGCGGGTTGAAACCCGAGAAGCTGCGCGCCACAAGGCACGTGCTTAGCGAGTACGGAAACATGTCTAGCGCCTGTGTGCTATTCATTTTAGACGAGATGAGGAGGAAGTGTGCCGAGGATGGGGTCAAGACCACGGGAGAAGGACTTGAATGGGGAGTTCTATTTGGTTTTGGACCTGGTCTCAGCGTTGAGACTGTGGTGCTCCACAGTGTTGCTATTTAGACTTCTTTTTTGCCTTGCTTAATTCTCTGAGATTATTTATTACGAAGCCTATTGATATTGTCGTTTCTTGCAAATTTTGGTATTGCTCACCACACTTTCAAAGCCGAAAGGAATAATGTAGCAATTCGTTGTCATACGATATGTGTTAACTCACAAATTTGTTTTATGTGCATGATTTGCTCCAAGAATTGTGTTTCTTCGTTTGCTTGCACTTTAGGGTATTACTGACATTCTAAAAGGACAACTGACATGCTATTAAGACTTGGTCGATGTTGAAGGAAAAATATCAAATTTGAAATATATTATAGACACAACATAATTTATCGAGTAAAATAAATTAATTTATCAAATATTTACTAGTTAGACAGTAAACATATCTTTTTTTAATTAAATTTCTCGTGAATCCAAATATTTATTAAGAAATTATAATATTTATAAATAAATATTTTGATTTACTTTGATTTACTTGAAAAAATTGATAATTTTTAAAACATAAATATAAATACAAAAATTTACTAGTATGATGATAAATACCAAATTTTCCTCTTAGTAAATATATTATTGGAAATAAATTTATTTATCCATTCTTTCCCTGTAAATAATAAATCTATTATTAGAAAATAAATTTATTTACCATTCTTTTTCTTTTTTTCAGAATACTGATTTATTATTAATTACTAAACCCGATTTTTAAAAAATTAAAAATCCACCCCCAAATCCCATAACCAAAATCCCCAACCCAAACCATCGATTTTCTGCAATTGATGCCGCCGCCACGCAGCCGGCCGAAGAAGAGGTGCTCGCGGGGGGAAGTTCGACGTTGCTGCGCCGATGCCGACGAGAATTACGATCTGGTCGGCCGGGCGATGCTGCATCGATGCTGACGAGAATCGCGATCTGGTCGCCGGAGGAATCGCTCGATTCTCTGCACAATTCTTGGGCGATTTCTCACGCAATCTTTCGCGTGATTCTCATTCGATTCCCGCTATTTCTCTCGCTATTGTTGCGGGGACTACCGGCGGCGACGCAGCGCCGACTTCGACGAGAGATCACGAGTTTTTTGATCGTGATGGTCCACGCAATCTCCACGATCTGAGTTCGAATTTGAGGCGGCAAACACAGCGGTTGCTTGCTTCAAGGATGGCGGACAAGCGACCGCGACTTTTCCGGCGAACGGCAATCTTGCACACGGCGTCAATGGCGACTGGACCGGAACGGCGAGATTGGATATGGTAGAAAGAGAATCAGAGGAGAGAGAGAGACACATGCATATTTTTTATTTTTTATCTTATTATGGATCCTAATTATGCTATTTAGTCACAATAATTTAGTTTCTACTATTATTTTAAAATTTTATTTGGTATTATGCGATTTTGACTCCTTTGTTTGTGGACACTATCAACAATTAAAGGGACATTTTGGAAATTTGATTTAGATTTTTAAACTTTGCGAATTTTTTTTTTTTTTTTTTTGTGTGACTAGATTATCTACGTATCCACAAGGAATCAAGCCACACCTTAGTTTTTATTTATTTATTTATTTTGTGGATTTGGGATGTGTGATTTTGGGCTTTTTGTGGTATATAACCTCATTGGATTTTGGGAGTTAGATTTCAACATAATTTACACTTGGTATATTTTGAGGTGAATAAACCTCATTTTGATTTTTTTTTGGGGGAGAATTTAGATTTTCGAGGTGAATGATCTTATTTTGACTTTTGAGAATTTGATGGGTAGTAGGGTGAATGATCTAATTTTTATTTGTGAGAATTTTCTTTGATCATTCCTTTGAACTTCGAATCATATCTAATTCAAGTTATCTACCAATCTTTTAAGAAATCAAATCAACATAATTCATGCTTTATTTTCAGAAATAATTTGAGATTAACACATTTATCTATTTTTAATTGATTTTAGGGATAATTTAGAGGATGAGAAGACTCTTCAATGGTGGAGTAGGGAAAAAAAAAAAAAAAAGAATCATGAAGACAACAGGGCGGCGAAAACCATTGTCATGTATAGACACTTTTTTGAAGCCATGCACTTCCCATCCTCTTACGTACACCGCTTTGCAAGTGAGTGGGTGGTACCTTGTGGGGAAGTGGGAGGCTATGATTTATGAAGAACTTCCTTCGTTGTTTTTTTTTTTTTTTTTGTTTTTTTTTTTTTTTGGGACTTCTATTTAACAAAGCATACTTAATTGTAAATATGCTATTTACTTCAAAACTTCAAAAATTTGCTATTTACTTCTCTTAATAACTTCTACAAACATACTATTACCTCTTTCTCTCTTATTATTATTATTTTTTAAATTGTTGTCGTTGTTGTTGCTATTATTATTATTATTATTATTATTATTATGTGATTCAACAGTTCAATGACTAAATATCAAAAAAGAAAGAAAAAAAAAAAATCAAAGATTAAAATTTTAAAATCATTCAAGGGGCAGAAGTGCTAAAAAAACCTTATTATTAATAGTGATTCCCCTACTTGTAACTTTCATCAATTCAATTCAAGATTGGTGGCGGCATGACTTCTTGATATTGTCTATATTTATTTAGCACGTTTTAATTTCCAAAAAAAAAAAAAAAAAAAACTATTTCTTTGCCACGATGAGATGGATGACTTTAGAGTGTACTTATCATACAAAAATGTAAATCATGTGATATCTTCTTTCATGGTTATTACGCGTGATTTTTTTTTTTTTTTTTTTGAAATTAAGGATGGAGGAAATTTAAATTTTACGTCATTTGACAAACACTGTTATGCATCTTTCAATCCTACTAAACGTAGGATTTGCAAACCAACAAAATAGAGACGATATTAGTGTGATACCAACTTTGACTATTAGTATTTTGTTTTTTAATGGAAAAACTGCAATACCAAAGAACTTTTGACCGTTGATATTTTAATTTGAAGTTATTCACGTCGCCTATGTATATAATATACTAACCATTTATCTATGTAATAAGATATCGTTATATGATGCCACATGAATAAAATAGGACCTACAACTCTTTAAAATATAAAAATTTTCTACAAGACCAATACCTAAAATATACAAAATGTCAATTGAAAATAAATTAAAAAAAAAAAAGAAAAAGAAAAAAGAGGAGTACCTCACTACCTAGCACCACCGGTCCACCACCACCTTCCCCCCTCACATCACACGACTCACGCACTCAGCCCCGGCACCATGACCTACGTACACCACCACATGGCTTCTCCAATATACGGACCCCCCATGAACCGCTAGCTAGCCATGATCTTCCCCACATGAATCAGTCCTCGATGGCATCCCCTGCTCCGCCAGTCTAACAGATGGGTAACAAAAAAATCACAATCCGTTATCAATTCATTAGATGTCACATCTAAAAATTAAAATAAACAAACTTAAACATCAAATAGTTCAATAAAATATAATTGGTCACATCACAATCAAATTCAAGTATTCGATAGTAAACCAAATTGTAGCATTAAAATCATTAGTTATCCTCAAATTACGTGACTTTTAATTTTACACATCACCCAACCCTAAATTTTTTTACTATTAGACAAAAAGCCCCTTTGCTAGTATTCTCTAAAAACAATTATAGAAATTAAACACAGTCTGATCACATAAACTTTAATTGATGTAGAATCATAATAATAATTATTATTATTTTTGGAGGAGACATTACCTCCATCAAAGATATTTTGGAAGTAAACTTTACCTTTGTCAAAGTATATATCGTTATTAGACATATTTTGGAGATAGTTTCATCCTAAAATTTACTTATAATTATAGCCTTAGTTAAAGCTCATGTGGTCAAATGTGTTCAATTTCCATCTAATTTTTGACTGAATACAAACATAGGGGCTGCTTGCTTAAGAATATAAAAGTTTGAAGTAGTGTGCTATGTAAAATCGAAAGTCAGGGACCAAAATGAGATATGTATTTGTCAAAATGACAATCTCAAAAGTTGAAATTAGCAAAATAACCTTCTCTCATTTTAACACAGGAACGACCGTGATCATAGTCGTTACTGGTCGTTCTTAATTGTTCGAGGTTATTTTGCTAATAACATTTTTTTAATAACTTCTAAGAAAGTGGTTAAGCCATTTTGTAAATTGCCTCAACATAAGATTAGATGTATAATTTATACCTAAAATTACAATAAACAAACATCAAACAAAAATTCAAAATAAAGTGTTCATCACTCGTCAATAAATTGCTTAATATAAAACTTATATATTTATATATGTATAGTTTAGATTCGTGTATTTTATGAATTAAGAAATTCTTAATCCATAATCCAATGCGTAATATTATGATTGGGAAAATCCCATAACCATATCATTATTTTATTGCTGAATCTTATATATGTACACGAATATTTTTATTTTCCATTTTTGAGGTATAAATGATTCGAACTCTTCACTTTATAATGGATTCATGTATAAAATTACAGCTAAATTATATCTGTAATCACTATACGAATATTTTCACAAATGTGTACTAAAAAAAAAAAAGGAAACATCGGCCGTGTTTATTATTATATTGCGGAACATATATATATACACGATTATTTTGTATATTTCATAGACATCTTTCTTGACGTTTACAGTTAAAGACAATTTATTCCCCATCCTTTTTTAGGTAGGTGGACAAATGCATTGGTCAAGGTCAAACAATTGCATATTCTTTTTTGCAAAATAACCTTAAATAAATTTTGTATACTTTTAAGCTTATGAAGTTAAAAGACAAAAAGAAAAACTATAGCATCAACTTGTTCAATAACCAAGAAGTTTTTTAAACCATGTGGCCGAGAGGTTTGTAGAAAAATAACACGCACACCAAACTTAGTCGTTTAAGACAGCCCTTTATTGCAATTAGGAATTAGTCAAAGCACGTGACTCCCATCTACTACTCTTTTTTCCCTCTAATATAAATAAGAGCGCTTTGTCACAACAATATTCGTACCAAAACATTCCAGTACTACAAACTCCCCTTAGCATCCATTTCAGCAGCAAAAACACCCCAGCACCTGATCCCCACTGTAGAATTCTTTGATTTTATACCGAAAAAATGGTGACCGTCGAGGAAATTCGCAAGGCACAACGGGCTGAGGGCCCTGCCACCATCATGGCGATTGGGACGGCAAATCCACCTAACTGTGTCGATCAAAGTACTTATCCCGATTTCTACTTCCGTATCACTAACAGTGAGCACAAGACCGAGCTCAAAGAAAAATTCAAGCGCATGTGTGAGTACTATTTAAGGGTTTTTTATTTTTATTTTTTTTCTTATTTTTAAATTTATCTGTCAAAGGAATTACCATAAAAGAGGACAATGTAATTAATAATGGGGTCCGTCAAAGAAATCAAGATAACCATTTTCATCAATTCAATTTATTTTCCCATACCTATGTGTCAATGAAAATTGTGTGGTGAAGAGAATAGGTTTTATATATATATATATATATATATATATATATATAGAAGTAGCCTCTCACAAAGAAATGACAATATTTGCTATTAAAAATTTTGGTATTTAATTTTTCTTTGTTCATGTTAAATTTACAGGTGAAAAGTCTATGATCAAGAAGCGTTATATGTACTTGAACGAGGAAATCCTCAAAGAAAATCCAAACATTTGTGCTTATATGGCACCTTCTTTGGATGCCAGACAAGATATGGTAGTGGTAGAAGTACCAAGGTTGGGCAAAGAAGCTGCCACTAAGGCCATCAAGGAATGGGGTCAGCCTAAATCCAAGATTACCCACTTGGTGTTTTGCACCACCAGTGGTGTGGATATGCCTGGAGCTGACTACCAACTCACTAAGCTATTAGGCCTCCGCCCATCTGTCAAGCGCCTGATGATGTACCAACAAGGGTGCTTTGCCGGCGGCACGGTTCTCCGCCTCGCCAAGGACCTTGCTGAGAACAACAAAGGGGCCCGTGTTCTTGTCGTTTGTTCGGAGATCACTGCCGTTACCTTCCGCGGGCCTAGTGACACCCACCTTGATAGTCTCGTGGGTCAGGCCTTGTTTGGTGATGGTGCAGCTGCTTTGATAGTAGGTGCAGATCCTATTCCTGAGGTCGAGAAACCAATGTTTGAATTGGTTTCGGCCGCCCAAACAATCCTGCCCGACAGTGAGGGGGCAATCGATGGACATCTTCGTGAAGTAGGACTAACATTCCACCTCCTCAAGGATGTTCCTGGGCTTATTTCAAAGAACATTGAGAAGTCCTTAACAGAGGCATTCAAACCTCTCGGCATCTCAGATTGGAACTCTATTTTCTGGATTGCACATCCTGGTGGGCCTGCTATTCTCGATCAAGTAGAGGCCAAGTGTGGGTTGAAACCCGAGAAGCTGCGCGCCACAAGGCATGTGCTTAGCGAGTATGGAAACATGTCTAGCGCATGTGTGCTGTTCATTTTAGACGAGATGAGGAGGAAGTGTGCAGAGGATGGGGTCAAGACCACAGGAGAAGGACTCGAGTGGGGAGTTCTATTTGGGTTTGGACCTGGTCTCAGCGTTGAGACCGTGGTGCTCCACAGTGTTGCACTTTAGTGGGTTTTCTACCTTGTTTGCCTTGTTTTGTTATCTGGGATTTTTTTATTCTTAAGTTGTAAGGGTCGGACAGCCTATTAATATTGTCGTTTCTTGTTAAGATTGGGTGTTGCTCACCACACTTGCAAAGCTGAAAGGAATAATGTAGCAATTTGTTATTAAAAGATATGTCAACTCTAAAATATATTATTATATGATAACCTCAAAAAAAAATTTTATATTATTTCATGATACATATACATACATATATATATACACTTGATTTGCTACAAGACTTGTGTTTGAATGGAGTATTTTCAATGGAGTGATAAATTTCATTATTTGAGTGCCATCCATGAAGTGCTATTTTTACTGTTAAAATTTTCATATAATAAATTTGGTGTCAAATTTACTTCCAAATATAACTAGTATTAAATTTATCATTTATTGATTGGTGTGTTAACCTTTTCCTCTAGACACTAAAAATATTTTAATTTTTAAATTATTTAAATTTTAAAAGTTTACTTTTAAGAGTTTTAAAGCTTAATAATAATGACCCAAAGTCAAATAATTTAGAAATAGCATTATCGAATAAAGAAGGATAATGTTAATATCGCACTTTTTGGTAACAAATACAGTGGGGAAGGAGATAATCTAAGATTACTAACATGCTAAAAGGACTACTGATATATATGCTATCAAGACTTGGTCCATATTGTTGTAAAAATATTGATTTAGGAAAATAATTTAGACACAACTTTATTATTCCGTCTAGACTAGAATTTTGTAGCATAGGAATTTATTAATTTTTAAATCCGACCCATCCATGATTATTTAAATAATATTTCAATTTCAATCCCTTGGTTCAAGAGAAACACTTTGATTTCGATTATGATAATATGAAATTTATTAATGTCAATTAAGGGAAAATTTTAGTTTGTTCGGAATTGGGGTTGCACTTATTTTGTAGGTTACCTATGTATCCATTTGTGAAATAAAGTTAAACATCGTTCAAAGATTTAAGTTTTGGATTTAGATAATTACCCAGTACGTATGAATCTTATGAAGAAAAGGAAGGACGTTTTTGGAGTTTGATTTGGATTTTTGAAATTTGCCTGCGACTGCACCTAATGCTTTTGTGATTAGATTACCTACGTATCCAGAAAGGAATTAAGTCACTGTAATTATTATTATTTCTAATTTGGGATATGATTTTGAATAATTTGAGGTACACAAACTCTTTGGATTCTTAGGGTAAGATTTCATCTTAATTACTACTTGGTAGCTATAGATTTTGATGTGAATGACTGATCATTTTGAAATTTTTTTTTTCGAGAATTATGTATTTTTAAGGTAAATGACTTCATTTAAACTTTTGAGAAATTGGTGTGTTTTATTTATTCATTTAGTTATTTATTTGATAGAAGAGAATTTGGTAAATATTGACTTTGAGGTAAATGATCTCAATTTTACTTGTGAGTATTTTCTTTCATTTCTTTTGAACTTGGATCCTCACCTAATTCAAGTTGCTTTTGTATCTTTTACGGAATCAGATCAACATAGTTCATGTTTTATTTTTATTTCTAGAGGATTAAAAGGCTCTTAAATGGTGTAATAAAAAACATAAACATTCATGAAATAGAAGAGGGCGAACACCAATATAGACACTTTTTTTGAAGCGAATGATTTCCACGTACGTACACGACTTTAGCAAGGTGGGTGGGTGGTACTGGGCATCTTGTGGGGGAAATGGGAGTTTATGCGAAACTTCTTTGTAGTGGGTTTCATGCATCAAGTATGTACCACGTTCTCGTGTCCTTATTTAGAAATTAAGTTTTAATAATGAACAATGCATGGAACATCAATGATATTTAACATAACTCACCAATAGAGAGTGGATCCCACAACATAAAGCTCACTAGTAGGGCCAATTTCTTTATTAGTGTCACTGATTTTCTAAAGCATTTTTCTTTAATAATAGTACTAAAAAGTGGGATTTCCAAAGCACAAAAAATCTTTGGAATATGATAATTGTATCCTCACTCATTGACAAATTTTACAATTGTACCTCTACTTAATAATAGAGAATCCTAATGACTTATGTAACTTTTCATCCAATCTCTAGTTGCCATTTCATTCTTTTTGAGCCAAAAACTCGTCGTGTAATGAACTTATAACTTCTCCAATATTCATCCTTTTATTAGCATTTTCTTTAATTTAATTGGGAGAAGATTTAAATTGTAATAACCCGAATTTTTATGACTCTAGATTTCTTTTGAATAAGGAAAACTTAAGTCTAGATCATATTTGGAATAGAATAACGGTATAAGTTTGAGTTCTCGGTTAATTAGCTACGAGACTCAATGATGGATTACTAAGCCTAGTATAAGGCATTTTAAGGAAAATGGCGTGATAAAATTTCATGATTCCATGTTGGTCAAAGTTTGACCAAGAAAGTCAAAATTGACCAAAAAGTCAAATGTTTGACTGAACAGTAATAGGATAAGCAGTATGGGAAATATACTGCTAAAATTGTTCTTTTGGACAAAATAACAAGAATAAGCTATGAGACCACCCTAGAAAAATCAAGCACACTAAGTTGGATATTAAAGTCCTAATGACTTTCAGAAATAAGAAGAAAATTTTTACAGTCCATTTTTACGCAGATAAATTTTGGACTGTAGTCAAGTATAACAGTACTGAATTATACTGTGTATTAGTGAACACAGTATTGGAAATATCTGTGTTAGCAAGAAAATAGACTGTATTTTAAGGAAAAAGCCAAACAAGGCCTTATAATGACATCACCCAAGTTTGGAATTATGACATCATCCCATTTTTGAATTATGACATCATAAATGGTGGAAACAAATCACACCTAGCCACCTAAGCACCATGGATGGCCGGCCACATGTAGGGGTGAAATTGTAAATATTTTGTCTTTTGGGGGCAAAAGTGTAATTTTGGAAAATATAATGATGTAAGCATGAGGTAAGCACATGATGTCATCAAGATGATGTCATCATGATGAGGTAAGCAAGACTTGGGCTCCAAGGCATGAAATGACCGGCCAACACTTGTAGGGGTCAAAGTGCAAATATTTTTGCTTCAAGGACTAAAGTGCAATTTTGGAAAAGTAATTAAATCCAAATTCAAGGACTTTTTAGTAATTTTGAAAGTTCAAAATCAGCTATAAATAGGGGTGAAGGGGGGGCGGATTTTGAGGGGAAAAATTGGGAAAACAAGCCAAACTATGGCAAAATTCTTCCATACCCATTTTTTTCTCTAAAATTGACCCTAGGAAGAGAAAAAAAAATTAGTTGGCCGGATTTCTTGGTGGCCGGACTTTGGTGAGGCAGCCATCAAGTGGCTGAAAAATTTTGGAACCACTAGGCCAAGGGGAGGCCGGTTGTGGGTAGTGGCAAGGAAAAGGAAAAAAAAAAAATGGTTGGAACCAAGCTAGCAAACCTTGAATAGGTTAAGGTAAACCACTAAACCTCTAAGTTTTTATTAAGTTTGGAGCAAGAAATTTATGTGTATGTTTCGTGTGGTATGGCTGAAATTTTGGAACCCATTTGGAGGGCAAAGGCCGGCTGTGATGGCAGCCAAAGGAGAGTGAGGAAAAGTTGGAATCCAAGCTTGAGAACCAACTTCCAAACCCTAGTGGTAAACCCTAAAACCCTAAGCTTTTTAATTGAGCTTTAATTTGGAAATTTAAGTGTATTTCCATGTTGATTATGTAAGAGCATAAGCTCACAATTTTAATTTCTTGCCCTTAGTTTAATTATTGTGCTTGATTAGGTGTTTTAAGGGTGGTTTGGTTCATTTATGTGCTTATGATGATTGAATATTAGGTTGCATGCTAGATTATGGTTATATGTCCCCAATCATGTGTTTGAGAATGTGTATGCATGTTAGGGTATGAATTGAAATGGTATGGCATGAATGGTTTGGTATGTGCTAAGTTTAGACCATGCAACCCTAGGTTTAGGAGATTCGGTTTAGGGCTGCATGGACACGTTGGGTTAGCATGATTGAATATGTGGGACGTTAGAAATGCTGCATGTTTGCTGTGTAAGCTCCCGAAGTGGTCGGTCGAGTTAGAATCCGCGAAATAGGACGTAAACCGGACTTAACAACCGAAACTGCCAATTCGGATTCCAAACTGGCTAGTTTCGGGAAAGTGGAAATTTAAGGCTTTTAGAGGCCGAACTGGGTGAAACGTAAAACATGAAAGTTGTTCAGAAGGGTGTTTCCTAGGGAGAAACGCGGACAGTTCCCCAAATTGAGGCTCCAATGGCCTCTGTTTTTACAGAAAACCGAGACTAGTCTGCCCAGACCTAGTTTACACGACCAGTCAGATTCAAATTAAAACTGACAAGAATACAAGCAGAACTGGATTTTTCTCAAAACATGAAAGTTTTAGGATTTTCTGAGAGCTAGAACTTTCATGAAGACAACTTTTTCAAAATCGGAATGGATCTTTAAACTGACACGGTTTTATAAAGACTGTGCAGGGAACATGAAATTCCTGCACAGGATTTTCTAAAAACAGTTCGGAAAAATTGTATCTTTCCCCAAAACCACTGTTTTGACTAGGGAAACTGTTCCAAAGGCAGTTTCCAGCCCTAAATAATTTTACAAAAACCTATTTCAAAAATATAAATTTTATGAGTTAAGTAAAAGATTTTTGAGGTTAATTTACCCAAGTTTCCAAAGAAATGGAAAATGGATTTTTAACCAAATTGGGTAAGCAAGATGATTATGGGTAATAACCAGAAGGATATCTGAGTTACTGGATGGGGTCCAAAGCCCAAGGTTGACTTAGGATAATTGAACTAAGTTTGGTTACCTCAAGGGTTACTCAAGGTAACCCAACAAGGTGTTAAGATTGGGTTTGGATCTAAACCCAAAAGATTATGGATAGATAACCAGGCATAGGCCAAGGTTAGGATGATAACCTAACCCTATTCATGTATGATTGGGATTAATACCCAAGGTTACCTTATGTAACCAAGTAAGCTATCATGAGTATAGGGGGGGACATATAACTAAGATTATGAATGGGTGTTGGTTAGGTCACCAGCATCTTAAGGTTATATTATGAAGCCTTATGCTATGTCCTTTGACATAACAGGAGATAGCCTATTGTTGTGCCTCAGCTTGGAGTCGCACGAAATAGGACACAGCTAACCAAGTAAGTACAACTCCGCCTACAGCATAGGCCCTTTGTTGTTACTTGCCTAATGTGATGGTATGTTATGGCATGTGATGATATGTTATAGCGTGTAATGTTATGGTATGTTATGTCATGTGATGTTATGGTATGATATGTTATGGTATGTTATGAATGAGGTTATGTTATGTTATATGTTGTAATATTGTGACATCATAAAGCATGCTCACTAATGTTAAACCACCTGGTAAGAACAAGACAAGTAAGATGTTGTGTCGTACCGACTTGCCACAAAGGCGGGTTTAAATGGTATGGTTCATGGTTTGAGTTGGATTGGATGGCTACCTAAACTACTCCATGTTAAACTTTGTGTTTCATGGTTTGAGTTAAAACGGACTGCCGCCTTCAACCATTCCTTGGCTATGTACCACGGTACGAGCACACATGATAAGTAACGGAATAGAACTAAGCTAAGTTATGAATCCATATTTGATTCATAAGAGGTCATAATTGGTTCATGCATAATGATATGTGTTTTGCGTCGCGGATGTAACAGTTGTACTTGCTGAGCGAAAGCTCACGTCTTACGTCTATGCTGTAGGTAAGCAACCTGCCAGCAATCTCTGATGCAATACTGTGAAAGGCTGGTGCTGCGGACTGTGAAATGTGGGATGGACACTGCCACGGATTTTAAAAAAATATATATATACTCTATAAAATATGTTGTAATGAAAAAGGGTTTTCATATTTTCATGATGTTTTAAATATGAATGACAAAGTTTATGAATGTATGGCAAGCAAGTTGCCTCTTGTGGTACCAATCCGCATTAAGTCGGGTTTGGTCTACAATTTGATTTCGATGGCCTTCAAGGAGGGTTTGAAAGTTCGGTACTCGAGTAAGTACCCATCAGTAAGTATGAGTTTGAGGATGAAGTTCAAGTTGAAAGTTTTAAAATAAAGTTTAAAAGAAAAAAAAATTTCTCCCAAATTTTCCGCAAGTTTAAGTTCAGTATGTAAGTAAGATGACGACCCGGCGTGGGAAGTCGGGGCGTTACATAAATTCTAGACCTCAACACTAGAAATGCATGTAGAGGTAAAGATTTAGATCTCCAGGGTCGGTATGTAATCACTTATTATCCTAATTATGGGTTAATTTAAAATATGCTATCGAACTTTAGCACTTATCTAATTTTGCTACTTAGACTCTCACTTTTATAAACTAAGCCATCCAAAACTTGTTAGAAAATTGTAATAACAATAACCACACATATTTTTCAGGATACTATTTTGAAATGCATGAAACAAAATAATTATTAAGATATTCTGAAATAAACATTGATCCACAATGAGAAAATAATAATAAATTTAGATCTTTGTATTAGGTAATAAGATCAAGATACTTCAACTCACTATTCTCATTATATAGTTGATGAGTAACTATTTGTGGTGTATATTGAAAGGTCGAGTGAGGTTATGAATTGGAAACTTGAACTATTTAAAGGAAAAATAATACGTTAACTTTAGTCTTCCCATTAAAGACTCCATCCATAACTTCTATTATTAATTCAACTTGAGTTATTAAATTATTTAAAAAACTTGAGAGAGGTTACAAATTCAATATAATAAAATGAATCTGCCATGAACTTTACACTTTGGAATTCAAGTGTAATGTGTTAGAGTTCTTATTGCATTTCAAACTCTCAAATTAGATGCATTTATAAATCAATTAGTTCACCTCCTAATGACTTCACTGTTACCTAATTAATTTCATGAGTTTAAAACTACTAGTTACTTTAATATAGTAATGCTAAAGCCACATTAATTTAATAAATGTCTAACAAAACTAGGATTGTGTTACATAAATAGCCCCTCCGTTACAATTCCATTAAATTTTGGATGAAAATGATCATGTCAACAATATCTCACTTTCGTTCAGTTTTCCCGTAGCCATTAAAAAAAGGAAAGTAACACAAACAATATATATCATTCAAACAAACGATAAAAAGGAAACATGGGGAGTGCATGCTTATCATATACATTACTGCTGGATCTATACATATATACGTACACGAGTATTTGTATCTTTCATAGACGTCTTTCTTGACGTTAATTATAGAGACAATTGATTTGCCATCTTTGCTAGGTAGTTAGGCAATACATTGGTCAAGGTCACACAATAATATCATTGCTTAATCTTGTTATATTTTGTTCAGTTTTAGGAGGTTAAATAAATAAATAAAACTAACACCTCAATTTATTCTGTGGGAGTTTCCATATATGTATTAATAATAAATGAAAATATTTTGAAATTTAGTATTTGAGAGTTTCTATTCAAAGTTTTCATCTCCCACACTCTGACCTAACCCCAATGGGATTAACCAAGAATTCCGTTTAATGGATAAATAAATAAATAAATATAGAAGAAGAAGAAGAATGGGCGGTTAATGGAGAATTCTTAAACCGTGTGTGGCCGAGAGGTTCATAGAACAATTAATAAACACGCACCAAACTCACAAATTAATCACGTTTAACTAATTGCAAGGAATTAGTCAAGCACGTGACTCCCATCAACCCTTTTCCTTATAATATATAAATAGAGCACTTTGTCACATCAATTTTTGTACCAAAACGTTCCACTACACAGCTACCTTAACTAGCATCTATCTCAACAGCCAAAGACACCAGCACCAGATAGCCGGGGCAAATTCTTCCATTTTATAGCGGAGAAATGGTGACCGTTGAGGAAATCCGTAAGGCTCAACGGGCTGAGGGCCCTGCCACCATCATGGCAATCGGAACGGCGAATCCAACAAACTGTGTCGACCAAAACACTTATCCAGATTTCTATTTCCGTGTCACTAACAGTGAGCACAAGACCGAGCTCAAGGAGAAATTCAAGCGCATGTGTGAGTACCCTTTATTTCGTTTTCACATATTAATATGATTTTCCAGGGTTTAAATCAATGTGAGAATCTGTTTCCAGCAAATTAAATTGGGTACCACAACAGAGTTTCTATTTTTTTTAATTGATAAAGTATTAAGTCGTTATAAATACCAACCATATACGTAGGATTTAGCTGCAATTTTAACTCGCCAAATGTATTAAAAACTCATATATATATATATATATATATATATATAACTAGATTAAAGATATATAAGATCACCATTTTCATTAGTTCAATTTCTTGTTTTGTTGCCTATAAAGGAATGAATTAAATTGAAAATATCTTTTTTGATTGTGTGGTAAAGAAAATTGACTAAATACGGATACTTTTTGAGAAAAGAAACGAAAGATCACTTCGCTTCCCTTTATATTTCATATCAGAACAATTAATTCTGATCTTTCCTTTGTTTACATTAAATTTGCAGGTGAAAAATCCATGATTAAGAAGCGTTACATGTACTTGAACGAGGAGATCCTTAAGGAAAATCCTAACATTTGTGCTTATATGGCACCTTCATTGGATGCCAGACAAGATATGGTGGTTGTTGAAGTACCAAAGCTGGGCAAAGAGGCTGCCACTAAGGCCATCAAGGAATGGGGACAACCAAAATCCAAGATTACCCATTTGGTCTTGTGCACCACCAGTGGTGTGGATATGCCTGGTGCTGACTACCAACTCACTAAGTTATTGGGCCTCCGCCCATCCGTCAAGCGCCTCATGATGTACCAACAAGGGTGCTTCGCCGGTGGCACGGTACTCCGCCTTGCCAAGGACCTCGCGGAGAACAACAAAGGGGCCCGTGTGCTTGTTGTGTGCTCAGAGATCACTGCTGTCACCTTCCGTGGTCCGAGTGACACCCATCTTGACAGCCTTGTGGGACAAGCCTTATTTGGTGATGGTGCAGCTGCTATGATCATTGGGGCTGATCCTATTCCCGAGGTCGAAAAACCCATGTTCGAATTGGTGTCCGCAGCACAAACAATCTTACCCGATAGTGAAGGGGCCATTGATGGGCATCTTCGTGAAGTGGGACTTACGTTTCACCTCCTCAAGGATGTTCCTGGGCTTATTTCAAAGAACATTGAGAAGTCCTTAACTGAGGCATTCAAACCTCTTGGCATCTCAGATTGGAACTCTATTTTCTGGATTGCACACCCGGGTGGGCCTGCCATTCTCGATCAAGTAGAGGCCAAGTGCGGGTTGAAGCCTGAAAAACTACGCGCCACAAGGCACGTGCTTAGCGAGTACGGTAACATGTCCAGCGCATGTGTGCTGTTCATTTTGGATGAGATGAGGAGGAAGTGCGCCGCGGATGGTGTCAAGACCACCGGAGAAGGACTCGAGTGGGGAGTTCTGTTTGGGTTTGGACCCGGACTCAGTGTTGAGACCGTGGTGCTCCACAGTGTTGCTATTTAAAGTGTTCTCAAATTTTTTTTTTTTTTGGTTTGATTCTACGTTGTCGTTTCTTGATAAATTTGGTGTTGCTCACCATACTTGCAAAGCCAAACGGAATAACGTAGCAATTCTTTATTAAAATTAATGCACTATATTTATGTTAAGTCACAAATATCTTAAGTTTGCAATTATTTCGTGTTGTGTTAACTATTGCAATTAATTTAGCTGTGCAAACATATCAAGTATTCACATCAGTTACTTATCTGTGTTAACAGGTTTTAATAATCCATCTATCAGGACCTAGCAGATAGTTCATATATCACATAATACGCTTTATTTTCTTCATGAAATCATGTTTCATCGTTTGCAGGCACTTCAGGAATACTACTGAGATTTCCATTTCGATATGGAAACGTAGAGAACAAGGAGTAATATAGGATTATTGTTGTTAAAGGCAATGTGAGTGTATACATAATTATATAGCAGCTTATATTTTTTGGTACATTAGAGTTTAGATCTGCTGTCTTATTTTCCTGTCTCAAAAGTTGTCCCTTTAATATAATTTTGACAACTCATCAATTTATTCAATAATTTTTAAGATTCAATATTCTTTACGTGACTAAATTCTTAAATTCAAATAATATGAAATGATACTCCTAAGGGATAATTAATGAGCCATGATATTCAGGATAGCAGATTTCAATTCTGATATATCAACGAATAATAATTTCTAACTCGTCAATGTTAATTTATGACCTTACGCGAGTTTTTGATAACTTATCAACAAAACGGTCTGAACTGATCAGCCGTTTTTCTTGACAGCATCAAATTTAAGTTTCTAACCTTTAGTTAGGTAGTTAGGTAGGTAACGCGTCGGTCAAGGTCAAACCACAATTTTGCAAATTTTCTTCATGACATTACCCTTATTTTGTTTAGTTTCTGATGAAGTTTACCTTTTTATTAGGTCAAACAATTATTTTGCAAATTTTGCTCATGATATATATTGTTTAGTTTACGATGAAGTTATTATATTACTGAGTGGAAAGAAATTGAAGGATGAATTTTTTGAATTAAAAAAAAAAAGAAAATAATCATTTTTTTATTGGAGAGAAAATTTAAAATAAAAGAGGATGTGAGAAATTTATGGCACATTATTTTTTAATGCATTTTTATGATGTATATACTTGCTAACAATAAATATGAGCTTTTTGGTAGGTGTGAAAAGGGGAAGGAGTAGAAAGGAATGACCGGATTAGTGAAAGACTTTTAAGATTTATACACAACTGTTTGATAAAAGAGAAAAGATGATGTAGATTATTAGATCGGATAAAAGATTTTAAATCCTTAAAAATACGAACCCAATTTTGATCTCTATAATTTAGATGGATTATAAAAGAGAATTCATACCAAACACAATACTTGTAAAACTTGAGCCGCTAGAATTGAAAAATGAAACAATACTTGCAAAAAATATAAGTGCCATGAATCATTAGAAAAAATGACCAAAGACAATGCATTTGATGTACTTATGACATTTTTTTAAGGTTATTTATTTATATATATATATTTCATCCATCATGCGTCTAAATTACTGTAACACTCTTATTGTAAAATTACAAGCAAACTAAAGGCTCGAAGATTAGTATATCTAAACCTAGAATTATGCATATGCAAGATCATACACAGAAAGATATATTTTTTATGTAATAGCCTAAACTAAAAGTCAGGGTGCTTTGTTTTTTAATAAGATTGTAATGGGTGTTTACTTCCAATTAAAAAGATAGTTTATCTTGACCATCAGGATGTACTCTGCAAGTAGAAATATTGATATATTATATATTAGACTGGACTGAAAGTGTAACTGATGTAATTAATAATTTTGTTTAAATAAATAATTCACTTTGATAATCATTTATGTGATGATTTTAATCCTTAGTGGATACATGACATCATGTTTATTAGTCATGTCAAAAGTATGAAACTCTAAAGTGTGTGCTCATTAAAGTGTTAATGATATATCCACTTTAAGGCGTTATTATAGGGACATCTAGAAATTAAAACAGATCCCAGTTATTTTGTTATTGGTATCATGAAATTGTTTTAGGTATAAGGATTAATAAGTTTTTTCTAAGATGCAATTACAAGACTTTAAGAATAAAATAACTGAGAAGGTGAAATAAAACTTATCCTTAAGTTGATTCTAGATAAATTATGTCGATGTAACATTTAATGATATGTCTTGGATAATTTAATATATGATCAACAGTTCAGCTCTGAGCTTCTAGTGGAGTAACATCGAGGTTTAATATTGATAAATTAGTTTCAGGTAGTTAATTTTATATATTTTTTTTAGCTTGTATTATGTATGTTCATCAGGTCCCACTGATCTAAATAGAGAGAACCCTTATTGTTCAACAAGCAAGGTATACCGATAGCGAAACCTCTAACACCAAAAAAGACAGCAATTTCTACAGATTATTTTACTTTGTATTCATCATAAGAGAATCAATCGTGGTGAGGCTAAATTTGAATGAAGTATTTTCACCATCAACAATATCAATGGATGCGGGCTAAGTAATAAAAAGTGAACTGAATTAGGTTCGTTGCAAAGTGTAATATTCGCAGACTTTTCCAAATATATATGCACATATTTTAAATTTGGATAGTTACAGTTATCATTTTATCAATGAATAATGCTACGTGTTCCTTTCTTTAAAAAAAAAAAAAGAAATAAAAAAGAAATAATGCTAGATATATTATTAGGGGTTTTTAGTATTTTCAACAAATGAAAGACGGGAATGCTTAAAACCGAATTATTAATGGAATTACCCACACTTATTTTCATCAATTAGATTATTTAATAGTAATATTTAGCTTTTTTTTTTTTAACAAAAACTATTAGTTCATTTACAAAAATTTCTTCGAGCTAAATTCAAAAAAAAAATTTCCATAGAGAGACCAGCAACTTGATTTGAAAAAAAAAAAGTGTGAAAAAAATATCAAAGCTCAAGAGTAGTGACGATCATGTCGATACCTAAAAGCCAAGAGCAGTGATCACAATTTTGAAATATCACTAAACAATTAGTGGTCACTTTTTTTTTTTTTAATTTTTATTTTTTTGCGTTAAATATTAAGCCACATCACGTGCATCTATCAAAACTACTCAAAAAATGGGATTTTTAAACCAACAAAAATCTTTGGTACATAAAAATATACAGTTCGATATTATGGCGTTCAGGGCATATCATTTTCTAAAAAAATAAAATAAAATAAAAATAAAAAATTTCAAGTATCTTGCTCTCATTTCAATTTTATTTTCTTGTCATTATAATGTCCCAAATCTTTACAAAATTACTATTATTTTATTTCTTCTTAATGATTTAGAAAGGTGAATTTTGCGGATCCTAAATTAATTTAGAAAAAGGTATAACCATTTGATCCTCAATATAATTTTATATTTTTCTGCATTAATTAAATTTCTGATTGCAAAGAAGGTTTAGGATCAGATTTTCCATTAAAAATTCGGACGAAAAATTCAAGTTGCGATCATGATCAAATAATTTTAAAAGAAATAAACAAAACTCGCCAATCTTGACCATTCAAATTTCGTATAAAAATGAAAAAGAGTCAAGAAAGACCACTACCCGGGCAAGTTGACTCACAATTCCTCTCTTTGTTTGGTAAGTAAGCACCACTATATACATACAAATATCTATATACATATGTGTATACATATAATACACATAAACCTTATGGAGTGCATAATTCAAAAGAAGAATACATGCACCAAACTAGTTCGAACTTGAGAGGGTTAAGCTATTTGCTTGGAATTTGTCAAAGCACGTGACTCCCATCTACCCTTGTCGCGATGCTATAAATATATCACATTTCCACATCGAGTTTCGTACCAATTCATTTTACTACAAACTAAAGCTTATTCTAGCTAACAGCAGCTCCATATCTGCAGCCAAACACCAACACCGGATCGCCGCGGAAGAATTCTTTGATTTTACAATAGAAAAATGGTGAATGTTGAGGAAATCCGCAAGGCTCAACGGGCTGAGGGTCCTGCCACAATTATGGCGATCGGGACGGCAAATCCATCCAACTGTGTCGACCAAAGTACCTATCCGGATTTTTACTTCCGTGTCACTAATAGTGAGCATAAGACCGAACTCAAGGAGAAATTCAAGCGAATGTGTGAGTATTATTTTGCTTCTTCTTTTTTTTTTTTTCACATTTCATTATGGTTTTTTAATGATCCAAATTTGTATCATGTGAATTTGTTGGCATAGATTCCAAAAAATTGGATACCACAGAAGTGATAGATGACTTAAATAATGATTTGATTAGAAAAATTCAGTTGCTGATTTCTCTTTGTTTAAATTAACAGGTGAAAAATCCATGATAAAAAAGCGTTACATGTATTTGAATGAAGAGATCCTCAAGGAAAATCCCAACATTTGTGCTTAGATGGCACCTTCATTGGACGCGAGACAAGACATGGTAGTGGTAGAAGTACCCAGGTTGGGCAAAGAGGCTGCCACCAAGGCCATCAAGGAATGGGGCCAACCGAAGTCCAAGATTACCCACTTGGTGTTTTGCACCACCAGTGGTGTGGATATGCCCGGAGCTGACTACCAACTTACTAAGCTATTAGGCCTCCGCCCATCGGTCAAGCGGCTCATGATGTACCAACAAGGGTGCTTCGCCGGTGGCACGGTACTCC
This sequence comes from Ficus hirta, assembly GCA_038430175.1. Lineage (NCBI taxonomy): Eukaryota > Viridiplantae > Streptophyta > Magnoliopsida > Rosales > Moraceae > Ficus > Ficus hirta. Next base: position 7,438,902 of record CM076593.1, on the reverse strand, counting down.
GCCTTGCCAAGGACCTCGCGGAGAACAACAAAGGGGCCCGTGTGCTTGTTGTGTGCTCAGAGATCACTGCTGTTACCTTCCGTGGTCCGAGTGACACCCATCTTGACAGCCTTGTGGGACAAGCCTTATTTGGTGATGGTGCAGCTGCTATGATCATTGGGGCTGATCCTACTCCCGACGTCGAAAAACCCCTGTTCGAATTGGTGTCCGCAGCACAAACAATCTTACCCGATAGTGAAGGGGCCATTGATGGGCATCTTCGTGAAGTGGGACTTACATTTCACCTCCTCAAGGATGTTCCTGGGCTTATTTCAAAGAACATTGAGAAGTCCTTAACTGAGGCATTCAAACCTCTTGGCATCTCAGATTGGAACTCTATTTTCTGGATTGCACACCCGGGTGGGCCTGCCATTCTCGATCAAGTAGAGGCCAAGTGCGGGTTGAAGCCTGAAAAACTACGCGCCACAAGGCACGTGCTTAGCGAGTACGGTAACATGTCCAGCGCATGTGTGCTGTTCATTTTGGATGAGATGAGGAGGAAGTGCGCCGCGGATGGCGTCAAGACCACCGGAGAAGGACTCGAGTGGGGAGTTCTGTTTGGGTTTGGACCCGGACTCAGTGTTGAGACCGTGGTGCTCCACAGTGTTGCTATTTAAAGTGTTCTCAAAATTTTTTTTTTTTTTGGTTTGATTCTATGTTGTCGTTTCTTGATAAATTTGGTGTTGCTCACCATACTTGCAAAGCCAAACGGAATAACGTAGCAATTCTTTATTAAAATTAATGCACTATATTTATGTTAAGTCACAAATATCTTAAGTTTGCAATTATTTCGTGTTGTGTTAACTATTGCAATTAATTTAGCTGTGCAAACATATCAAGTATTCACATCAGTTACTTATCTGTGTTAACAGGTTTTAATAATCGATCTATCAGGACCTAGCAGATAGTTCATATATCACATAATACGCTTTATTTTCTTCATGAAATCATGTTTCATCGTTTGCAGGCACTTCAGGAATACTACTGAGATTTCCATTTCGATATGGAAACGTAAAGAACAAGGAGTAATATAGGATTATTGTTGTTAAAGGCAATGTGAGTGTATACATATTTATATAGCTGCTTATATTTTTTGGTACATTAGAGTCTAGATCTGCTGTCTTATTTTCCTGTCTCAAAAGTTCTCCCTTTAATATAATTTTGACAACTCATCAATTTATTCAATAATTTTTAATATTCAACATTCTTTACGTGACTAAATTAATTCAAATAATATGAAATGATATTCTTAAGGGACAATTAATGAGCCATGAAATTTGGGATAGCAGATTTCAATTCTGATACATAAACGAACAATAATTTCTAACTCGTCAATGTTAATTTATGACCTTACGCGAGTTTTTGATAACTTATCAACAAAACGGTCTGAACTGATCAGCCGTTTTTCTTGACAGCATCAAATTTAAGTTTCTAACCTTTAGTTAGGTAGTTATGTAGGTAACGCGTCGGTCAAGGTCAAACCACAATTTTGCAAATTTTCTTCATGACATTACCATTATTTTGTTTAGTTTCTGATGAAGTTTACCTTTTTATTAGGTCAAACAATTATTTTGCAAATTTTGCTCGTGATATATATTGTTTAGTTTACGATGAAGTTATTATATTACTGAGTGGAAAGAAATTGAAGGATGAATTTTTGGAATAAAAAAAAAAGAAAATAATCATTTATTTATTGGAGAGAAAATTTAAAATAAAAGAGGATGTGAGAAATTTATGGCACATTATTTTTTAATGCATTTTTATGATGTATATACTTGCTAACAATAAAGATGAGCTTTTTGGTAGGTGTGAAAAGGGGTAGGAGTAGAAAGGGATGACAGGATTAGTGAAAGACTTTTAAGATTTATACACAACTGTTTGATAAAAGAGAAAAGTTGATATAGATTATTAGATCGGATAAAAAATTTTAAATCCTTAAAAATACGAACCCAATTTTGATCTCTATAATTTAGATGGATTATAAAAGGGAATTCATACCAAACACAATACTTGTAAAACTTGAGCCGCTAGAATTGAAAAATGAAACAATACTTGCAAAAAATATAAGTGCCATGAATCATTAGAAAAAATGACCAAAGACAACTGCATTTGATGTACTTATGACATTTTTTTAAGGTTATTTATTTATATATATATTTCATCCATCATGCGTGTTAATTACTGTAACACTCTTATTGTAAAATTACAAGCAATCTAAAGGCTCGAAGATTAGTATATCTAAACCTAGAATTATGCATATGCAAGATCATACACAGAAAGATATATTTTTTATGTAATAGCCTAAACTAAAAGTCAGGGTGCTTTGTTTTTTAATAAGATTGTAATGGGTGTTTACTTCCAATTAAAAAGATAGTTTATCTTGACCATCAGGGTGTGCTCTGCAAGTAGAAATATTGATATACTATATATTAGACTGGACTGAAAGTGTAACTGATGTAATTAATAATTTTATTTAAATAAATAATTCACTTTGATAATCATTTATGTGATGATTTTAATCCTTAGTGGATACATGACATCATGTTTATTAGTCATGTCAAAAGTATGAAACTCTAAAGTGTGTGCTCATTAAAGTGTTAAACTTTAAGGCGTTATCATAGGGACATCTAGAAATTAAAACAGATCCCAGTTATTTTGTTATTGGTATCATGAAATTGTTTTAGGTATAAGGATTAATAAGTTTTTTCTAAGATGCAATTACAAGACTTTAAGAATAAAATAACTGAGAAGGTGAAATAAAACTTATCCTTAAGTTGATTCTAGATAAATTATGTCGATGTAACATTTAATGATATGTCTTGGATAATTTAATATATGATCAACAGTTCAGCTCTGAGCTTCTAGTGGAGTAGCATCGAGGTTTAATATTGATAAATTAGTTTCAGGTAGTTAATTTTATATATATTTTTTAGCTTGTATTATGTATGTTCATCAGGTCCCACTGATCTAAATAGAGAGAACCCTTATTGTTCAACAAGCAAGGTATACCGATAGCGAAACCTCTAACACCAAAAAAGACAGCAATTTCTACAGATTATTTTACTTTGTATTCATCATAAGAGAATCAATCGTGGTGAGGCTAAATTTGAATGAAGTATTTTCACCATCAACAATATCAATGGATGCGGGCTAAGTAATAAAAAGTGAACTGAATTAGCTTCGTTGCAAAGTGTAATATTCGCAGACTTTTCCAAATATATATGCACATATTTTAAATTTGGATAGTTACAGTTATCATTTTATCAATGAATAATGCTACGTGTTCCTTTCTTTAAAAAAAAAAAAAAGAAATAAAAAAGAAATAATGCTAGATATATTATTAGGGGTTTTTAGTATTTTCAACAAATGAAAGACGGGAATGCTTAAAACCGAATTATTAATGGAATTACCCACACTTATTTTCATCAATTAGATTATTTAATAGTAATATTTAGCTTTTTTTTTTTTTAACAAAAACTATTAGTTCATTTACAAAAATTTCTTCGAGCTAAATTCAAAAAAAAATTTTCCATAGAGAGACCAGCAACTTGATTTGAAAAAAAAAAAGTGTGAAAAAAATATCAAAGCTCAAGAGTAGTGACGATCATGTCGATACCTAAAAGCCAAGAGCAGTGATCACAATTTTGAAATATCACTAAACAATTAGTGGTCACCTTTTTTTTTTTTTTTTTTTTTTTTTTTTTTTTGCGTTAAATATTAAGCCACATCACGTGCATCTATCAAAACTACTCAAAAAATGGGATTTTTAAACCAACAAAAATCTTTGGTACATAAAAATATACAGTTCCATATTATGGCGTTCAGGGCATATCATTTTCTAAAAAAATAAAATAAAATAAAAATAAAAAATTTCAAGTATCTTGCTCTCATTTCAATTTTATTTTCTTGTCATTATAATGTCCCAAATCTTTACAAAATTACTATTATTTTATTTCTGCTTAATGATTTAGAAAGGTGAATTTTGCGGATCCTAAATTAATTTAGAAAAAGGTATAACCTCCTCAATATAATTTTATATTTTTCTGCATTAATTAAATTTCTGATTGCAAAGAAGGTTTAGGATCAGATTTTCCATTAAAAATTCGGACGAAAAATTCAAGTTGCGATCATGATCAAATAATTTTAAAAGAAATAAACAAAACTCGCCAATCTTGACCATTCAAATTTCGTATAAAAATGAAAAAGAGTCAAGAAAGACCACTACCCGGGCAAGTTGACTCACAATTCCTCTCTTTGTTTGGTAAGTAAGCACCACTATATACATACAAATATCTATATACATATGTGTATACATATAATACACATAAACCTTATGGAGTGCATAATTCAAAAGAAGAATACATGCACCAAACTAGTTCGAACTTGAGAGGGTTAAGCTATTTGCTTGGAATTTGTCAAAGCACGTGACTCCCATCTACCCTTGTCGCGATGCTATAAATATATCACATTTCCACATCGAGTTTCGTACCAATTCATTTTACTACAAACTAAAGCTTATTCTAGCTAACAGCAGCTCCATATCTGCAGCCAAACACCAACACCGGATCGCCGCGGAAGAATTCTTTGATTTTACAATAGAAAAATGGTGAATGTTGAGGAAATCCGCAAGGCTCAACGGGCTGAGGGTCCTGCCACAATTATGGCGATCGGGACGGCAAATCCATCCAACTGTGTCGACCAAAGTACCTATCCGGATTTTTACTTCCGTGTCACTAATAGTGAGCATAAGACCGAACTCAAGGAGAAATTCAAGCGAATGTGTGAGTATTATTTTGCTTCTTCTTTTTTTTTTTTTCACATTTCATTATGGTTTTTTAATGATCCAAATTTGTATCATGTGAATTTGTTGGCATAGATTCCAAAAAATTGGATACCACAGAAGTGATAGATGACTTAAATAATGATTTGATTAGAAAAATTCAGTTGCTGATTTCTCTTTGTTTAAATTAATAGGTGAAAAATCCATGATAAAAAAGCGTTACATGTATTTGAATGAAGAGATCCTCAAGGAAAATCCCAACATTTGTGCTTACATGGCACCTTCATTGGACGCGAGACAAGACATGGTAGTGGTAGAAGTACCCAGGTTGGGCAAAGAGGCTGCCACCAAGGCCATCAAGGAATGGGGCCAACCGAAGTCCAAGATTACCCACTTGGTGTTTTGCACCACCAGTGGTGTGGATATGCCCGGAGCTGACTACCAACTTACTAAGCTATTAGGCCTCCGCCCATCGGTCAAGCGGCTCATGATGTACCAACAAGGGTGCTTCGCCGGTGGCACGGTACTCCGCCTTGCCAAGGACCTCGCGGAGAACAACAAAGGGGCCCGTGTGCTTGTTGTGTGCTCAGAGATCACTGCTGTTACCTTCCGTGGTCCGAGTGACACCCATCTTGACAGCCTTGTGGGACAAGCCTTATTTGGTGATGGTGCAGCTGCTATGATCATTGGGGCTGATCCTACTCCCGACGTCGAAAAACCCCTGTTCGAATTGGTGTCCGCAGCACAAACAATCTTACCCGATAGTGAAGGGGCCATTGATGGGCATCTTCGTGAAGTGGGACTTACATTTCACCTCCTCAAGGATGTTCCTGGGCTTATTTCAAAGAACATTGAGAAGTCCTTAACTGAGGCATTCAAACCTCTTGGCATCTCAGATTGGAACTCTATTTTCTGGATTGCACACCCGGGTGGGCCTGCCATTCTCGATCAAGTAGAGGCCAAGTGCGGGTTGAAGCCTGAAAAACTACGCGCCACAAGGCACGTGCTTAGCGAGTACGGTAACATGTCCAGCGCATGTGTGCTGTTCATTTTGGATGAGATGAGGAGGAAGTGCGCCGCGGATGGCGTCAAGACCACCGGAGAAGGACTCGAGTGGGGAGTTCTGTTTGGGTTTGGACCCGGACTCAGTGTTGAGACCGTGGTGCTCCACAGTGTTGCTATTTAAAGTGTTCTCAAAATTTTTTTTTTTTTTGGTTTGATTCTATGTTGTCGTTTCTTGATAAATTTGGTGTTGCTCACCATACTTGCAAAGCCAAACGGAATAACGTAGCAATTCTTTATTAAAATTAATGCACTATATTTATGTTAAGTCACAAATATCTTAAGTTTGCAATTATTTCGTGTTGTGTTAACTATTGCAATTAATTTAGCTGTGCAAACATATCAAGTATTCACATCAGTTACTTATCTGTGTTAACAGGTTTTAATAATCGATCTATCAGGACCTAGCAGATAGTTCATATATCACATAATACGCTTTATTTTCTTCATGAAATCATGTTTCATCGTTTGCAGGCACTTCAGGAATACTACTGAGATTTCCATTTCGATATGGAAACGTAAAGAACAAGGAGTAATATAGGATTATTGTTGTTAAAGGCAATGTGAGTGTATACATATTTATATAGCTGCTTATATTTTTTGGTACATTAGAGTCTAGATCTGCTGTCTTATTTTCCTGTCTCAAAGGTTCTCCCTTTAATATAATTTTGACAACTCATCAATTTATTCAATAATTTTTAATATTCAACATTCTTTACGTGACTAAATTAATTCAAATAATATGAAATGATATTCTTAAGGGACAATTAATGAGCCATGAAATTTGGGATAGCAGATTTCAATTCTGATACATAAACGAACAATAATTTCTAACTCGTCAATGTTAATTTATGACCTTACGCGAGTTTTTGATAACTTATCAACAAAACGGTCTGAACTGATCAGCCGTTTTTCTTGACAGCATCAAATTTAAGTTTCTAACCTTTAGTTAGGTAGTTATGTAGGTAACGCGTCGGTCAAGGTCAAACCACAATTTTGCAAATTTTCTTCATGACATTACCATTATTTTGTTTAGTTTCTGATGAAGTTTACCTTTTTATTAGGTCAAACAATTATTTTGCAAATTTTGCTCGTGATATATATTGTTTAGTTTACGATGAAGTTATTATATTACTGAGTGGAAAGAAATTGAAGGATGAATTTTTGGAATAAAAAAAAAAGAAAATAATCATTTATTTATTGGAGAGAAAATTTAAAATAAAAGAGGATGTGAGAAATTTATGGCACATTATTTTTTAATGCATTTTTATGATGTATATACTTGCTAACAATAAAGATGAGCTTTTTGGTAGGTGTGAAAAGGGGTAGGAGTAGAAAGGGATGACAGGATTAGTGAAAGACTTTTAAGATTTATACACAACTGTTTGATAAAAGAGAAAAGTTGATATAGATTATTAGATCGGATAAAAAATTTTAAATCCTTAAAAATACGAACCCAATTTTGATCTCTATAATTTAGATGGATTATAAAAGGGAATTCATACCAAACACAATACTTGTAAAACTTGAGCCGCTAGAATTGAAAAATGAAACAATACTTGCAAAAAATATAAGTGCCATGAATCATTAGAAAAAATGACCAAAGACAACTGCATTTGATGTACTTATGACATTTTTTTAAGGTTATTTATTTATATATATTTCATCCATCATGCGTGTTAATTACTGTAACACTCTTATTGTAAAATTACAAGCAATCTAAAGGCTCGAAGATTAGTATATCTAAACCTAGAATTATGCATATGCAAGATCATACACAGAAAGATATATTTTTTATGTAATAGCCTAAACTAAAAGTCAGGGTGCTTTGTTTTTTAATAAGATTGTAATGGGTGTTTACTTCCAATTAAAAAGATAGTTTATCTTGACCATCAGGGTGTGCTCTGCAAGTAGAAATATTGATATACTATATATTAGACTGGACTGAAAGTGTAACTGATGTAATTAATAATTTTATTTAAATAAATAATTCACTTTGATAATCATTTATGTGATGATTTTAATCCTTAGTGGATACATGACATCATGTTTATTAGTCATGTCAAAAGTATGAAACTCTAAAGTGTGTGCTCATTAAAGTGTTAAACTTTAAGGCGTTATCATAGGGACATCTAGAAATTAAAACAGATCCCAGTTATTTTGTTATTGGTATCATGAAATTGTTTTAGGTATAAGGATTAATAAGTTTTTTCTAAGATGCAATTACAAGACTTTAAGAATAAAATAACTGAGAAGGTGAAATAAAACTTATCCTTAAGTTGATTCTAGATAAATTATGTCGATGTAACATTTAATGATATGTCTTGGATAATTTAATATATGATCAACAGTTCAGCTCTGAGCTTCTAGTGGAGTAGCATCGAGGTTTAATATTGATAAATTAGTTTCAGGTAGTTAATTTTATATATATTTTTTAGCTTGTATTATGTATGTTCATCAGGTCCCACTGATCTAAATAGAGAGAACCCTTATTGTTCAACAAGCAAGGTATACCGATAGCGAAACCTCTAACACCAAAAAAGACAGCAATTTCTACAGATTATTTTACTTTGTATTCATCATAAGAGAATCAATCGTGGTGAGGCTAAATTTGAATGAAGTATTTTCACCATCAACAATATCAATGGATGCGGGCTAAGTAATAAAAAGTGAACTGAATTAGCTTCGTTGCAAAGTGTAATATTCGCAGACTTTTCCAAATATATATGCACATATTTTAAATTTGGATAGTTACAGTTATCATTTTATCAATGAATAATGCTACGTGTTCCTTTCTTTAAAAAAAAAAAAAAGAAATAAAAAAGAAATAATGCTAGATATATTATTAGGGGTTTTTAGTATTTTCAACAAATGAAAGACGGGAATGCTTAAAACCGAATTATTAATGGAATTACCCACACTTATTTTCATCAATTAGATTATTTAATAGTAATATTTAGCTTTTTTTTTTTTTAACAAAAACTATTAGTTCATTTACAAAAATTTCTTCGAGCTAAATTCAAAAAAAAATTTTCCATAGAGAGACCAGCAACTTGATTTGAAAAAAAAAAAGTGTGAAAAAAATATCAAAGCTCAAGAGTAGTGACGATCATGTCGATACCTAAAAGCCAAGAGCAGTGATCACAATTTTGAAATATCACTAAACAATTAGTGGTCACCTTTTTTTTTTTTTTTTTTTTTTTTTGCGTTAAATATTAAGCCACATCACGTGCATCTATCAAAACTACTCAAAAAATGGGATTTTTAAACCAACAAAAATCTTTGGTACATAAAAATATACAGTTCCATATTATGGCGTTCAGGGCATATCATTTTCTAAAAAAATAAAATAAAATAAAAATAAAAAATTTCAAGTATCTTGCTCTCATTTCAATTTTATTTTCTTGTCATTATAATGTCCCAAATCTTTACAAAATTACTATTATTTTATTTCTGCTTAATGATTTAGAAAGGTGAATTTTGCGGATCCTAAATTAATTTAGAAAAAGGTATAACCTCCTCAATATAATTTTATATTTTTCTGCATTAATTAAATTTCTGATTGCAAAGAAGGTTTAGGATCAGATTTTCCATTAAAAATTCGGACGAAAAATTCAAGTTGCGATCATGATCAAATAATTTTAAAAGAAATAAACAAAACTCGCCAATCTTGACCATTCAAATTTCGTATAAAAATGAAAAAGAGTCAAGAAAGACCACTACCCGGGCAAGTTGACTCACAATTCCTCTCTTTGTTTGGTAAGTAAGCACCACTATATACATACAAATATCTATATACATATGTGTATACATATAATACACATAAACCTTATGGAGTGCATAATTCAAAAGAAGAATACATGCACCAAACTAGTTCGAACTTGAGAGGGTTAAGCTATTTGCTTGGAATTTGTCAAAGCACGTGACTCCCATCTACCCTTGTCGCGATGCTATAAATATATCACATTTCCACATCGAGTTTCGTACCAATTCATTTTACTACAAACTAAAGCTTATTCTAGCTAACAGCAGCTCCATATCTGCAGCGAAACACCAACACCGGATCGCCGCGGAAGAATTCTTTGATTTTACAATAGAAAAATGGTGAATGTTGAGGAAATCCGCAAGGCTCAACGGGCTGAGGGTCCTGCCACAATTATGGCGATCGGGACGGCAAATCCATCCAACTGTGTCGACCAAAGTACCTATCCGGATTTTTACTTCCGTGTCACTAATAGTGAGCATAAGACCGAACTCAAGGAGAAATTCAAGCGAATGTGTGAGTATTATTTTGCTTCTTCTTTTTTTTTTTTTCACATTTCATTATGGTTTTTTAATGATCCAAATTTGTATCATGTGAATTTGTTGGCATAGATTCCAAAAAATTGGATACCACAGAAGTGATAGATGACTTAAATAATGATTTGATTAGAAAAATTCAGTTGCTGATTTCTCTTTGTTTAAATTAATAGGTGAAAAATCCATGATAAAAAAGCGTTACATGTATTTGAATGAAGAGATCCTCAAGGAAAATCCCAACATTTGTGCTTACATGGCACCTTCATTGGACGCGAGACAAGACATGGTAGTGGTAGAAGTACCCAGGTTGGGCAAAGAGGCTGCCACCAAGGCCATCAAGGAATGGGGCCAACCGAAGTCCAAGATTACCCACTTGGTGTTTTGCACCACCAGTGGTGTGGATATGCCCGGAGCTGACTACCAACTTACTAAGCTATTAGGCCTCCGCCCATCGGTCAAGCGGCTCATGATGTACCAACAAGGGTGCTTCGCCGGTGGCACGGTACTCCGCCTTGCCAAGGACCTCGCGGAGAACAACAAAGGGGCCCGTGTGCTTGTTGTGTGCTCAGAGATCACTGCTGTTACCTTCCGTGGTCCGAGTGACACCCATCTTGACAGCCTTGTGGGACAAGCCTTATTTGGTGATGGTGCAGCTGCTATGATCATTGGGGCTGATCCTACTCCCGACGTCGAAAAACCCCTGTTCGAATTGGTGTCCGCAGCACAAACAATCTTACCCGATAGTGAAGGGGCCATTGATGGGCATCTTCGTGAAGTGGGACTTACATTTCACCTCCTCAAGGATGTTCCTGGGCTTATTTCAAAGAACATTGAGAAGTCCTTAACTGAGGCATTCAAACCTCTTGGCATCTCAGATTGGAACTCTATTTTCTGGATTGCACACCCGGGTGGGCCTGCCATTCTCGATCAAGTAGAGGCCAAGTGCGGGTTGAAGCCTGAAAAACTACGCGCCACAAGGCACGTGCTTAGCGAGTACGGTAACATGTCCAGCGCATGTGTGCTGTTCATTTTGGATGAGATGAGGAGGAAGTGCGCCGCGGATGGCGTCAAGACCACCGGAGAAGGACTCGAGTGGGGAGTTCTGTTTGGGTTTGGACCCGGACTCAGTGTTGAGACCGTGGTGCTCCACAGTGTTGCTATTTAAAGTGTTCTCAAAATTTTTTTTTTTTTTGGTTTGATTCTATGTTGTCGTTTCTTGATAAATTTGGTGTTGCTCACCATACTTGCAAAGCCAAACGGAATAACGTAGCAATTCTTTATTAAAATTAATGCACTATATTTATGTTAAGTCACAAATATCTTAAGTTTGCAATTATTTCGTGTTGTGTTAACTATTGCAATTAATTTAGCTGTGCAAACATATCAAGTATTCACATCAGTTACTTATCTGTGTTAACAGGTTTTAATAATCGATCTATCAGGACCTAGCAGATAGTTCATATATCACATAATACGCTTTATTTTCTTCATGAAATCATGTTTCATCGTTTGCAGGCACTTCAGGAATACTACTGAGATTTCCATTTCGATATGGAAACGTAAAGAACAAGGAGTAATATAGGATTATTGTTGTTAAAGGCAATGTGAGTGTATACATATTTATATAGCTGCTTATATTTTTTGGTACATTAGAGTCTAGATCTGCTGTCTTATTTTCCTGTCTCAAAAGTTCTCCCTTTAATATAATTTTGACAACTCATCAATTTATTCAATAATTTTTAATATTCAACATTCTTTACGTGACTAAATTAATTCAAATAATATGAAATGATATTCTTAAGGGACAATTAATGAGCCATGAAATTTGGGATAGCAGATTTCAATTCTGATACATAAACGAACAATAATTTCTAACTCGTCAATGTTAATTTATGACCTTACGCGAGTTTTTGATAACTTATCAACAAAACGGTCTGAACTGATCAGCCGTTTTTCTTGACAGCATCAAATTTAAGTTTCTAACCTTTAGTTAGGTAGTTATGTAGGTAACGCGTCGGTCAAGGTCAAACCACAATTTTGCAAATTTTCTTCATGACATTACCATTATTTTGTTTAGTTTCTGATGAAGTTTACCTTTTTATTAGGTCAAACAATTATTTTGCAAATTTTGCTCGTGATATATATTGTTTAGTTTACGATGAAGTTATTATATTACTGAGTGGAAAGAAATTGAAGGATGAATTTTTGGAATAAAAAAAAAAGAAAATAATCATTTATTTATTGGAGAGAAAATTTAAAATAAAAGAGGATGTGAGAAATTTATGGCACATTATTTTTTAATGCATTTTTATGATGTATATACTTGCTAACAATAAAGATGAGCTTTTTGGTAGGTGTGAAAAGGGGTAGGAGTAGAAAGGGATGACAGGATTAGTGAAAGACTTTTAAGATTTATACACAACTGTTTGATAAAAGAGAAAAGTTGATATAGATTATTAGATCGGATAAAAAATTTTAAATCCTTAAAAATACGAACCCAATTTTGATCTCTATAATTTAGATGGATTATAAAAGGGAATTCATACCAAACACAATACTTGTAAAACTTGAGCCGCTAGAATTGAAAAATGAAACAATACTTGCAAAAAATATAAGTGCCATGAATCATTAGAAAAAATGACCAAAGACAACTGCATTTGATGTACTTATGACATTTTTTTAAGGTTATTTATTTATATATATATTTCATCCATCATGCGTGTTAATTACTGTAACACTCTTATTGTAAAATTACAAGCAATCTAAAGGCTCGAAGATTAGTATATCTAAACCTAGAATTATGCATATGCAAGATCATACACAGAAAGATATATTTTTTATGTAATAGCCTAAACTAAAAGTCAGGGTGCTTTGTTTTTTAATAAGATTGTAATGGGTGTTTACTTCCAATTAAAAAGATAGTTTATCTTGACCATCAGGGTGTGCTCTGCAAGTAGAAATATTGATATACTATATATTAGACTGGACTGAAAGTGTAACTGATGTAATTAATAATTTTATTTAAATAAATAATTCACTTTGATAATCATTTATGTGATGATTTTAATCCTTAGTGGATACATGACATCATGTTTATTAGTCATGTCAAAAGTATGAAACTCTAAAGTGTGTGCTCATTAAAGTGTTAAACTTTAAGGCGTTATCATAGGGACATCTAGAAATTAAAACAGATCCCAGTTATTTTGTTATTGGTATCATGAAATTGTTTTAGGTATAAGGATTAATAAGTTTTTTCTAAGATGCAATTACAAGACTTTAAGAATAAAATAACTGAGAAGGTGAAATAAAACTTATCCTTAAGTTGATTCTAGATAAATTATGTCGATGTAACATTTAATGATATGTCTTGGATAATTTAATATATGATCAACAGTTCAGCTCTGAGCTTCTAGTGGAGTAGCATCGAGGTTTAATATTGATAAATTAGTTTCAGGTAGTTAATTTTATATATATTTTTTAGCTTGTATTATGTATGTTCATCAGGTCCCACTGATCTAAATAGAGAGAACCCTTATTGTTCAACAAGCAAGGTATACCGATAGCGAAACCTCTAACACCAAAAAAGACAGCAATTTCTACAGATTATTTTACTTTGTATTCATCATAAGAGAATCAATCGTGGTGAGGCTAAATTTGAATGAAGTATTTTCACCATCAACAATATCAATGGATGCGGGCTAAGTAATAAAAAGTGAACTGAATTAGCTTCGTTGCAAAGTGTAATATTCGCAGACTTTTCCAAATATATATGCACATATTTTAAATTTGGATAGTTACAGTTATCATTTTATCAATGAATAATGCTACGTGTTCCTTTCTTTAAAAAAAAAAAAAAAGAAATAAAAAAGAAATAATGCTAGATATATTATTAGGGGTTTTTAGTATTTTCAACAAATGAAAGACGGGAATGCTTAAAACCGAATTATTAATGGAATTACCCACACTTATTTTCATCAATTAGATTATTTAATAGTAATATTTAGCTTTTTTTTTTTTTAACAAAAACTATTAGTTCATTTACAAAAATTTCTTCGAGCTAAATTCAAAAAAAAAATTTCCATAGAGAGACCAGCAACTTGATTTGAAAAAAAAAAAGTGTGAAAAAAATATCAAAGCTCAAGAGTAGTGACGATCATGTCGATACCTAAAAGCCAAGAGCAGTGATCACAATTTTGAAATATCACTAAACAATTAGTGGTCACCTTTTTTTTTTTTTTTTTTTTTTTTTTTTGCGTTAAATATTAAGCCACATCACGTGCATCTATCAAAACTACTCAAAAAATGGGATTTTTAAACCAACAAAAATCTTTGGTACATAAAAATATACAGTTCCATATTATGGCGTTCAGGGCATATCATTTTCTAAAAAAATAAAATAAAATAAAAATAAAAAATTTCAAGTATCTTGCTCTCATTTCAATTTTATTTTCTTGTCATTATAATGTCCCAAATCTTTACAAAATTACTATTATTTTATTTCTGCTTAATGATTTAGAAAGGTGAATTTTGCGGATCCTAAATTAATTTAGAAAAAGGTATAACCTCCTCAATATAATTTTATATTTTTCTGCATTAATTAAATTTCTGATTGCAAAGAAGGTTTAGGATCAGATTTTCCATTAAAAATTCGGACGAAAAATTCAAGTTGCGATCATGATCAAATAATTTTAAAAGAAATAAACAAAACTCGCCAATCTTGACCATTCAAATTTCGTATAAAAATGAAAAAGAGTCAAGAAAGACCACTACCCGGGCAAGTTGACTCACAATTCCTCTCTTTGTTTGGTAAGTAAGCACCACTATATACATACAAATATCTATATACATATGTGTATACATATAATACACATAAACCTTATGGAGTGCATAATTCAAAAGAAGAATACATGCACCAAACTAGTTCGAACTTGAGAGGGTTAAGCTATTTGCTTGGAATTTGTCAAAGCACGTGACTCCCATCTACCCTTGTCGCGATGCTATAAATATATCACATTTCCACATCGAGTTTCGTACCAATTCATTTTACTACAAACTAAAGCTTATTCTAGCTAACAGCAGCTCCATATCTGCAGCGAAACACCAACACCGGATCGCCGCGGAAGAATTCTTTGATTTTACAATAGAAAAATGGTGAATGTTGAGGAAATCCGCAAGGCTCAACGGGCTGAGGGTCCTGCCACAATTATGGCGATCGGGACGGCAAATCCATCCAACTGTGTCGACCAAAGTACCTATCCGGATTTTTACTTCCGTGTCACTAATAGTGAGCATAAGACCGAACTCAAGGAGAAATTCAAGCGAATGTGTGAGTATTATTTTGCTTCTTCTTTTTTTTTTTTTCACATTTCATTATGGTTTTTTAATGATCCAAATTTGTATCATGTGAATTTGTTGGCATAGATTCCAAAAAATTGGATACCACAGAAGTGATAGATGACTTAAATAATGATTTGATTAGAAAAATTCAGTTGCTGATTTCTCTTTGTTTAAATTAACAGGTGAAAAATCCATGATAAAAAAGCGTTACATGTATTTGAATGAAGAGATCCTCAAGGAAAATCCCAACATTTGTGCTTACATGGCACCTTCATTGGACGCGAGACAAGACATGGTAGTGGTAGAAGTACCCAGGTTGGGCAAAGAGGCTGCCACCAAGGCCATCAAGGAATGGGGCCAACCGAAGTCCAAGATTACCCACTTGGTGTTTTGCACCACCAGTGGTGTGGATATGCCCGGAGCTGACTACCAACTTACTAAGCTATTAGGCCTCCGCCCATCGGTCAAGCGGCTCATGATGTACCAACAAGGGTGCTTCGCCGGTGGCACGGTACTCCGCCTTGCCAAGGACCTCGCGGAGAACAACAAAGGGGCCCGTGTGCTTGTTGTGTGCTCAGAGATCACTGCTGTTACCTTCCGTGGTCCGAGTGACACCCATCTTGACAGCCTTGTGGGACAAGCCTTATTTGGTGATGGTGCAGCTGCTATGATCATTGGGGCTGATCCTACTCCCGACGTCGAAAAACCCCTGTTCGAATTGGTGTCCGCAGCACAAACAATCTTACCCGATAGTGAAGGGGCCATTGATGGGCATCTTCGTGAAGTGGGACTTACATTTCACCTCCTCAAGGATGTTCCTGGGCTTATTTCAAAGAACATTGAGAAGTCCTTAACTGAGGCATTCAAACCTCTTGGCATCTCAGATTGGAACTCTATTTTCTGGATTGCACACCCGGGTGGGCCTGCCATTCTCGATCAAGTAGAGGCCAAGTGCGGGTTGAAGCCTGAAAAACTACGCGCCACAAGGCACGTGCTTAGCGAGTACGGTAACATGTCCAGCGCATGTGTGCTGTTCATTTTGGATGAGATGAGGAGGAAGTGCGCCGCGGATGGCGTCAAGACCACCGGAGAAGGACTCGAGTGGGGAGTTCTGTTTGGTTTTGGACCTGGACTCAGTGTTGAGACCGTGGTGCTCCACAGTGTTGCTATTTAGAGTGTTCTCAAAAAAAAATTTTTTTGTTTTTTTTTTTTTTGTGTGATTCTATGTTGTCGTTTCTTGATAAATTTAGTGTTGCTCACCATACTTGCAACGCCAAACGGAATAACGTAGCAATTCTTTATTAAATACACTATATTATTGTTAAGTCACAAATATCTCAAGTTTGTAACTATTTCGTGTTGTGTTAACTATTGCAATTAATTTAGCTGTGCAAACGAATCAAGTATTCACATTAGTTACTTATCTGTGTTAACAGATTTTGATAATCCATCTATCAGAACCTAGCAGATAGTTCATATATCACATGATACGCTTTATTTTCTCCATGAAGTCGTGTTTCATCGTTTGCAGGCACTTTAGGAATACTACTGAGATTTCCATTTCGATGTGAAAACGTAGAGAGCAAGGAGTAATATAGGATTATTGTTGTTAAAGGCAATGTGAGTGTATATATATTTATATAGCAGCTTATATTTTTTGGTATATCTTTATTCAAGAATTTTTAATATTAAACATTTTTTACGTGGCTAAATTCTTAAATTTAAATAATACGACATGACACTCTTGAGGGACAACTAATAAGATAGGAAATTCGAGATAACAGATTTCAATTCTGGCACATCAACGACTAATGGTTTCTAACTCGTCAATGTTAATTTATGACCTTACGCGAGTTTTTGATAACTTATACAAAAAACGGTCTGAACTGATCAGCCGTTTTTCTTGACAGCATCAAATTTAAGTTTCTAACCTTTAGTTAGGCAGTTAGCTAGGTAGGTAACGCGTCGGTCAAGGTCAAACGACAATTTTGCAAATTTTCTTCATGACATTACCCTTATTTTGTTTAGTTTCTGATGAAGTTTACCTTTTATTAGGTCGAACAATTATTTTGCAAATTTTGCTCATGATATATATTGTTTAGTTTACGATGAAGTTATTAAATTATTGAGTGATAAGAAATTGAAGGATTAATTTTTTGAATAAAAAAAAGAAAATAATCATTTATTTATTCGAGAGAAAATTTAAAATAAAAGAGGATGTGAGAAATTTATGGCACATTATTTTTTAATACATTTTTATGATGTATAAACTTGCTAACAATAAAGATGAGCTTTTTGGTAGGTGTGAAAAGGGGTAGGAGTAGAAATTATGCATATGCGTGATCATACAGAGAAATATTTTATTTTATTTTTATTTTTTATGTAAAAACCTAAACTAAAAGTCAGGGTGCTTTGTTTTTTAATAAGATTGTAATGGGTGTTTACTTCTAATTAAAAAGATAGTTTATTTTGACTACCAGAATGTGCTCTACAAGTAGAAGTATTGATATATCTATCTATGTGGATGTATATTAGACTGGACCAAAAGTGTAGCTGATGTAATTAATAATTTTGTTTGAATAAATAATTCACTTTGATAATCATTTATGTGATGATTTTAATCCTTAGTGGATACATGACACGATGTTTATTAGTCATGTCAAAAGTATGAAACTCCAAAGTATGTGCTCATTAAAGTGTTAATGATATATCCACTTTAAGGTATTATTATAGGGACTTCGAGAAACAAAAACAGATATTAGTTATTCTATTATTGGTGTCACGAAATTGTTTTAGGTATAAGGATTAACAAGTTTTTTCTAAGATGCAATTGCAAAACTTTAAAAAATAAAGGGGGAGTTTGGCTCTCCAACTCAAATTTGAGGTTTAAACTTAAATTTTTGTCTTTTTCTGAAAAAGTTTTTTGTCTTTTCTAAAAAGTCAACAAAAATTACTATTCAAACTTAAAAATTTCAACTCAACTCAAACTCAACTCAAACACCAAACACCCCCAAAATAACTAAGAAGGTGAAATAAAACTTGTCCTTAAGTTGATTCTAGATAAATTATGTCAATGTAATATTTAATGATATGTCATGAATAATTTAATATATGATCAACAGTTCAGCTCTGACGTTTTAGTGACGTAGCATCGAGGTTTAAGATTGATAACTTAGTATCAGGTAGTTGATTTTGTATTATTTTTTTAGCTTGTATTATGTATATATGCTCATCATGTCCCACTGATCTAAATAGAGAGAACCCTTCTTGTTTAACAAGCAAGGTAAACCAATAGTGAAACCTCTAACACCAGAAAGGACAGCAATTTCTACAAATTATTTTACTTTGTATTCATCATAAGAGAATCAACCGTGGTGAGGCTAAATTTGAATGAAGTATTTTCACCATCAACAATATCACTGGATGCGGGCTAAGTAATAAAAAGTGAACTGAATTAGCTTCGGTGCAAAGTGATATATTCGCAGACTTTTCGAAATATATATGCACATATTGTAAATTTGGATAGTTACAGTTATAATTTTGTCAATGAATAATGCTACGTGTTCCTTTCTTTAAAAAAAGAAAAAAGAAAAAAGAAAAGAGAAAAAAAAAAAGAAATAATGCTATATATTATTAGGGGTTTTTAGTATTTTCAACAAATGAAAGACTGGAATGCTTAAAACCGAATTATTAATGGAATTACCCAAACTTATTTTCATCAATTAGATTATTTAATAGTAATATTTAGCTTTTTTTTTAAAACAAAAACTATTAGTTCATTTACAAAAATTTCTTCAAGCTAAATTCAAAAAATCTTTTTCCATAGAGAGACCAGCAACTTGATTTGAAAAAAAAAAAAAAGTGTGAAAAAAATATCAAAGCTCAAGAGTAGTGACGATGAGGTCGATGACTAAGAGCCAAGAGTAGTGATCACAATTTTGAAATATCACTAAATAATTAGTGGTAACTTTTTTTTTGTTTTTTTTTTTTTGGGTTAAATATCAAGCCACATCACGTGCATCTATCAAACCTACTCAAAAAATGGGATTTCTAAAACAACAAAAATATTTGGCACATAAAAATATATAGTTCCATACTATGGCGTTCAGGGGAGGGCATCTCATTTTCTCAAAAAAAAAAAAAAAAATTCAAATATCTTTGCTCATTTCAATTTTATTTTCTTGTTATTATAATGTCCCAAATCTTTACAAAATTACTCTTATTATATTTCTGCTTAATGAATTAGAAAGGTGAATTTTGCGGAGCCTAAATTAATTTAGAAAAAGCTATAACCATTTGATCCTCAATATACTTTTATATTTTTCTGCATTAATTAAATTTCTGATTGCAAAGAAGGTTTAGGATTAGATTTTCCATTAAAAATTCGGACAAAAAATTCAAGTTGCGATCATGATCAAATAATTTTTAAAAGAAATAAACAACACTCACCAATCTTGACCATTCAAATTTCGTATAAAAATGAAAAAGAGTCAAGAAAGACACCCGGGCAAGTTGACTCACAATTCCTCTCTTTGTTTGGTAAGTAAGCGCCACTACATACATACAAATATATATATGTATATATATATATACATATGTATTTATAATACACATAAACCTTATGGAGGGCTTAATTCAAAAGAAGAATACATGCACCAAACTAGTTCAAACTTAAGAGGGTTAAGCTATTTGCTTGGAATTTGCCAAAGCACGTGACTCCCATCTACCCTTTCCGCGATGCTATAAATATATCACATTTTCACATCGACTTTCGTACCAATTCATATTACTTCAAACTAAAGCTTATTCTAGCTAACAGCAGCTCCATATCTGCAGCCAAACACCAACACCGGATCGCCGCGGAAGAATTCTTTGATTTTACAATAGAAAAATGGTGAATGTTGAGGAAATCCGCAAGGCTCAACGGGCTGAGGGTCCTGCCACAATTATGGCGATCGGGACGGCAAATCCATCCAACTGTGTCGACCAAAGTACCTATCCGGATTTTTACTTCCGTGTCACTAATAGTGAGCATAAGACCGAACTCAAGGAGAAATTCAAGCGAATGTGTGAGTATTATTTTGCTTCTTCTTTTTTTTTTCACATTTCATTATGGTTTTTTAATGATCCAAATTTGTATCATGTGAATTTGTTGGCATAGATTCCAAAAAATTGGATACCACAGAAGTGATAGATGACTTAAATAATGATTTGATTAGAAAAATTCAGTTGCTGATTTCTCTTTGTTTAAATTAATAGGTGAAAAATCCATGATAAAAAGGCGTTACATGTATTTGAATGAAGAGATCCTCAAGGAAAATCCCAACATTTGTGCTTACATGGCACCTTCATTGGACGCGAGACAAGACATGGTAGTGGTAGAAGTACCCAGGTTGGGCAAAGAGGCTGCCACCAAGGCCATCAAGGAATGGGGCCAACCGAAGTCCAAGATTACCCACTTGGTGTTTTGCACCACCAGTGGTGTGGATATGCCCGGAGCTGACTACCAACTTACTAAGCTATTAGGCCTCCGCCCATCGGTCAAGCGGCTCATGATGTACCAACAAGGGTGCTTCGCCGGTGGCACGGTACTCCGCCTTGCCAAGGACCTCGCGGAGAACAACAAAGGGGCCCGTGTGCTTGTTGTGTGCTCAGAGATCACTGCTGTTACCTTCCGTGGTCCGAGTGACACCCATCTTGACAGCCTTGTGGGACAAGCCTTATTTGGTGATGGTGCAGCTGCTATGATCATTGGGGCTGATCCTACTCCCGACGTCGAAAAACCCCTGTTCGAATTGGTGTCCGCAGCACAAACAATCTTACCCGATAGTGAAGGGGCCATTGATGGGCATCTTCGTGAAGTGGGACTTACATTTCACCTCCTCAAGGATGTTCCTGGGCTTATTTCAAAGAACATTGAGAAGTCCTTAACTGAGGCATTCAAACCTCTTGGCATCTCAGATTGGAACTCTATTTTCTGGATTGCACACCCGGGTGGGCCTGCCATTCTCGATC
Organism: Ficus hirta; assembly: GCA_038430175.1. Taxonomy (NCBI): domain Eukaryota; kingdom Viridiplantae; phylum Streptophyta; class Magnoliopsida; order Rosales; family Moraceae; genus Ficus; species Ficus hirta. The sequence continues at coordinate 7,417,370 of CM076593.1, read as the reverse complement.
AAGTAGAGGCCAAGTGCGGGTTGAAGCCTGAAAAACTACGCGCCACAAGGCACGTGCTTAGCGAGTACGGTAACATGTCTAGCGCATGTGTGCTGTTCATTTTGGATGAGATGAGGAGGAAGTGCGCCGAGGATGGTGTCAAGACCACCGGAGAAGGACTCGAGTGGGGAGTTCTGTTTGGTTTTGGACCTGGACTCAGTGTTGAGACCGTGGTGCTCCACAGTGTTGCTATTTAGAGTGTTCTCAAAAAATTTTTTTTTTGTTTTTTTTTTGTGTGATTCTATGTTGTCGTTTCTTGATAAATTTAGTGTTGCCCACCATACTTGCAAAGCCAAACGGAATAACGTAGCAATTCTTTATTAAATACACTATATTTATGTTAAGTCACAAATATCTCAAGTTTGTAACTATTTCGTGTTGTGTTAACTATTGCAATTAATTTAGCTGTGCAAACAAATCAAGTATACACATCAGTTACCTATCTGTAACAGGTTTTGATAATCCATCTATCAGGACCTAGCAGATAGTAATACGCTTTATTTTCTCCATGAAATCGTGTTTCACCGTTTGCAGGCACTTTAGGAATACTACTAAGATTTCCATTTCGATGTGGAAACGTAGAGAACAAGGAGTAATATAGGATTATTGTTGTTAAACGCAATGTGAGTGTATATATATTTATATAGCAGCTTATATTTTTTCGTATATCAGAGTCCAGATCTGCTGTCTAATTTTTCTATTTTAAAAGCTGTCCCTTTAATATGACTTTGGCAACTTATCAATTTATTAAAAAAATTTTAATATTTAACATTCTTTACGTGTCTAAATTCTTAAATTCAAATAATATGGTTTAGCACTCTTGTGGAACAACTAATGAGATAGAAAATTCGGGATAACAGATTTCAATTCTGGTACATCAACGACAAATGATTTCTAACTCGTTAATGTTAATTTATGACCTTACACGAGTTTTTGATAACTTATACACAAAACGGTCTGTACTGATCAGCCGTTTTTCTTGACAGCATCAAATTTAAGTTTCTAACCTTTAGTTAGGTAGTCAGGTAGGTAACGCGTCGGTCAAGGTCAAACGACAATTTTGCAAATTTTCTTCATGACATTACCCTTATTTTGTTTAGTTTCTGATGAAGTTTACTTTTTATTAGGTCAAACAATTATTTTGCAAACTTTGCTCATGATATATATGTAATAAAATTGTATTTCGATCTAAACATGTTAAATCAACCTAATAACACATTTAAATCAGAAAGCGTAAGCAAGATTGAATCAAATCACATACCTCCAGCCATTGCAAATCAAACAGAAGGAACACTCAAAACAGGGGTAATTTTTGGGTTCTTTGGTTTCGGTTTGGTGCTTCTAAACCTTAACTCGCTCTCGGACGATGGTGTAAGAAACTGAAGAGGAACAGGATTAGGGACCAAATCAAGAAGCAGCGCGTCCAATTTATAGAGTTCTGCCCATCACAGAATTCAACGGACGCGAGCGGGGCGTGCGCGAGAAAATCTCGCGTTTTGAACATCAATCTCGCTTTTGAATGTTGCTGGACGTTCCTAAGATTGTGGGTTGAACTTATGCTGAATATGGACCACATTCGAAACTCAATTTTCTCGAAAAAATGAGGAAACAATCCAAGAGTTACCAAAAAAAAAAAAAAAAAAAGAAAAAAACAGAGCATTTAAGGCTCGGGAAAATTTCCAACATTCTCCCACTTGGTCCATATAGTTCAACATCCATCATATAGAAAAACCAAATATACGAATCATGGTGATAGGTCCTCTTATAGCGAGTATTATCTCCCATGTATTACAATATATCAAGTTTCTCAACTTGAGCCCTTAAACTTAATGAATAAACCATATGTTTATTCTAGGTCCAAACCAAATGATATTTCTCAAAATAAACAATGAATAAATATGTGCACAAAACCATATGAGAAAACATCAACTGAATAAGAGTTTCATTGAAACAATAAATGTACGTACATCGAAAATCACATTATGGAACCAAGTCCCATACGAGTTACATGATCCTTAAAATTCTTTGGTGGCATGTCTTTAGTTAAAGGATTGGCAATCATCAACTCAGTGCTAATGTGCTCAATGACCACTTTCTTCTCCTTAACACGTTCCCTTATGGCTAAGTAGTTAATGTCGATGTGTTTACTTCGACTACCACTCTTATTGTTCTTAGCCATAAATACCGCAGCTGAATTGTCACAGTACAACCTCAATGGCCTGGATATGGAATCCACAACTCTAAGGCCAGAAATGAAACTCTTCAACCATACACCATGCGACGTAGCCTCAAAACAGGATACGAACTCAGCCTCCATAGTGGAAGTAGCAGTCAAGGTCTGCTTTGCACTTCTCCAAGATACAGCTCCACCAGCTAGCATGAAAATATAACCAGATGTTGATTTCCGTGAATCAATGCAGCCAACGTAGTCTGAATCGGAGTATCCAATCACTTCTAGATTGTCATTCTGTCTGTACATGAGCATGTAATCTTTTGTCCCTTGAAGATATCTAATCACTTTCTTTGCAGCTCTCCAGTGGACAATACCTGGATTACTCTGATATCTCCCTAGCATTCCAACAGCAAATGCAATTTCAGGTCTGGTGCAGACCTGAGCATACATAAGGCTTCCAACAGCTGAAGCATATGGAATGGCTTTCATTTGTTCCCGTTCGAAATCATTTTTCGGGCACTGACTCAATTCGAATCTATCTCCCTTCACAATGGGCGCTACACTCGGTGAACAATCTTTCATCCGAAATCTCTCTAAAACTCTGTTGATATAGGTCTCTTGAGACAAACCCAAAATGCCCCGAGATCTATCTCTATGGATCTTAATACCAATGACATAAGATGCCTCATCCATATCCTTCATATCAAAGTTCTTTGAGAGAAATTGTTTTACCTTATATAGTAGACCCTTATCATTTGTCACAAGCAAAATATCATCCACATATAACACAAGAAAACAAATCTTACTCCCACTGGCCTTTTGGTATATACATTGATCCATGACATTCTCTTCGAAGTCGAATGAAGTTATGACCTTATGGAATTTTAAATACCACTGACGGGAGGCTTGTTTTAATCCATAGATAGATTTATTAAGCTTGCAGACTAAGTGCTCACCATCACTAGAGGAGAATCCTTCAGGTTGTTTCATGTAAACCTCTTCCTCTAGATCACCATTGAGGAATGCTGTTTTCACATCCATTTGATGTAACTCAAAATCAAAATGAGCTACCAATGCCATAATTACTCGGAGAGAATCTTTCTTAGATACAGGAGAAAATGTCTCTATGTAGTCGATTCCTTCCTTCTGAGTGAACCCTTTGGCAACGAGTCTTGCCTTATGTCTCTCAATGTTGCCTTGTGAGTCTTTCTTTGTCTTAAAGATCCATTTACATCCAATGGCTTTTACACCATCAGGCAACTTAACAAGATCTCAGACTCTGTTTGATGCCATAGAATTCATCTCATCTTTCATGGCATTGTACCATAAGTTTGATTCTTTACAACTCATGGCTTGTGAAAACGTTTCAGGATCATTTTCGGCTCCTATATTATAGTCTGACTCTTGCAGATACACTACATAATCACTAAGAATTGCTGATTTTCTGGCTCTAGCAGATCTCCTTAATGCTGCTTCATCATCCTCTTGAGGAACTTGTTGTTCAACCGGTTGTTCAACTAGTTGTTCAATAATTTCTTGTTGTTCCTCATTAACAACTTGATCTACTGGATCAATATTAACAGCTTGTGGAATTTCCAAGACTTGTTCTACAACACGCGTTTGTACTCGAGGTATGTTGTTAACAACAATGATCAGTCCATTACTTGAAGTAAAGCATTGAGCATCTGAATGATTTTTCTCAGGATTAACATCCTGGGATTGATCGCTCCCACTGATCAAGTCATTCTCAAGAAATTTTGCATTTCTTGATTCCACAAATCTAGTGCTATGAGATGGACAATAAAATCTGTATCCCTTAGACCTTTTAGTATATCCAACGAAATACCCACTTATGGTCCTTGGGTCCAACTTCTTTTCTTGTGGATTATAGACTCTCACCTCAGACGGACATCCCCAAACGCGTACATGTCGCAAACTTGGTTTCCAACCTTTGAATAACTCAAATGGTGTCTTTTGGATAGCCTTAGTTGGAACTCGGTTCAATATGTACACAGCCGTCTTAAGAGCTTCAGTCCACAAGGACTCAGGAAGTTTGGAGCTAGCAAGCATACTTCGCACCATGTCCAATAACGTTCGGTTTCTTCTTTTAGCTACACCATTTTGGTCCGGAGAACCAGGCATAGTGTATTGGGTAACTATTCCATCTTCTTGAAGAAACTTCGCAAATGGACCAGGTGCTTGCCCATTCTCAGTGTATCTACCATAGTACTCTCCACCTCTATCTGATCTCAAGATTTTTATTTGCTTTCCGCATTGTTTCTCTACTTCGGCTTTAAAGACCTTAAAAGCATCTAGTGCTTCATTCTTATTATTAAGCAAATAGAGATACATGTATCGTGAGTAGTCATCTATGTAAGAGACAAAGTACTTATCACGGTATGCATCCATGTCTGGACTACAAATATCCGTATGAATAATTTCCAACAATTCAGAACTCCTCTTGGCACCCTTCTTTGACTTGTTAGTCTGCTTACCCTTAATGCAGCTTATACAAGTCTCAAAATCGGCAAAATCTAGAGTACTAAGTACCCCGTCATTCACCAATCTTTTAATTCTATCAATGGAGATATGTCCTAATCTCCGATGCCACAACATAGAGGATTCCTCATTCACAACACATCGTCTAATACCAACATTTCCATGAGCGTGCATAATAACATAATTGTCATCATTTTGTAAATTAAGACGAAAAAGATTATCAGACAAAATACTATAACCAACAATTTCAGATTTATTAGATAAACTAAAACCAGAATCTGAAAAATTAAATGAAAATCCAACTGATACAAGTCTGGAAACTGAAATCAAATTTCTAGAAAAACTAGGAACATAAAAAGTTTTTTCTAAAGACAAAATGAAACCACTACTTAAAACTAGCTTGTACGTTCCAATAGCCTCCACATGTGAGGGCATCTTATTTCCAGAGTAGATGCTTTGCTCACTTCCCATTGGCTTCCGCAGGTCGTGTAATCCCTGCAAGGAATTGGTCACATGGATTGAAGAACCAGAGTCAATCCACCAAGTGTTATGATTAACATCTATCATATTGGATTCATAACAAACAAGTGAAAGTTGAATACCTTTCTTGTCGAGCCAGTTCTTGAACTTGGAGCAATTTTTCTTTACGTGCCCCTTCTTCTTACAAAAGAAGCACTTTAACTCCTTCTTAATGTCCGACTGGGGAGGAATCTTGCCTTTTCCCTTTTGTTTGGCTTGATCCTTCTTCTTTCCTGGAATTGTTAAGTTCACTTTCTCACCCTCTTCCATAACATTAGTTGTAGTTAATCATATGTAATATGATAGATTTTATCCCACAGGAATTTTTATTATATTTGTATGATTAATTAGGATAGAATATCAAATTATGTTTCCTAACTTACCCACAGGAATTAGGAAAATGAACATAATTTGATAGTTTTATCATAAAGTTATAGATAGGATCCAATTGAGTAGGACTTTAGCCCACAGGCAAGTTTTATGTCACAAGATTCATTAATTTAAGGCATGATTTACATTGGTAAAACATGAAATTTTTGTTTGTAGTCTCAAATTATGAGTAATGGGCATGTATGTTTGAAATGTTGCAGTTATTCAACCTGTTAATTTCTCTTATATGAAATGCGATGTTCCTGAACTTAAGGGTGACAATTATAAGGTTTGGAAGGAGAGGATTCTCCTTCACTTAGGGTGGATGGACATTGACTATGCTATTAGGAAAGACGAACCACCTAAGATTACTGAAACCAGCACTCCGGACCAAGTTGATCTTTATGAAAAATGGGAGCGATCTAATCGCCTTTCGGTCATGTTCATAAAGACCAAAATATCTGCTGGGATTAGAGGTTCTGTCGAGCAATACAACAATGTCCGAGAGCTGCTGAAGGCAATTGATGATCAATTTGTGACGTCAGATAAGGCATTAGCAAGCACCCTGATTATACAGTTCTCATCCATGAAGCACATCGGGATTAGAGGCGTGTGTGATCATATCATGTGCATGAGGGATATAACGGCTCAACTGAAAGCGTTGGAAGTTGAAATGTCGGAAACTTTCCTGGTTCACTACATTCTGTGCACTCTGCCCCAGCAATATGGTCCCTTTAAGATCTCTTATAACACACATAAGGATAAATAGTCAATTAATGTTGACTATGTGTGTTCAAAAGGAGGGAAGGTTGGCTATAGAAGAGAGTGAGAAAGTGAACTCAACAGTTCCAGGAAAGAAGAAGAATCAAGCCAAACAAAAGGGAAAAGGCAAGATTCCTCTTATTTCCTGGAACTGTTAAGTTCACTTTCTCACCCTCTTCCATAGCCAACCTTCCCTTCTCTTGAACACACATAGTCAATAGCTCATTAATTGACCATTTGTCCTTATATGTGTTATAAGAGGAGGGAAGGTTGGCTATGGAAGAGCGTGAGAAAGTGAACTTAACAGTTTCAGGAAAGAAGAAGGATCAAGCCAAACAAAAGGGAGGAATCTTGCCTTTTTCCTTTTGTTTGGCTTGATCCTTCTTCTTTCCTGAAACTGTTAAGTTCACTTTCTCACCCTCTTCCATAGCCAACATTCCCTCCTCTTATAACACACATAAGGACAAATGGTCAATTAATGAGCTATTGACTATGTGTGTTCAAGAGGAGGGAAGGTTGGCTATGGAAGAGGGTGAGAAAGTGAACTTAACAGTTCCAGGAAAGAAAAGGAATCTTGCCTTTTCCCTTTTGTTTGGCTTGATCCTTCTTCTTTCCTGGAACTGTTAAGTTCACTTTCTCACCCTCTTCCATAGCCAACCTTCCCTCCTCTTATAACACACATAAGGACAAATGGTCAATTAATGAGCTATTGACTATGTGTGTTCAAGAGGAGGGAAGGTTGGCTATGGAAGAGGGTGAGAAAGTGAACTTAACAGTTCCAGGAAATAAGAAGAATCTTGCCTTTTCCCTTTTGTTTGGCTTGATCCTTCTTCTTTCCTGGAACAGTTGAGTTCACTCTCACTCTCTTCCATAGCCAACATTCCCTCCTCTTGAACACACATAGTCAACATTAATTGACTATTTGTCCTTATGTGTATTATAAGAGATCTTAAAGGGACCATACTGCTGGGGCAGAGTGCACAGAATGTAGTGAACCAGGAAAGTTTCCGACATTTCAACTTCCAACGCTTTCAGTTGAGCCGCTATATCCCTCATGCGCATGATATGATCACACACGCCTCTAATCCCGATGTGCTTCATGGATGAGAACTGTATAATCAGGGTGCTTGCTAATGCCTTATCTGAAGTCACAAATTGATCATCAATTGCCTTCAGCAGCTCTCGGACATTGTTGTATTGCTCGACAGAACCCCTAATCCCAGCAGATATTTTGGTTTTTATGAACATGACCGAAAGGCGATTACATCGCTCCCATTTTTCATAAAGATCAACTTGGTCCGGAGTGATGGTTTTAGTAATCTTAGGTGTTTGTCTTTCCTAATAGCATAGTCAATGTCCATCCACCCTAAGTGAAGGAGAATCCTCTCCTTCCAAACCTTATAATTGTCACCCTTAAGTTCAAGAACATCGCATTTCATATCAGAGAAATTAACAGGTTGAATAACTGCAACATTTCAAACATACATGCTCATTACTCATAATTTGAGACTACAAACAAAAATTTCATGTTTTACCAATGTAAATCATGCCTTAAATTAATGAATCTTGTGACATAAAACTTGCTTGTGGGCTAAAGTCCTACTCAATTAGATCCTATCTATAACTTTATGATAAAACTATCAAATTATGTTCCTTTTCCTAATTCCTATGGGTAAGTTAGGAAACATAATTTGATATTCTATCCTAATTAATCATACAAATATAATAAAAATTCTTGTAGGATAAAATCTATTATATTACATATGATTAACTACAACTAATGTTATAATGTGATCCTAAAAGACTTAATATATAATTCCAATTAATTAAAGATGCTATGGCTACTCTCTAATCAATTAAAATTATATGGATCACTCAACATTAAATAAATCTCAATAAAGGCTCACATAATTATATAAAAAACATAAACAATATTTACACCAAAAATGAAATAACAATGCACAAATATTGTTTAACTTAATTTTGCATGTATAATGAAACAATAAATTATACACACAAATAACAAAATAATATAAATACATAATAATATCCATAATATATTAAAATCATTAAGTTCTGCAAAAGTCATATATATATATATATATATTTTTTTTTTGCGAAAAATTGACCCTTACACGACATGTCGTTTATAAAAAAAGACACAAAATTTCCCACAAAAAACGACAGGTCGTTACTAAAACGACATGTCGTTTTTAACTTCATAAAAACGACTTGTCGTTTTTAAACGACATGTCGTTTTTAACTTTATAAAACGACTTGTCGTTTTTACCAAACGGCAGTATTCTTGAACAAAAACGACATGTCGTTTTTGTCGTCTTCAACCTCCAGCCGGGTCGTTTCGACCCGGTACCGACCCGAAGTGAAACCCGACGGTTTCTTAGCCTTCCAGACACCAAAATTAACGTTTCAAATCACAGAAATTCTAGAAATCTAATTTCCTAATGATTTTCATCCTTATTTTTGTCCACAAACATCTAAATCCTAAAGTCCAAAATCAAAATTTGAATACGTGTGAAACGCTACTGTAATTTAACGTGAGAACATGTCCTTCCATATCGAAATTCATTTTGTTTATTATTTCAAACGTTTTTCAAATCAAAATATCCACAGACAGCAAGATCATATCCACGGGCATATATACACCAAAACCAAAAAACAAAGCAAGGCAGAGGCATATAAATGGCTCTGATACCAAATGTAATAAAATTGTATTTCGATCTAAACATGTTAAATCAACCTAATAACACATTTAAATCAGAAAGCGGAAGCAAGATTGAATCAAATCACATACCTCCAGCCATTGCAAATCAAACAGAAGGAACACTCAAAACAGGGGTAATTTTTGGGTTCTTTGGTTTCGGTTTGGTGCTTCTAAATCTTAACTCGCTCTCGGACGATGGTGTAATAAACTGAAGAGGAGCAGGATTAGGGACCAAATCAAGAAGCAGCGCGTCGAATTTATAGAGTTCTGCCCATCACAGAATTCAACGGACGCGAGCGGGGCGTGCGCGAGAAAATCTCGCGTTTTGAACATCAATCTCGCTTTTGAACGTTGCTGGACGTTCCTAAGATTGTGGGTTGAACTTATGCTGAATATGGACCACATTCAAAACTCAATTTTCTCGAAAAAATGAGGAAACAATCCAAGAGTTACCAAAAATAAAAAAAAAAAAAAGAAAAAAAACAGAGCATTTAAGGCTCGGGAAAATTTCCAACAATATACTGTTTAGTTTACGGTGAAGTTATTATATTACTGAGTGGAAAGAAATTGAAGGATGAATTTTTTGAATAAAAAAAGAAAATAATCATTTATTTATTGGAGAGAAAATTTAAAATAAAAGAGGATGTGAGAAATTTATGGCACATTATTTTTTAATGCACTTTAATGATGTATATATACTTGCTTACAATAAAGATCAGCTTTTTGGTAGGTGTGAAAGGGGGTAGGAGTAGAAAGGGATGATAGCATTAGTGAAAGACTTTAAATATTTATAAACAACTGTTTGATAAAAGAGAAAAGATGATATAGATTATTGGATCGGATAAAAAATTTTAAATCCTTAAAAATAAGAACCCAATTTTGATCTCTATAATTTAGATGGATTATAAAAGGGAATTCATACCAAACACAATACTTGTAAAACTTGAGCCGCTTATATTGAAAAATGAAACAATACTTGCAAAAAATATAAGTGCCATGAATCATTGGAAAAAATGCCCAAAGACAACTTCATTTGATGTACTTATGACATTTTTTTTAAGGTTATTTATTTACATAATTCATCCATAATGCGTCTTATTTTCTGTAACACTCTAATTGTAAAATTACAAGCAAACAAAAGGCACAAAGGTTATTATATCTAAACCTAGAATTATGCATATGCAAGATCATACACAGAAATACACAGAAAGATATATTTTTTATGTAACAAAGATATATTTTTTATGTAATAGCTTAAACTAAAAGTCAGGGTGCTTTGTTTTTTAATAAGATTGTAATGGGTGTTAACTTCCAATTAAAAAGATAGTTTATCTTGAATATCATAGTGTGCTCTGCAAGTAAAAATATTCATATATCTATTTATATAGATATACATTAGACTTGACCAAAAATGTAGCTGATGTAATTATTAATTTTGTTTGAATAAATAGTTCACTTTGATAATTATTTATATGATATTTTAATCCTTAGTGGATACATGACACCATTTTTATTAGTCATGTCAAAAGTATAAAACTCGAAAGTGTGTGCTCGTTAAAGTGTTAATGTTATATCCACTTTAAGGTGTTACTATAGGGACTTCGAGAAACAAAAACATATCTTAGCTATTTTGTTATCAGTGTCATGAAATTGTTTTAGGTATAAGGATTAACAGGTTTTTTCTAAGAAACAATTACAAAACTTTAAAAATAAAATAACTGAGAAGGTGAAATAAAACTTGTCCTTAAGTTGAGTCTAGATAAATTATGTCAATGTAACATTTAATGATATATCATGGATAATTTAATATATGATCAACAGCTCAGCTCTGGACTTTTAGTAGAATAACATCGTGGTTTAATATTGATAAATTAGTTTCAGGTAGTTAATTTTGTATTATTTTTTTAGCTTGTATTATGTATGTTCATCAGGTTCCACTGATCTATATAGAGAGAACCCTTCTTGTTTAACAAGCAAGGTATACCGATAGTGAAACCTCTAACACCAAAAAAGACAGCAATTTCTACAAATTATTTTATTTTGTATTCATCATAAGAGAATCAACCGTGGTGAGGCTAAATTTGAATGAAGTATTTTCACCATCAACAATATCAATGGATGCGGGCTAAGTAATAAAAAGTGAACTGAATTAGCTTCGCGGCAAAGTGTAATATTCGCAGACTTTTCCAAATATATGTACACATAATTTAAATTTGGATAGTTACAGTCATTTTATCAATGAATAATGCTATGTGTTCCTTTCTTTAAAAAAAAAAAGAAAAAAGAAAAAAGAAAAGAAAAGAAATAATGCTATACATTATTAGGGGTTTTTAGTATTTTCAACAAATGAAAGACGGGAATGCTTAAAACCGAATTATTAATATAATTACCCAAACTTACTTTCATCAATTAGATTATTTAATAGTAATATTTAGCTTCTTTTTTTTTTTTTTTTTTTACCAAAACTATTAGTTCATTAACAAAAATTTCTTCGAGCTAAATTCAAAAAATCTTTTTCCATAGAGAGACCAGCAACTTGATTTGAAAAAAAAAAAAAAAAAAAAAAAAAAGTGTGAAAAAAAATATCAAAGCTCAAGAGTAGTGACGATGAGGTCGATGACTAAGAGCCAAGAGTAGTGATCACAATTTTGAAATATCACTAAATAATTAGTGGTCACTTTTTTTTTTTTTTTTTTTTTTGGGTTAAATATCAAGCCACATCACGTGCATCTATCAAACCTACTCAAAAATGGGGACTTCTAAAACAACAAAAATATTTGGTACATAAAAATATATAGTTCCATACTATGGCGTTCAGGGCATCTCATTTTCTCAAAAAAAAAAAAAAAAAATCAAATATCTTTGCTCATTTCAATTTTATTTTCTTGTTATTATAATGTCCCAAATCTTTACAAAATTACTCTTATTATATTTCTGCTTAATGGATTAGAAAGGTGAATTTTGCGGAGCCTAAATTAATTTAGAAAAAGCTATAGCCATTTGATCCTCAATATACTTTTATATTTTTCTGCATTAATTAAATTTCTGATTGCAAAGAAGGTTTAGGATTAGATTTTCCATTAAAAATTCGGACAAAAAAATTCAAGTTGCGATCATGATCAAATAATTTTTAAAAGAAATAAACAAAACTCACCAATCTTGACCATTCAAATTTCGTATAAAAATGAAAAAGAGTCAAGAAAGACACCCGGGCAAGTTGACTCACAATTCCTCTCTTTGTTTGGTAAGTAAGCGCCACTATATACACACAAATATATATATATATACATATGACTATATATACATACATATACGTACAAATATATATATATATACATATGTGTATATATATATACGTACAAATATATATATATACACATATGTATATACGTATAAATACATATAAACCTTATGGAGGGCTTAATTCAAAAGAAGAATCCCTGTTTGGTAAACTAACTCCAACAACTCAACTCAAACTTTTTTTTGTCTTTTTCCCAAAAAGTTTTTGTCTTTTTTTAAAAAATTTTTTGTCTTTTCTAAAAATTCAAAAAAATTTACTATTAAAACTTAAAAATCTCAACTCAAACTACTCCACCAAACAAGCCCGTACATGCACCAAACTAGTTCAAACTTGAGAGGGTTAAGCTATTTGCTTGGAATTTGTCAAAGCACGTGACTCCCATCTACCCTTTTCGCGATGCTATAAATATATCACATTTTCACATCGAGTTTCGTACCAATTCATATTACTACAAACTAAAGCTTATTCTAGCTAACAGCAGCTCCATATCTGCAGCCAAACACCAACACCGGATCGCCGCGGAAGAATTCTTTGATTTTACAATAGAAAAATGGTGAATGTTGAGGAAATCCGCAAGGCTCAGCGGGCTGAGGGTCCTGCCACAATCATGGCGATCGGGACGGCAAATCCATCCAATTGTGTCGACCAAAGTACCTATCCGGATTTTTACTTTCGTGTCACTAACAGTGAGCATAAAACCGAACTCAAGGAGAAATTCAAGCGAATGTGTGAGCATCATTTTGCTTCTTCTTTTTTTTTTTTCACATTTCATTATAGTTTTTTCATTATCCAAATTTGTATCATGTGAATTTGTTGGCATAGATTCCAAAAAATTGGATACCACAGAAGTGATAGATGACTTAAATAATGATTTGATTAGAAAAATTCAGTTGCTGATTTCTCTTTGTTTAAATTAACAGGTGAAAAATCCATGATAAAAAAGCGTTACATGTATTTGAATGAAGAGATCCTCAAGGAAAATCCCAACATTTGTGCTTACATGGCACCTTCATTGGACGCGAGACAAGACATGGTAGTGGTAGAAGTACCCAGGTTGGGCAAAGAGGCTGCCACTAAGGCCATCAAGGAATGGGGCCAACCGAAGTCCAAGATTACCCACTTGGTGTTTTGCACCACCAGTGGTGTGGATATGCCCGGAGCTGACTACCAACTTACTAAGCTATTAGGCCTCCGCCCATCGGTCAAGCGGCTCATGATGTACCAACAAGGGTGCTTCGCCGGTGGCACGGTACTCCGCCTTGCCAAGGACCTCGCGGAGAACAACAAAGGGGCCCGTGTGCTTGTTGTGTGCTCAGAGATCACTGCAGTTACCTTCCGTGGTCCGAGTGACACCCATCTTGACAGCCTTGTGGGACAAGCCTTATTTGGTGATGGTGCAGCTGCTATGATCATTGGGGCAGATCCTATTCCTGAAATTGAGAAGCCCATTTTTGAATTGGTTTCAGCAGCTCAAACAATCCTACCCGATAGTGAGGGGGCCATCGATGGGCACCTCCGTGAAGTTGGTCTTACATTTCACCTTCTCAAGGATGTTCCTGGACTCATTTCGAAGAACATTGAGAAGTCTCTTGGAGAAGCATTCAAACCTTTGGGCATCTCAGATTGGAACTCTATTTTCTGGATTGCACACCCAGGTGGTCCTGCCATTCTTGACCAAGTCGAGGCCAAGTGTGGGTTAAAACCCGAGAAACTGCGCGCCACAAGGCACGTGCTTAGTGAGTATGGCAACATGTCTAGTGCATGTGTGTTGTTCATTTTGGACGAGATGAGGAGGAAGTGTGCCGAGGATTGTCTCAAGACCACCGGAGAAGGACTTGAATGGGGAGTTCTCTTTGGATTTGGACCCGGGCTTAGCGTTGAGACCGTGGTGCTTCACAGCGTTGCTATTTAATTGGTTTTCATCAACTTTTTTTTTTTTTTTTTGTTATTTTGTTCATTAATGGGATTGTTTTTTTTTTTTCCCCCCCTCTAAAGCTGTGATGGAGAACTTTTTGACGTGGTCTTTACTTGTAAAGCTTGGGTGTTGCATTGCTCTCGCTTGCAAAGCCAAAAGAAATAATATAGAAGTTGTTTATTGCTTATATTCTATGTTAACTCACAAATGTAAAATGGTTTTCTGAAATATAAGAGAATATTAGCACAGTCGAAATAGATCAAACTCCCATTTACTGTTAAAAAGGATGGAAAAAACAAAAAAACAGAATCCAGTTATAAAGGCAAACGGAATGTGAAAAAAAAAAAAAAAACCACGCACACATACCACGCACACCCTGAAGTTAAAAAGAAAAAACAACCGAAGTTTATAACCATTGAGTGTGTAAACAGATTTGTACATATATGCACAATTTCTATCTCTTATCTTTTATCTTGAAGTTGGCTGACCTCATATGGTCAGCAAACATTTTTTGTTAATTTGCTGATTCATCGGAGTTAATTTTCAATTTATATTTGTGAGCATAGACGGAGTCACTCTTGACTGCATGGGACTTCCATCCTCAGTTAATTTTTTTTTTCAATCTTATTTTTAAAAACTTCACATTTTTAACAATTTATTATCACTAAAAATTAATTATATACATATATAAGCTCCTTAAATAATTTATTCTTTAGTGTAAATTTCCACTGAAATAATGGACTAAACTCTATTACTGTTTGTACGTCTATGTTCTCATGAAATGAATGAGGAGCTAGCTCAATGGGTAGTAATAATAGATGTTTGGATAAGAGCTCTCGCGTTCGAAATCTATAAGAGTTTTTATTTCTTTTTTAATAAGTGTTAACATAGGTCACATTCCATAATATTATATGTATAATATGAAAAAACACGTACTGTGATGAACTAGCTGTCCTTATTTGTCATTTCTTTGGACCTTTATTTTTGATTATTTAAATCGGCGGACGTTTTTCTTGACGCAAAACAAGTTAACATTCTAACCTTTTTACGTAGTAGTTAGCTAGGCAACGCATCGGGCAAAGGTCAACCGACAATATTTTTCCACTTTATATATATTATTATATTGTTTAGTTTATGACAAAGTCTTCATATTGTTAAATGGAAAGAAGTTGAAAATTGAATTTTGAAAGGAGAAAAAGAGAGAGAGAGAGAGTTTATCTTTTTGTTTTTATAGGAGAAGATATATATCTAGGTAGTTTTTTAACAGAGATAATTTAAAATAAAAGAAGACGATAGAAATTTATAGCGCCCATTTGTTTTTAATGGAATTTTTACACGGTGTTATGGAAGAATTCACAACTTTAATATCGGAGTATTTTTCACTCTACTAAATAATGAAGATTCTATTTTCTTCTTTAAAATCCATCTTTCAACTTCCTTCCACTGTATCAAACATAGTATTATTGTTGTTTTCTTTGTACTTAAAGTATTTTGAGTAAGTTCTATTATTGATTATGATGAGGAGATATTCTTTTGAAAATTGTTACTTTTAATTTTAGTATGTGACTTTTTATTTTCAAAAATTTTAGTTGTATAACAACTTAATCAATTAGAAAAGTTTAAATTTTGCATGTCTTGAATTTTTAAAAGTAAAACCAATTGGTCTCCGATATATTTTCATAGCTAGGCATATATTATCTTCAACTTTTAGTTGCATTGACGATCTAATCATTTTCTTTTCTAAATAATGATAGCAAAAATCACCAGGTGCATTTAGATATCCTGATTATATCGACACTTCTTTAGCTTTCTCATCCCTTATCTGTTGCATTGATGATCTAATCATTAACTTCAATGAAAGTCCCAAGTTACTCACAATCATGATCACAACCAAATTTTAAAAGAAATGAATAAAATCCCCAATCTTGACCATTCAAATCTCACATATATATATATATATATATACACACACATATATAAAGAGTCAAGAAAGATCACATCTTCACAATATTTGACTCACAATATAAAATAAGCACCAATTTAGAATAAAAGTACTTAAAAATTAGACCTTATGAAGTGATATATTCAAAAGAAGTACGACACACGCGAAACTCACCAAACTCACCCGGCGCCACTGTAATCCAAACATGTTCAAACTTGATGGGAGGATTCAACTATTTGCAAGGAATATAGTCAAAGCACGTGACTCCCATCTACCCATTTCGCAATGCTATAAATATGTCACTTTGTCACATCAATTTTCTTACCAATTCAACTCAATTTCGTACCAATTCAACTTATCACAAACTAAGCTTTTTACAAGCTAACCGCAGCTCCATTTCTGCAGCAAAACACCAACACCGGATCGCCGCAGCAGAATCCTTTGATTTTATACTAGAAAAATGGTGACCGTCGAGGAAATTCGCAAGGCTCAACGGGCTGAGGGCCCTGCCACCATCATGGCAATCGGAACAGCAAATCCTTCCAACTGTGTCGACCAAAGCACTTATCCAGATTTCTACTTCCGCATCACAAATAGTGAGCATAAGACCGAACTTAAGGAGAAATTCAAGCGCATGTGTAAGTATTCTTTTATTATTGATGGTTCAAATCTATATATATATATGTGTGTGTGTGTGTGTAAATTTTTTATATATATTCAAGCAAATTTGACATAACAATTTTTTTTTTCTTGGTTCCGTTGAATATGTTTGGCAATGAATTACCATACTATAACGACAATATGTGTTCAAAACTGACGTCCATTTAAGATATACACGAGACCACAATTTTTATTTATTTGATTTATTTGCATATTGGCAAATCCATGAAGTGAAAAATATCTTTGTTCGTGTGATAAAGAAAAATGACATTTTAATTAGGAGGTCTCTTTCACATAAGAAACAACAAATAAATGATCAACATATTTTACTCATTATAAAAAAATCAATTTCTCATTTTTCTTTGTTATTGTTACTTTGCAGGTGAAAAATCCATGATTAAAAAGCGTTACATGTACTTGAATGAGGAAATTCTTAAGGAAAATCCCAACATCTGTGCTTACATGGCACCTTCATTGGATGCCAGGCAAGACATGGTGGTGGTAGAAGTACCGAGGTTGGGCAAAGAAGCTGCCACTAAGGCCATCAAGGAATGGGGACAACCCAAATCAAAGATTACCCACTTGGTCTTTTGCACCACCAGTGGTGTGGATATGCCTGGAGCTGACTACCAACTCACTAAGCTATTAGGCCTCCGCCCATCCGTCAAGCGCCTCATGATGTACCAACAAGGGTGCTTTGCCGGTGGCACGGTTCTCCGCTTCGCCAAGGACCTCGCTGAGAACAACAAGGGAGCCCGTGTGCTTGTTGTTTGCTCGGAGATCACCGCCGTAACCTTCCGTGGGCCTAGTGACACCCACCTTGACAGTCTAGTTGGCCAAGCTTTATTTGGTGATGGTGCAGCTGCAATGATCATTGGGGCTGATCCTATTCCTGAGGTTGAGAAACCCATCTTTGAATTGGTTTCAGCGTCCCAAACAATCCTGCCTGATAGTGAGGGGGCCATCGATGGACATCTCCGCGAAGTCGGGCTTACATTTCACCTTCTCAAGGATGTTCCTGGACTCATTTCAAAGAACATTGAGAAGTCTCTTGGACAAGCATTCAAACCTTTGGACATATCAGATTGGAACTCTATTTTCTGGATTGCACACCCAGGTGGTCCTGCCATTCTTGACCAAGTCGAGGCCAAGTGTGGGTTAAAGCCCGAGAAACTGCGCGCCACAAGGCACGTGCTTAGTGAGTATGGCAACATGTCTAGCGCATGTGTAGTTTTCATTTTAGACGAGATGAGGAGGAAGTGTGCCGAGGATGGTCTCAAGACCACAGGGGAAGGACTCGAATGGGGAGTTCTTTTTGGGTTTGGACCCGGGCTTAGCGTTGAGACCGTGGTGCTGCACAGTGTTGCTATTTAAATGGTTTTCAACTTTTCCTGTGTTATTTTGTTCTTTGCGATTGTTTTTTTCTTGTCTTTTTTTTTTTTTGCAAAGTTTGTTGTTGCAATGCTCAGCCTTGCAAAGCTAAAAGGAACAGTGTAGAAATTGTTTATGATGTATACTCTATATATGTTTACTATTTTTTTTTTTTTTTACTTGATATGCTTAGTTTTGTCCAAGATTACAGTTGCTGAGTACTCATTTTCTAATAACAACCCTGTTGAAACAAATAGCAAATTAAATAACACCTATAGGGGTGGATGGGATGATAAAGGGGTGGGAAGTCTTTGCTAGGTATCACCCCTTTGTCAATCAGGATTTGATTCTCACTACCTCCTCTTAGGCCCCGCTCCAGCTTCGGTTGTTGATGCTTGGTTTAGTGATGGTAGGGTAGTCCCTGAGTGGACGACTAAGAAAAACTAGTATAAAATATTTGTATCTACCATATCTAGGGAAGTATTCATGCTAATGGGACTAAAAGTCTTGAAAATGATGGGACCATCTCCAGATTCTTTATGTTTACAAAAAATATATATATATATATATTCTGAAAATGACACGTACAGTCATGAAAAGTCGGTCACTATTTGTCATTCCTTTGGACCTTAATTTATTTCTGATTATTTAAACCTTCATGACGTTTTTCTTCACACAACACATGCAATTTAACATCCTAACCCTTCTTTGGTAGTTAGCTAGGCAAAGCATTGGTCAAGGTCAAGCGACAATTTTGTTTTGAATTTTCGTCGTCACATTTATTTATATATATTCACGCATATACATACATTTTGCTATGCTTAGTTTATGATAAATTCTTTATATTGTTGAAGGGGGAAGAAGTTAAAGGATGAAGTTTGGAAAGGGGAAAAAAAAAAGAGAGAGAGAGATAGCAAGAGTTTTTCTTTTCTTTCTTTTCTTTTTTTAAGGAGAAGATATCGAGCTATTTAGTTTATAGAGAAATTAAAATAAAAGAAAATTATTCAAATTTCTCGCGCTAATTTTTTGAATGGATTTTTATAGGGTGTGGTGAGAAGAATTCATGACTTTAGCATAGGGGATACGATATTTGCGTGCTTAAATGTTGGAATTGCAAAAAATACAATGATAAAAATGTACTTGCATCAAAACCGGAATACTTTCCCAGATAACAACCTCAAAAAGTGAAATTAGCAAATAACATTTGTTCGTTTTAACATAGGAACAACCATCTAAAAATATGGTTGTTTCTGACCGTTCCCGGTCGTTTTCTAAAGTCATTTTGTTATTAAAGATTTTTGGAAGATTATTTAATAAAAAGAAAAAAATGTTTGAGTCATTTTGTTAATTCACTCATGCAAACCTAATAAAGATCTTTTTTGGTAAGTGACAAGGGTGGAAGGAGAGAAAAGGCCAAATTGTGAAAGAATTTAGGATCTATTCTTTATTATAGGAGGAAAAGACGATAAAATAATGGATTATTTTAGGGACCCTAAATCCTAAGAACATTAATTTTATTTTCTCTGATCAATATGAATGGATTAGAGAATTAGGAAATTAATACCAAATATTATTAGAGGAAGAGTTCATTCTCTCCATTCCCCTCACCTAAAGCTATTTTCCCTCTCAAAGTTTGTGGGATTGTGTCTTGAATTCCATGAGAAACAACAACATATACTTGCAAACCTTGAACTTTGAACTAATGCAAAATCACTACAAAAATGGTTGATTAAGTAGATGACTTAAGATGTGATGGCAGTTTCTTTTAAAAAATCGTCGTGAAAGTGCAAAAAGAGTACGAGTATGGAGATTTTCGAATATCATCATAGAATGTGAACTTTTGAGGATGGGTGTGAGATTTTCTAAAAAATCGTCATCGAATAATAACATTTAATGGATGTTATAATTCAAAAACCAGCATCAAGTACACTTAAAAAAGCTCGGCAAAAATAAGAGCACAGATATTAGACAATAGTTTTTTAAAAGCTAAGGTTTACATTTGACAACGGTTTTATAATAGAAGAAAATTGTCATCGAATGTCATTAAAAAAAAAAAAAAAGACTTATTTTTCCTGCTCTCTCAACTCTTTCGTTCCACGATAATTTAAGACCGTTGAGTAATCAATTAATTCTATTACTATTGATGAAGCCAAAAGTAGTGATCACAATATTGAAAATATTATTCATGACTTTCCATGTTAAATATCAAGCCTGATCACAGGCCTATTTAACTAGTACTAAAAAATGATATTTCTAATAACCAACAAAAATCTTTGGACCAGGAAATAGTTCTAAACCACCAAAACGTCCAGCTACAAACGATTTAGCTTCATCTAGGGACGGAGTGAGGTTCGTCCCAACAAAATATACCCAAACTTAATAAATTAATTTTTAATGTCAATATGTTAATTTTTATTTAGAAACATTTTAGTTGTATCCCTACTTAATTAAATTAGAAGATGTTAAATTTTGCACGTCTTGAATTTTTTTAATGTAAAAGCATTTGGTCTCCTATCTATTTGATCTAATCATTAACTTCAATGAAAGTTCTAAGTAACTTACGAACATGATAGCCGAATATATAAAAGAAGTGAAACAAGTAACTCACCAATCTTGACCATTCAAATTTCCTACAAAATTGAAAAGAGTCAAGAAAGATAACTTCTTCACAAGTTGACTCACAATTTAATAAAATAAGCACCAATATAAAATACACTTTATGGTGACATTAATTCAAAAGAAGAATATATAACACACACACCAAACTCACCAAAGTCAGTTTTACCGGCGCCCCCTCTAATCCAAACTAGTCCAAACTTGAGAGGGTTAAGCTATTTGCATGGAATTTGTCAAAGCACGTGTCTCTCATCTACCCTTTTCGTTATGCTATAAATATATCACATTTTCACATCAAGTTTCGTGCCAATTCATTTTAATACAAACTAAAGCTTATTACAAGCTAGCAGTAGCTCCATTTCCACAGCCAAACACCAACACCATATTGCCGCGTCTTCGATTTTAGACCAGAAAATGGTGACCATCGAGGAAATTCGCAAGGCTCAACGGGCTGAGGGCCCTGCCACAATCATGGCGATCGGCACGGCAAATCCATCTAACTGTGTCGACCAAAGTACCTATCCGGATTTCTACTTCCGTGTCACTAACAGTGAGCACAAAACCGAGCTCAAGAAGAAATTCAAACGCATGTGTGAGTACTCTTTATTTCCTTTTCACGTTTCAAAAGGATTTTTTATGGTGGAGATTATTAAATCAAATTGGATACTAACAACAAATAGGTTTTTTTTTTTTTTTTTTTTTTTTTCTTTTCGGTGTTTGGTTGTTATGTTGAATGTTTTTGCCAAATGAATTACCATACAATAACCACTGTGTTCAAAACTTACGTCCATTAAACACATACAAGAAACCACAATTTTCATTTTTTTCGATTTATGAGTAAATTATTTGTAAATCAATGAAGTGAAAGATATCTTTGATCTCGTGTTGTAAAGAAAAATGACATTATTAGGAGATCAATTTCACAGTGAACAGACTTCAACAAATATTTCTATTCAAAAAGATCTATTTCTGATTTTTCCTTGTGCTAATTTTGTAGGCGAAAAATCCATGATTAAAAAGCGTTACATGTACTTGAATGAGGAGATCCTTAAGGAAAATCCCAACATCTGTGCGTACATGGCTCCGTCATTGGATGCCAGACAAGACATGGTGGTGGTAGAAGTACCGAGGTTGGGCAAAGAAGCTGCAACTAAGGCCATCAAAGAATGGGGCCAGCCAAAGTCAAAGATCACCCACTTGGTCTTTTGTACAACTAGTGGTGTGGATATGCCTGGAGCTGACTACCAACTCACTAAGCTATTAGGCCTCCGCCCATCCGTCAAGCGCCTCATGATGTACCAACAAGGGTGCTTTGCCGGCGGCACGGTTCTCCGCCTCGCCAAGGACCTCGCTGAGAACAACAAGGGGGCCCGAGTGCTTGTTGTTTGCTCGGAGATCACCGCCGTAACCTTCCGTGGGCCTAGTGACACCCACCTTGACAGTCTAGTTGGCCAAGCTTTATTTGGTGATGGTGCAGCTGCAATGATCATTGGGGCTGATCCTATTCCTGAGGTTGAGAAACCCATCTTTGAATTGGTTTCAGCGTCCCAAACAATCCTGCCTGACAGTGAGGGGGCCATCGATGGACATCTCCGCGAAGTCGGGCTTACATTTCACCTTCTCAAGGATGTTCCTGGACTCATTTCAAAGAACATTGAGAAGTCTCTTGGAGAGGCATTCAAACCTTTGGACATATCAGATTGGAACTCTATTTTCTGGATTGCACACCCAGGTGGTCCTGCCATTCTTGACCAAGTCGAGGCCAAGTGTGGGTTAAAGCCCGAGAAACTGCGCGCCACAAGGCACGTGCTTAGTGAGTATGGCAACATGTCTAGCGCATGTGTATTGTTCATTTTAGACGAGATGAGGAGGAAGTGTGCCGAGGATGGTCTCAAGACAACAGGAGAAGGACTCGAATGGGGAGTTCTATTTGGTTTTGGACCCGGGCTTAGCGTTGAGACCGTGGTGCTGCACAGTGTTTCTATTTAAATGGTTTTCATCTCTTTTTGTGTTATATTGTTCTTTGGGATTGTTTTTCTTGTCGTTTTTTGCGAAGTTTGTTGTTGCAATGATCAGGCTTGCAAAGCCAAAAGGAACAGTGTAGAAATTGTTTACGATGTATACTCTATGTTCACTCAAAATATATAACATGGTTTTTTGAAATATTTTTTTACTTGATATATGCATAGTTTTGTCCAAGAGTGTTGTTTTATCTTATATACGTTTATAGTTGCTGAGTACTCATTTTCTGATAACAATTTTGTGTTCACATACTATCAAGTTCTCTTGTAAAAATTTTCTGTTAAAACAAATAGCAAATCATACATATATTTTGAAAATTACACATAGAATCATGAAATCGGTCACTATTTTTCATTTCTTTGGACCTTAATTTATTTCTGATTATTTAAATCTTCCAGACGTTTTTCTTGACATGCAATTTAACTTCCTGACCCTTCTTTGGCAGTTCGCTAGGCAACGCATTGGTCCAGGTCAAACGACAAATATTTTTGAATTTTCCTCACACACTCACACACATATGTATTATACTGTTTAGTTTATGATAAAGTCTTTGTTGAAGGGGAAATAAGTCATAGGACGAAGTTAGGAAGGAAAAAAAAAAAAAAAAAAAGAGATAGCAAGAGTTTATCTTTTTCTTTTTCTTTTTTTTTTTTTTAAGGAGAAGATATCGAGTTATTTAGTTAATTGAGAATTAAAATAACGGAAGATCATAGAAATTTTTGGAGCTAATTTTGTTAATGGATTTTTGCACGATTTCCCCATTTTATTATGGGGGATATGATATTCTTGCACTCAAATGCTGGAATTGCAAAAAACGCAATGATATATATTTACTTGCTTGCAAACCTTAAGATCTTTTTTGGTAAATGTCTAAAATGGAAGGAGAGAAAAGGCCAGTGATAGGATTGGTGAAAGAATTTAAGACTATAAATTTTGATAGGAGGAAAAAACGATAAATAAATGAATTAGTTTAGGGATTCTAAATCCTAAGAACCTTAATTTTATTTTCCCATATCAATAGGAATGGAGAAGGAAATTCATACCAAATATAGGCATGGAGATTTTCAAAAATCATCATAGAATGTAAACTTTTGAGGATATATATGGGTGTGAAATTTTCTAAAAATCGTCATCGAATATTTAGATTTATTAGCGGTTATTCAAAAACCTAATCAAATGCATTTAAAAAAGCTTGGTAAAAATTCGAGTGCAAAAATTAGACAATAATTTTTAAAAGCTATCGTCAAAAGTTAACATTTGACAACGGTTTTATAATAGAAGAAAATTGTCATCGAATGCCAATTTCTTTTTTTAAAAAAAGACATATTCTTCCTAACTCTCAGCTCTTTCATTCCACGATAATTTAATGCCGTCATGTAATCAATTAATTCTATTACTATTATGAAGCCACAAGCAGTGATCACAATATAAAAATTATTACCATTCACTTGTGGCCCAAAAGCAGGTGGATTATGAAATAATTATACAAATAGTCTATTTTTAGGACTTCATTTTAAAATATATTTATTTTTTAATAATATTATATAAATGTTCTTTTTAATAAACAGCCATTCATAGTATCTATTTTGTTCTTTTACTATATTTAACATCATTTTCTCTCATCATGATTCTTTTTTTCCCTTATTTGTTTATCGTTATTGTATTTTTATATTAATGACTAATTTTTTATTATAGTGATGGCTTGTTAGTAAGATTGAGGTCTTTTATAAACCTATTTCTTAAGTATAATTTAAGTTTCTTAAAAACCTAATTTTTAAGTATGATTTAGGTTTTTTATGGCAATCATAACGTTATTATGATAACTTATTTTGTTTATTATCATTGTAATTGTTTTAATAGTTAGTTTCTAAAATTTAAATGTCACTTAAAATTGTTTATTTCTTTATGATAATGATCATATCATTATGATACTTTTTTGAATTTGGGATTTTTTTCCCCCTCTTTATGATTATATATCAATATGATGTTTTTTCCTTTATGATAATTACAATATCATTATGTTGTCTTCTTTAGATTTTAAAGTATTTAATATTTTTGTATAATATCTATTTAACTTTCTTTATATGTTCATTATAAATTTTATCTTACTGGTCAGTTATTTACTATAATGATTGCTTTTCTTGTGCATGATTGTTTTTCTTGTGCAATACAACTAATATCTGTTATGGTCCTTTTTTTTCTTTATAATAACTCAAGAAAAATTGTTTTTTCTTTTTATAAAAGATTTGCTAAGTTTGAATTTTGTTTAGAGATTTGTTTTTAATCAATTTTTTATTTGTTTATATTCAATTCTTGATGAAAGGGTAATGTGGTCTTTATATATATCAAATTAGACATTCCGGTAAATAAAAGAAAAAATGGACATATATATTTTAAATCGTAATATTCAATTTAGACATTCATATAATAACCAGGTGAATTATTGGTAAAATTTTTTTACAAAATTGTTCTGAGGAGCATAAGAACAATTTTGGGCATTTGATTAAAAAAAATTATCATGAAAAAATTAAAGTGTATACATATGGCTCTTCTTGGGACTGGATTGTGTTGAATGTGGTGGAACTTTAAAAAATTGCCATGGTTTTGTTAAGAGTTGTTTTGCTGCTCCTCTGGGTTTTGCTTTTTTCTGAAGGCATTTGCTTAAATTGTCAGAGGATTGAGCCAACATTGAGCTTAGTAGAACAATTAAATGGATGATTATAGTAACAACATTTATCCAAAATTTTGAAATTTCAGTTGAATTTCAGTTTTTGAAAGGGTATCGAAATACCTTTCAACTGTCCACATCTCCCCAATAAAAATATATATATCTATATATATCTTCGGGTACCTTTTGTATTTTTTTTTTTTTTTTAAGAAAAGAACTATTTAAGTTACCAATATGGAATTTTTTTTTTTTTTTTTTAAAAGTAAAAGAACTATTTAAGTTACCAATATGGTATTTAAGACGTCGTGTCCCTCTTAAATTTTTAACCGTTAATTATTATCATAAAATTTCAAAAACTTTTTTCTCCATTTAATAAGAAAAGAAAAATATAACATTGAAATATAGAACTACATTTTAATCCAATAAAGTAAATAAAATTAATTTCAAATTTCTCCCACCAAAAAGACTTCCGACTCCGCCATCGCCATTCCAAACAACAACAACAATCAAAATAGTGAGAGAAACAAAATAAGCCTTATGCCAATCCCCAAAGCTTATTTTTCACCACACGATTCCCTAATCATTAGATCACAAAATATTTTTATAATAATTATAAAAAATAAAATAAAAATAAAAAAACCCCCACCAATCTTGACCATTCAAATTTTTTTATAAACTAAAGTGAAAACGAGTGCTGCTCATTTGACTCGCAGAGTCGTTGTCTTTGTTTACTAAGTTAGCTAAACTACAACAGAATAATTCTAAACCGGCACTAGTCAAAGCACGTGACTCCATCTACCCTTTTCCCTACAATATAAATATACAATTTTTGTCAAAACAATTCTCGTACCAATACATTCCATACAAATTACGTTATAGCAGTTACCAACTGGTTTATTTACGTAGCCAAAACCTAGATAGCCGCGGCAGAGTTTCTTCGATTATTATACCGGAAAAAATGGTGACTGTCGAGGAAATTCGCAAGGACCAACGAGCTGAGGGTCCTGCCACGATCATGGCGATCGGAACAGCAAATCCACCTAATTGTGTCGATCAAAATACTTATCCGGATTTTTACTTCCGTGTCACTAACAGTGAGCACAAGACCGAGCTCAAAGAAAAATTCAAACGCATGTGTGAGTATCCCTGGTTCTTAATTTTCTCTTTTCATTATGATTTTACTGGGTTCAAATATGCGTGTGTGAATTTGTTGGTATAGATTCCAGCGAAATGGATACCACAAAAGAACTTAAATTTTTATGTTAATTTGCTTGTAAGTTGAAAGGTTTGTGGTTAGCCTATATGTGTAATACTATCAGCTATAATATAGTTAGGTAAGAACGACAATGTGTTTTACAACTATTAAAGATATGATAAAAAAAATACTAAAGTTAATTCGATTAGTTTTATCTTTATAAAAAGATGTATAATGAGCAAAATATATTTTCCGGCCTGGTAAAGAAAATTGTCTATAAAAGGGGAGTTTTCGGTCATAAAAAATGACAGATCATTTCCACAAATATTCTCTACAAAAAGAAAAATTTGTTTCTGACATTTGTTTGTTTTCAATAAATTTTTCAGGTGAAAAATCCATGATCAAGAAGCGGTACATGTATTTGAATGAGGAGATACTTAAGGAAAATCCGAATATTTGTGCTTACATGGCACCTTCATTAGATGCTAGACAAGATATGGTGGTGGTAGAAGTACCAAGGTTGGGCAAAGAAGCTGCCACTAAGGCCATCAAGGAATGGGGACAACCCAAATCAAAGATTACCCACTTGGTCTTTTGCACCACCAGTGGTGTGGATATGCCCGGAGCTGACTACCAACTCACTAAGCTATTAGGCCTCCGTCCATCTGTCAAACGCCTCATGATGTACCAACAAGGGTGCTTTGCCGGTGGCACGGTTCTCCGCCTAGCCAAGGACCTTGCTGAGAACAACAAGGGGGCCCGTGTGCTTGTTGTTTGTTCGGAGATCACTGCCGTTACCTTCCGTGGCCCGAGTGACACACATCTTGATAGTCTTGTAGGCCAAGCATTATTTGGTGATGGTGCGGCTGCTATGATCATTGGAGCAGATCCTATTCCCGATGTCGAGAAGCCAATGTTTGAATTGGTTTCAGCAGCACAAACAATCCTACCGGATAGTGAGGGGGCCATCGATGGACATCTCCGTGAAGTTGGGCTTACATTTCACCTACTCAAGGATGTTCCCGGGCTTATCTCAAAGAACATTGAGAAGTCCTTAGTAGGGGCATTCAAACCTTTGGGCATCTCAGATTGGAACTCTATTTTCTGGATTGCACACCCAGGTGGTCCAGCCATTCTTGACCAAGTCGAGGCTAAGTGTGGCTTGAAGCCTGAAAAACTACGTGCCACGAGACACGTACTTAGCGAGTACGGTAACATGTCCAGCGCATGTGTTCTGTTCATTTTGGACGAGATGAGGAGGAAGTGTGCCGAGGAAGGGCTCAAGACCACAGGAGAAGGGCTTGAATGGGGAGTTCTATTTGGGTTTGGTCCCGGGCTCAGCGTTGAGACTGTGGTGCTTCACAGTGTTTCTCTTTAGACGGTTTTCAACTTTTTAATTTGCATGGTTTGGTTTTCTTGATTCTGAATCTGTACGTGGATACCCTTTTTATTTCTTGTTAAATTTTGGTTTGCTTACAACTCTTGCATAGCCAAAAGGGATAATGTATCAATTTTCTATCCTACACTCTAATTATTATATAATATGTTAATAAACTCACAAATGTTTCTTGACAAGATAGTCTTTATAATTTGCTCCATGATAGAATCGTGAATTTGAACTCTTTTTTTATGTGACAGAGTTAGGTATAAAATTACTGTAAGACTATCTATACTTGTAATAATATATATATTATACATAAACAATTCTATCTCTTAATCATTTTTTTTTCCTTGAAGTGGGTAAAATTGGCTAAACCTAAGGTTACCCTCTTAATTTATTTTCAGTTTGTATTGCGATTTCATTTTCTATGCCTACCATTCGTATGTTCTAATAACAATTTATGTTCACACGAATAAAACTTCTCTGGGGAAATTTTATTTTATCTTATTGACCATGAAGAGGCAAATAACATATATGAAAACTACACGTGCTTATATAATAAATTCATGATGTACACAGCTGGCCGATTAATTGTCATTATTTTATGTTGCAATTTTATTTGAGTTTATTTAAATACTTTTTAGACGTTTTTCTTGACGCAACACAATTTAATACAAGTTCCTAACCTTTTTTGGAAGTTAGCTGGGCAACACATTGGCCAAGGTCAAACAACGAGTTTTTAAAATTCCTCAATACATATACATGTTCAAATATAAAATTATTATTGAACTATCTTTTAACAGTTTAAACTTTTGAAATGGATTGATAAACTATCATGGTATCAGAGAGAGAGAGGTCCTGAGTTTAAACCCCTTACAACTGTACTCTTTAACTCCTTTATTATAATTGTATGTTGGACCTTTAATATATTTCTAATTTCTTATTTGTGTTAGACTTTCAAATTAGTATTTAACTTCACGTTTGCCAATTATCTGACCTGTATGTGAGGGTGAGTACTGACTCACCTCCCAATAACTTAAGTTTTTTAGAATAATTGATAAACTAACAATACATCTAATATATATTTGCTAGAAAGTTAGTTTAGCTTATGACAAAGTCATTAGTACGCCAACCTTTTTTTAAAACAAAAAAGGAAAAGAAAAAGAAATTCAGTATTTTGAAGAAAGAACAAGATATCAAAGAGAAAGGAAAAAAGAAAAACCAACAATAATGAAAAAGGAAATTCTATGCTGCTCTTTACTAGGTACCAGTTTTTTTTTAGAAGACCTAGCGGACCATAAATAATTGTTACTTGATTTACAGTTTAAATCGGACCACATTTATGAAATGAATGTACAATTAAAGCTTAATAATTCTCTAACGGAATCCAGTCTTGATACAAAGCGTCTGATCTAAATCTTGTTAGTAAAAAATATGAAAAAAGGACAACGAATAAATATTGAAAAATCACGAAATTTGTTATCAACAACATTACATAAATAAACAAGAAAAACGAAATTAAAAAAATATCGATGAACACCAAGGTCCATGTACCACATAGTTTCCTTAAAACAGATTCGCATCCTCACCATCGGTGCTCGAGGATCAACCGATGTCTGCTTCCCATGATACAACAGTTAACAAGCGGTAACGGCACACCACGTTATAGCCTCTGGCAAACTTGGAAAATTCCAGAACTCTATCACCAAAACATACCTAGACTTGGCCTAAGGAAAGAACTAAAGAAAATAAAACTCCAAGTTTTTCTTATTTTCCAAATAAAGAGGGACTGTCCTTTTATAGCTATAGGAAACATTGGAATAAGCATAGCCAAAAACGTTTGCCTTTACTGCTGAATTAAGACATATTCAAGTCCAAAATGTTTGGCTATTGGACCCGGAATTAAACATATTCAATTCCCACATTTTGAAGCTTTATGGTTCGTTTGTAACCTTCTTGCAATTAATATACATTTAACTGTAGAATTATGTTGGAAAAAATTTAAAACGCAAAGCAAAACTATGCCCACGCGGAACCAATGTTTTACCGTGTAGTACACGATCCTTTGGTTTCACCGTAGATTTGCACCCCCCTGCGCCTGCGCACGTGAGATAGCCTCCATGTTTAGTTGGTTACTGATAAGCAAATATGCCATTCCTTATAAACTCATTGGAACTTTCATTTCTTTCCCATGTAGGACAAGAGTTTTTCCAATTCAGTTTCCAACTTCATGGGTGTACTATTGAGAGTCAATTTCTCAATCACCCATTTATCATTTTGAACATATAAATATTCAATTTCCAGCTCCTTGCGGAGTAGAATACGAATCTACATTGAACTGGCACTAACATGAAGTGTGTCTCACTCAAATTCAAGCCTCAAAATGACCATCTAAAATGGTTTTTAGTAAGCCATTTTCCAACTATCCCCCACATGAATGAAATTGACAGAGGACACAATAAGGGTCATTTATAACATCAGTCAATAGCGTTTCTCAAAATGTGTTACGTGATTGGTGGGAAAAGACCCATAACTGCTTAAAGAAGAGACCCACGATCTCCTTAGGCGGGATTTATTGGTGCGCTAAGTTAGGAATGAATATTTACAATCTTCACAGATACTTTCCCTCCAATTAGAAGAAGTTGAGTAAGATCATGAAACCACCCATGAATATCGCCACCAATCGTCACAGGGCTTTTAACAAGCTGTTATTTGTTATCTAAAATAAATCCTAAATTTTAATTGCAAAAAAAAAAAAAAATCTAAGATAAAAATACTCTCAAGAAACGGCTCTCGCTTGTGAGTTTTGGAGTCCGGACCGAGACGGAAGTCCTCTTAGATTGAGAGATGGCCGAAGGAGGAGAGCGGTGACTAGGGTTCCATCAATGACAATCATTCTTTCTGTCTCTTTGTTGTACGACTCTGACTCACAACAAGATAGATTTAAAATGAAAGTTCGAAACGCTCTGTCAAACAAACACACAACCGGCAATTGCAAAAGAGCCCCCCCTCTCTCTCTCTACAATCAATCTCCAATTTGCAGTCACTGCCTTCGAATTGAAGCTTCTCCTGAAATCGCCAGATCATGGTTTTTGGCTGACTTCGCTACTTGGTAAGCTCTATGATCGCGCCTCTGTGACCTAGCTTTCCTTGTCCTGCTTTTTTCCGATTATTTTCTTATGACCTTCTCTGGAATTTGTTTTCTTTATCCCCGAAAGAATTTCTATGCTTGTGTGAAATGAAGTTTCAGGGTCTTTAACTGTTAATCGATAGATATCGTATGCATGTTTATCTAACGCCTAGAAGGTGTTTGACGAAATGGTATGTGAGATGTCTTTTCAATTTTGCTCTTATTTTCTTCTACTTTTGTACTTTTTTTAAAAAAGTAATTTGCATGTTGCAGTTGTCTTTAATTGTCCACAACCTGAACAGACTAGTGCCCTTTGTACCCAATTATATTAGGTACTTCCATGAGTTTTTTTTCCCCTCTTGACATATTTAATTTTATATGATTTGTATACATTTGAGCGTTCAAGTTTCAGGTGGCAGGGACAGTCCAGGTATATTGTTACAATTTCAATTTTGACTTTGATTATTTTGTTGTTGTTTTATTATGCTATTTGTGAAGATATTTCTTTTTAAGATGCTCAATTTTGTCGTTTCCAACTGTTAGTGTAATGTGTCTTTTTGTGATTCTTATTCCACTTTTACTTTTTTAAAGAAAACAATTTTTATTATGTACATAGCTTTCTGTACATGCTTGAAGCTAATCACTTTATAACTAATTTACATTTTTTTTGTCCTTGATAAATGTAAAAGTTCTTTGCTGTTTTTCAAACTTTGAGTTTCAACATTTTCGGTCTTGGATTGGTAGGAAATGCAGGTATTAATCTTTCTCCTGTTTTTTTGGTTTGTATTTAAGCCAGTGGATTCTTTATAATCAGTGAAGAAATAAACTTATATTTAGTTGAGTGGCATGAACTAATTTCTTGATTTGAAGGATCACAGCTTGTTAAAAGCCCTGTGACGATTGGTGGCGATATTCGTGGGTAATTTCATGAGGGAAGGTATCTGTGGAGATTGTGTTGGTATGTGGAAGCACTTAGCTCTCATAAATGGCGCTTTATCTTATGCTTTCTCATCCTTATATAACATCATTGTGAAATGTATTGAAACTGTTGTAAAATTACATGTCTGAGTACCTTGTTAGCTTATGTATCAAGTTCTCAACTAGTACACTTGTAAATTCCTCTACAGTTTTAATGTTTGGCTTCTTTAATCCAATAATAGGTTTGTTTGAAGAAAAAAGAAATGGGTTTTATCATACAGGAATAACAAATCTATGAGCATTTGGTTTTCCTAAAGAATGTATTTGGTTACTGAAAACGTGAGATACATATTTTATACTCAAGTATGTTACTGAATTATGCTACTTCTCAATAATTTCCAAGTTTTTGTTTCTTACTTTACTATTTTATTTATATGTTTCTCTTTATTTAGTTATCATAAAGTGAGTTTGGTGGGTATTTTAGTTCTTCTTTTGCATAGTCGGTACCAATTTAAACGGTTTTCAAGCAGTTGAATTGATCAGTTTTTCTTTAGTAAAACCAATGAACTCTGCTCAAATAGTTATCTAATAAATTTTGCAAAATCTAATATTATAACCTCATTAATAAGAAAACTTCTACATGCTCCATAAAGAAATGTCACTATGCCACTTCATTGAATTATATGTACTAGTTAAAATGCGAAAAGCAGGGGATGGTCTTTATTTGCATTTTTACAGCTACAAATAATATGTGACTCGTTGAGATGCTTATATACATCTTTTTTTTTTTTTCCCTTTCCTTGGGTTCTCTTTTACTGTTTATTGCATAGATTGATTGAAGTCTCACATCAATAGTAGATGTATGCACCTAAGTATTACTCTTCTATTAAAAACATGCTTGTAAAATCAATTATGTTTTATTATAGTCTCTATAGTTGCTTGTTGGAATATTCATTAAGTTGAATATTTTCTCAATTGTGGCCGATCTTTTAATGATTTTTTGAAGTAAAATGAGCATCGCTTCTACGATTTACTATCTATAAAAATTATTTTGAGTTATTTATATCCATTGGTATGTCTTATTTCAGGAACTTTTTGAGACTTTACAGAGTAAATATTAATTTTGTGATCTGCTCCGAAAACTGGTCATGGAGAGTTTTCAGCTTTCTTCTAGCACTTCATTACCCTTCCTAATTGGGTTCAAACATGTTGTAGTTTCCTTTTGGATTTAGATTTATAGTTGAAAAACAAACGTTTATTGATCTTACTGGTGGTTTTGAAGGGTATGATTTTGTTTTTGTCTTGTACCAATCAACGGCTATTCTAGACTATATAATTGTTGACTACTCAATGAAATTTTGTATCATGTTTCTAGTTATTAATTGAATAGAGATGTCAAATTACTGTCCTTTATGGACCATATGAACAACGGTAATTATATTTGTGCAAAAGTTTCTTTATGCATCTCTTCATGATATGCGTTTATTGTAAACAACCTAGATATTGGAAGACCACCAGCATGCTATTAAAAATAGTAACAGCACCACAAAAATGCTATAACTAATTTTACGTAGCACTGGGAAAATGCTATAACTACCATAATAGCACCAGAAAAATGCTATAAAGATTGAGAATAATAGCACTCAATAAGTGCTATCGTAGCATTTACTTTTAATAACAGGGCCTAATATAGCGTTTGATAAAATGCTATAACTAATATTACGTAGCACCGGGAAAATGCTATAAATACCATAATAGCACCAGAAAAATGCTATAAAGATTGAGAATAATAGCACTCAATAAATGCTATTGTAGCATTAGACTTTTAATAACATGGGCTAAAATAGCGTTTGAACAAATGCTATGTTTTTATTACAATAGCATTTTTGTGGTGCTATGGAAAGCAATTTTTGTTGTAGTGCTAGACAAATCGATAGGCTATAAGATTTGACCTGGTGATAGAATTCATCAGTTAAAACCTGCAAAATATAGGTAGGTGTTATCCTTTGAACCTTCACTTGTGAAAGTATATTTACTTTACTGACTGATTAGTAGACATGATGTCCTTGAACTGTTATGTTGTTTATATAAATGATGATATACCTCACATAGGAATCTTTCTGACATAATTTATTTCTCACTATTATGTTCATATTGGCCATGGACATCTTACTTGGTTCTGCAAGAGTTTCCAAAGAATTTTAGCCCTACAAAATTCTCTTTTGAAGCGGTCCCATTTCTCTCTCATATAGGTGATTTCTCAATTAAGAGTAACCCGCATTACTCCGATCGGATTCCCGATGCTTAAGAATCATTAAAAATATAGCTTAACCTATCTCATATTAGTATCACTATTTTCATCATGGGATTGGACCGAACGGTAACCCCCACAATGATCCAACTCAGTCTTTACAACTAGGTTGTCCCTTTGAACCGAAATCTTGGGATCTCCAGTCAACTATGTTGGGTTTCCATTGCATCGACCTAATTTTCATGGGCTTTAGTCTCATTCCCCTAGATGACTTATCAATTAACTCTCTATTTATCCCTTTGGTTAACCGATCCGCAATGTTATCCTTTGACTTCACATGGTCAATAGAGATAACCTCAATTGAGAGTAGTTGTCTAATGGTATTGTATCTATGATGTATATGTTTAGACTTACCATTATACATATTGCTCTGTGCCCTTGCTGTCCAGGCGCAAAGAGCAAATAGGTTAGAAAATCTGGACTAAAAGATTTTTCTACCCTTGCTCGTTTGCTTTGTCTAGGCTCATCCTCAATTTCAACATTTTTTTTTTATCCTTACTATTCTTAACAATAGTCTCATCTGCTCGCTTGGACGAATTCGGTCCATCTCTAGACTTAACACGAAAATACATATTCAAAGAACAATGCGTTCCTCGATTCCATAATTGTGTTTATGTATATATCAGGGATTTTTGAATCATACACAAGAAACCAATAAGCACTATTATTATGTGCATGGTTAATGAAGATGCAATCAAACGTTTTCGAATCTATTTTCACTTTCTTTGGTATAGGTACAGTCACATTAGTAAGACATTCCCACACTCATAAATATTTGTAGGAAAGCTTCCTTTCATTTCATATCTCATATGGGGTCTTGTCTTCTTTCTTCCGGGGTACCTTATTTAAAAAGTAATTTACAGACAAAATACCTTCCCCTTATATGTTCCGAGATAAGTCAGAACTTATTAATATTCTTTCAAGGTACTATTTTTTCCATTCAGCCACATCATTTGACTGAGGTGAATAAGGTAGCATGACTTTGTGAATGATTCCATATTGCGCGTAAAATTCACCAAACGGTACCTCATATTCACCACCACAGTCATTCATTAACACCTTAATCTTTCTGTTAAGTTGATTCTCAACTTTTTTATTTATTTTATAGAGAGCAAACTTCTCTACATCGTCCTTGCTTTTACCAAATACACATAGTAATATTTTGTACTATCATTGACAAAAGTAACAAATTACTAATTACCACCCCCTTATTTGTACGAATTCCAAATCGCTCATATAAGACTTCTTTTCAATTCCTTGGAAAGATGATCTTATCATTTTCGCTTTAACACAAGTTTTACACTTAATATTTGGAATCAATTTGAAAAGCAGATATGTTATCCAAGTTAATTAATCTACGCGAAGTATCATAAATAACGTGTCCTAATCTACCATACCACAAATTAAAAGACTCAAGCAAGTGAGCGGAAGAATTATTAACTTCAGTAATATTTTTTGTCATTACAATCATTATATTGAGCTTGAGAAGCCCATCCGTTACATAGCCCTTTCCAACATACATAACAATCTTAAAACACACTCCTTTATATGCGACGAACATGTTGATCGAATTCGGGGAGATAATGGCTAATATTATCATTTCCTGTCGTGTTCAACTGTCCTCTTCTGTTCATATAACATGTCTTATATATGTTTCTTTTGCTTACGTTTTTCTTAGTTTAGATATATATAAATATATATATATATATATTTCGGTATAAAGCTGTAAACGGTTTTCTTATGTTTATTTTGTTTTATATATAAATATATATTACATGTGATGTTTTTTGTTTGTTATCTTCACTGCTGTTTTAGTCCTATATTCATTTTGATTTGTTTCGGTTTGTTGGATTGCATCATTTCTTTTGACTTAATCTTAAATGTTTCTGGTTATTTTTATATAACTTTTTTTTTTTTTGGTTGCGATTACATATTTATAACTTTTGCTATAGATTTCTTTTCTTAATCTGCCAACGTTTATTTTTGTTATTTATTAGTCTGTTTCCTTACTGATTTATGAATGAGTACATATATTTGTCTTTTTGTTTAGATTACATTTAATCATTTCAGTTCTTTGTTATGGTTGTTCACCTAAGTATTCAGTTCATATTTATTTATATACATATATATTGACACATTTTTGTTGCTGTTACTTTTAGTTCATATATCCAGTATATATATATATATATATATATATATATATATTACCGTTTCAGTTTTGTTTTGGATGCGTATTGATTATGGCGTTGGAGTTCATCAATAATTTCTTAATTTCGTTTTTCTTTGTTTATTTATGTAATGCTGTTGCTAATAAATTTCGTGCTTTTTCAAGATTTGTTCTTTGTCCTATTTTCATATTTTCACTAACAATCTTAAAATAGATTCACTTCTTCACTGTCCGTGCTCAAGGATCAACTGGCGTTTGCTTCCCAGGATACAACGGTTAACAAGTGGTAATGGTGTTGAAATATAAAACTATTGTTGGCCCACCTCCTAACAGCTTAAGCTTTTGGGAGAATTGGTAAACTAACATGGTATCAGAGCAGGAGGTCTTGAGTTCGAACCCCTGTAATTGCACTATTTAACCCCCTTTATTATCATTGCGTGTTGGGCCTTTAATATGTTTCGGGTTTATTATAATTTGTGTTGGACTTTCAAATTAATATATGTCCGTACGTTTGCCCATTGTCTGGTCTGCACGTGAGGGGGAGTGTTGAAATATAAAACTATTGTTGGCCCACCTCCTAACAGCTTAAGCTTTTGGGAGAATTGGTAAACTAACAAATGGCGTACCATGTTACAACCTCCGGCGAACTTGGAAAATGCCCGAACTCTATCATCAAAGCACACCTAGACTTAGCCTAAGGAAAGAACTAAAGAAAATGAAACTCCAAGTTTTTCTTATTTACCAAATGAAGAGGGATTGTCCTTTTATAGCTATAGGAAACATTGGCACAAGTATAGCCGAAAACGTTTGCCTTTACTGCTGAATTAAGACATATTCAAGTCCGAAACGTTTGGCTATTGGAATCCAGAATTAAACATATTTAATCCCCACATTTTGAAGCTTAATGGTTCGTTTGTAACCTTCTTGCAGTTAATATACATTTAACTGTAGAATTATGTTGGCAAAAATTTAAAACGCAAAGCAAAACTATGCCCGCGCGGAACTAACGTTTTACCATGTAGTACATGATCCTTTGGTTTCATCGTGGATTTGCAGCCCCCTGCACCTGCATGCGTGAGATAGCCTTCATGCTTAGTTGGTTACCGATAAGCAAATATATGCAATTTCTTATAAACCCATTGGAACTTCCATTTCTTTATCATATAGGGCAAGGATTTTTCCGATTCCTTTTCAAACTTCATGGGTATTGAGAGTTAATTTCTCATTCACCCATTTATCATTTTGAGCATATAAATATTTGATTTATATCTCCTTACGGAATAGAACACGAATCCATATTGATCCAACACTAACACAAAGTAGGTCCCATTCAAATTCAAGCCTCCAGATGACCATCTAAAATGGTTTTTAGTAACCCATTTTCCAACAAATCTTACATACACGATCAATGATCTTACGAAAACGATAGATCATTTCCGCAAACATTATCTACTAAAGGAAAAAAGAAAAACCAACAATAATGAAAAAGGAAATTCTACTATATGATGCTCTTTACCAGGTACTGTTATTGTTATTATTTTTTTTAGGACCATTAACTATTGTTACTTGATTGACAATTTAAATCGGATCGCGTTTATGAAATGGATGTATGATAAAATTTACTAATTCTCTTACGGAATCATAATATGATCTAATCAATGACCTTATTAAACGTTATAGTACGAGATGATCCCAGACCATTCTTAATTAAAATATGGATTAGTTTAAAAAATACCGTGTGAATCCCATGACCACCAAAACCAAATTGCATAAGCCACGGCTTCCATCCAATATCCGGACATGATCAAAGTCAAAACCTAGAAAACTACCCACCAATCTTGTCCATCCATATTTTGCACAAAAAAAAAAAAAAAAAAAAAAAAAAAAAAAAAAAAATTTCAGGAAACTTATTAATCATTTTAGCTCTTAATTTCTCTTTGTTTGGAAAGCGAGAAACTACTTGAGTAAAAACTATATAAATATACATACATACATATTGATGTGGAAGTTAAATGAATAGATCACACACCAAACTCACAAAGTCACGTGCCATCCAGCCCTCTACTCCAAAGTGGTTGAGACTAACTGAAAGATCTCATCTCCTAATTACAAGGGCAATAGTATAGGTGAAGCACGTGATTCCCATCTACCCTTTCCACATGATATAAATACGATACTTTGTCACAACATTTTTTAATACCAACACATTTCACAACTACAAGCTACACCTTAGAAGCCAACCCTATTTGGGCAGCCACCAGTGTAGCTAAGTTTAATTTCGATTTTTGATCACCAGAAAAAAAAAAAATGGTGACCGTCGAGGAAGTCCGTAAGGCGCAAAGGGCTGAGGGCCCTGCCACCATCATGGCGGTCGGGACAGCAACTCCATCCAACTGCGTCGACCAAAGTACTTATCCGGATTACTACTTCAGGATTACCAATAGTGAGCACAAGACTGAGTTGAAGGAGAAATTCAAACGCATGTGTAAGTATTATTCTTTTAGTTCTTTTTGTTGTCTTTCGGATTTCAATTAGTTTGTGAACTAGTTGTTGTAGGCTCTAGCAAAAATAGTGTATACCACATATGAATTCTTTTGTTACGTTTGTCTGTAATGCTAAATGGTAAGTTAGCGGGAGGTGATATGATTATTCCTTATATATTTTTACATATATATAGATAGATTTAATATATATATACAGATAGATTAATAAACAAAATTAATTTATCCAAGATGGAGGTATTCGAGTAAGATACCTATGGGACTTATTTTGCATGCCAAAGGATTATATGCAATGAAAATAGCATAACAGAAATGTCTTCCTTTATATTGGCATGATTTGAAATGAATCAATATGGTGTAACATCTTTAATTTTGAGTTAAAGAATATCTACACATTTTTTGTGTTTTTGAAAACGTAAAGAAAATAGACTTCCAGAGGAGGGTTATTCATAAGAAGAAACGACCGCCTAGTTTCCTCTAAAATTTCCTATGAAAACAAAATATGTTAGTTATTCACTTTTTCCTTATTTCTTCTCCGCCATGAATTTTGCAGGTGAAAAATCTATGATCAATAAGCGTTATATGTACCTGAATGAGGAGATATTAAAGGAAAACCCCAATGTGTGTGCTTACATGGCACCATCGTTAGATGCTAGACAAGACATGGTGGTGGTAGAGGTACCCAAATTGGGAAAAGAGGCTGCCACCAAGGCCATCAAGGAATGGGGACAGCCTAAGTCAAAAATCACTCACTTGGTGTTTTGCACCACCAGTGGTGTGGACATGCCTGGAGCTGACTACCAACTCACTAAGCTATTGGGCCTCCGTCCATCCGTCAAGCGCCTCATGATGTACCAACAGGGTTGCTTCGCCGGTGGCACGGTTCTCCGCCTTGCCAAGGACCTTGCTGAGAACAACAAAGGAGCTCGTGTCCTCGTCGTCTGCTCAGAGATCACCGCCGTCACCTTCCGTGGGCCCAGCGACACCCACCTCGACAGTCTTGTTGGCCAAGCCTTATTTGGTGATGGTGCAGCCGCTCTGATCGTTGGGGCAGACCCGATTCCTGAGGTCGAGAAGCCCATATTTGAAATAGTTTCAGCTGCCCAAACAATCCTACCTGATAGTGAGGGGGCAATCGATGGACATCTCCGTGAAGTCGGGCTTACATTTCACCTTCTCAAGGATGTTCCTGGACTCATTTCAAAGAATGTTGAGAAGTCCTTAACAGAGGCATTCAAACCTATTGGCATCTCAGATTGGAACTCTATTTTCTGGATCGCACACCCGGGTGGACCGGCCATTCTTGACCAAGTTGAAGCCAAATGTGGCTTGAAGCCAGAGAAACTACGCGCCACAAGGCACGTGCTTAGTGAGTACGGGAACATGTCTAGCGCATGTGTGCTGTTTATTTTGGATGAGATGAGGAGGAAGTGCGCCGAGGATGGGCTCAAGACCACCGGAGAAGGACTTGAATGGGGAGTTCTTTTTGGCTTTGGACCTGGTCTTACTGTTGAGACCGTTGTTCTTCACAGTGTGGCTATTTAGAGGTTTCGTAAAGCTCAATAAGTTTGCTTCCACTTTATTTTTTTTTTCTTTTTTATTTGGCCTCGTTTGGTTCGTTTTGGTATTTGTTTTATTTTGAATATGGTTGAGAACCCTTTTTAAAATTGTCGTGTTGAACCAAAGGGAGCATTATGTGGCAACTTATTTTATAAAATAAGATAACTTCTTCTAATCGATACAATATATATATGTGTGTGTGTGTGTGTGTGTGTGTGTGTATTCTTGCTACTTAATACGTACATATATTATTTATGAGATTATGAACAACCTTATATACATAATATAATACATGTTATATATTTGTTGCAACGGCCAATGCTTTTAATATCCTCCACGTTTATAACTTTGAATATGGAAACGTGTGGTTCTTTTTGTATATGTTTGTTTTTTTTTTAATTTCTGAAAAAGTGCATCATTCGTTAATAATGATCTCCAAAAATAACGGAAACAACATCATAGAGATTAAAAACACGTAAGGTTTTAGACATCCAAAATCCCATTTCCAAAGTTCACCAGCATTTTACATATTCGTGGATCTAGAGATCCACTTAAAATAAGAAACACGCAATTAAAATCAGAAAAATAAAAAATAAAAAATAAAAAAACTATTTTTTGGCTCAATACAAAAGATCAGCCGCTTGATATTCCTAACATTCAACGATGTTACTAGGAGGCTGAAGAAAGCAGGAAACCACGTCTTCATCTGTGCCAAACCCGACCTCATCAATTGATATCGGTTCAACAACCTGCTATGGTTGAGAGGTCTATAGCTACCGCCACTGACTTAAAAATAAAAAAAGAAAAAAAAAAAGCTGAGCTTTAAAACTTTTGCCCGCACTGCAGTAGTTTATTATGTACGCTTTTACTGAACTTTACATTTTGGTGCGTATCTATTTTGTAGTTCTTGAAAAATATTGAAACATAGTTTTTATTATTCTTGCATATTATTTATTTTGTAAATAAAAAATAAAAATTACAAGTGAAATCTGATACATGATCCTCATCCATATCCCTACCTAACCTCCTCCCCACAGTATAAGACCAAAGGGTCTTGGGTTTGGGCTATGTTAATTATATAATTGCATCTTTCAGAAATTTTAGAGAACTAATTCCTAACCTTCTTCGATAGTTAGGCAACGAATTGGTCAAAGTCAAACAAATGTTTTGTAAAACTTTGAACTTAAAATTTTATTTTATGAAGCTAGAATAATATTTCGGTTTCTGAAGAACCAGAAAAATATGTAAATAAAAAATAAAAATAAAATAAAATAAAAAAGTGATAGAGAAAAATACCATGAGAAAATTGTATGGACCGTCTAAAGGAGACAACACTAATGTTTTTATATTATATTTTGTTACCCTACAGTTAGAAACTAATTTCATTTTATGACTTGTGCGCGCGTGTGTGTGTGTGTGTGTGTGTGTATGTGTGTGTGTTTTTTTTTTTTATGACTTATGTTTGTGAGAAACCC
Source organism: Ficus hirta (assembly GCA_038430175.1). NCBI lineage: Eukaryota > Viridiplantae > Streptophyta > Magnoliopsida > Rosales > Moraceae > Ficus > Ficus hirta. The sequence goes on along the minus strand of CM076593.1, from coordinate 7,375,154 downwards.
GGAGGCTAGAATTTCACATTATTGCAATTGGTTAATGAAAATAAATAAAGAAGAAGGTTTATAAAGACCTCCAAGTAAATAAAAAAAGACGAAACTACCCAATAATGAAATACCAAATTTGCCATCACAAATAAAGAAAATAAATAAGCATAATAAACATCCGAATATAAATTTAACCCTAACATAATTCTGAACAATGTTAATATATGCTGCCATGTGAAATGTAATAGTATAGATTGGATTCTAAATTCGACTTCTTTCTAAAAGATCATTCCCTACTTAAATTTTTTTATACAAACCTCATTTACCATGTAAGTGACAACAGCTTCGATTTTGATCATAAATATTTGGATTTTTCACTAAAATTCTTTTACTAACATTTCATAAGAGGTAATAGAATAAATTGTGATATAAGAGTTAAAATTCAAAAAAAAAAAATTGGTACACCGAAACATTATAGTAAAATTTTAATATAGCATAATGAGAGATATTGACGGAGTTGTTTCTTCCAGTGGCGGAGCCATAAATTTTTTTCAAGGGGGCATGAGCTAAAATAAATTTTAAACTAAAAAATTGTTCGATTCTATGTTCTTCTTTTTTTCTTAGGTAGACTTTATAATCTAAAATAATCAACTTTAAAAAGTTCAAAATACGAATTTAAGTAGTAGTGTAATTGACTTTTTGTTATTTGGGATTTTAAAGGTGAAATATTGTCAATTAATAAATCAAATTTTGGGGCATAAGTGAAATTTTTAAGAAAAATTTAACAAATTTTGTAATTTCAAAATTTCAGAGGGGGTAAATTAGAGACTTAATTGAAAAAATTAATAGAATTTGGGTATTAAATTAAAGAAGCCCATTGCACGGGGGCATCTGCCCCCCAGGCCCAATGTGGCTTCGCGACTGGTTTCTTAACAAGTATCAGCCAAGTTGAGATCAGTGTTAAGTTTCTCTAAATCCTCTCTCCACCATTTACTTAAAAAAAACGATACGATTACACTTCGGGACTAAAGTGAAAATTTTTTACTTTAAGCATTTGAATTAGGTACAACAACTAATTAATTTATTTTGAAATTTCCAATACAATTTGGGTCATTCAAATGCCCCAACAGTTTGATTGATTTCTTTAAGTTATTTCCTTTCCTTTTCCTAGTCTATTAATAACAGAGCGGATTATATAAAATAAGCATAGTCTTACTTATCTTTTTTTATTTTTTTTTAATAATCAAATCCAACGTGATCAACAAAATATGTGACAACCCATCAATTATGACCAGTCCAAATTGTAATTTTAGTCTTTACAAAAATCAAAGCCCACAAAAGGCCACGATTGGCCATTTGACTATCTTTCTTTTTTTTTTTTCCATTTTTTTGTTTGGTAAGAGAAAGCTAATAGAGATGTTCGATGGAACAACAAATTAAGCACACCATTCATTAAAAAACAAAACAAAACCAAAAAACAAAAACAAAAAATAAAAAATAAAAATCAAATTAAGCACACCAACCAAATGCTCAAAGTGAAACGTCAAACTTGAATGGAAAATGCACCTTACGCGGAGCTGGTTAAGCACGTGAGCTCATCTACCACTTAAACTTTTATTTTGGTTGAATACCAACTACCACTTTTGTAGTACTACTTCTTACAATCACATATATAAATACACTAATTTATCTCAACATTTTTCATAGCAAACCTATATTTTCCGGTACTTGACCTAAGTTTTAGCAGTTAGCAATCAACCCATTCGGCTCTTAATCCTTCCCTAATCTCTAGCCCTAAAGAAAAATGGTGACCGTCGAAGAAGTACGCAAGGCTCAGCGGGCAGAGGGTCCCGCCACCATCATGGCTATCGGGACAGCAACTCCACCTAACTGTGTCGATCAGAGCACTTATCCAGATTATTACTTCCGTATCACTAATAGCGAACACAAAACCGAGCTAAAGGAGAAATTCAAACGCATGTGTAAGTATCCTTTCTGTTGATTCTCTTGCAAAATTGAACACCACGTACATATAATTTTATTTGTTATATGACATTGGATGGTTTTTGCTATCAGTTGTCCTTTAGTGGCTAGATGAGCTAGTTTTTTTAATATTTCTTTTCTATACTAAAATTGAATGTCAAGAACAATTTTGGAAATAATTTGTATATATCTATTTTTGCATCCCCAAAGCTGAATCTCGCGTATTCATAATAGGGGGCCTTTTTTTCATAAAATTAACAGACAGCTTAATTGTTCAAAATATTAGAAGTGCTAATTGATATGACAGCTCAACTCTTCTAACATTCTCTTTGCCGCTATAAATGTTTTTGCAGGCGAGAAATCCATGATCAAAAAACGTTACATGTACTTAAATGAAGAGATCCTGAAGGAAAACCCCAACCTGTGTGCTTACATGGCACCATCATTGGATGCAAGACAAGATATGGTGGTGGTAGAGGTACCCAAATTGGGAAAAGAGGCGGCCACCAAGGCCATCAAGGAATGGGGCCAGCCCAAGTCAAAAATCACCCACTTGGTGTTTTGCACCACTAGTGGTGTCGACATGCCCGGGGCTGACTACCAACTCACTAAGCTCTTGGGTCTCCGCCCATCCGTCAAGCGCCTCATGATGTACCAACAGGGCTGCTTTGCCGGCGGCACGGTGCTCCGCCTTGCCAAGGACCTTGCTGAGAACAACAAAGGGGCTCGTGTCCTCGTCGTCTGTTCAGAGATCACCGCTGTCACCTTCCGTGGGCCAAGTGACACACACCTCGACAGTCTTGTCGGCCAAGCCTTATTTGGTGATGGTTCGGCCGCTCTGATTGTTGGAGCAGATCCGATTCCGGAGGTTGAGAAGCCCATATTTGAATTGGTTTCAGCAGCCCAAACAATCCTCCCCGACAGTGAGGGTGCGATCGATGGACATCTCCGTGAAGTTGGGCTCACGTTTCACCTGCTCAAGGATGTTCCCGGGCTTATTTCAAAGAATGTCGAAAAGTCCTTGACAGAGGCCTTTAAACCTCTGGGAATCTCAGACTGGAACTCTATTTTCTGGATCGCACACCCGGGTGGACCGGCCATTCTTGACCAAGTGGAAGCCAAGTGTGGTTTGAAGCCAGAAAAAATGCGCGCCACGAGGCACGTGCTTAGCGAGTACGGAAACATGTCCAGCGCATGTGTGCTATTCATCATGGACGAGATGAGGAGGAAGTGTGCCGAGGATGGGCTCAAGACCACAGGAGAAGGACTCGAATGGGGAGTTCTTTTCGGCTTCGGACCCGGTCTCACCGTTGAGACCGTGGTGCTCCACAGTGTGGCCATTTAGGGTTTCGTACATTTTCCCCAATATGTCTGTTTTCAGTTTTCTGCGTCATGATATGGTTCTCTGAAATTTTTTTTGTTTGAATCAAGTTCTTGGGGAAACCCAAATAACCTTGTAAAATTTGGTGTTGCTCATTACAATATTTGCAAAATCAAAAGTCAACAATATGTAACTATACTTATCCAATAATATAAGACAAATATACTTGGTACTTATTATTACGTACCACCTTTATACAATATATATATACACGACTACTTGCAAATTGAATGTATTTTTAAGTAACAATTTATATACAGACGTTTTATTAACGCGTAGCTCTTTGTGGTATATATGCTATTGAAAATTTTTAACCTTATATTTTTCATTTCTTTGGAGCTAAATTTTCTCCATCAATACAAATAAAAATAAGTTAGGATAAAGAAACATCTTCTTTATCTATAATCTATAAGATATATAGAAATGAGAATGAGGTAGAAAAAGACAAAAAAAATTTTGTTCCAACTTGTATGTTTGCTTCTTTTTTTTTTTATTTTGTAATATTTTGTTTGTGTGTTTATTTATCTATAATATATATATATATATGTATAACTATATAAAGAAGCGAGAATAAGTTTTGCACTTCAACCAAAAGTTGAGTCAATCGAATGATTTAAAATAATCAAATTTTATTTATGGCTTGTTTGATTTGTAGGTTTGAACAATAAATTTAAATGATCAAGTTTTTATTATAAAAAACAGCCAAAAAAAAGTTTTAATCATATATTTGAGCTTCTCATTCAAATGGAGATAATTAAAAATTTCAAGCACATATATTTCAACAAAAACATGAGGAAAAAAAAATTTTGTTATATGGAGGCACGTCCTCTCAGGCTAGTAATAATGGGAAAAGCTATTGTGTCCTCTTTCTATTTCCTCTCTTTAGATTCCCTTGACTGATTTTTTTATTATTATTAATGAAATTTACACATAAGCATCCTTTCAAAGCATAAAAAACAAAAAACAAATGTTGATGTCATGATATTTTTTTGCAATCTTGTCGACGTTGGCAATCATTTTTCTTAATTTCAATATAATTTATTTTATGACGCGCAAACCTCCAAATTAGGTAGTTGGTAACGCTTAGTCAAAGTCAAACGAGTATTTTGCAAATCTCTCTTCATTAATTTAAAACTACATTATTAGGTTATGCGCAGTCAAACTATTCCGATTAATTCCAAATATTATTGGCCGGGTTAATTTTGAATAGTCTCAAAATTCCCTAAAATTCAACTCTAGTTCAATTAATAATTAACCAAAATCTTTATACCATTATCCAAGTCTCAAATGATATTTTTGAACAACTAAGTCAAATCAAATAGAAACAAAATTTGTACAATCAAATAAAAAAAAAGTATACACAAATGAGAAGGAAATTTTTGTTTTTTTAAAAAAATAAATTTGAGAATATTATCTTATTGGGAAAATTTTTTAAAAGAAAATAACTGTGAAAAACAATCCCTTAGAATTATAGGAAGAAAAATAGTAAGTATATACAAATTTGAAATACATATATATAATTTTAATAGAGCAATTTAGAATTCAAAAATTCATCAATAATAAATAACTAAGAATGTGAATCTTATTTGGGGGAAGAAAGCAAAACTGCTAAAGTGAGGAGAAAAAAAGTGGCCGCCCAAAAAAAAAAAAAAAAAAAAAAAGATCTAACTCTAGCCTCAGACAAACGAAGACGTTAGGACCAAGAATAAAGAAAAAGACAAAACGAAGAGAGAGAATCATTTTGAGAGAGAGAGAGAGAGAGAGAGGGCAGCTCAGCAAAATAGAAAGAGACGAAAACTTTGAATAATATATGATAAGAAGATACATTGCAAATAACCTGAGCTTTTTATATATATTATATAGATTATAGGTTATAGATTATTAAATGGGATGTTTAGTTGGAGGTAATCAAATGCAATCAAATATTTATTTTTTAAAAATAAATGTTAGATTATTGTGTTTGATTGTGCATAAGATTGTTTTTTTTTTTTTTTTAGAAAGACAAAATCATACTTAACTAAATTAATACAGAATTTAATATGATTTAATTATATATAAATACAATAAAATGACAAAATAATTTAAAAAATTCAGTGAAATCCAATTACAAACAACACAAGTAAATACATTAATCTAAGAATCTAAGAAAATTAATAATCTGTTAAGCTTTGTAAATAAATTACCCAGTTTTGTTAATTATAATGCAAAGACAATGGAAGAAGAAGAAATGCAGAGTTTAAAAAAAACAAAACAAAACAAAACAAAACAAAAAAGAAAAACAAACAATAATGATGACAATGGAAGAGGTGAATTGCCGAGTTAAAAAAATAAAAGAAAAAAAAAAAAAAGAACGCAAAGTTACAATCGATAAAGAAGAAGAAGATACCCAAAAAAAAAAAAAAAAAAAAAAAAAGGAGAGAGCAAATTTACGACAAAACGGAAGAAGAAAAATTGCAGAGTTAATAATAATCACTCAAGCATAACATTTTCATGCTCAGAGAGGCTTTATGAATGCAGTCTTTTGCACCTAGGCTAGGAATAGGAAGACATTATGTTTGAAAAAAAAAAATGGGAAGAAAAAAAGAAAGAGAGATGAAGAAGAAAAGGAGAATAATATCTGGGGGCAGAGGAGGTCAATTAATGGAGGTGGAAAAAGATACTCACGTTTGAGATTGGGAGAGAAAAATGTTAGGTTTTGATATATATATATATATATATATATTTAAATTCCAATAGATAGGTTTTTAAAATTTAAATATGAAATTTAAAAGGATATTTGTGTCTAATTTATTTAAATTTTAAAATTATCATAATATTCAGATAAAGGGTTATCTGAAACCTTAAAATAAGATAAATACATACTAAATAGAGTAATTCTAAGATTCTCATCTCTTTATAAAAGATTACCTCATATCAAACACCCCATCAAAATAGATACTTATGCTATTCTCTCTTGGCACTAATTTGGTTAAGTTTTATTATTTTAATGTTTGTAATCATTTTCGTTACTCAAATTCAGTTTAATTCAGCTTGCAGTCAGTTGTTATAAATAAATATTAGAGTATTGGGAAAGGAATTGGTCAAGGTCAAACAAGTATTTTGTATAACTCTCTTTAGGGGGTGTTTGGTATGTAAGTTTGAGTTGAAATTGATAAGTTTAAATAGTAATTTTTGTTGACTTTTTCAGAAAAGACAAAAAACTTTTTCAGAAAAAAACAAAAATTAAATTGATGGGTGTAAGTTTAAACTTACACCCCAAACAAGCTTTCTTTTTTAAAATCAATTACATTGTTCCGTTTAGGAGTCAGATTCTTCTTATTGACTGGAAATAACATATTGTGTGCCTCTCAGATTATTGGGTTTGCCAAGTTATAGATCTAAATATTAACAGATTAACTAATGATATATATGTATATATTCTTTTTTTCATTTTAGTCTTTTTTTTTTATCCCGATGAATTTTGGTAGAAGATTTTTAACAGTTTATATTTGTAATTGTCTTCTAAAATATGTGTCTTGACTTTATCTTTTAGGAACAACTTGAACTGCTTTAATTACGAGAATCGTAATTTTTAGATCATTTGACACCTAGGTTTAAACCACCTTTCAAAATTTTTTCTACTTTTTACTATAATATTTTCTCTCACAAAAATTTTAATTCACTGATTAAAAAAAAGAATTTCAACCTACATGCCAAACAATAGGGTTTTTTGCTTCTTCCGTTTTCTTTCATCATTCCCTAATGACCTTTTTTATATAATATTAACTAGTTGTTAAATAAAATATAATTAACTAATAAAATTTGACAAAATAAACAATTATATTCCAAACAGTAAAGAAAAAACAAAAACAACAACTACATTACCATCCCTATCTGAATAAACCCGGTGTCTCATTAAAACCCTTTGTTAAAAATAATTCGAAGGCTCTGATCTATTTAATAATTAATCAAAATCTCAAAACCATTATCTGAATGATATTTTTAAGAGAATTTCATACCATATTATTTTGAATTTGGAAGTGAGGTATTTAAACTCTACAACTTATTGTAAATTTATATGTGTAGAATTACTACTAGACATGCATAGAATCATGATTATAATAATTTTTACGAAATTTTCAAGAATGCCACAAAAGATCTCACTCTAGATTCTTGCAGCTTAAGATTTATGGTGTGCACAAATAAACTTTATGAACATTGTAGAAATCTGAACCATATATATATTGCAGCAAGAATTTAAAGAAAGTGTGGCATGTCATCTAATTTTCTCTCACGTTAATAAGAAGCCTGTATCCATTTTCTTTTTTTTTTTTTTTTTTAGCAGTACAAAACTCATAACTCTTATTAACATTATCGATAGCCCTATTATTACCAGGTATAATTGTTGAACTGCTCTTAGACCAAAACATCCATGATATTGGTACAAGATGGGTGGTGAAAGACCCATAAACTTTGTGAGTTGATAGTCAGCTCCGAGCATAACCCCACAACCAGTGCCAAAGACTAGTGGGTGATATCGAGATTTCGCCGGCAGGCACCATATTTCCTTGATGGCGTTTGGTGGCAACCGAAGCTTACCACGTTTCTAATCTCACCAAAATTTGGGTCATTTCAAAATGCTGATTTAACCCCATGACACTTACGCCCTAGTAATGGTCTTAACCTTAATTTTAAAATTGGACAAATCTAAAATGATGACAAACAAAAGCACATCAATTATGACCAGCCCGGTCTTCTTGGTTCTTTACCTAACTGAAAGTTCACAGAAGGCCACAAATTGGTCTCATTTGACTAACTAGCTTCGTGTTTGTTTGGTAAGTCAGCTTTTTCTTTTAAGGTAGCTAGGTAAGTCAGAGCTAATATTAGAGAGGTTCAACAAATAATAATAATAATAATAATAATAATAATGATTATAAAGAACACCAAACTCACAACGTGATATAGCCAGGCGTCTACGCAAAAAATTTGGTTGGAAACATGAGAGAGCTCAGCTCCTAATTACAAGCACGTGACTCCATCTACCACTTCATACAATTATACATATGTATAAATATCACCCCATTTTTCATTGCAAATATATCTTCCACTGAGCCAATACATCTAAGAGCTACCCCATTAGAGATCTTAATCCTTCCACTTCTACCGGAAATTAAAATATAAAAAAAAAATGGTCACTGTCGACGAAGTGCGTAAGGCGCAAAGGGCCGAGGGTCCTGCTACCATCATGGCGATCGGGACAGCAACTCCAGCCAACTGTGTCGACCAGAGTACTTATCCGGATTTTTACTTCCGTGTTACAAACAGTGAACACAAAACTGAACTCAAGGAGAAATTTAAGCGCATGTGTGAGTATCTCTTTATTTGTTCTTTTCCTTATTCTTTCAATTTGCTGTCGTAGATGCTATAGCAAAACTGGACATGCAGTTCCACGTACATTAATTCGTCTGTTACATTTATTTGTGATTTTGTCGATCCTTTCGTTGCTATATATGAGTTTACATGAGCATTCCTTATCTATACATCATATTGAATGCCAAATATTGACCTAACTATAGAGGTGGTATTGAGATAATAATAATCTTGGAATCTAATAGACAATGTATAGCAGTAATCGTACGTATATATATACACACATATAAATATATATATATATATATAACACCACCATATCCTGTACAATTTGAATGACAAGAAATGAATATGGTGCAACATTTCCCATCAAACAAAATCTATTGTTAGTGACATTCTTTTTCCTTTTTTGTCATCAATTTTACAGGTGAGAAATCCATGATCAAGAAGCGCTATATGTACTTGAATGAGGAGATCTTGAAAGAAAACCCCAATGTGTGTGCTTACATGGCACCTTCACTGGATGCAAGACAAGACATGGTGGTGGTAGAGGTGCCCAAATTGGGGAAAGAGGCTGCAACTAAGGCCATCAAGGAATGGGGCCAGCCCAAGTCAAAAATCACCCACTTGGTGTTTTGCACCACTAGTGGTGTCGACATGCCCGGGGCTGACTACCAACTCACTAAGCTCTTGGGTCTCCGCCCATCCGTCAAGCGCCTCATGATGTACCAACAGGGTTGCTTTGCTGGTGGCACGGTGCTCCGCCTTGCCAAGGACCTTGCTGAGAACAACAAAGGGGCTCGTGTCCTCGTCGTCTGCTCAGAGATCACAGCCGTCACCTTCCGTGGACCCAGTGACACCCACCTCGACAGTCTTGTGGGCCAAGCCCTATTTGGTGATGGTGCAGCTGCTCTGATCGTTGGGGCAGATCCGATTCCTGAGGTTGAGAAGCCCATATTTGAATTGGTTTCTGCAGCGCAAACAATCCTACCCGATAGTGAGGGTGCCATCGATGGACATCTTCGGGAAGTTGGACTTACATTTCACCTCCTCAAGGATGTCCCCGGACTTATTTCAAAGAATGTCGAAAAGTCCTTGACAGAGGCCTTTAAACCTCTGGGAATCTCAGACTGGAACTCTATTTTCTGGATCGCACACCCGGGTGGACCGGCCATTCTTGACCAAGTGGAAGCCAAGTGTGGTTTGAAGCCGGAAAAAATGCGCGCCACGAGGCACGTGCTTAGCGAGTACGGAAACATGTCGAGCGCATGTGTGCTATTCATTATGGACGAGATGAGGAGGAAGTGTGCCGAGGATGGACTCAAGACCACAGGAGAAGGACTCGAATGGGGAGTTCTTTTTGGTTTTGGACCTGGTCTCACTGTTGAGACCGTGGTGCTTCACAGTGTTGCTATTTAGAGGCTTCCTTTGGCGGATTTGGTCTAATATATGTTTGTTTTCAGTGTCGTTTTTGTTCTCTGAAATGGCAGAGTGAATAACATTGCAACTTATTCGATTATATAATAAATATACTTGGTACTTATTGCTTACCACTTTACATTTTATAGAAGCGATTTTTTTTTTTTTTGAAAGGTGTATATATATACACACACGTGCAATTTGAGGTGATTTTTCTCTTAATGAAACTTTATTATAGCCGGTTTTTTTTTTTTCTTTTGAGGTAATTTTCTCTACCAATACGATGAAAAATATCGCACAAAAACAATATTTTCTTCATATTAATAATCCGCTGTGTCTTTTTTCTTTTTATTCTCTTTTAGATTCCCAATTATGTTTCTTTGTCCCTCTTGAGCAAGTGGAATGTGTCCTAAGGCATCCTTTCAAAATAAGGATGGGAAAAAATCTACGATAGCAGATTTTTTTTTTATCTGCTTTATTTTGAATTTTGCTGATTAAGGATTTTACTCATACCTTCGTTTATATATATATATATATATGTATATATATTTTATATATATATATATATTTTTTTTTTTTCATTTTATGGCTCCGATATCATTGTCTTAGCCAAATATTTCTTTGTTTACCAACACTTTTATTATCATGTATTTATTTTCTCCTATGTAATATTATCCTTTGACAAAAAAAAATACAAATCCTATACACACAAAAGTTAAAAAGATGAGCCCCTGGACTTTGGTATATCTTGTTTACTATTTTGACGTTTGGTCAGTTTTTCTGTGCTCAAATTCAGTTTAATTCCTAAAATTGGGTAATTGGGCAACGGTTTGGTCATGGTCAAACAAATATTTTTTGTCAGCTTTCTTATATATATATATATATATATATATAATAACCGATCAACTCATAAATACGTACTCTTTGTTTCTTGGGGTATTTTTCCCAGAAGTTTCAGACTAGAATATTTTTTTATGACAAAGCATATTCGGAATCACTTTCCAAATCAGAGTATGAGTCACGGCTCTATCTTTCCGGTCATTAGGATCGAAGTTCTTATAGTTAATTTCTTGCTTTTAATTTCTTCATTTTTCTTTCATCAGGCCCTGTGGACTTTTTTTCATTATTTTCCTTTTTATATTAATTTTATATTTTAGTGCAAGACTTACGGGATAAGTTTCTAAGAGGATGTCAACCTAGCAAGTTGGGATGTTCGTTGGAGCCTGGAGGCTAGTTGTCTTCTCTCATGAGTCAGATTCCCAATAAGCTTGAAATATATATATATATATATATATTTATTTATTTATTTATATATTTATTATTAGCACCTCAGCCTTTTGATGAATTTCTTGTGGTTAACTTTTTTCGTAGCTGCAATAATTTTTAGCAACTTTGTCCTTAAATTTACGAAATAGTAAAAATTATTAACTTCAAGCTAACGGGTCTTAATGATGTAATCTCATCAGGATTCCCTAACGATTAACTACAGTTAATGCTTGCAGTTCATTGCTCAGTTGGAAATTTAGAGACCAAATTGCTATAAAAATCAAATCAGATCAAATAAAAGTTTAGGATATGTATAAAAGTGCTAAACCAGGTAAAGTTCAGGGGCATTAGTTCTAAAAAAATAATTATAGAAGATAAAAGTAAAATAAGCCGTAAGCTTTATTTTAGTCTTCATGAAGATTTTTTTTTCTTTTTCCTTTTTTTTTAAGGGTTTATGAAGATTATTTAGATCATCTCTAATGCAAAAGATCCTATCCTAACGCTATTTTTTGACAGCTATATATAAGATCATCTCCAGTGTATTTATCTATTTTAGTATTATATTCGTTCCAAAATAATGTGAAATATAGCATTATCTTATTTTATAATTCATAATGTAATTCTTACTTTTTTTCATCATTGATTTATTCTTATGGTTTAAAAATTGTAAAGGTGAACTTTTAGTTTTTAAATAAATTAAAATTTAAAACACTAATAATTACATAAAAAAGTCGATATAATAACTAATCAAAATCAAATGTTAAATTTGATATTGGTTGTACTTTGTATTAAATTTATCACAAAGTTTAGCACATATAATATTTGGCATCAAATCTAGCAATTTAATGGAGAACACTTTGGTTATTCAAATACTAAAATTTATCAATAATATAATAATTTAGCGTTATATTGGAGATGCTATAAAATAGTACAAAAATATCAAATATGATACACTAATTTTATATTATGCTCCAATGCTTCTTTCGTAATACGATCTTTATATTTTGAATTCTTGCTTCAATCTTCTTTTCAATCATTGTTTTCTTGGCTTAAAAGAATTATTATTTTTCTAGTTTACTCTAATGTTCCAATAATTAATCATCTCCATTTCCATCATTTAAGAAAGCATTTAACAATTTATGAACGAGTTATCACTTCATAAGAAACTGAAATTAAACTAATTGTAGACTTAAGAAAAAAATTTTGTATAATAATAAGATTAATGTCAAAAAATGGTGAGGAAAATTGGTTCATGGGAAAAATAGAGGGAAAAAAAATTTGTGTGAATGTACAAGGTGAAGTGAAGTTTCATTTCATAACTACTGTAATAACAAGTTACAATATAGTAGATAAAAAATTATTTCTGGTGATAATTTCAAAAAATTTTGAAAAACAAAAATGTTAAAATTCTGCATATCTACAATCGGTGCCAAATTGAGCACCAAATGTGTCATATTAATTATCACGTAGCATTGGAGAACATTACTTGTGATCAAATGATAAAAATACCTAATGTATATACACACAATATGACTTTAATCACCAGGTATACACACACACACACACACACACAATTTGACTTTAATCACCATGTGCATTGCTTCGATTTCCCAACCACATAATCACCAATTTGGTCCGCCACCCCATGACCCCACTAATCATAGGCCTTGCCTTTTTTCTTTTTTCTTTTTTCTTTTTTTTTTTTTTTGGTTATTTTCACACACACAAAACCCGAAAACAATTCCAAACCATCACGGACCAGTTCAACGTGAAAATAAAAAATAAAAAAACCCACCATCTGAAAGTCCAAAAAAGGCCACTAAATTGACCATTTGATTGATTCCAATTTGGTTTGGTAAAGTCAGGTAATAGAAAGGACGTTGAATATGTATATAGTATGTATATACACACACATATATAGATCAAAACACACCAAACTAAAAAAAAAAAAAAAAAAGGCACGTGCTAACCTTCTACCCCGAAAGGTGGTTGACTTGAGAGACACGAGAGGCATTACAACAAGGTGGCCAAGCACGTGAACGACAGCTACCACTTCTCTACCTCTCACAACAACATATATGTATTACACATATATAAATACCAATGTGTCACAAACATTTTTCATAGCAAAATAAAATCCCTCCACTACTATTCTATAGTATAACATCTACAACCTTGGCAGTCAGTCCATTGAGGCTCCGAACCCTTCAACTTCTACCGGGAAAAAAAATGGTGACCGTCGAGGAGGTTCGCAGAGCTCAACGGGCTGAGGGTCCTGCCACCGTCATGGCCATCGGGACGGCAACTCCTGCCAACTGTGTTGATCAGAGTACTTACCCAGATTACTACTTCCGCATCACCAACAGCGAGCACAAGACCGAGCTCAAGGAGAAATTCAGACGCATGTGTATGTAACTTAGCCTTTGTTCTATCTTTTTTGACTTCTATTATGTTGTTTAAGGTTCAATTCCTATTCATCACTTATGTAGCAAATATAGAGAAATATATTTTAATGTGCGGTAAGAATTTACTTCACAAGGATGGTCTTCCAGATAAAAATTTAATAATACATACTAGCTCTGTATTGAAAATAGATTAAATGACGTTAAACTCATAAAGTTGTTCCACTTTTTAACTTTCTTAAAAAGAAATTTTTGTTTTATTCTATATCTCCTATGTTTTTTTTTTTTTTTTTGAGGAAAATTCTATCTCCTATGTTGAAAGATCTATCTTTTGTATCTTTTGTGATCTTTTCTAACTCCGGCATGAATCTTACAGGCGAAAAATCTATGATCAACAAGCGTTACATGTACTTAAATGAGGAGATCCTAAAGGAAAACCCCAACGTGTGCGCGTACATGGCACCTTCATTGGATGCGAGGCAAGACATGGTGGTGGTAGAGGTGCCGAAATTGGGGAAAGAGGCTGCAACTAAGGCTATCAAGGAATGGGGCCAGCCCAAGTCAAAAATCACCCACTTGGTGTTTTGCACCACTAGTGGTGTCGACATGCCCGGGGCTGACTACCAACTCACTAAGCTCTTGGGTCTCCGCCCATCCGTCAAGCGTCTTATGATGTACCAACAGGGTTGCTTTGCTGGTGGCACGGTGCTCCGCCTTGCCAAGGACCTTGCTGAGAACAACAAAGGGGCTCGTGTCCTCGTCGTCTGCTCAGAGATCACAGCCGTCACCTTCCGTGGACCCAGCGACACCCACCTCGACAGTCTTGTGGGCCAAGCCCTATTCGGTGACGGTGCGGCTGCTCTGATTGTCGGAGCAGATCCGATTCCGGAGGTTGAGAAGCCCATATTTGAATTGGTTTCCGCAGCCCAAACAATCCTCCCCGACAGTGAGGGTGCGATCGATGGACATCTCCGTGAAGTTGGGCTCACGTTTCACCTGCTCAAGGATGTTCCCGGGCTTATTTCAAAGAATGTCGAAAAGTCCTTGACAGAGGCCTTTAAACCTCTGGGAATCTCAGACTGGAACTCTATTTTCTGGATCGCACACCCGGGTGGACCGGCCATTCTTGACCAAGTAGAAGCCAAGTGTGGTTTGAAGCCGGAAAAAATGCGCGCCACGAGGCACGTGCTTAGCGAGTACGGAAACATGTCGAGCGCATGTGTGCTATTCATCATGGACGAGATGAGGAGGAAGTGTGCCGAGGACGGACTCAAGACCACCGGAGAAGGACTCGAATGGGGAGTGCTGTTTGGTTTTGGCCCTGGGCTCACAGTTGAGACTGTTGTGCTCCATAGCGTGGCAATCTAGAGGGTTCGGTGGATATATATATATATATATATATATATATATGTTACCATCTTTGTGCTTTGTTTTGGTTCTTTTGAAATAATTTCTTTTTTTCTTTTTTCTTTGTATTATTTCTTTAGCTATGGGGGGGATTTCTACCCAAAATGCCGGGTCTTGTTTAAATTACCTTCTGGTCGCTACCAACTGATCAAAGCAAAGGGATTGATGTAGCAACTTATTATAAATAATGAATAACATTTTCCATTTTTTGTATTAAAAAAGTTTATTTACACCACTGAATATGCAATTGATATGATAATTGGAAACAAATTAAAACTATAAGAACTAACCCCGTCCATTCAATTTTCATCCATGTAATTCCCATTGGCCAACAGGGACTGGGACTACCGCCTGACCTTCCGGAAAGAACTCCGCAGGATCCCCAAATCCAATCAATTAGGAGCATTAAGATTGAGGGGAGTTTGGTGAATGAATTTGAGTTGAATTTTTTAAGTTTCAATAGTAAATTTTTTTGAATTTTCAGAAAAGACAAAAAATTTAAAAAAAAAAAGATAAAATTTTTTAAAAAAAAAAATAAAAAAAATTTTAAAAATCTTAGTTTAAACTCATCAACCAAACTCCCTTGAATAGTCATATCTCGTTAGCAGGACCCACCCGGTGTGAGATATAAATTCAACCACTTTCCATCACTGACCGGCTAATGCAGTCAAGATATTAATTAGCCATGTGTTTGGGCTTTGCCTGTGGGCTTCTGAAATCTTGGGCCTAAGTGCTACACTAGTCAAGGAATGCAAGCCTGGGCCTTTAAATGGGCTTCTCCTTTTGTGGCCCAAAAGGGAACTCAGGTGGATTTCAAAGTGTTTTGCATGTCTCATATCTTTTTTTTTTTTTTTTTTGCCCCTTATTCCTTATTCCTTAATATCCCTCTAATAATACAATTATAATGAACTGTTTACAAATTAATAATAAGGTCTTTCAACTATTGGATGTGATTTTTTAATTAATGTGTCATGTTATTAATAGAGAGAAAGAAAATAAGACAGAAATAAGAGAACACGAGAGTCGTATCCGTTTTGTATATGCTCACTTGGAGCATTTGGTTAGAGAAGAATCGGTGAAAGATTTTTTGGTTTATGTTGGTGATTAGAGATGATCATCCAACGTCTAGTTGTGACGGCTTCATGAAAACAATATCTTGTTGAAAATTTCTCCCCTTATTGCCGAATATCTCGCAGCTAGGGAAGGAGTGAATCTTGTTGGGAGGTGTGGTTTCTCTGTTTAGATTCTTGAGTAAGATGCGCTTAATATAATACAAACATTTCAAGAGAATCTCACTTAGGTTCTAGATACTAAATTGTGGATAATATTAAGGATTTCTTTGTAATCCTAGAAGTGGTTTTGTTTGCTAGACTCCTCGTTCAAGAAATAGTGTAGCTCACTCTATTGCTTGCTAGGCTCTATCAAATTTTTTATCTTTATTCCCTTTTTTTTTTTTTTTTTTTTGTGCTCGAATGCTCTATCAAATAATTATTGATTTTTCTTGGGTTGTTCCCATTTTTCGTTTTATTTGTACTTTTATAAGGTCTAATCTTTTGGCTCATGAATAAAGTGAAGTTTCCGCTCAAAAATATCCTGATTAGAATTCCAATTAGTTCAAAACAAGCACAAACACACTTATCACCTTTAATTTAAAGGTAAATAAATGTGTTGTTAACTTGTCCATATCGGAATGTTTCTACCACAAAAAAAAAAAAAAAAAAAAAAAAAAACTTGTCCATATCGGAATGCCCCTTTTTTTCTTGGAGTTTGATGGTTGAGAACAAATTGAAGAATTTTATTACAAGATATGGAAAAAAAAAAAAAATTTGTGTACTGGTTGGACACAATTCTCACTTTATTATCGTATTAAAATTGTATCATATTACAAAAAAGTATGATAATATAAAAAAAAAAAATTTGATAGTTAAAATTTATATTCTATTTTTAAGATATTTTATACTTTATCAGAGAATTCTCAGAAAAAATTTTCATGAAATCGAATTCTTTATTATATTAACTTTGAATATTTTTCTTTTTCTTTTGATCAATTTGACATTCAAAAACATACACTTACCACTACTACCCTATGGTATAAAGCTCCAAAACTAGTATTATAATAAAGATAATTGTACATGGGGTAAGAAAAAAACACCCGATCAATAGAGCTTTAATTTCAACGGTCAAATCTGTCAATTTTACATGCTTTTTTCCTTTTCATGTGATTTTGATCAAATCAAAAGTTCATAAAACATGTACTACCAGCAGGAATATCATATAATAGAAAGCTGCTAATAATAGTAAATCTTGTAAAAGTGATGTTGAGAAAAAGCACTTTATATTAGGAGATTTATAATGCAGAACCTTTAAAAAAAAAAAAACTTCTAGAAAGCTCTATTTTTCATCCATCATACAAGAGATCATAAATTATCTATTCTACATATATATATTTTAAAATGGGGACCTTTTGAATTATTTATGGCCATCTTTCTCGTGTTCGGCTTTGAAGCTTCATTAGTTGCTCAACTTATACCACTTTTTTAAGGGTATTTTTTAGGTCAAAATTCATTATTAATCGAGAAGATATAGATATGTATATTTAATATAATCTGATGGTGTAATTACAGGGGAGAAATACAGCATATCAAAATCAAGAGAAGTAACCTACATTATAACTGATATTATATATATAGCAAAGGTCTTGTATTTGATAGGCGGATACATCTGTCAGTTATAATTTTTTATTTAAAATCTTGTAACAATTAGTTGATTTACATATAATTTTCTATTTAGAATCTGGTAATATGATACTATTTAGGTATTGATCTAAAGGATAAGTATCACTGTAAAATATTACATTATAATTGCATAATTATTGTAAAATCCTACTAAAAAAATATTATTTCATAAGAATATTAAATAAAAGTCCATCCATATATATATATATATATATAAAAGTTCTAGGATAGATTACAGTTACCACAAAAGTGAAGATATTATCGGCGTGAGATTCTATCTTAAAAAGATTACAAAAGTAAAAATAATATCGATACGAGATCCTACCATAAAAAGACGTTATTAGGTGTTACTATTAGGTACTGAAAGGTCAGAACATGGTCCATGATCTCCCATTGATATGCTTGGACAACACGAGGCCCTACCATTCCAATGGCTCTCAGTGATGGATAAAAAGTTGTAGTAGTCTACTCTGTCATTCAGAAGAGCTGGCATTGGGCCTCAATTAATTTAGGATCTTATTTAATGGCAACTAAATGGGCAGCCACAAATCTTGGATCTTGTTGGCATGGGCAAGGTCCTAGTTCCGTGGCTGATATCGGTTCCCTTTAAAGTTTATTTAAAAGAGTTCCTAAAAAATTCTTGGTCACACAAATTTTTCTAAAGTGTGAAATGTTAATGATTGCATTTCCATATATAGTCATATGATAAGTTTAAGTTTAGATATTATTGTTTGATCTTGTGTTGATCATAAGCTACAAAAAAAAATTTTTGATTGATGAGTACTTTATTTTTTTTCTTGAAATACATTATGAGAGAAAAGAATTTGCATAAAAAGAATACACACCACTTAATTTATTTTAACAATAAGATATGATCTGGAGTCCACTGATAAGCCTACTATTTTCCTCCTTTTAAACGTCCTTTTGATTGATATATCTCGTAAGATTATGTGTCATATGCTTGTGTAAATACCAAAAAGTTTATCATATAAGTCATAGTTTTTTTATTAATGTTATTATAATACTTTATAACGCTTACCTATTAACAAAAATTGAAAATACTATCTTAGGTTTTAAACCTAAGAACTTCTATCCAAACTACTTTTGTCGTTTTTATTGAGCTAGCTTGAACAGACTCATCATGGAATAAGAGTTTATTTTAGTGAATTTTCCCTTTCTTGTTTTCCATCAACATTAGCAATTAACTATTTTAGTATGTTTTACTTGTTAAGATGATCGTCATGTTCGATTTTTTTTTTTTTAAGCATATATAGTCCTTTTTTTTAGGTAAAAAAAAAATTCTTCTATTTGTTATTA
Source organism: Ficus hirta (assembly GCA_038430175.1). NCBI lineage: Eukaryota > Viridiplantae > Streptophyta > Magnoliopsida > Rosales > Moraceae > Ficus > Ficus hirta. Next base: position 7,355,913 of record CM076593.1, on the reverse strand, counting down.
TAGATGAGTAATGAGAAATTTTATGGCTAATATTGTGGAGAAATGTTCTGATTGTGATTAAAAAATTATACGGAAAAAAAAAAAAAAGTGTGCAAAAGATAATAAAAACGACACCACGCTTAAATTTGTAGATAAACGACATCCGATGAAATAACAATTAACATGACGATTTTTTCTTTGAAAAGAAACGACACATGTAAAATAGATAATACATATGAATTCTATTACTAACAAGTTATATTGGGTGGTCTTTGGCAGCGTACATTCCTTAAAAATAAAACAATGGTTTTTTTTTTTTTTTTGGAAAAAAATCATTAGAAGATAAATTTTGGATATTTAATTGTAAAAGAAGATCCATGGTAAATCATACTCTCTATTTATAATTACAAGTTTAGTCTAATGATAATTTTCCACATAATTTATATACAAGGGACTGAGTTTACCTCCAAAGTGTTGGTTTTTATTTTTTATTTTTAAAAGTCAGATTCCCCCCCCCCCCCCCCCCCCCCCAAAGCACGCTTTTTTCATACATTGTAGAGATATAAATACTTTAGTCAGTTGTACTTCCAGGAAAATCTGTAAAAGAGATTTTTTTTTTTTTTTTTTTTTTTGAGAAGATGTTAAAAGGAACACTAATTATCTACTACTTTTGCTCTAATTATTTACAAAATCTGCAAAAGCTCGTTGAAGGCCCTATCTCATACCATATCTCTCAGCAAAAAGCACAACATCTCCAATAAATATGCTTACGATAAGGATAATAAGATGATGATATACTTATGACAGTTTTACTTCTCAGGAGTTGAGAATGTGAGTGGAGAATGGAAGTCAATCCTTTATTTACTTGTTCTTTTTTTTTTTTTTGGAATGGGAGTGGAAATGGTGGGTCTCACACCAATTTGAGATTGAGGAATGGGATTGACAATCCCATGCCCCCCTCCGAATTGTGACTCTCATTCCTATATTAACATTAAATTACTATTTTATCCTTAATTTATTTGTAAAAAATTATATTAAAAAATAATAACAACCTATATTAATTCTTTTTATTAATTAAATATAATATATTTTTATTAACTTAATAATATATAACTATCCTAATTACTATTAATGTTATTAGAGTAAATAAATTTTTTTTTATCATAATATATTATTATGTTTCTATTTTTATATTTTTTATACTTTACTTATTTTAATTCATTTTTTTTACTGTTTTTAATTCTTTTTAATAAAAAATTACACGATTTAATTTTATTGTCTTAATATTGTAATGATTATTTTACTTTTAATTAATAGTATGATAATAAATAAAAAAAATTAATTATTTTTTTAATTTTTGAAAATACAATAAATAAAGGGGTATATAAGTAAATTTACAGTAACTAACTCCAATTCCTATTCTAAGTAAACGTTTGAATGAGATTGACAGTGATTCTGACTCCAATTCCTAGAACCCAAGTGATAACTCTTTGAAATAGAGTTATTTAGTATGCTTTTAAGCTTATTAATTGTTATTATTTCAAGATAATATGCCTTAGTTTTAATATTTTATTTAATATTAATTAATTTGTCTTAGTTACAGAAAGGGTAAAAAAAGTTGTAAATAATTTTGGCCTTTAGCTTATTTTTAAGCTTAATTTTGTGTTACCTTACAGCTGGAGTCCACTATGCCAAAACGGGTGGAGGCTTACTGGACCAAAGGAAGCTATGCAAATGCAACAGTTTTTGCTGCAGCATTTCTACAGCATTCGGATTAGACTTGCAATATAGGGAAAATTGACAATCCTAGCTTAATTCTCATTCTTGATTTACAAACTCTTGATTGGATATTGTTCTTTCTACCTATTTTAGTGCCTTTTCATTATACCCATTTTATTTCATTAGTTTATTGAATTTTTCTTATTTTAATTTCCAAATTCAAATTGATTTGTGCTTTATTTCTTTTGTAATTTATTTTAGTGATTCAATTCCTGTAGAAACGATACTCAACTCACATTCTATATTACTTGTGCGATTACGTACACTTGCGCAGGTTTAAATACACTAAATAATCGCCAACAAGTTTGAATGAGATTGACAGCAACTAACTCCAATTCCTATTCTAAGTAAATGTTTGAATGAGATTGACAGTGATTCTGACTCCGATTCTTGGAACCCAAGTAAACAGCATATTCTGACTCCGAATCCTGATTCTGAATCCAGCCCACTCCGAATCCTACCCACTCTGATTCATGCTCACTCCGAGTAGGCGTAAGTAAACATGCCATTAGATATTTAGCACTAACACCCTCCTAAACTTGTAACCATTTGTCAAGTTACTCCCCAAACTTTTAATTTTGACAATTTACCCCATGAACTTGTTAAATTGTTACAATGTATCCCTTTTAGTTAATTTAACGCTAAATAAAATTTGAAATTGGAATATATGTATTAAGATTTGTATTCTATTTTGAAATTTTTGGTTGAAAATGAGTTTTTTCGTCTTTACATGAGGTGTGCGTGGGCTTTTCATAACTAATTTAACATAAAATTAATTCATAAGAGACACATTGTGACAATTTAGCAAGTTGAGGGTGCAAATTGTCAAAATGAGAAGTTTAGAAGGTAAGTTATCAAAATGTGACAAGTTTAGGAGGTATCGGCGCTAAATATCGAATAGAGTAGTAGGTTGGTAAAACAAAAACAAAAACAAAAACAAAACAAAAAAACAAAAAACAAAAAGCAAATGCTTCACATACAAGACCATTAAAAAGAATCATCCAACACTCGAATATTTAATCACAAACTCTTTATGATAATCCATTATTATTAGACTATCGCACTGCTGTTTGTATTTGCTGTGATTCCTCTTTATTTATTTATTTATTTTTTGGTAAATATGTTGTGATTCCTCTTACGTACGTAAACCTAGGGTTTTCTTTCATAGCATGCAGCCATGCACAAAGGTAATCTGGGTTCGATTGGATACAGCAAGACACAAATTTTTTTTTTTTTTTAACTTTAAAAGTAGAGCCCCAATTTTGTCAATGTAATTTGATTGATTGCAGAGGAAAATATCAAAATAATTGTCAAAGTCGACAGTATAAATTATTATTTCTAAAAAGTAATTAAGATGATATTCGTGTTGTATCAATCAATTAATTCAATGAATATTTTTGTAATTTCTCTTAAAATATTAAAAGAATAAATAAGTGATAGATAAAACGTATGATATCTTTTTCTTCAAGCAAAAAAAATTTTATATATATATATATATATATATATAACTTTTTTCGTTTTGATGTAAGTGTCTGATCACACTTGTCATCAAGTTATGAAGAATAGAATCAAATTCTATTCTTGACTTTGGCTATTTTGCTTTATGCTCCTGATATTCTACCGAACGAATCTTATTCGAGTTTTTTGTCCATCCAATTATATAACATTTTGAAAAACAATAAATAATATCTAGTAGAGATGAATCTTAAAATAGGGATGATAACGGGGATAAGGTGAATCCATGATTTGTAAATAACCTCAAACTGTAAATTTAATCTCAAGTAGTCAATCTATTATTTGTAGTTTTACACCTCACATTGTCCTAAACTTTTTAGTTGTTTCACAAAATGGTCATTCTGTTAATAATTTGTCAAAAATTTGACAGAAAGACATCATGTACTAATCATGTAATGACAACTTCAAAATCGTTCCTTTTCCATTTAGGTCTGTTTCTAGATTTAAAAAAGAAAAAAAAAAATCAAAAGTTTGCAATGACAAAATAATGCTCCCCACGCTGCCCTCGCAAACCCGGAGCCATGACAATCGGCAGTCTGACATGGTGGATTACTGACATAAAAAATCGGCATACCAAATTTTTCGTACACTTTTTTCTTATTAACATGCGTTACTCTACAAAGTAGACAAAATCACGTTTCATTGGAATTAAATCTTCAGTCCTTTCAAAATACTTTTCGTTTCTAATATAGGCTCTCTTGATTGAGATATGATAACGAACTTATTGTCGATATTGATCTTTAATTGCCTAAAATCTCAAGATTTGGTCCTCATAATACATTTAACAAGAAATCAGAAAAATAATAAATGACAATCATAAATCTAATATCATCACTAGATTGAGATTAGAGTGTACTATAACTCATCACCATTGTAGAATGAGATCAAGTGAACATATATTTTTATTCGGGATTTGCTGGTTGACCTTTTCTAAAGCTTTTTTTTTTTTTTAAATTTAAACAATATCTGAAGTATTGTTAAATTAAAATAAATTATCAATCAGTGATTGACTGATTGATTAATGTAATTACTTGTTTTTACTGGTCATGTATCACTAATTGATCAAATGAGTGAATCAACATCTTTCAGCCACCAGCCATTTTCCTTATTATTTTTAATAAATGTTTAAAAACTGATTATCTACTTAATTTTTCTTTTTTTATTTATTATGAAAATACAATAACTACAAAATAGGATGCCGGGATGGGGGAGAACAAGTCCAACCGGATAAAGAGATTCAAAGAATCTGGAATGAAGATAAAAAGAAAAGAAGAATAAAAGATGAGGAGAGTTAGAGCCAACAAGGAGAAGATATTGACTCATATAGTTTTTATACATTTTAAATATAAACTAGCTGCGTGTATTTATATGACCCAAAGAAAAAGAAAGGCCATAGAGAAAAGACATATTATCTTATACCAACCTAACTATACTTATTAATTATTTAGTAGTTGTTTGGCATAATGTAATGATAAATCTAAAATGACTTTATTTAAGATGAGGGAGTGCTCATATTTCCATCCTATGTTAATATATATATATATATATATGTACATATATGTGTGTATGTGTTAATATTAAAGAGAGGTTCCTATACGCCATTCTTCACATACGTTACTTACGCTACTTATAATGTGTGTCGTGTTATACTATATCAAGTAAATGATTTAAATATAACATTTTTAAATGGTATTTATCCTTTATAATAATATTTAAATAGTATCATGTGACAAAATTTTAAATAAGAAATTATATAATTATTAAAAATTTTTAAATAAAAATTTATAAGTACCGCATGATATGCGGTACCGTATTCGATAATTTTCATATATACGGTACGTTTTAAGCAGTTAATAGAATCATATTTTTAAGCATATTTTTGCATCTGAATGGCACCACAAATACGGTAACAATTAGTAATGCGTTACTGTATGACAAGTGATAACACATGAGACAAGATTTATTTTTTATTTTAATTTTGCAATACAGTAAATATCTTTTTTTTTTTTTTTTTTTTGTGAATAGGAAATAATCTAGAGGTGGTTCAATTATTTTCAAATTTTCAATCCCGCAGACAGGAACTCTTTTCCTTAGATATGACAGAGAGACATGTTTTTTATACTAATTTCTCTCAGTCGGCTATCTGGGGTCTATCCTATCATCACCAAACCATACTTCAACAGCTGAAACTGGAGCGAGGCCTAAGAGGAGGCAATGGAATCGAACCTAGGTGGATGAGGGGAGAAGCTAGTAAAAATACCCACCCTTACCAATCCATTCACTCCTGTGGGTGTCGGTAAATATCGTTGTTGTTTTTTAGATATAACTAATATCCTGATTAATATTGTAAATTACATACTATATATTAAAAGGAATTTTTATTTCATTCGTTGACCAAATAAAAAAAAGATGGTACGTTCTCTATACAATGGAAAACTTTTTTCCCCTAATTTTTTTTAACAAAAAAAAAATGAACTTTTTTTTGTTTAATAGAAGATCATCAATGCTGAAAAAGAAAAAAACTATTTAACTTGATGTTTAATCATTGGTGATTATTTTATCATCCACACATTGTCTATGACTTCTTATTTAAAAAAAAAAAAAATCACCTTTACTTCACATGCTGTCACGTATTGACCGGTCTATGAACATGTTAGATGGGTGTTGAGTTTATCTTTATCCCCAACTTTTCTTTACCCAACTCTTAAATGGAAAAGAAAAATACTAAAGATACCGATTTTAATTGTAATTTTCAAGTACTAATTTATTTATTGTGTGAGTTATTATTTTTTTATTAATAAGTCTTTAAAATTTAAAAAACTTGGACTTTGTCAGTTTCGGATCTAGATTGAGTCCAAGAACCTACACTGAGCAAAGCCACACATTGTTTGGGTGGTTTGGTTCGCCGCTCAAAGGCTATCTGTTTTAAGGTTGCATTGAAATGGTAGGTTTGTGACAATCAGTTTTTTTGGCACAAATTTGGTCGGTTCCATTTGTTGGATTCTACAATAGTCTTAGATCTACGAGTGTTCATGTTCAAAAAATACATAATAGGATACAGAGGTGCTCACACTCATAAATTTTATTTAAAGAAATTACACTCATAAATTGATTGTTAAAATTTAATCCAATGACTAAAAAACTTCCTCTATTGATATGAAAAAAGAGGGGGAAAAAAAAAAGCATCTGATTGTGGAAACGTACCTTTATTTTCCTAATTTTGTAATGAATAAATAGTGAAAAAAAAGTGGAGTTTTAGATGGTGGTTTTTTTTTTTTTTTTTTTTTTTTTTTTGTGGTAAAGTCTCGTAGGCCTAGACCCTAGGTCCAAATCCACAGAATTCATGAAAATCTGAGTTGGGTTGGTTGGGGGACTTTTAGATTTACTACAGGTTCGAAATTTTCTAAGCCGAAGGTTTTGAGTTGGTTTATAGATTTACCTTTAATCTGTATGATCAAATCTACAAGCATCTCAAATGGTAAGTTTTTTCTTCTCTATAAGATTTTGATACAAACCGGTCTTGCATAATAAGGGGCAAGAGTAGAAAAAAAGGAAGGCTCATCCTAACACTATAGCACGACAGGCCACATACATGCATGCTAGACTCGGTCCCGTGGCCTAAAACCTTGGTCCAGCACCACCCGTCCTTAATCAGTATGGATGTTAGACCATATGGTCTGGTCATATTTACAGCTCTATTTTCATATAATTCTTTTTACATAGATAACTATTTTTTATTAAAATAAATAGAAAATGTGTGGAATAAAAGTTCTCTACTTTTTTGAACTCTGGAAGTGGGAGTTTGAACTAATAAAGTATCGCACGGCCATGATTGTAACCACTATTCAACACTTAATCTAACTCTATTTTATTTTCTATAATCCTATTCCCAATGATCCAATCTTTTATATTTTTTGGAAAAAATTAAACACTTTCAAACTTAAATCATGTCACAATTGCATTCATAATCGGAAAACAATTCAACACTTAACTAAATCATAAACTGTAGAGTTTGAATAGCCTATTTTAAATTTTTTTAAAAAAACCTTGAACTATATCTAAAAGCAGTTTTGAAATCTTATTTATATTTATATTATATTAGTTTAAATTTAAAAAATGTGTTACATTTTCCAGGCCGTCTACGCACCAGGCGAGGGGGGCTATAACCGCTTTTATCATAATCAATATACAGTTACGAAAATTAAGTAATGGAGTTATCTACCCAACAAATTAGAAAATAATTATTAGTCTAGAAAATCACCTTTTAATTTAAAAAACTAAAATTAAAATCAAATAAATTTAATTTAATTAATTAATTGGGGGAAAGGGAAAAGCAGGTTCTCTCTTTTTCTGGCTCTCACAGTCACATGCCTGCCTTCCCTTCCTCTCAGAACTCACCCCTCTCTCTCTCTCTTACTTTTCATTTCCATTTTTATGTTTTTATTTTCTGTGTTCACCAGAAGTTAAAAAACATAATAAATAAAAAAACAGAAAAATAAAAAAAAGGCACTCTTTAACAGTTTGTTCCTCCCATAAAACTTTCGTTTCAGGGCTCTAAAACTTTGCTTGGGATGGTGGGGTTTTGTTGTTTTCTCGTATTCGTTTCTTGATTCTGTTTTGGACCCTTTTTTTTTTCGGTTTTTTAATCCCATTTATTTTTTTTGTTTTGTTTTTTTTTAATAATAAGATTTTGGGGTTACAAACGCCCACATGCATGTTCTTTCTTGGGGTTTGTCTGATCTGGATTGGATCACAAGGCTCGGTCTTTATTAGTTTTTACTTGCTTCCTTTTCAACTTCCGAAGGCCATGGAAAGCTAGAGAGAGAAATCTAGAGAGAGAGAGAGAGAGTTTTCTTGGTGGGGTTGAGTGCCTGAGTTCGCAATCTTGGTCTCTCAACGGAGGAGGAGAAAAGAAAATAAAAGAAAACAAGAAAGAAAAGGTGAGATTTTTTTCTTTTGAATTTTTTTCCCTAGTCTCTTGGATTCTTGCCTTGGGCCCACTCAATCAATTTACTTTTCTTCTTTCTTGTGCTTCCATTTTTCTTTTGTTTTGGGTCAAACTGGTCTGTGTCTCTTCTTCTGTTTTAACAATTTGCCCTCGTTTCCTCTTGGTGTAATCTGAATTGGGTATGTTTTTGTTTCTCAGAGAAAGAGAGATCTCAAGGCAATTTCTCAAAATTTGGGATCAATTCTGAACTGAGTTTTTTGTTCTACTTCATGGCGGTGTTGAATTCTCAATTGGGTTATTGATTCTTCTTCGAAAATCTGATTTTTTTTTTTTTTTGTGCGTGTAATTGGATGATTCAGCTGGGTTTTGGCTGTAAATATTGAAAACTGTGGGTGTGTTTAGCATTTATATTCTCCAGAGGCATGGCTGGCATTGACGTTTCAAAGTATGCTCATAGCCCTGTTCATAAGGCCATAGCCACGAAGGATTATGCCGCTCTCAGGAGGATATTGGCGGGTTTGCCTCGCCTTTGTAACCCGTCGGAGATTCGCACTGAAGCCATTTCCTTGGCTGAGGAAGAGAAGGCTGAGGCCATATCTGCCGCTATTGACCGCCGGGACGTCCCAAATCGCGACACCCCCCTTCACTTGGCTGTCAAGCTAGGCGAACAGACGGCCACGGAGATGCTCATGGTTGCTGGGGCGGATTGGAGCTTGCAAAACGAGAGCGGCTGGAGCGCTCTTCAGGAAGCCATTTGCAATAGGGAAGAAGCTATTGCGATGATTATAGTTAGGCATTACCAGCCATTGGCGTGGGCGAAATGGTGTAGGAGGTTGCCTAGGTTGGTTGGGGCTATGAGGAGGATGAGGGACTTTTACATGGAGATTACGTTTCATTTCGAGAGTTCCGTGATTCCTTTCATTTCGAGGATTGCCCCTTCGGATACTTACAAGATTTGGAAGAGGGGTGCGAATTTGAGGGCAGATATGACTTTGGCAGGTTTTGATGGGTTTAGGATACAGCGTTCGGATCAGAGTATTCTTTTTCTTGGTGACGGATCGGAGGATGGGAAATTCGCTCCTGGGTCGTTGTGTATGATTTCACACAAGGATAAGGAGGTGATGAATGCCTTGGATGGTGCTGGTTCTCCAGCCTCCGAAGAGGAGGTTAAGCAAGAAGTGGTGGCAATGTCCCAGACTAACATATTTAGGCCCGGGATTGATGTGACTCAGGCAGTTCTCTTGCCTCAGTTGACTTGGAGGCGGCAGGAGAAGACGGAAATGGTTGGATCGTGGAAGGCTAAGGTGTATGATATGCATAATGTGGTCGTGAGTATAAAGTCGAGGAGGGTCCCGGGGGCTATGACAGATGATGAGTTCTTTTCGTCTTGCAATGACAACGAACCAGAAAATGAGGAGCTTGATGATATTTTGACTGAGGATGAGAAGAGACAACTTGAAGCTGCGCTTAAATTGGATACGGCAGATATGGCTACTGAGAACAGTGATGGAATTGTCGGGCATCGGCACAGCTGTTATGAGCCGAGGGAGATTCCCATAGAAGAAGTCAATGGTTGTAGAAATGGCGAGACTAAGCAAGAAAAGAAAGGATGGTTTAGTGGATGGAGGAAAAAGGATAACACTAAGACTGAAGGGCCGAAGAAAATTGCCCCGCCTAGAAACTCCCTTTGTGTTGAGGAGAAGGTGAGTGATCTGCTCGGGGATTCTCCAAATAGAAATCAGATCAAACCAGGAAGACATTCTGTGGAGGTTGTGGCGTCTAGGGGGGATGAGCACCGAAGAGGAAGGGACGCTAAAGCTTCTTCTTCTACGAGTTCTGAGAACAGAAATCGCCACAAGGATGGGGGTCGTGAAAACGAGTATAAAAAAGGGTTAAGGCCTATTCTTTGGCTTTCTCCAAACTTTCCACTGCAGACAGAGGAACTCTTGCCATTGCTTGATATTCTAGCAAACAAGGTCAAGGCAATCCGCCGATTGAGGGAGCTTCTTACAACAAAACTTCCTATGGGAACCTTCCCTGTTAAGGTACGTTGCTTATATTGGTATTATTAACTTTATCTTCTGTATGCACCATAACTATTACTGCAGTGAGAACAAAAAGAAAATAGCAGTTAACATGGATGTTGAATTCTCTAAGCCGTGTGTATCCTTGTGCTGTTGCTAGATATGCTAGTTTTGTTGCAAAGTCAATCTCTAATTTAGGATCTAATCGGTAAGTTAGCATAACTGGGAACTTTTTTTCCCCTCACAGTAAAACGAGTAGAAGTAGATACTGAATCAAGTACGTTATTTGATGCAATCTGTAAATTAGCATATTAAGTGAATAACACACTAACTATTTAAACTTTATATTTGGTACGTATTGAGGAGATATTCGATTTTTATTGAAGGTCATATTTCATACTGAATTGAATTATCTAACCTTTTTTTCTTTTATTTAAATTGGTACCTCTTTCCTAGATTCGTTTATGCATAAACAAGATATAATCGGTTGTGTCATATCATTGTTGTTAGTAGGAGTTATATGTTAGGTTGATTAAAGAATTGCCCCAATCGGGTATTTCTAGTATCCACATAATCTGTATCTATCCATCATGCCTCAAACTTTCTGCTGACAGTTATTTGAATTTAGTACTCACGCATTTAAGGTTGAGAGGTTTAAAATTTCTCACGCAAAGCCTTTAGAATTAATGTAGAGTAAATGGGCTTCAATTTATCATTGGTCCATTTATGGATATTGACAGTATCTTCCTGGATTTTTGGAGCTAGTTTGAGATTATCTACTTGTCTTATATTTCGTCATACTTGGCACTGGTTCCAGTGCTGTTCTTTTTACGCATAAATTGGTTCCAAAAGGCTTACAAATTAGTATCAACTTGTTGAAGACCGACAAGCAGATTTATTGTTGGAAAAACATAGATACAAGCAGATTTGCTCTCAATATGAGTCATTCTAAATGTTTGAGCATATCCTTGTCAACCATTATAAGATGTTGTGTCAGTAAAAACAAGTAGAAAGATCATTTTTAAGCGTGCTTACCCCAGTTTTTAATCCGTTTGACGTCAATGGGGCTATGAGTACTCACATTACAGTCACTTCTTTAACAACACAATAGATTTTTGGATCTTGCACCCCTTTTTTTACCAATTTTCCCTCCCGTTTGATCGTTTTCATTTTGCCTGTATTTATTGTTGCTGTTGGCATTATTGGTTTGTTTTATGCACTGTTCTGCTTTCTTATGCTCTCAATTTATCTTCTATAACAAGAGCTGGCATTTGCATTCAGGTTGCTATTCCCGTGGTTCCTACTATCAGAGTAATCGTGACTTTCACGAAGTTTGAAGAACTAGCTCCAATAGATGAATTCGCAACGCCTCCATCAAGCCCTTCTGCTGCAGGCAGAGAGAGCCCAGTGGTGACGCAGTCGTCCAGTTCGTCATGGTTTCAATGGATAAAAGCCCCTTACCACCGCTCTAGCTCGTTTGGTGGCATTTCTAGCAGTAGAATAGAAACGATTCAAGACCCGTTTGCAGTTCCCTCGGATTACACTTGGGTTTCAGCCGAAGCAAAGAAGAAGAAGATGCAGGAGAAGAACAAATCGAAGAAAGGTAAGAGTCAAAATCAATGAGGCCAGAAATTGAGGCTTAAATGTGTAATTGAGGATCAAACTCCTTGGATACCCAAGTAGGAAAATAGTGTTCGTATTAATTCATGAATTTGTGATTACAGTTAGAAGGAAGAAACAGAAAAAAGAAACATGTTCGAGCTATGCGCTTCTATAAAGAAGTAAAAATTGTCCTTATTTTCAAGAGAAAATGTAGTAAAATCATTGTGGGGTTGGGAAGAAAAGGAAGGAAAAAAAAGTTTATAAGATGATTCTTGCAAAAAATGCTTTGATTTTTGGTGGATATTTTACACAAACACAGTTTGGATTGATTTCTGGAATGCTCAGGCTTCATATACAGTTTGTTCAGTTATTTTAGTTCTTGTTTGAGCTTGTGTTTGACTGAATGAAAAAACAAAATCTTTTTTTTTTTTTTTTCCCATTTTCTTTTTCCCCTTATTTTTGTCTTGTTTTTGCTACTCTCTAGAATTAAAGCCAAAACAGGAAGAAGAGAACATAGTAGCAAAAATATTTAGGTTAAATACAAATTTGACCCTGAATAATAAGACTTGTTTCACTTTGCCCATACAACACAAAATGCAACAAAAATCCTTCGTGAACTCATTTTCAGTTCCAAATAATCGTTGAAACGTTCATTTTAAACGGTTTTTATCACATGTGTTGTCGGGTTGTTAACACGTGATTAAAATCGTTGAAAAAATTATCCCTTACCAATTTGTCATAAGACTTTATAGATGATTAAAAATGTTAAAAATTAAATGTTTTAATAAAGAAAGTATCAAAGTTACAATAAATTTTGTTTCATTTTGAATTGTAATGGGCAAAATGAGACAACTCCTATCCTATTATTTAAAGACAAAATTTAAAATTACCCAAAATGTTTCTCACAACTTATCTCGTGTGATAGAAGTTGAGGCCAGTAAATCAATTTAAAAATAAAAATAGAAAAATCTGAGATTTATATATTCATTCCTGAAAATGGAATTTGAATTACTTCTGATACCTTTTTAAATTGCTAATAAAATGTTCTTCCGGTTATTTATTCATTTACTATAACAAACATGTGGTAATTTTTATTATTTTAACTAGGCCAAGTGGTGTTCTTTTGTAAAAGCTCTACACCTGCTCATTTGTCTGCATCAATATTTGGTCTTTGTTTTCTGACCCCTTGTCTTGGAGAAAGTCCCAAGTATGTAACAGTTGTGGTAAATACTCTATCAGCCGCCAGAGCATTCTTACCATAACTAAAAATTATACATACATTCATTCATATATATACATATATACAACCTTTAAATGAAAATATAATGAGGTTCTCTGGTGACTAAACAATTTAAGAAATAATTCCTGAAAAAATTTCACGAATTACCATAAACCATGTCATTAATATCAATATATCCCGTTATATTTATATTCAGCGAATTATAATATGTTTGTCAAATTTCTCTATTTGCGTGTTTCCATCAAAATTTTGAACAAGAATAGGCTTAGAAAACATTTGCTTCAATGCAAGGTGGAGGCACCAAAGTCGTTTGTGCATAATATGATATAAGTAATATATTCGGTAAAAATGTTAAAAATACTTTTACTCAGACATTGATGCAGTTTTACCGTTTATTTCGATATAAATAAGAATTTACAATTTTTTTTCCTTGCTTTTTGACCTTTTCGTTTGCTACAAGGAAAAGTAGAACTTCTAAAAGCACGTAATAATCCCAAACTAATCCTAGCTTTCTCTAATGTCTGTTTGTGCTGAGAGCCAGAGGCAGAAAAATAAAGTTGCAACCTTCAAAATAAATACCCTGCTTTTGATTGCTTGTAGTTATCCTACCAACTCCATAAGAAAATACTCTGGTTGTTTGTTTCCCTGGAAAATTGTAAGCATGGACCACCTTTGAAAAATATATTCTTTGAAACACAGTTTCTTGATATTAGGAACCCCAAGTAAATATATACATAGAACATATAGATATTCATTTAATTGATAACTACCTCTTATTTTTCAATTTTTAGTTATAATAAGCCAACAAAATGATTCCAATTTAGTCAAAATTGAGTAGGGTCAAAAAATGGATAGGCATGCATGGTTGGCAACATAGGGCATAGTGCTCTGTGCTCCTTCAATATGCATGAACAAACATCTCGAACTTTTCAAACTAATCTTCATTATTCTCAGCTTATCATATTAATTTCTATATTTAATTATTTATTAGACTCATAATCTGGTATTTTAACATGTTTAGATATCCGCGTAATAGTCACTTTCAACATGTTTAATTATTAATCCAAATGAACAATATAATATACATCTATCTGTGTTATTTCTATGTGTATAAATTGCTCTAGTTTGTCCTGAATCTCTTGTCGTCTTGCAATTTGGACTTTAAATTGGACAATCCATGGCAATACAATCCAATTAGAGTCCCAAATGCCCGGATCGAAAAGTTTATAATGCCATTCACTAATCCGATAAACTGAATATTAAAATAAAATAAATATTCACCCGCAAAAATCTTTCTTTTTTGGATTTCAAAATTGTAGTCGATCCAATATCCAATATTATAATATAAAAGTAAAACAAAATACAAATTCGTTATAATCTTATAATTAAAAAAAAACAAAATTTTATTTTTTATAATTATCAATCGAATGTATGTTTAGTTATATCTAAAAAAAATATATAACAATTTCTAATAAATTATGAAAGACTCATGATCCAATATATTATTTAATTTATTAAATACATGTATATTATTTATAATCGTTAATCGTTTCGTTCGTGAGGAGCTGGATGAGAAGAAAATCTCATGTCCAGTTCTGTAGTATAAATAACTTACCAACTAATAATCACCGATTGTGGTGTCTTGATGATAAGAAAAGCCTATTTAGAACCTTCACTTCTATCAGTTCTCAGATTCAAGCTGTGACGCACACAGAGCTAGTTTTGACACGAAAGATCATACGTTGTCTGCTCTTAAAACCTAGGATCTGCTAGCTGTGAAGATCCAGGTTTTTTGTTATCCCATTGGTGCGATCAGTGTGCTCACTAAATGACCACTGAAATGGAGTCGTGAGGACACTACTGATCCCCTTCACATTGACCAAAAAATAAAAAAAAAAAGCCCTTGCCAACTAATAATAAGTTTCAGGTGCATTTGTTCCAAATCTTGTGGCATTTCCGGTCATTAATTGACGTAGGTTAGTTATTAGCCTACTTCCTAATCTTCATATTCGAAACTCTTCCATTTTCATACTAAATCTCTCATAATTATGGCACAAAAATGAAGGTATTGCGGAGAATGTGGAAGATTTTTGTTCACCAAGAAATGACCCGAAATTTTCCCTTAGTTTATTTGAGATTGTTCCTCATTATCGAAATAGATTTTCAGATTTAGGGTCTCATTAGTTAAAATTAAAAGTTCAGAATCCAAGTTTTCAAATACTAACAAGTTCAGGTGCACAGCAGAAGAGGAGAGAGAGAGAGATTCAATACCATCTAGCCAATTTGGCTAGAAGGGCCATTTCTTTAATCTTTATTTTCCACAAAAGATTAGCCATTTCATAGCAGTAAAGGCTGTACTGGCTAAATCCTACATGCATCAGTCAACTAAGCAAAAGACATAAATTTGAATGTTTGTTAAATATCTCACAAGAAAAATCACCGAAAGGAGATCCACCTGCAAGACAGGAAAGGAAATGCAGAGAGTCAAATGTTAGTTCCATACTAGGATAATGAAAAAAAAAAAAAAAAAAGTTGGGACCATGATAACAAATCAAACATAACTATGGTTTTTCAAGTCCCCAAATACATTTATACATATATATACATATGTGTGTGTGTGTGTGTGTGTGGTGGGGAGTAAGCAAGAAGGACAAAGACTTTAGGGTGTTTTAATTTCATTTTCATTCCTATTTGTTCCCCTCTTGTGATTACTTGATTTAGTAGGCTCTTTTGTCTTCACCGGTTATATAGCACCCTGGCACCCACTGATTAAACCGCCACGTGGTTGATGACTGAGCTGTCACATGACGGCCATGGAAAGGAAGACAAAAATGCATTGTTCATACATGCAGGATAAACAAACAAAGCAAAGGAAAAAAAAAATACCACTTGACGGTTGATGAGGTTACAGGACTTTCATATGACAATCTCAGAGCAGTGATCAAAATATCACTGTTGAAGAGATATTGGTTGTTTTATTGTTAGTAATAGAAGTAATAGATAATAGATAATACATATGTTGCAAAGTTAACAAGTATCTCCCATTTCAAAGTTGAACTAAAAATAAAGGAAGGAAAAAATAAAGAGTAATTGACCTAAATAGTTCCTGAACTCCTTCGAATGTGACGTTTTGGTCCTTGTTCTTTTTTTTTTTTTTGTCCGAGATAACTCTAAACTCATATTTTTTGGCTAATTCAGTTCTTTTCGTCAAAAAACTAACATATTAGTTACGTGAAAAGCACATTTCATGCCTTTTGAAGATCAAAAAGGTAATTTTCTTCTTGAGGGTAGGGGATGGGGGTCCGAACTAGATCGGAACTGGGACGAAAACCCAGAAATGTAGCAAATGGAAGGGGGGGGGGGCGCGAAAACCCATAAACTCGGTGGGCGGGGGTGGGGGGAAATCCGATTTGGTTTGGTTTGGGGGGGTGGTGGCAGTGGAACCCCAGATCTGGGTTCGGGGGCGGCGGCGGCAAAAACCAAATCTGGGTTTCGGGGGCACGGGGGTGGGGGGATGGGGTGTACAATTGCTCGGAACTTGGGGGGACCTAGAACTACACTTGGGGGTGGCGGTTATGATGGCTGGAGATGGGTTGGGGATTACCAACCTATCTACAAAGGTTGGGGGGGGGGGGGGGGGGGAGCGAGGGAGGGAGGGATTTTTGAGAAATTGAATGGTATTTTAGTTTTTTTACTATAAAAATAGTCATTTGCGCAATATTTCATTAAAAATTAAACGGAGTTTGACGGAAATGACTGAATTGGCTAAAAAATAGGAGTTTAGGGTTCTCTCGGCAAAAAAAAAAAAGGATCAAACTGTCACTTTCGAAAGAATTCAGGGACTATTTAAGTCAATTATTCAAAAAAAAAAAAAAGTTGTGGGATGCTCAACCTTGAATAAGGTGTTAAGAATGTTTACTTTGCATCAAAGGAAAATGGAAAATAAATAATCATTTTCTTTTCTACTTAATTATGTGTTTGCTTATAAAATAGATAATGAGATTTTAGTAGGTCCCACACAATATAAAGAATTAAGAAGGAGAATGTTAAACTTTACATCCCTCTGGGTATTGATTCCTTATCAAAGGGAATACATATTAAATTTACTCATATACCCTTAATAAGTTTTCATGTGCTGATTTTTTTAGTACGTAAATGATATTTTATTAATTACATTAATGAGATTAACATTATTAAGGTTAGTAAACACTACAAAGAAAATGGAATTGCTTCCCTTTACATAATCCAATAGGCAAGTAAATATAAATGAAATCAATGATCCTCCTTCTTATTCATTACTTTACTTTCCAATTTCATTACCTCTCTCATAACATTCCTTTATGGTTTAGTAAATGTGCAATAATAATTCTTACTATTTGAGAGCAATAATAAAAAACGAAAAGAAACCTAATCATAGCCAAATATATATATTTTTTAGTGGTTCACTCTCGATGGAGAGCTACTACGAATGCTTGTCATGTAAAATATCATTATAATTAGATAAAATAACAGTCACTCTCAAATTACCTCTTGAAAATTTTTTTTTTTTCTTTCACGAGAAAATGACTGTCACATAGTCTCATACATACTACTAGAAAGATCAATAATCATTCTTGATCATATCTATTATCGGCTACATATAACTCAACATAAGAGATATTTTTAACCTTCAAAAGATGGAAACAAACTGGTTATCACATTTCTTTTAGCTATGCTATGTAATAAAACTATTTTATCTGTGACTTAAAAAAAAAAAAAAAAAAGCCGTTTCTAACAACCCAAATCATTAGCATCCTATAAGATTTTATAATTAGTTTTTCCGATTTTTGAAGGTAAACTAGCTTCTCGGTTGGTAGTTGAAAACAATGAGAGCTTGCGTGGTTAAAGGAAACCTCTCAGCCGATGTGGTAGTATCAAATACAAGTTATTAGTTTACTTAAAAGAAAACAATTGAAGGGCCATTTCCGGTGTTGCTTTCAAGAATAATGTTAGGAAAGGGGTTTTATTTATTTTTATTCTTTTTATTTTTTAGTTTTATGGTACATAGATAATATTATAGGTAAACACTCGTAGATAATATCATTTAAAAATTTAATTCAACGGTTGAATAATAATTCTCTTTGATAGTGAAAAAGACTACCGAAGAAATTCCCAAACATCTAAACCTCTTCTAGTAGAGTATTTTTCACAATTTTTTTTTTTTTTTTTTGTTAAAGAAGTGATAGATGTCCTTTCTCTACATTGTTTTGAAATTATTAACCCATTAGAGTGATATTATTCACACATGGCCCATGGGCCACTCATGCTTTCCTTTGGGGGTGTTTGGAGAGGTGTGAGTTCATGTTAAAGCCATGCATGACAGGTACCATGCAACAATGTAATGATGACAAAAGAGAGCTAAATGTTTCATCTCGACTTTCTTGTGTCATTAACTATCTCCGCAATAATATTTAAATGATTCATTCAAATCTAAAACTATAACCATATAATACATTCTAAGTATTAAAAATATTTAAACAATAAGATGAGTTGTCAAAAAATTTATTTATAAAAATACAGAATGAAACAACAGATCTCAATTCTGACCGAAGATTGACGCAAGTAATTACTAATAAGATGTTGGCATCCACAGAGATGATTGATTTTCCAACAAAAGAAAGATTTGGCTGTCTCCTTCTCCACAATCCCAGATGAAAATGTCGTTTTTGAAGGAGTAAATTTGAGGACAAGATCAAAGTTGGCTGTCTCCTCTTAACAACCTGTCTCCTCACAGTCACCCTCCAAACCTCATTTGGGCTTTCTTAAAACTGTGAGATTCATGTTTTAGCTATTGGACAGGACTACTTTACAACCAATTATTTTAGATTGTACGATGTTGCTCCTTTTTTAGCCGGCCGATTGATGACTATTAAATCAATCCCCTAGTGGGTTTTTGTTAGCAAATTATTATTATTATTATAATTTTTTTTTTTTTTTTGTATGGTTCAAATCGATTTTAACTGTCATCAAGTAGCTGAAAAATGAATCGCAGTGTATATTTCGAAATAATGGATTGTAACGTAGTTATATTTTGAACCGTTATAAGGTTCATTACTACTACAAAGAATTAGCCCTAGATATATTGTTAGAACATTTATTATTCATATCAATATGCCATGATTCATTCTATCCATAAGTTGTTAGCACTCATTTCCTACCCAAAAAAGGTGGACCGGCAATAATTTTATATTCTAAAAGATTTAATGGATCGTTTAGAAAGCAGAAAACTACTTACAAAATTTTACATATTGAGAAGCAAGGGGGTTCTAATTAATTACCTCTAGGCGATACTCATTGGATGACACAAACACAAGAGTTCCTTACTCCTTCAAGTTCTCCATCTTCCGAGACACTATAAATTAACATTTTGACATATTGAAGAAAAGTAAGAAAGGTGAAAATCACAAAAAAAAAAAAAAAAAAATTATAATGCTAATAAAATAAAATAAAATAAAAAACGGAAGCTTCCCTCTTTTCACCATGTAAATCACTAATCATCTTGTAAAAGACATTATCTTTTTTTTTTTTTTTTTGCCCTCTTGTCCCACAACTCAAGTGAAAAAAAAAAAAAAAAATTATTGTTATCAACTATTGTACCTTACATGGTTAGCCCTACTAAAATTGGTCACTAATAAGCCTATTTTCTCAAAACAAAACTCACTTTTTTTTTTTTTATTCTAGTCACCTCTAACAAGGTAAGTAAATCATGCAAGAAAAGTAATTAGCGGAGGGTAAAATGTTGTTACCTTGGCTCAAACTCTTGAATATGAGCAATATCTTTGCCATGTGCATCTGGCCAACTAACTTTCCTCTTTTCTGTCCTTGTTGATTGGTTTTGGTTTTGGTTTTGGTTTTGGTTTTGGTTGTCCTTCACTATTGTTTTCTTGAGATTACTCTTGAGATAATTAGAGGGTGGTTCAATGTTGTACTCATGAGGCCCATAATTAGACCCACTTCTTGTACTCTTGTTGTTGTTGCCATTGCTAGTACTATCACAACCTTGAGAAGTTTCTTTGTTATAATTAACAACTTCTTCTATGACCCCATCTTCCTTCTTGGTATTGGTATTGGTATTGGTATTGATGTCGTTTTCTTCAGAATTTTTGTTGTTGAACCCTCTTGATGGTACATAGCATGACCATACCAAAGCGGTGCACCGGTTCTGCGCCGTCGCCGCCAGGAGTACTACTACAACCACCACCACCACCACCACCACCACCACTAATGGGAGCTTGAAATATACTTTTACTCTCTCTATCTATGGACTCAATTGATGATCTTTATCAAATTACCAATACCATGACAAAGGCTTTGCAGCTATGTGGGGAATTGGATTAGCAAGTGAGGTACCAGACAAAATGAAATCCCTGAAGAGAGAGAAAGTGAGAGAGAGAGAGAGAGAGAGGAAAAAGAGAAGTGAAGATTTTGTTATGTGATTTTGATTTTTATCATTTTTATTGAGAGGTGGGGTTGTGCTGACCCTTTTTTTTTAGGTTGGGAAAGGTGGAAGATATAGGAGGTACAATTATATTCATGCCTCCTCCACTAAAGATGGTTTCACTTTTGCCTTTTTTTTTTTTCTTTTTTTCTTTTTTCTTTTCTTTTTGCTTTTGGTTTCTTTTCCTTAGCACTCATTGTTAGTGTGGTGAAATGGGTCAAACAAAAAAAAAGAAAAAAAGAAAACAAAGAAAACAAAAAAGGAAGAGGAAGAGGTGCTCCTAATCTTTTGCTGTTTATGTGGTAGCACTCATTGTTTGGTTATAATGAGAGAGCCTTTGAATTGAGCATTTATCCTTTTCTTTATATCTACATATATATATATATATGTATATGTATTTCTCCTGTTTTGCTTCTTTTTTTTTTTATTTTTTTTATTTTTTGGGCACGGGCTTGTAACAAGTGGAGGTGGGAAGTTAGCAAATTGTGGATGTAAAGGAAAGGAAAGGAAAGGGAATAATGTTATGTCTTTTTTTTTTAATTATTATTTCATGGATGTGTTTCTTTTTCAGCATGAGGTTTTTAAGAAAGACAACTCATTCTAGATTACATATAGCATCAAAATATTTGTACTTTATGCCTTGGGCATGGTCAGTATGTTGGTGTTCTTGAAGAAAGTGCTTTAAAAATTGAAGCATAATCCAATGATTCATTTGATGCCTTTTCTTCTAACAAATGCTTAATCATTTATGCAACTAAATCTATTCAAACCCATCGGGAATATTTTATATTTCCGCGAGGTATCCTAACAGCTGTTGGTATGAGGAAATTTTTCAGTGAAGCACTACGGTAAAATATATATATATATATATATATATATATATATTAAGGGGGAGTTTGGTTCAACATTTTAAACCAATATTTTCAAATTTTTTTTTGTCTTTTTCTCCAAAAATTTATCTTATTCCCAAAAAAAATTTTATCTTTTCTGAAAAATCAACATAATTTACTATTTAAAATTAAAAATCTTAACTCAAACTTGTGAACCAAACAGGCCCTAAATAAAAATATATTTACATAAAATTATTAGAATTTTCTTATAAAATGGGGTCACAATAAGTATTTCAATTTTAAGTTGGAGTACAAATTTATTTATTTATTTTTATGAAATGGAGATAGAACTAAGACATTTTGAAAATTTTAACCACTGATCACACTCATATGAGCGTGTTTTTGCCGGTTATCCTAATGTCCTCTCGGATATGACAAGGGTATATAGGACTGCAAAATGACTATAAAGAATTTAAAGTAAAATCGCACGGGTTATTGAATCTTTTTTTTTTTTTTTTTTTGAAGGATTTATTGAATTTAGAAAAAGGATTAATAACATAGCTAAGTCAAAAATTAATATGTTAATTGTTATAATATTACTAAGTTTTGAAGTTAAATGTGTATTTGTGTTTGGTAAAAATTAGAGAAAATGGTCATTAGTTGTATGTAGAACCTTGCTTTACTTGAAAAGATATATTGTTCTCCAAAATTATTAGCCGAATGGGATTTATCATAAAGTAAAGGGCACAAAAATGAATAATAATAATAATAATAATAATAATAATAATAATAAGAGAAGGGATTTTGTAATTCCAGATCACTACCATAAGTTTCTTACTGTTCCAAGCCATCTCACTTTGGTTCCATTTGCTTGGCTGCCAGAATTTCCTCAGGACCAGCTGCTTCACCGTTAGAATGATAAAAAGACAAAGAAGATGAAGTGATACGCAGGTTTCCTGGTAATTCTACCTTACTAATAGTACATAATTTTAAACCATCAAATTACATCAGAAGCATATATTAAAAAAAATGCAAACAATTAAACTAATAAAAATATAACAGTCCAGAATCATATCGTCGGTTGGGACATTTTTTCTAATATCGCCTCAGAATTCTCTATTTACTGGAATGGCATATTTTCTCATTGTCCCTTCTCGTCCTATATACAGGCCTGAGCTAATCAACAGGACTTGTCTGCATTTTTATTTTGTCCCTTTGGGGTTTAGGTGGGGGGACACATACAACAGAACATACTACTACTACTACTACGAAAAAAAAAAAAAAGCTTTGGTCCTGAGTGACAGGAAGGTAAAATGTGTTTAACATTGGCTGAGGGACAAAGAAAGGCTTTGCAATGAACCTTTGTAAATCTGTTCACCCCAAAAATCCCAAAAAAACAACCTTTCTTTTTTGCTTTATGAGATCTACAGATAGAAGGTTTTTTGAAAATATTTTATTCCTTTGCTTTTTCTAATAGTATCATTTGGTCTGGCTTTAAGGCTACGAAAATCTTTAACTTTTTTTACACTAGGTGGTCTAGTGGTAATATATTATCATGGTGAATTAGTGATCAAATATTCAAATTCTGGATGGCTCTCTTGAGGGTCTTAAATATGAAGATTTTTTTTTTCTTGCCAGTCCAGTACCGATGGAGAGTATCTAGGATCATGTCTCCAGATATCCTCACCATTAACACATTTAATGAGGTTGGTTGTAATATCCCTCCTCATCAAGGAGTAATACTCATCCGTAAGACCTTTAATAAATATTCTTATCAGCATATGAGGAATTCCTTTAATAATATTCAATGGATATGCTAACAAGAGTTGTCTCCTTCTCGGACCCATTTTATAGCCCAAAAAAATAAAGAGAGACCTTTTTTTCCATCTTTTTCCTTGCTATTGAACTGAAGGTGGCCTACAGTTACGAAACAAGAGTCCTTGTACAATAATGACTTCTTACTTTGCTTTTATCAATAGGAAACGACTTTCTACTATCAGATAAAATATCTAATGACTCGTACTATTGAAAACAACAGTTTTTAATGGAGTCTTAGCGGCAGAAACTCCACGTTGTTGTGATGGGATTTAATGTTTAATGATTAAAATTAAAAAATAAAAATAAAAATAAAAATAAAAAGGTTAGCACGCGCAACTCCTATAGGGCAAAGGCAGCTTATGACGGTGAAAATTCATCAATGGTAGTGATTGGTAGGATTATTGAACAGAGAGGACAAGAAATGATTCCAGCTGTCTGAAAATGGGCAGAGTAAAATCATTGCTGGATGGCGATGTTACAGAGTGGTTAAAAGACCCGAGACAAATTTGTCCCTCCTTTGCTTTTGTACTCCCATCTTATTTAGGAGGGACAAGCTTTTGTGTGGGTCCTACTCCTTGAATTTTGGTACCCGAGAGATTGATGAGATTGCCAACACTCCTTTAACAGCTAGATTGTACAGATTCTGGGTAATACAGCCAAAGCACCGCCACTACATCCTGATGTCAGAGGCAAAAATGTAATTTTTTCCGAGAGTAAAAACAAATTTAGCATTTGGTGAGACTCTGTTTGGAGGGAACCATTTGAATTGAAACATACGGAATGAAAGATTTGAATGGAAAAATCTTAACAAAATATTTAAACTATTGTCTGAATTAGTATTTGGATGTTAACATTTCAAACAGAACATTTTAACTTGAAAAGATACGAGAGAAAAAGGAAAATGACCACCTAAAATGATTTTTAATTTTTTTTTTGAAAAACATTGTAGAAGATAAATCAGAATAGAAGTAAATTTTGGGACCAGATGACATTTGAATGCTACATTTTGAATTATGACAACCAAACATATATTCAGGTGGACCTGTCAAATGAAATGGTTCAAATATTGGCAAATGGTTGTGCCAAATACGTGAATACTAATGTTGCCAGAAAGTTTAAGCTCTTAGGCTTTACAGGAAAGAAGGTGAAGGCAACGTATCCCCTCATGGTATAGATTCTTCACAAAGTGAATTAGCCTACTGTGTAGAATTCACTTGAACCCAAAATCTTGTCGAGGAGAACGAGCAGCCCTGCAAGCCATTTCTTCATCTGACGGGGATGAAAACCTTCTGGCATATTTTCATCCTTATGGATCATATTTCAAGGTAGCAAATATAATTGAGTACTCATCTCTACAGCAATGCTCCAAAACTACAAAGATTATAAGAAAATAAAACGTCGAAAGCAAATTTCCAAAATTAGAAGTGTATGGGAAGACAATGCAGCGTGGCGAAAATATTGAATTTTATTAAATTCATTTGGATAGAAACAATATCTATTTAGCTTCGGTAAGAAGATCCAACTATACATGTGAAGTTCAGTGATTTAAATTGATCATATTCTAAACAAATCATCTTTGATTCCCGGTAGTTACGAGGATTAGAGAAGGAACTAACCTGTAGATTCGACATTTTTCTTGTATAAATATGATACAGATTCACCAACATGTCACAGTTGAGGTCCTTAGGCAGCAAGAATTAAGCTTGTTTTCTACAAAAATGTGTCCCGAATAATGCGAGCTAATATTCGAGAAGTTAATCGATTGAGCACTTCAGGAAGTATTGTGGCAGAGATGCCTGGCAACACTGGAAGAAGCTCTTGGATAACCCGAGCAACATTTATACCCTGTTGATTCGCACAAAACAAATGGCAGCAGAAGTTAGACGAGAATTAGTATCCGAGAAAGGAACAAAATATGCAAAATGATAAATGAATATTTACTAGTTAAGAATGAGCTTGTATATGAAGTACCTGATTTGGTGTTCTCGATATTGAACTTCCCGCGGTCAAGAACTCAACGACTTTCTGAACATTGTTCAATATGACTTTGTCCTCCTCGGTTACTGTGGGTAGAAGCCCTGCTGGCTTGAAAGGTCCGAAAGTAGGAACCATACTGAAAATAGGAGTAGGGTTTGCAAGTCCAAGAAGTGCCATTATGCGCACCAACTGTTCCCTCGTTACTGCATCGATGCCCTTCACGATCTAATTTGCATATAAAAAGACAATGGCCAAATTCTTTAGAATCATGCATGAACTCGGTTGTAAACAAAATACTGATGCGAACTAAGTGCAGGTCTCATATAAACAGTCTACGAGATCAGAGCTCAAGTCTGTCTCAAGAATTATGGAGTTCACTTTGAAAATGATGAACAACAAAAAAAAAAAAGTAAAAAGATCACAGTAAGTTCATGATCATAACAACTAAGGCAAGCATTTGCTGCTTTCTTTGTAAAAACCGATACTATTAATAACTGTCCATGATGGTGATCATCAAACTATCACGGATTCAACTTTGTCAAGATTTAAGAGAAACCGTGAACTCTTTTTCATAAATAAATCTGCTGTGTATAAATGCACCATCTCATTACTCCTTACTAGCCTTTCCCATTATATTGAGTATCAAATCACTAGATGATCTCTCATGAACATCTATCTACCCAGAATTACCAAGCCTGATAATGAGAGAAGAATTATTAAGTACTAGAAAAACAAATCTTGAACATTCAGAAAAATGTCATTATGAGAAGTACCTCGTCCAAAAGAAATTCTCGGAAAAAATTTCCTTTATCAGACAGCAGAAATGCCAAAGCTGCCCTTGTTTGGACTGGCTCTTGTTGAGATAGAGCTGGTAGAAAAACAGGAAAGGCATTTTGTGACGAACGCTGCAAGATTCCAAGTTCAGCCATATCACCATTCATAGCTTCCCCACCTCCACTTTTAGCTGCGGTTATGAAATTCTCAAAGGCTTGCATGACATCAATGAACCTTTCTGCATCAAATACTCCAGATTTCCCATAGATCGTGTAGCGTAAAGCATTCCTTAGCCGTGGGGATTCATCTGTAAGGAGCCTCTGACAATGAAAGCAAGAGTTAGAACACAACCAGTTCCAATCATACTGCCAGGAAGCATATTATACAAAGAAAAACCACAGCACAAAATGCAGTCATAGCAAGTAAATAATTTGGAACTAGTTGATTCTGTTGTCAAAATACATTAGCTAGCTTTCTTCAGGGAAAATCGAAGTAATCATTTCACTTCCGATACCAACTATCAACAACCATTATCCGAAGTCACAAGTCAATTAGCTTCAAATGTAGACCAGGTCTCCAGGCAATCAATTTTGCCGACTAGTTAGCAACTATTCAATATTTACTATAATGTTGTTCCAACAAAATATCCATCTTTAATTGATGCGTACATTAGATCATTAAAATAGTTCAGCAACGTCTGATAAACCACCGCCAAATTGGAATTGAAACCAGTGCCCGGCCCATCATCATATGTCCACGTATGGTTGTTTCATTTGAAAATATCATTTACCTGTGCAAGATATGGATAGGCCTCATCCACAATAGCAAAGTCAGGATTTCCAACTAAAGCAATGCCTTCAAGTACTCCAATTGCTCTGATTATGAGAGCAAAATAAGGGGGTATCCGAAATGGATAATCAAATGTTATTTGCGCCAAGTCTGCTGCCAGCTCTTGGAAATTGATATTTTTGGCTCCTCCACCTTCAAGTGCCTGATCAAAAACCTTCGCCAGAACAGGCAAAATAGGTTCCAAATTAACACCTTCAGGAATGAAACCGAGTTTGACAAAGTCCTTGACTATGGCTCCGTAATCACGATGTATAAGATGAGCTATTGCTTCTATCATTCCATACTTCTGATCATCCGTTAATTTTGTGACAAGGCCTATTATAGAAAAAGAAGAAGCTCATAAAAAAGTCTTCAAATACTAATACAATCATCCTTGGATTATCTTAGAGAAGAAAAAATCAAGCATTAACAAGAGATCATTGGATTGCAGATACATTTTAAGGCCTAGAATATTTGCAATGAAATTTCTGCAGTTAACTATCGATAACGTCACGAATTATTCTCAATGAAACATGTAATGGATGTTTGCAAACTGAAGATTTAGCACCATTGCTGAATTCCATTGTGCAAACTCCATGGCGTTCTGAATGCCAAATTGTAAAGGGTGCACACGCACTTTCCTTTTTCAACTAATTTTAAATTTTTGGCCTTCAGTTTAGATTCATAAATTTTAACATGTCTTAGATATTGGGTTCTACAACGGGCAAACATCATGAGTTCCAACTTACTCTTAATAAGACATTTCGTTTGAGGAAAATGGTAACGCTCTCAATTAAAGAAGTCTAATTTGATTTTTACTGCAAGAAGTCCAGTTTCATCCTTTATATAACGTGTGTGCCTATGCCATAAGTAAGACTGTAAGAGGAATATCGGCATCTAAGAATGCTGAAATCGATACAATTTAAGAATGCAGAACAGAGTTTAGTTGCTGTTGGAAAAAGTAAAAGTCCTACTCCTATTAATATCGGAACTGGAAGTGAGATTAAAACTATAATCCATGAATATTGATATATATATTCCATAAAAATAAATTAAAAAAAGTCTTTTTATTTTTATCTTAATTAATTGTTTCTGATTTACCGGTTGAACATCTGTGCGTAATGTTAATGCAGAAAGATTTCTTTGACCAGATACTTAATGAAGTAGATCGTTACCAAAATCAAGTATAGCTAGCTTCCCATCTGGAGTTCGGATCAAATTTCCAGGATGAGGATCGGCATGAAAAAATCCAGTGTCAAGTAACTGTAAATAAGAATGACAATCAAGTTAATTGAGTTAAATATATTAAAGATAAAGATCTGGCCAAATTTTTAACAGGATAGTTTAGAATAAGTAATGAGTTTAGTAATCAATCAGCAAGTACGGAAAAACTTGAAAGGTAGATACGATCATATTAAGTAAAACTACATGCCCTGATAAGTATTATTTCTAAACGAAAAGATAATAATAAAAATAAATCAATCAAGTGAAACGTAACAAGATCAATTGGAAATTCAACATCTAAATGGAAAAGTGAAAACAACATTGCGCATCAACCAGTGCCACAGGGAAGATGCTCCTTAGCATATTGACAAACTACCTGCTTCAGATAGCAGATGACTCCAACGTTGACCAATTCTCCAACATCACTTTCCGTACTTTGCGAAAGCTTTTCTCCATCTATCCATTGTGTAGTGAGAACCTTTCTTGACGTATACTTGTGGTAAGTTTTTGGGACAACAACCTGGAGAACATGAAACAAGCATTATAAAGTTACCCTGCAAGATGCTGCGAGAAACAAAGCTGTTAAAAGTATCATCTATATAAAAAGTTTTTTGGAAATTATGAGAGGAAGAAGGGAGGACTTCTAGCCACCAGAGCTATTCATTGGGATCATGAATGTTGAAAGGAAAGATGACTTTCACTAATCTCAAATTACTAATAATTTTTCCTATTAACAACTTCTGAGATTCAAGATGCATTTTCAAGCAATGCAGTTTTGAAAATACCTGAGAGGTGAGATTAAACTTGGTGACTACAAGTTTAAAAGAATCATCTAGACTATCCGATTCACTCTTGCAACCATATATTTGAATCATTACTTCTAATAAACAGGTTTTGGTAATGAAAACAACTAATGAACGGGACTTCCACAAGATTGTGACGAGAAAGGGGGGAAAAACAAAAACAAACAAACTAAACTCTTTATGCTCTAATTCTTGGTTACCACAACGTTTAAACAGACTAGTATAAACCACTAGTACGTTTTACAATTCTTGCAGAACACATTAACTAAAAATCTAGCGAGAGTAATCAAGTCTAATCAATCAAATTAGCTGTGGCATGCACTTCTGAAAGTACCCTCTATACGACTTAATCATTGAACTTAAACCGTGTGAATTCTGGGAGCAAAATATATTGTTTACTTTAGCCAGAACATTGTAGGATCTAGTTTGTGCTAAAATGTATTTTGACTTTGATAATCTTGGTTATAACTAACTCGGTAGCTTAAAAAGAAAAAAGAATGTCAGATGTAACAAAAGCAAAAATTAGAAAAATCACCTGTGGAAGGTCCTTCCTCATCATTTCAGAAAAAAGCATTCCATTTTCACCTTCATTAACATAATCCAGCTCTTCAAAGAAACGGGCTGCCCATTCATCAACCAGTCCAACCACATCGACAGAGACCTGAAATGATTTAACAGGAAGGATGGAGATAGGAGAGAGAAATCATTAACACGACATTCACCCCATTTAAAGTATGGAAGTACTTGAGGGACTTCAGTCACTCTAAGACTGTTATAGGAAAAACAACCTGCGGGAACTTGCGCAGAGCCAAACCCAGATTCCGTATGATAAATAGATCAATTGTTACTGTCTCGAGAACAAAAGGCCTTTGCACTTTAACAGCCACCAGATCACCATTTTCTTTCAATCGTCCCTTGTACACTTGGCCAAGGGATGCTGTTGTAGATTTACACCAGAAGAGTGAATAACAAGCTAACAATGAACTTTAAAAGGCTAGACTATGTAGATAACGACGACAGAGTGTATGATTTTGAAACGAATATTGGAGATGTTACCTGCAGCAATTGGGGAAGATGAGAGTTCAGAATAGATATTTTGCCATGGTTGACCAAGCTCCTCCTCAATCAGAGCCATAGCTACATCATCTGGGAATGAAGGCACCTGAACAAAATATCAAACAGAAAAATCAGCTAGGAAAAGAAACTGTAGAAAATTACGAACAGGCAGTTCTTAGCTCGCATTTTGGTAAGACTATGAATCACTAACGTCATGTAGCAACTATCCTTATTTATCGTTTATCTTTGAACAGCTCTCAATAGATTGTCTAACTTATTTGTTTCTTCAGCCACTTATATAAGGATGACTTCTTCCTGCTTTGAATTCAATAAAATGACCAAACTCAATAGACCCACACCCCCCCCCCCCCCCCGGGCCAAAAAAAAAAAAAAAACCTTTTACCTTGTCACAAAGCTTTTGCAGCTCAGTCATTGCAGTTGGCGACAGTATATCTGGCCGAATGCTCAATGCTTGCCCAAGTTTGATATAAGCTGGACCCAAAGAGGTTACAATCTCCCTTAGCTCGATGGCTCTGGCGACTTCATTCTGAGAATAAGAAATTAACAAGCAAATAAATGGTAGATTGAAGATGCATGGGAAGTTCTAGAAGTCAAAATTGCATACTTAGTGGACAATAGATGGATATAAATTTGTGCCACTGTAACACTAGCGGAGCAATTCTTATCCCCAAAATAAAAAATAAAAAAAAAAGGCAAAGCTGGCAATAAGTCCATAAAAGGATGACGACAGATAAATGATAGTGAAATTGAGCAAAATTCACGTCTGAGATTTGAAATATGAATGTAGTTGATGCCCTATGAATTGATTAACTCAGAAGATTAAATGTAACACCAAAAAGTTAGAAATAACGCAGGATGACAAATATTTACCTCTTTGACCTTCTTGTTTATGACATCCAATGCAATACGTGAAAGAAAACCCCCTGCAACAGACATTAATTGGACAACACGTGTAGCAACAGCACGTGGACGTTTTCCCCAGTAAGCAGATATGCTAGCGGGATCATATACCAAAGGCAGAAATTCACTGCTTTCATCTACCTGTATAAGCACAAATAGGATCTGTCACCAACCAACATTACCAGCGAGAAGATTTCCCGACTCGAAAACTTTGGTTGTCAAGGCTTAACAAAGACATAAGCATAAAGAATGAAATTCTTTGACAAATATATTATGTTTGCTCAACTTATAATGCTTTTAATAGAGAAGCAGAAGCTGGTCACCGACTTATATCATATGATTATCATCCCAGTTTTTTTATAGCCCTAACTTCACACTAGAAGCTTAGTAATTGTCAAATTCCTAAGAAGAAAAATCCCCAATAAACTAACACACACATAAAGGGTTAAGCTATTTTTCAGAATTTCAAACGAAAAACTGCAAATTGTATACTTAGTATCAAGTTCACACACTCTTAGCACAGCTCTTTTTTTCCCCCTGGTTTCAAGAATGAATGTACCATTCTCTACTCGGCAAGGGGCATAAATAATTCATTATGCTGGTAGATTGTACAAATCTTACCGTAAAATAACCATATATCATTCAAGTGAAAGATAGTGAAGTGACCACACATACCTCAACAAGACGAAGCTGGATGTTACCCTCAGCAAACTGCGAATCCCTTAAATTCTGTCCCCGCAGACCTCTCATGAGTATTGCCAATTCTTCGTTCTCTTCCATTTGCGCCCTTACTCGTTTTATTTCCTGCGAAACCTCTCCTATTCTCTGCAATTTCCAAATCAAATCCCACAAATAGAATTGAACACCTCTCGCTTAAGTTTCTAATAATTATCAAAATCGTCGAATCATTTTAAATCTCATTGTTTGGAAAATAAAAAAGAAAATTTCCTCTAATTATTAAGCCAGGTACAAAATTAAAGGCTCGTTGGGGCAACGTCTGCATCTGGTTTCCATTTTTTTTTTTTCTTTTTTTTGTCTTTTTCCTTAACTAAAAACTATTTTTTATTATTCACATCTTGAAATATATACAGTAAACTCAAACTTTAAAAGTCCAAAACTTTATCATTTTAAATCCAAATGAGATGATATTTTTTAAATTGCATAGAATTTCGACAGAAGCGAAACAAGATTCATAATGATAAATTAACACATTTTAAGTTATTACTTTATTTTACTCCAAACAGTTTTTTTTTTTTTTTTTTTTCAACCAAACACACATTTCCATAACTACAATTCAAATATCTCCAAAACTACATCTCCAAAAGCTCCCCCAAATGGATTCTAAGGCCGGTTTGGCATTACTTCCTGAAAGCTCTGTTTTCGAATCCTGTCAAATCCATAAAATTTGGCTTCTCCGAAAATCTCGTCCAAGAAGACATTAAAATTTCTACAATTCTTGTCTCATTTAACTATTACAAAGATAAAAAGCTATAACTTTAACTTAAAATTGAAATAAAGCATTTCTCTCCTATCAAATTCTCAGCTCATCTTCGCTAAGCTAAATCTAACCAAATCATTTCGTATTTGCACAATGATAAATTCGAAAGTAAAAAAAAAGCAGAAAAAATTCTGTTCTCTTTTCCGATCAACTCACCGATGAAACTCCATTGACGGCTTTGGACGGCGGAGACCTCGCGGAGCCATTGACGCCATTCCGAGACGGAGGTTTCGACGAACCGGAACCGGAGCCGGTCCGAACCGGCTTAGGCTCGGCGGCGACGGCGAAAACCCGACCGATCCGTTTGGGAATCCGACAACCTCCTCTGTACTGAGATGATTTCCGGTTCGGGAAGTTCCGGCGAAGGGGATCGATTCCGCAGCAGACAAGGTGCGTGGCCGCGTCCATGGAGGACGAACGCCGGCGAAGGTAGCGACCGACTTTTTTCTAGAGAGAGAAAGTTGAAAGCTTTAGAGAGAGAGAGAGATTAGTTGGAGTTGTGGAGTAGAGTGAAAGAGGAGAGACTTTGTAAAACGACCGGTTGAATTACACATGGTCGTTGATTTTTTTGGTGGTTGTTTTTTTCTTTTTTTCTTTTTTTATTTTATTTCGTGCTTGGTCGTATTATTGTAGTGAAGAACTGGCGGTTAACGCAACACGTGGCAAATTTAGAGCTATGTTGGTCTTTGTCCTAACTTTTTTTCTTTTTTTCTTTCTGTCTTTTTTTTTTAGGGAACCAATTTTGTTCATTATTTATTTATTTATTTTGGTGGGATTATGTGGACCGTTGGTGACTTAGTACTAGTGCACTAGTAACTAACAAGTTTCGTCTCAAGCAAAAAAACGAAAAAAAAAAAAAAAAAAAAAACCCAAATAATATTAATAATACTTTCGTTTTCCAGGAATGAGTGAATATCTTTATAAATGACACCCAAATTATAAGCTATGTCTCATACTGATTCTTGATTTTTTTTAAAGGAAAAAATATATTAACATTAATAAAGAATTATAAACTGAATAATACAATGCAATGATCTCATAATTGTGCGGTCATAACCATCAACCATATATACAAACAATTGACACATAGTGAGAACGGCGCAAGTCTGAGGCCCAAAAACGGGAAAGTACCTTAACACGTCAAAAACAAGCATGCACCAAGCTCTGCTTAACAAAGCTCCAACCAACGACGGAGACTGCCGATCAATTGAGAGTCACGACCTCAGATCACAGAGATCATCAAACACCCTACATAACTATAAGTCTAGTAGGACCAACAAATCGCCAATATCTAAATCTGACGAATAAACTATGAGTCCAGACGATAAAAAAACCATTGTTATTATTAAAAATTAAAAACAAACACACCAAAACAACAAACAAAACCAGATCTGCGTGTGATACGCAGTTATTACACCTACACACAAACATACCAAAACAAAATGAACATTTACCAATACCGGAAAAGCAGCAAGCAAGAAGATGACAACCACAACTAAAGTAAACAGTCTTAAAGTGCCGTTACAGCCACGACCCTTCCCCTCCTCTATTTTGTCGAAACACAGGCCTCCCAACCCCGCAGTCATCTCCACACCTAGTAATCTCCCTGCGATGGTCAGATCTTTATTTTTAGGACCGGAAAACTGATAGCAAGCAAGACATCGCCGCATGTTCCCAGCCCTCCAAGAGGCACACATTTTAAAAACCCTAAACACCCCACGAAGAGAGAGAGAGAGAATTTTTATTAATAGCTAGCGCAAAACCACCTATTCTTGATTTTTAATTTACATATTTTATTATCCTAAATATTATAATTGTTACACTAACGGTTTTTCTATAAATAACCTGAAAAAAAAAATAATAGACAAAAATTGAACAAATTCTAATTACATGAACTTTGTTTTCAATTAAAGTCGTAATTAGATATTGTCTTTAAAGAAAGAGTATACCTCTATATATATTTTAGAAGTAAAATGTACTTTAACAATATATATATATATATATATATATATATATAGAGCGTAATCATAAAGATTTTAGAGGTGAAGTTTTCCTTTTAAAAAATTCAATTAAGGGGCAATTCTATAATGGGGTAAACCTTATCCCATAGATGCTGTAAAAATTATTGATCGTTAGACTAGTTTTAGATGGTTGAGATTAAAAAGATACCCACAAAAAAATCATAAAACCAACTGCACATTATTATTTTACAAAACATTTCAAAGAAATTTCAAAAAAAATAAAAAATAAAAATAAAAACTCCGGTTAGGGTCTGCCCCACCTCCAGCATTCCTCACCCTCCTCCGTCGATGGCGGCAAAAGCCCCACGACAGAACCATTTTCCCTATTTTCCTTCGTTCGTCCAAAACAGCCAGCAAGGATGCTAGTTCGTCGGACCGGAAAAAGCTCGCGAGGAGGTGGTACGACTAGTTCATGATGGAAGAACGGGCGACGACAGAGTCATCACTAGCAACGAAGATCCGAGCCGGCGATGTTGTGAATGCCGGCGAGCTCACGATGGGTCGCGACATGGGCTGCCTCCCAGCTCCTTTCTCCGAACGTTGAGCCCACCACTCGACATCGTCGGGCCTGACGGTTGTCGGAGGTTGCGAGAGACAATTGCCGGAAACTCAGCCTCCGTCATCACCCTCGCGCTATTGCAAGCCCAGTCCTCCGCCGAATCTAAACGCTTGCAACCCCAGCAACCTGCCGGGAACACCGTTATCTGAACGCTGGCATATGGGTTTTGTAAAGACTTCCTTCGACGACTACATTACTGGGTTTTTTTGGTTGATGTTGGCCATCCTCAAATGCAGTTGGGTGCATGGTCTTTTTTGTGTAATCATAACATCCAAATCGTTAAAAATCAATCCGTTGCTTAAAAATTTTTACTCTATCATTGTAGAATTCCCCTTGATAAAATTTTAAAAATAAAAAAACTGAAAGTTATGTTAGGTTAGTTGAAAAGGAAGATTTTGTGTCATATTAATCACATAATTAAAAAATAATTAAAAAAAGTGATTGTTTAGATAATTTTTCTCGCTGAGTATAAGACCATAACTACGTGTCCTTTGGGTAAAGGACAACAATTAAAATCTTGTCGTTCATGAACATGCAAGGCATGGCCTTTTATGTTGGCTTAGAAACATTGAAGAAAGTACTCTTCTTTTTGGTGTAGTTCCGTCATCCACATATTTTTGTGGGGGGGGGGAGGGGAGAAAAACCATAAATCTGAAAAAAGAAGCAAAACAGACATTTTTGCCACATTCACATTCCACTCAATTCGGTTGTATTTCCTACTTCAACACTTCGGGTGCGTTACTTTCATCAGAGAAAGGAAAAGTGAATAGTTTATCGCTTTCTCTATTAATTATGTATTTACTTACAAAATAAAAAACGAATATTTAGTGGATTCCACAAAATAAAAGGAATGAAAAAATAACGGAATGTTGATTCTTGTATCTTATTTATTAATATTGCAAATAAATACCAAATTTATGAATGAGTAATTTTAATTACATACTTTGTAAGTAAATTTAAGCGGGTGTAAATTTACCGTTGCATAATATATTATTTGACACCTAAAATTTTATAAGTAATTTACTACCAATGTAAGATATCATACCATAAACAAAAAGAAAAGAAAGAAGTTATTCCGTTGAATGAGTAAATTAGATATCGAAAAGTACAAGGAATGTCCCAAAATTCACCCACGTAGTGTCTCAAAAAAACATACTCTCAAAAAACACACAATTTTCCTTATTCCACGGGTGGCAATCATACTGTTGTGTCTCGCTATTCCAAAGACATGGTCCGTCAGTAACTATTCTCCAGAGGCATGTAGTGCACTTATCTGGCCTCTCTCCGGCATTGAAGATGTCGAACCAGTGCAGATCCTTGGTCCATCCCCATCGGAAACCACAGAAGTAGAGCGTCGACATGAAAAAATTCGGAATGAAACTGAATTGGTAACTGGCATTGTAGCTCAGAACGTGGACTCCAAGATCGTCGTCTTTGGACTTGCAGTGAACAGTGAGGTCCGTGTTTGGTCCTAAATAATTGGTGATGTTCACGCGAGTGCCTTCGCATAATTGACATGAGAACACCAAAGAAATTAATGAAATTAGTACTATAAGCCGACGAGTAATCATCTTGTAATATGATTTTGTGTTTTGGTTTGCATACTTGCAATGATGGTGTCGTATAATGTATTTATAGGTAAAGAGAGGAAGTTAATTTTGGTAATTACTAAATGAGAATCCAATTTAGCTATGTATGCTCACCCTCCTTTTTATTTTAATCTTTTATCTTTTCTTTTTTTTTTTTTTTTTTGGTCGTACTAATTTCGTTAAAAGAAATTGCCATCTTTTTTTTTTATTTTTTGTTTTTGCTAGCTACATTAAATACTCACCTTGAAAATATTATATTAACTAAATAAGTAATGACTCAGTGTGTGTGTGTGAGATTTTTTTTAGACCAAGTTTTTTTTTTTTCTTTCTTTTTCTTTTTTTGTGATAAACTAATATATAAATTTATACACACACACACATTCGGCACGAAAAATCATTCCAAAAAGAAGAAGAGGATAAATAAGAGGAAATCAGTCAAGCATTAATATTTGCCTTTAGTATTTACTTGACAAATTTAAATTTGCATTATTAATTTATAGAGAAAATATGAAAATGAATATTATAAACTCACTTTCTTTTTAATTAAAGATAGTTGCCCAAAAAAAAAAAAGAAAATCATTTAGAAAACGAAGAAGATAAATAAAGGAAAGGAGTCAAGCATCAGTACGTAGTTGCCTCTATTAACAATTTAAATTACATAAATAATTTTTAGAGAAACCTACAAATTAACGAAGGAAATACTATAAACGGTCCACTTTCTTGTTAATTAGAAAAAGTCTCCCGAATAGAAAAAACCATTTCGAAAAGGAAATTAAAAGAGTCAAGCATTAATATTGGCCTCTAGACTTTACTTAACAAATTTAAATTGCATAAATAATTTACAGAAAAAAAAAAAAAAAAACATGTAGATGGTGAACAGGAAATATTATACCCTATTTTCTTTTCAATTAAAAAATGTTACCCGAACAAGAAAACTAAAAAAAATTAATTTTTTTAGTCCGTCTCGGCCATGGAAACAAGGAATCCACCCGCTGCGGCAAATTCAAGTCCTTCTCTAAACGCAAGACACTCGGCCGCACAGGGAGAAAAATATCCTGGCAACTACACCATCGGAATCAATATCGTGTGAATTTCAAGAGTGTAAGATAAGTGAGATTTGGCCTTTGGGACATCTAGTCCTTTCTTAACAAACTTAAATTTGTATAAATGACCTATAGGGGGAAAAAAACATATAATTGGTGGAAATGAAATGTTAAATACTCGATATATTTTTCTAATTTAAAAAAAAAGTGTAAATTTCTCATTTAGTCTATAAACTTTTAATTTTGTATAACTTTAATCCTTGATATTTTTTTCATAACTGGAACGTCCCTAAACTAATAAAAATACTACTACTACAGTCTTTTACGTTAATTTTTAGACGGAATCTGTTAGTAGACTAACATATTGGATTCCGTTCAAAAGTTAACGGAAATGATTACTTTAGTAATGTTTTTAATAGTTTAGGGTCACTCCAACTATAAAAATAATAACTGACTCTAAAGTTGCATGAACTTAAAGAATTCAGGGACTAACCCTAGCAATTTACCCTAATAAATTAAAATTTTACACCTTATTTCAATATAAAATGCAAAGTTCAAATCTATAATCCTTAAGTTCAAAAATTAAAAAATTTTAAAGTAAACTACACTATGTAGTGTGATATATATGATATCAATGGCTTTAAATGTAATATAATCTCATTGAATGTTACGACTTCCTTTCAATTTTCTTGGCCTTGTATTAAGGAGAAGCGATTTTTGGTAGAATATTGAACGAGAGCGCTTATAAATAAAGAGACACTGCTCATGTTTGTCTCAAACTACACCCCCAACACAAAAACCCTAGCTAGTTTTTTTTTTATTATTAAAAAAAAAAAAAAAAAAAAACCCTAGCTAGTTAACAACCATGAACAAGTCCGGAAGACAAGCCCTAACAAAGCTTTTAATTTGAGTCCTTTTCACAGCAAGGGGCACTAGTCGAGTTGATTGTGATCCGAAAATTGGAAGAAAGTTTGGCGTAATGGCGATAAAGTGTTTCAGACGACTGTCCGAATTTACGACAACTTAGAGGGCGAGCTACAACTCGTACAGTTCATTGCAAGTCCAAGGACAACGATCTAGGGCCTCATGTTCCAGCCAACAATGAGTTTTACGACTGGACATTCCGAGACGAATTCGATGATAGTACATTGTTCTTCTGCGGGTTGACTTCAATCGATGCGACGGGGGTCGTTTAATATCTATGAAGGGACGAGGGATTTTGGATAGATGTCCATGAAATTGCAATTCGAGAGTTCACAAAGACGGCTTCCATGGCACAAGAGGAATCAATATGTAATATACATATATAAAATACATAAGAGTATGTAATTAGGCTTTATAGAAATTTCAATATGAAATATACATATATATATATAGTATATGCATGCATATATATGTATGTATGTATTATAAGAGGAATCCATTAGAATGACAAAAATAAAAAGTGAAATTAGCATAACAAACAAGAAATTTTAAAAGAGGAGCCACTTTTATTGAATAAAATTGGATATTTATGCATCTCCTACTAGTCAGAGACACAATTCTTATTACATCAGTTTCACCTATACATATATATATATATATATAGACACACATATATGTGTGTGTGTGTGTGTGTGTGTGTGTGTATACAATAGAGAGGGAGAGAGAGAGAGAATCAAAATGGCAATTCTCCTTGGTTCCATGGAAAGCAAATGGAGAAGCTACCAGTATTGGGATCAAAACGGCAAGGGCCAGAAGCAAGAATACTCCAGAAACAGAGTTTGCAGTTATCAGATCTGGGCTTTCTGAGTGTAAATGTCGAACGAGTGGGCCTCATTTGGGCCCCACTGGACAGAAGTTGGGCTTGAATGTGAACTCAAAAACTCAGGGCCGATGGCAGAGTTTAGGCCCCCAGATCGTCGTTTCTGGACTTACAGTGCACCACTAGGTCCGTCGTTGGGTCCAAATTGTTCGTGATCCGAACATGTGTTTTTCCTAGTACATTACTACTTTCGCATGTTTCCACCACCACAAACGACAGCAAAATCAGTACTAGGAAACGTGGACTGAAAGTTAAAGCCATGTTGTTGTGTTTTTTTTTTTTTTTTTTTCTTTGTTTTGTTTTTGGTTGTGCTTGTTTTTCTTGCTTTGGTTTGCAAATATATAGGCTTGGACGGAAGAGTTACTTTGGGAATGTTAAATATGTGATAAATGAGAACCAAATCAAAAGAATTATCACCCCAAATATTAACCTGATTTTAGGTGGGATGATTAGCATTTTTTGTTCCTCCTATGATACAATAAACTAGGTGTACAGCATCATTACATTTATATGACATATACCTATTTAAAAATAATTGACATTTAACTGATTTGTCAATGTTAATCAATTCTATTACTAAATTTCTAATCGTCAATTTTTTTTTTTCAAGTTTTATCTTATTTAGATTATTAGAATGGAGCTCACATTACATATCATTTAAATGTCAAACGTTTATCAATATTACATAAGCATGATAACGTGT
Source organism: Ficus hirta (assembly GCA_038430175.1). Lineage (NCBI taxonomy): Eukaryota > Viridiplantae > Streptophyta > Magnoliopsida > Rosales > Moraceae > Ficus > Ficus hirta. Next base: position 7,315,901 of record CM076593.1, on the reverse strand, counting down.
TACGTCTGTTTTACTGAATAACATCTTAGAATGTATTACTCGACATTTGTAAATGTATATTTCATCTATTTCATGAGGTGGAAATTTATGGTGTCTTTTTTTTTTTTTTTTAATCTCTACAATGATAGAAAATAGAAATATATGGTTTGACATCCTGGAATTCGATGTTGATCATGTCATTAATTTCTGTATCCCTTAAAAATTGGGTAGAGAAATTTTTTTTTTTTTCGGCTTTAAACATGTGCTAATATTCCTACGTTTTCGGGGAGTATTAAGTAAAGAGTACAGCTATACAAGTGTACAACCAGTATTATATAGTTTCTAAGCCTTTTTTTAGGGGATAAAATCCAAATTCAATTTTGTTTCATTTAAATTTTATAATAGGGAACAAACAAGAAGTTCCACCACGAAAAATTTTGCATGCGTACATGAAAATCAGTATCCACAAAAGGGTAAAAAAGATCATCAAATATCAAACACAATTTGTATTTTTTTTTTTAAATCCCAAAAAATGCAATGAGAGAAAGAAGTAATGCATAGCAGGCCACCGAATTAACACGGGTGGTTTTGTAAAGTGACAGTTTGGGAAAAATCCAAACGGGACCATCCATTATATATGTTCGGGTTGGGCGATTTGAACAAATGATTTGACAGTTTGATGATGTGGCACAAAAATAACAAGGCAAACCAGGCAATTTGGACGGGAGAGTGGTCGGTTTGATCAAACACATTTCTAAGTTACGTCGAATCAATGAAAGACTTTTGTTAAAAAAGGATTGTAATTTAGAAATGTAGACAGCAGCCAAAAATCTATCTAACAACAAAATTGAAAACTAGTTGGTTCCCAAATAACAGCAAAAATCCAACGTTCATTTTTCTTGCTTTGATCTTAGATTGCTGTATTTATTTTGTTTAATTTTAGTCTAATAGATTTCAATCTAGAAATTTGGTTCCTCCAAGATCAACAAAAAAACAACATCAACATTTTGGCGTTTGACGAAGGACCTACACCAACCTCACGAAAATCATAACCTTCCGACTTTTGAAGTTTCATCGTGACCGCCAACTTGGGTTTTCATTTTTCATTTTTCATTTTTCATTTTTCATTTTTTTATTTAAGACTTTTTTTTTCCCAAAAATGTATTTTATTTGATTTTGAGTTAACTAATGGATAGTAAGGAGCTTAGAATTTTCAATTAGAATTTTCAAATAATTGACTGGTCATGACTTTGAGTTTGGCGTAAATTCTAACTCTATATCTTATAATGAAATCATGTATAAAATTATTGTTAAATTATACATATAACCATCAGTCAAGGCAATTTATGTATACTGTTTATAAAAATACAGGATAGGTTTTTTCTCTTTGTATAATACGTAGAGTAAGCGTGATTGTTTTCCTTTTTGTTTCTAGATTTTTTTGGTTGTAATTTTAAGAAATTTATATTAGAAAAATTAATTTCAAGTTTTTTGTTTAAAGAAACGTGAATGAGATTTGACTCATATACAATTTATTCTTATATCATATTATGTCCTTTAAGTAATATTATGTCAAATCAATTAAAAATGATTTACTTTGACATGATCTTAATTAATATGATAATGTTTCGATATTTTTAATTAACGTGACGTGATGTTATTAAAAGGGACATGAACGTAAGAGAGTCAAATTAATATCGCTAACCAACTGTCTGTTTTATATATATATAGGGAATGAAATGATGCTGTTAAACTTTAAACTTTAAACTCATTTTGTTTAGTAGTTTAGTTTATTATAATGTTCAATGTCATCGAAATTTTGGATTTTACTTTATGTTTAATCATTGAACTTTTGGACTTTTTTCTTTGTTTTAACACAATATCAAATATCACTGTATCTTTTGTTGTTTAATATCAAATTATTGTCCCAACAAAACTGAAAAAACAAGAAACAAAAAAAATTTAAAAAAAAAAAACTTTAGGATATGTTTGGTTAGAGGGAGAGATGGAGGGGTGGAGAAGGGTGGAGAGAGATGACAAATTCTTTGCTTGGTTGTATGGAGGAGTGGAGGGAGAGGAGAATGAAGAAAGAGGCTCTCCCATTTGGTCTACTAATTTGGATTAAGATTCAACAAATCCCTCCAAATCAAGGTGAAAAGACAATTTAAATATTTAAAAAAATTATTAATAAATTGTAAAATTGACAATATAATAATTATCTAAAACACTATCATATCACCTTCTATCTTACCAAACAAGATACGGGATTATATAATCATCTTCATCATTCACATTCCCCATCCTTCTAACTCTTTCTCTAATTCCTCCTTCCTATCCCTCCAACCAAATAAAGCCTAGAAAAGATTGCACGGTTACCCCTTGTATAGTACTTGGTGATCCCTTACATAGCAAAAATTGAAGCAAACAGATCGAAAAAGTTGAATCTTGAATGGTCGGAAAACCGATCGGATCTGTCCAGCTCAGCTTGGTAATCGATTTCATTTTTTCGGAAACATGCAAGTTGGGTTCAAATAATGAAACTGCTGAAACCAATGATTTTTAATCAATGTACATCCTTACTATTGTGATAATATTTTAACTGCAACGTAAAATACAGAACTACTCCAATCTATCACACTGTTTAAAAACTAATTAAATGATTAGATTAACAGTTCTCACTTATTGTGCTAAATAAGATGCCTAAAGTAGAAATTCCAATTATCATCTAAGTCACGTAATTAGTTGAAAAACGAATAATACTAATAATAATTAAAGAAAAAGACAAGGGCAGGTCTGCTAAATGAGGGCTGCCACGTGTACAAACCATGACATGGCAAAAGCGGGCCATCACCCCTGTCCCACGCACTATTGGGATCCGCCAGAAAGAAAGATGAACAGAGACGGAAAACCGTCCACATTCATTCCTATCTCCAAAATTTAATGTTGTACGAACATGGGGCTCTCTCTGCGCCAAAGCTGTATCCTAAAATCTTCCTCCTTTTTCTCGTCTCATTCTCGATTCACCATTTCTCACACAGAGAGAGAAATTTCCCACAGTTTTCTAGAGAGAGAAACTGTAGAATATCAGTCGTATATATACATATACATAAACACACACACACACACACACACACATATATATTTGTAAGGATGAGTAAGATCAGGAAAGGAGAGAAACAAGATGCTTCGAATTCCAGCTACCATGTCCTCCACAAACTCCCTCCTGGTGATAGCCCTTACGTTCGAGCCAAACACGTCCAGGTAAAATCCTAAACATGAAATTTTCTGGTTTTTTTTTTTTTTTTTTTTTTTGGTTTCAACATGTTCGAATTCGATTTTTTTTCATATAAATAAATTGTTGTTGTTTTGTTTTAATTGTTTCGAGATTTTTTTTTGTTTGATTTGGTTTCCTTGGTCAATTTAGAATGATTAAAAAGGAAAAAGAATTATTGATTTTGTTTTTAACAAGAAGATTGAGAAGAAATTATTATTATTATTATTATTATTGTTATTGAAAAGACAATATAGTCCTCGGGATTCGGAAGAAACTAGATGTGGATTTTCATTGGCCGTTGATCGCATAGACCCCAATCAAGTTTGCTGGAGCGATCTGGACCTAACAATGTTTGACTTTATTATTTCCTGGAATTTGATAGGGTTTATCTCGTCTTTTTCTTATTGGGTTTAGGAAAAAATAAATTAGTTTTGTTTTTGGCTAATGGGGAAAATAAAATAATTACCTAAAAATACAATTTTTTGTTCTTCTTCCAAATCGATGGACGGAGTGGTATATGGAAAAATACATAGAATTATGATACGATTGGCCTTTTACTGTATGTAATCAATTTATCAGGTGTTGGTTAATGGATAAATCGTTCTCAACCATTGAGATTTGAGCTTCGAGCACCTTTTGTTAAGTCACAAAAAATTTTAATGGTCCAGATCTTGTTTGATCATCATCCAACGCAACACATATGTAATAACATGGAACATCATACCCTCTTTTCGAAATTCCAAATGTTGTTGTCATTGATGAATCATGATGTGATATTGGCATGTCTCCTATACTTCAAAGGAAAGAAAAAAAACTAGGGTAAGTTGGGTTTTTTTTTTTTTTTTTTTTTTTGTAGTTTGAATTATTCTAAATTATTAAAAACATTATTAATATAGTCATTTATGTTAACTTTTGAACAAAATCCGTTAGTGAGCATTATATTTTGACCAAATTATTGATGGATTATGTCCAAAAATTAACGAAAATGATTATTGTAGTAACATTTTAATAAAGACCAAATGTTGCACAAACTTAAAAGATTAGGACCAAATGAGTAATTTATCAAAAAAAAAAAAAAACTAATAAAAAGTACATTCTTGCTAGCAGTTAGTAATTGTTTATTTTAGTTGACACATTTTATGATTCTATAGTAATGAACATATTGATAGAATGATTCTACAAGAAGCTATATGTACTGGAATATTTACTTATCAAAACATATATATATACATGCACTGGAATATTTTATCATGAATGTAAACACGCCAAATTTCTACAAAAATTGTGAAACTGAAATGACTGTTTTGTTATGAACTTTTACCCGTTAGAAATTATAGTTTTGACACTGCATCTATATTGTACATCTCATGGGTTAACAAAATGCGATCAACTACCTTAACAGTCACTAAGCAGTGCCTTGTTCATTATGTTTGATCATGTAGTGTTGGGCTTTTTTTTTTTTTTTTTTTGAGGTTGTTGAGATCAAATATGTTGATAAACTCTTCAATGTAATTCCCTTGTAAAATTTTTTTTTTTTTAATTTTTGGACTTAATTCTAATTCCTGTTTTGGCGCGAATGCAGTTGGTCGAAAAGGATCCCGATGCAGCTATAGCGTTGTTTTGGAAGGCAATAAACGCGGGAGATAGAGTGGATAGCGCCCTCAAAGACATGGCTATAGTTATGAAGCAGCAAGATAGAGCCGAAGAAGCAATCGAAGCGATAAAATCTTTCCGAAACCTCTGCTCCAAACAGGCTCAAGAGTCCCTTGACAATGTGCTTATTGACTTATACAAGGTTACTATCTTATTATTAATTTCGTTAAGATAAGAATGAAAATCCTATGTTTATCTTTGCATTTGGTTCTAATAATCGAAATCTTACCAGAAATGTGGAAGAGTTGAGGAACAAATAGAGCTACTGAAACAGAAGCTTCGGATGATTTACCAAGGAGAGGCCTTCAACGGTAAGCCCACCAAGACGGCTCGCTCTCACGGCAAGAAGTTTCAGGTCACCATCAAGCGAGAGACCTCCAGGATACTGGTACTTGAGCTATACTTATAGCCTATATTGACACTTTTTTTTTTTTTTGGTATATTGACACTTGTTCAGTCTTGAATTCTGCCTAACACGAACAAAATCCGACGTTATGTTGAACTCTGATCACAGGGTAACTTAGGTTGGGCCTATATGCAACAAGGAAACTATCTAGCAGCCGAAGTAGTGTACGCCAAAGCTCAAGAAATCGACCCCGATGCTAACAAAGCCTGCAACTTGTGCCTGTGCCTGATGAAGCAGAATCGGTATAGCGAGGCACAGACGGCTCTTGATCAAGTGTTGCAAGGTAATCTTTTGGGATCCGATGAACCCAAGTCAAGAAACCGCGCCGAGGAACTACTGACGGAGCTGAAGCAGTGCCAATCGACGGTTTTTTCGTCGAATTCTTTAGGGTTAAAAATAGAGGATGCTTTTCTCGAGGGGCTCGATCAGTTGATGAACGAATGGACACCATTTAGATCAAGGAGACTTCCTATCTTCGAAGAGATCTCCCCATTTAGAGATCAATTGGCTTGTTGATTTCATAAAATAATTCACTCGTTCATCTTTTTGAGTGTGGTCTGTAATTGTAACGATTTTAAAAAAGAGTGTCTTATAGTAAATGTACATACCGTTTTTGTCTGATGGGGATGATAGCTTTGTGAGGGAGGGCATGGTTTGCTATATTTTACCTCTTTTTTTATTTTTCCTTGATAGATTAACCTCCCGCAAATTAAGGGTATGTTTGATAGGAATGATGGATAGGGCGGGAGGGATGGGAAGTGTCGAGGAGAGAATGGATTGTAAAGTTTTTTCCAAGTTTTTTTGATATGATTGAAAGGAATGATTATAGTTGTCCTCTTCTTTGTATTGGGAAAATATATATATATATATATATGGGGAAGGATTTACTTCTAACTGTAAAATTATCATATTATCCTTATTAAATAAAAGAAAAAAAATGAAAAGTTAAAGAAGAGGGTCATATGCAAGAATATCATAAATATGATATCCTTATATTTATGTTTATCATAGCATTAAAATGAATAATTTTATCATTTCATAATATTAAAATTATCAATTATAATATTAAAATGGATAAAATTATAAGAAAGTATTCAAAATATGATTTTTTACCTAATTTTCTTTCGAAATAAATATGTGGGGATTGTGAAATGATGGGCCCCACAGATTGTCAATCCACCACCCTCAATCGCAATCCATCCTGCCTACAATCCTCCCAACCAAACACACCCCATGGAAATTTTTCATGTGGATGGAACATACAATTCTAAAGGCCTTTAAAATCTAAATTAAATAAATAGCAAGTTTTAAATAGGGACATATCGAAAATTGGCCTTTTTTAACCATTTTTTTATTAAGTGTCTCAAATTTTGTTAATCAGAAAAAAAAAATTTTAAGAAATAATCAATCAGTAATCAACAACTTAATAGATAGTTAATCAATAATTGAATAATATCAATATGTATTTTTACAGGTCAATTATTGATTGACTAAGTTGATTGACCAGATCTAATTGATGGTCAATCAATATTTTAGCCGGTATGGTCATCTTTCATTTAGGAAAAAAGTTAGACCATTTTTTAAAGGAGTTATCCAAAAACTATCATTTGACCAAATTTCTCTAGAAAAATAAGAGCTTGTTTGGTTCATAAACTCAAACCAATATTTTCAAACTTTTTTTTATTTTTTTCCCAAAAAATTTTTGTCTTTTTCCCAAAAAGTTTTTTGTCTTTTCTGAAAATTCAAAAAAATTTACTCTTGAAACTTAAAAATTTCAACTCAAACTCATTCCCCAAATAAACCCTAAGATATTTAGCCGTTAATTTGCTTATTAGGAGTTGTAAATAAATTATTTATCAGTAAAATGTTATTTAGAATAAATATTTTTAAGTATGCTATTTGCTTCTAAAAGTTTTTTAAAATGGACTATAAATGCTACAATAATTTTTTTATACATTTTAACATCTTTGTAACAGTATTCCTTTACTTGTCTAAACTAAAAATAATAATACTAATTATTATTATTATAATTGTTACGTGTAATCCACATATGTTTGGTTGTTAAGCAGATTTAAGATAAGAAAACAGATTAGGAATTTAGTCATACTTTGATAGATTGCAGATTGGTGATTTTGGTAGCTACACAAACATTTGACTTTTTCGGAATAATTTTAGGTGGAAATTAACTTTTCCCCTAATGAAAGCAACATATTTCATTTTTTTATTTATGCATTGCCCACCCACCTGCTTAGTTGCACCTTTAATTAGTTCAAATAGATTGTACATTCCATTTTCTTGAAAGCAAAATATAACCCAAGAAAATAAGGTAAAGAAATGAAAGGTAAAATGGACACCCAAAATAGTTGTTAAGTACAGATTTCACCCAAACAACTAACAGTCACAATAACCAATTTGGGGTCGGCATTATAGGTAACGATACAACACAACTCAAAAATGACAAATTTCACAAGATAGGGAGGGAAAAAAAAATAGTGCGGGTCAGATTTAAATCAACCTAAAATTGACACGAAAAGTGGAATAATTTTGAGTTGGACTTAACTAATGCGAACACAATCTTTTACTCTTATAAAACTTTGATATGACTACCATGAACTTGTGATCGTATAATACTTTTCTTATAATCTCTCTTATTTGCTTAATTCTTATGGACATTATCATCTTTTAGTATGTTGTTTAATTTTTAGTTCTTTAGATGGTTTAAAAAAACACAAGAAAAGTTAATCACTGTCGTGTCAATCACAGATTCTAGAGTCTTTAGATGGTTTAAAAAAACACAAGAAAAGTTAATTACCATCGTGTCAATCACAGATTCACGAGTCAATTTCGCATAACAGATTATTTCAAATCGTTTCATGTTAACCTGTCAAGTGACACAACACGAATCACCCCCTAATTAACCGGTGCTCAAAATAATAGATTGTTTAACTAGCCCAAAAACGACAGCAAGTTCTGCAACTTGACAAAAGAAAATAAGTGGATGAAGTAATTTCAGCATTTCAGAAGGACATAAAAGACTTGCAATGGTCCAAATATTCCTCAAATTACATCTTAGACAAAAAAATCCAATACACACGGAGCATATAATCTACCTAGAGAAGGAAAAGCGCAGTAACTGTACAAACCAATCCAAAATACAAAACTCCCAAATCCTAAATGGCTATCAGAAAGGAACGGCTATAACCTAAACGGCAAATAAACCATCAAAATAGAATCCGGTGCGGTGGAGGCAGGGCGGCAGCCTGAAGATTTCAGATGCAGTGTGACAGCAGAAGAGTATCCACGGGATAGCTCTATGCAACTTAACAGTTGAAACCATGACAAACAGACAAAATTATGATGAGAATCAAGGCAATGATTATTCCCAACACGATCAATTTTATCTTCATGTTCTGGAGCCACATCTTTCTTCTCATCTTGGTTCCCTGTTGTCTGAAATCTTGAGCCTGCAATACAGCATTGTTTCATAAGGCATGAAAACCAGATCATTTCAGCATCTAACAATCTTAAATTCTTAATCGGAAACCCAAAGTTTTGATTCCATTTTGTTCACCCTAACTATGTTTGGATACGCCCAGTAGCTCTATACACTAAGATTAAATCCTACTGTCAATGGAACTTTCGAAGTAAAGTTCGATCTTTAACTAACCTGTGAGCGAAGATTCTCAGTTTTGTCCACCAACAACTCAATCTTCTCACCACGGTCAAGAACCTGAAAACCAGAACAAATAAAGGACTTCAGTGAATTCATCTTATATGGACAAACTCACGGGAGAAGAGAAAAGTTGCACAAAACAAGCCCTTGATAGAATAGCTAGTAAGAAACAAACACAAAAAATAAAGATTTCTCGCTCAATTTTGACTTCCCAGCTGTAGTTGCAGCAGAGGGCTTTACCTTCTCTATGTTTTCCATCATAACACCCTTGACTTCAGAAACCTGAGCCTTCACTTTTGCAAGCTTGCTAATCTCTTCAGGATGGTCCACACAATATTGCATGTGCTCCTTCAACTTGGACCTACAAAATGATTAAATAGTTAGCATGTTGATTAAGATGCAAAAGGAAAAAGTGAACGAAGAGGGATGTGTATAAATACCCAAACTCCTTGTTAAGGCCATGAGCTACCGCAGTTGCCGCTTTTCCTCCACCATATCTTTTGTTGAAATCTTCCTTAACTCTCTCCAAGAAGGCAATGGGAACTTGTCTACCGACAGCTTCGACTGCAACTACACAGTAGGCTGCAGAGGCCAAAATGGAAGAATTAGAACCGTACTTCATATGATAGAGATGGAAGATTGTAAAGATGCAACAAGAAATCAACAATAACAGGTCAAGTAAATTCATAGATTTCTTTCTTAGCTTGCCTCGGTCATCAGACTAGATATATCTCCAGCTAAGGAAGAGCCAAGTGCGTAATAACGAAGGATATACAAGCAGTAAAAACTAAATTTCAACTTTCCTAAATCCCGAGAAACAGATGATAAATCCATATGCATATACTACCGATAAAGTATATGGGATTTTTTTTCAACAATTCACTAGAGGATCTATTAACTAACCAGTATTAAGTTAACAAAAAAAAAAAAGGGCATTAGTAAGAGGAATCAAACGAGATCCGAGATATAAAACAAAAGAAACTTTTGACGTCCTGCTCATGGCTCAAATTTGACAGTGAAACCTTTGTGCTAAGATGATACAAAAAAATTTTGGCAATTAAAAAGCAATACAATTTGACTGTTTACATAAAATATGGTTCCCTATAGCCATGCATTGCTCTAAGAGATTGATCAATGGTCGGCTCAATCCATGTTTCACATTCTCAAGATACAACTTATCGAACTGATCTAAAAACTTCAAGAAGGAAAAAACTCAAGACAGACGTTTCAAGATTCAACAAGTATTCCTTCTCCAGATTCCAGTACTGCTCTTAGTTAGATTCACAAGGACGTCCAAAGCAAATATCCAATTCGCATAGAAAACAATCGGAATTCTCATATTTGTCCTCTACTTTGCCAACAAAATACATGCTACAATCCCTTAATTTTTAGATCTCCACAAAAGAGGCTAATCTTCTCCTAGATGCCGTACATATTAACGCCATCTCTCTCCAATTCCTAACATAATAAAACCAAACAAATGGATTCGTAAAAACCAATGAATACCTCTGTTCTTAACCCCCAAAAAAAAAAAAAAATCGAATCATCTCAAAAAATTACGTTCAACGCTATACGCCAACTGAGAAATTGGAATTTTTTCATATATATATATATGGTAGGATATTATATATATATATATATATATATATATATAGTTTTTATCAGTCGGATCATGTCCGAATGGTATTAAAAAAAGAGAACAAAAGTTAAACAGAATAGTTCAGAAGAATCAGAACTGTCTTTATCCGTAGGAATCGTCCAAAGACGAAATCAACATGATAAAAACAGTTGTTGTTTTATTTTTATTTTTATTTTTTCAAATCAACCATGCGAATCATATGGATCAAGAAAAGAAAAGGTCAACGAAATGAAGAAATCTACAGAAAACCAAATCAGAGTCAGATTCAGATTTGGACCGAGAAACGAAAAATCCAAAACAAGAAAAACCAGACAGGATGTATCAAAACAATTACAAACAAATACATATATATATATATATATATATGATTAGTATGATCAGATTCAGAACTCACTGAATCCGTTTTCGACGAGGTAATTGAAAGTATGGCCGTCGCAATTGTAGGTGAACTTGTTGTTGGAGGCCGGGAGCTTCTGGAGGCATTGCGAGGCTATGCTGGTGAAATTGCCTGTGAACTCCGTGTACTCGGCGAGGATCACCGTCCCCCGGGCGACGAAGCTGTAGATCAGAGACTGTTGCCCCATGCTCTAACCAAATTTGAAAACCCTAACCCTAGAAACCAATCGAAATCGACAAGACGAAGAGAAGAGAGAGAGAGAGAGAGAGAGAGAGAGAGAGAAGAGATGGCGATCAGAGAAAAAAGGTGCAGGATTTGCGCTGGGGAAGGTGATATGTGTGTGTGTGTTGTATATATATATATACACACGGCAATTTTGTCTGCGGAAAAATACAAATTTATTAGTAAATTTATTTTGTGTAATGGGAGAAGAGAATATATGGAGAGAGAGAGAGAGAGAGAGGAGAGAGAAAGTGGGGGAGATTAGGAAATGGCTTGAAATAGAAGTGGAAAATGGTAAAGATTGAAAAGACAGACTTCGTAGAGGATTTGGTCTTGGAAGAAGTTGATTGTGGGAATGGGAAAGGGAAATGTGGAGGAAAGTGCTAAAACCCGTGGGTGGCTCACGCGGTTCTTTTGAATTTTTTAGGGCTAAACATTTTGGGAAAAAAAAAAAAAAAAAAGATAAATTGTTACAATAGACTCTGAACTTTTAATCGATTAATTTTAATTTTAATTTTAATTTTTTTTTGATTAATTAGTCCTCAACTCTTAAAAATGGTATAAAATGGGTTCAAACCCTAAAGGTTGTTTAAAAAAAAAATGCATACTATGCATGATATTAATTATTTTAATTATATAAATATTAATAAATAAAATACACTCAACAAAAATGTTGAGAAACATAACTAAACACAAATTTACTTTTTCTTGTTTTCAAACCAATTTCTTTAAAAACACAATCAAACACAATTTCAAAAAAAAAATATCTCAAAGTTATTTTTAAAACATTACTATTATTTTATACTCAAAATAAAATCATTCTCAAAATGCTCTCAAACGGGTCATTTGTTTTCTAAATTTTAAAAACTTTCACTTTGCCTTCTTAACTTTGAATTATCCTCATTTAACCATTTTTACAAATTTTGGTTCAAAGCGAATAAAAAAATAGAAGAAAAGTCTTACTAAACTCATTTTTATCAAAAACAAATGAAAAATAACTAAATATAACATTTAACTTCTTTTTTTGTCTATTTTTAACAAAAAATTCTAATTACAAAGGGATGTTAGCCTGTGTTTAATTAAAAAAAAAAGAAAGAAAACAAGAGGAACACTTAAAAATATATGTGAAAAAAAAAAGGAGCAAGAAAAAAAATTTTGTTTTTCTTTATATTGTTTGGTACCATAGGGTAAGAAGTAAAAATTACCTCTTGTTATTTGGTATTGCAAATAAAGGTGAAGGGAAAGAAGAAGTATTATTCATGCAATTACTATTTTACACATAATTTCTTTTGTTTTTAAAGACTTTTACTAATACAAATATATATATATATATATATATATAGTTTAGTAATTTTAGTAGGTTTTTTTTTATGGAAAGTAATTTTAGTAGTTTCACTTTTTGACAAAGTTTTCTCTACATTTTTCTCTTCAAAATTAAAAAAATGGGATTTCTACTTATTCATTCACATTTTACTTTCCCTCCAAAAATCGTTCTAACCAAACACCATAGTTTTTTTATTTTACATCCTAAAATCCATCCACCTTCTTTTTTCCCAATCACTTTTCATCCCTATCAAACATAGTATTAGTGTGTTGGGTGGTGGTTCAGATATAACTTTCAACCAATTCAAAGGAGAATAAAGAGGTTAAATGGAACTAATTTAAAGTTCAAGAGCGAACGTGAGAGTCTTCTAAATTTTAGAGTATCAAATGAGAATGACCTAAAGCTTAGGGGGCCTTTTAAAAGAATAATCATTTTCTTTTATTTGTTAACATTTTTTGGCCCTTGAACTAAGCTCTTTGTCCTACTTTCGCCCTCAGATTTGAAAACATTACAAACCAGAACATATCAAAAATAAAATAAAGTAAAATAAAACTTACACGTTGTCATTCGACTTTTCCAATACAAAACCCTTAAAAAGCATAACAAAATCGATCACATGACTCTCAACAAGCAAGCAACATGTCTGATGAATGAAGAGCTTTGCACACGCACCCTTAGGAAAGGGCAATGCGCCAAAAAAAAAAAAAAAAAAAAGGTCTTATTTGCATTAATGTCCCTATCTTTTTTCTGTCTAACAAAGAGATCCTCAGTTTCTTTTCCCTTGACATTTATATTCCCAGTAGCCTATTTTGTTGCAATACCGTCATTAAACATGCAGTTGGGATCTCTCTCTCTCTCTCTCAATTCTTTTATTTATGGCCAACCATTATCATGAAAAAAAACAATATATATATATATATATATATATATAGAATGTGTCTTATATCCGGTAGACACTTTTTACCAGATTTGTCGGTCAGATTTGAGCAAGAAAATAGTATATATCTCATCGGGTGTTGTGTCGAAGATTTTTGGCATCAACACAACCATTTAACTGATTCCATGATATTTGTTCACCGTGCCCTCATTTATTTATTGCTAAATAGGTTTGCCACCGTGATTAGCTATGGATCTATATAGCAAAATAGAAAAGAACAATATTTTGTTTTTTTTAGATCTAAAGAAAAGATCCAACACGTGAAGTAGAAAACTTACCATTTTGAGCTCTTTTCACCTAATACAACACACTTGTTGATACACATGGGCGTGTGTACAGAATAGACAAGTAAAATAAAACAAAAGGAAAAAAAAAACCATATAATGATTTAGAATTCATCACATAATATTGATGTGATAATCACATGACTGTCACGTGATAAGCAGGGAGGGGAAATGAAAGAGCCCATTTGCTCTCTTATACAAAGGTGATATAGGTGACATAATGTAGGGGCGGATTCAATAGGAAGCGAGAGCCCCCACTGAAATTCTATTTTCTTTTAATTTTACTTCCTAGATTTTGCACTTTTCCGACTTTGCCCCCACTGAGAATTTGTTATCTCAATATGTAGACCCACTCAAACTTCACCTTTTTATTTTTATCCACTTACCTTAAAAGCTAATTGGTTATACAATAAAAGAGGAAAAAGAGAGGAAAGTGAGCACTATTATTCTATCATAGATATGCATCTTTAAGAGTTAAATGATCGTTTCGTTGAGGTAAATATTGAGTTGCTTATCTGCATAGTTTGCTTATGTTTGGATGATTCGTTCTTTGCTTTTGATAGGAAAAATTGCAATTGTCCATAAGATTTTTCTGTATATAAGTTTAAATTCTTTGAGAATCAACTTGACACTTATATCTTTAATATGTACTCAAATATAGATTTCATAGGATTCAAAATTATTAGCGCTCTTGCACAAAAAATGGTTAACGCAAGAAAGAATAATGTATATCCATTAGTTTCTCTGTTGATTACTTTAATACTGATTTTACATGTTGCTACGATTACTGTGTAGAGAGTATTGATATTGTGATTCAACATTTTATATTTTGATGTTATTTATTTTTTGAAAAGCTAGCTCCGTCACTCCATCACTGACATAAAATATATACATATATCAGGCTTAGATCTAAGGAAATTCACATGTCAACAAAAGGGCTGTGTTGGTAAGAAAACTACATATATCAACTCAAATCACTTGACTTATCATTAGAAAGAATCAATAAAAAGACAATGAGATTAGTTGGTCGCTTAGACAAAGAGAGAGAGAATATATATGAGTATAAATGTTGTTGTAGTAGGTTGAGGTGTGAGGTTGGCGTAGAATATTAGCATGTAAGACTAAGAGCATATTTAACATAAAGCTAAATTTAATCGTCAAAGTTAAACTTTGGAACTTAAATAGCAATATCGCTTTTTAATATAATGTTTTCTTTAATCCTAAATTTGACAATTACTATACTCAGTAAAAAATTTGCCTCCAAGTATAATTTTGACATTGATTTATTATTGATTGATGACTTGACTTTTTAATTTAATCCTTGTTATAGATAGGAAATTTCATAAATTTCCTTGAATTTTGTCACTAGTGTTAATATGCTCCATGAACTATGAAATGTACCTATTGTGCCCTTTGAACTTTAACATGTGTCTCAAGTTGCCCGTCAGTAAGTTTTTGTTAGTTTTACTGTTATCTTTAATGTCTAAGTGCCCCATGAACTTTGCTTTTGTATCAAAATACCACATAATATTTAATATTTGTGTCAAAATACCCTTTGATATTTTATATTTGCATTAAAATTCCCCCTAATCTTTAATATTTATGTCAAACTACCACCTGATCTTTAATATTTGTATCAAACTGTTACATTTATCTTATTTAATTATCTAATATTGTATAATTACCAAATAATTATTAACTTTTTTAAAATAGGTAAAAAATTTATTTATTTTTCTAAAAAAAGCAAATGTATCTTTTTTGACCCACTATTTTTTGTTTTGTTTATTTTAATTCAAATTTACATTCGTTTTGATTTTCTTAAATTGAAATAACTACACAACTTATGTTTGTTATTTTATTTTCTAATATTACAATTTTTAGTTTAATTATGATTGATAATACTGTTCAAAAAATACAAACCAATCATTTTTTAAATTTAGAAATATATCTAAGAATGAGAATCAAAGTAAATTTACAATTATTATTCTCATTCTGGGTTTAAGCAAGCACATGAATTAAATTCGTTATGATTATGATTTTAAATTATGTAAACCAAGTAAACAACATATTTGAAATCAAAATCATGCATCCAAGTCCTATCAACTATGATTACGCATAAGTAAACTCATAATCAAAATAAACCTGAATTAAAATAAGTAAAATAAAAAGCGTGTATTAAAAAAATATGCAAATCACCTTATTAGAATAAAAAATATAGTTTATTTTACCAATTCTAAAAAGTTAATAATTATTAGGTAATTATACAATATTAGATAATTAAAATAAGATAAATATGACATTTTGACACAAATATTAAAGATCATAGGTATTTTGACACAAAAACAAGGTTCAGGGGACACTTTGACATTAAGGATAACGGAAAAATTAATGGAAACTAACAGAGGAGGTTACTTAACATACATGTTAAAATTCAGATGACACAATAGGTACATTTCATAGTTCATGAGGCATATTGATACTAGTGACAAAGTTCAGGGAGAATTTATATTATTTTTCCTTTATTTGAATCCTAAAAGTTTATTTTACGAGTTTCAAATCTTAATGTAATGAAAAAAGATAGACACATAACATTAAAAATAACATTTTTAATTGAAATATAAAATAGGATAACATATCAAATATGTTATTTTTACACTTTTTTTATGTGATAAATATCGCATTGATATTGATATTTACAGTGTAGATGATCTAGGAGCATCTCTAATAGAGTGTCAAATTTATATAACAAAGTCAAATTTTTGACATTTGAATACCTCCAATATGATGGTATTTATAATGCTTGATTTGGTAATTGCATTGTCAAAAGACATAGCAATTATCAATTTTCAACATTTGATTGGTATTGGTTACAGCATTTACCTTTCCATTTACTCATTATAATACTATCACTATTTTAGAAAACCTAACTACTAAAAGTTTATTTTTACAATAATTAGAGCTTAATAATTAATGATGACAAAAGATAAATATAACATTGAAAACAACAATAACTATTAAAGCACAAAATAGAATATCATATCATCAAATATGTTATTTACACATTTTTTATGACAAAGTATTGAACAGAGAAGGAAAAAAATAGAGTAAAATTATTGCAACTTTGGCGTTTTTTAATTTAAGCATTAATTTTTTTTAACAATTTTAAACTATCTGTAAATCATGTGACTCAGTGATTGGTTGTTAAGAGAAATTTCTTTTAACAATTTTAATCAAGTACGAGTAACCTATATGTACACGTGATTAAAACCGTTCAAAAATTGATGTTTAAATGACAAGAATATTAAAGTTTTATGTTACGTTTGGTAAACCAACTCAAACTTAAATTTTTCATCTCAGTTTTGTCTTTTTTTAAAAAAGTTAATAAAAATTATAACTAATTTTTAAAAAATCAATCAACTCCAATTTAAAAATTTCAACTCTAACCGTAACACCAAACCGAGGCTTAGCTTATGAAAACTCAGGGAAGATTTTTGGTACGTTTTGTTTTGTAGGGTGGTAAAGTGAGACAAACTTTATTTTAAAGGGTCAAATTTGAAATTAAGAAATAATGCTTCGAGTCTTTGCCGCTTCGTTGCCTTTCACTTTCCCGCCAAAAACCGTGCCATCCCTCATTTCCGACCCTGTTCATCTCTCTCTCTAACTCTTTCTCTCTCTAGATTTTCTGAGTTCTGACCTAGCCATGGACATGGACGTTCCTCTTCCGGAAGAGCTCGAGTTGCTCGAAGAGAGCTACCGCATCCACGACGAAGAAGAACCAGACTACCTAGAGTTGTACCCATCGGACGAAGAAGGAGAACCGGCCCACGCGAAATCACCGCCCGATTCTCCGTCGTCCCCCGGACCCCTAATCGACGGCCACAAGCGCTCTCGGTCTTCGGAAGGGCTCGATGCGGCCTCCGACGAGAAGCGCAGCAGGATCGGCGGCGACGAGGAAGACGAGGACTGGCTCCGGTACTCTCCGCCGAAGGCGACCGATCCCGTTGTGGAGGAACCGGGGGTTGTTGATGCTGCTGTGGAGGAGAAGTTCGTGTGGAGGTTTGCGTCGGAGATCGACGGCGATTTCATTCCCGTGACGGCTCCGAGCGGCGGCAATAGGGTTTACGTGAAGATGAGTGGAGAGGAGAGGAACGGGGGCCGCGGGAAATTGAACTTAAGAACGGAATCCGGAGGTTAGTTTTGCTGATTTTCTTTGCTTTTCCGGTTAATTTATAGTCCGCTGTTTGGTTTCTGAGAAAACATGGGGAATTTAACGTAACCTAAAAAATTCCTGTTCAAATAATTTCATTATCTGTATATTGGAGTGAGTTTCTGGAGCTATTTTGGTATATATATTTCAAGTACAGTCTATCTATTGGATTATGTTCTTGCTATATTTCTTTTTTTGTTATATTCTAGTCCTCTGTTTGGTTTCCAAGAAAATTTTGAGGATTTATACCTACCGAGAACTCTAGTATATTTATTTCAGAATCTGTAAGCTTGAGTGAAATTTTGGAGTTATTTTGTGAGAAATTTCAAATGCAGTCTGTATTTTGGATTATGTATTTTTTTGCAGGTCTTATAGTTGAACCAATCAATATTCTATTGCAAAAAGTTGAGCAAGAGGCTTTCACTAAGGTATAGGTTGTATTTATAGTTTTGATTGGAAAAAAAAAAAAGGTAGTAGTAATAATAGTTGCTTTTAGTCTACTCTCAGATTTTAAGCCCTCTCTTGTAGTATTATTAATAAGTGAACAAATTTGCTCATTTGAACAACAAAAGTGGGTTACTTTTTGTCATCTATGATGCTTGAAGTTGAGATTGTCAATAATGATAAAATGCTTTTATCAAAACGTGTTAAAGTTATTCCTTTGATGCTGTAGGCCTTACAAGCTAGTTCTGGAGACCAGAATGATGTAGTTCTTACTGAAACACCAGTAGTTCATGAACAACTTTGGGTGGATAAATATGCTCCAAATTCTTTTACTGAGCTCCTCAGTGATGAACAGACAAACCGGGAGGTGTGTTGTATTGCTCTGTCATCTTTGCAAAGCTCCTGTAGATTTGAATTATGCTTGGAAGATCAGATGTTAAAAGGGCTTGACAATATAAGTTATCTGAATGCAGGTCCTCCTATGGTTAAAACAATGGGATTCTTGTGTTTATGGTTCTGAAGTTAGGAGTACATCAAATGAGGTTTTGTCTGCTTTGAGAAGACATTCATCTATTGGCCAACATCACAAATTTTCCAACTCTAATTTTCTACAAAAGAACGGAGGACGTAGATGGAATAAGGAAAATTTCCGACATTCTAATGATTTGGATAATAAATCTACTGATTTTGATAAACAAACTAGTAATACAAAAGGCATCCAGGATTTGTGGAACAAGAAGTCAAGGTCTACTGGTCCGCCAGAACAAAAGGTTTGCTTTTCTTTTTCACATTTTTGTCCCTAAAAAAAAAACAATCTTTTTCTTGTGGTAAATTGAACTTAACAATGTAAATGCATACTTATCTTAATTTGTGCAGTAATCAATCTATATGCCGTAGACCCTCCTTTTGTTAATACTACTAACCAAGTCCATCTCAATGCTGAAACATAGCATCTAGCTAACTTGAAAGATGTTTCTGTTATGTGCTTAAGTTGACTATTTTTTCTGTTGTTTTGTTATCCTGTCCACAATTCTCTGTGATACACAGATGAGGTTAGAGATGAATGGTTTGTGCGCAATGAACCTTGTTTGATTAGGAAACTTTAATATGGATAATTTGCTTACCTTTCTCCTTTATAGATGGGTCTTCTCTCCCTCCCTCCCCTTATTTATCTTTTTATCCTCCTCTTTTTTTTTTTTTTTTTTTTTTTTCTTTTCTTTCAATTAGACTGTTGAAGATTTCCACAATGTCACTGTAGGTAATGGGCAAATACGGTTATCAAGAGGATTCAGCTACTCTAGATTGCTAGGATGTTTTCCTAGGTAAAGAGTCTTTGGGTATTGCATCTCCAATTTGTGAATGTAATATACTTAACTGAAAAACCAAGGTGTCAACTTGAACTGGAACCAGTTTGGTTGAAAGTAGGTTTGTTTATAAACTATGGCTTATGAGGATTCTATTAAGCTATATATTATTCAGTGGGCGAGCTTGGGATGAAACTAATAAGGATTCAAGTACGCCTGCTTCCCAATAGAAACAAGTCAGGATGAATGGGAAAAGTCCAAGTAAATCCCATTCATTTTATAAGTTTATTTTTAACTTGATCATGTCTGATATTTTCACTAAACACATATTCTTAGCTTGTAAAAAATGGCTTTTCTTTGTTTCCAGTGTTTTTTTTTTTTTTTTTATATTTATTTTCATTTTTTTTATTTCTTTGTTTCCAGTTTAAGAATCACTTCAGGCGTTGCTTTTGTAATCATAAAGTTTACTCCTTACTACCAGCTTTTCTGAGCAGACATTCGCTACTAAAATTTTATGACCCTTGCAGATCCTTCTACTTTGTGGTCCCCCAGGGCTCGGAAAGACTACACTTGCACATGTAGCAGCAAGGCATTGTGGATACCGTGTGGTAGAGGTATCTTGTTTAATTTTGCTTGTTTAGTACATAAGTATGAGTAGTAGAGAAATGTTGTTTCATTTTGTTTGACACGTTAGCGTGGGTACTATTATCATATTATGTTTCAATTATAAAATTTGTTATTGAACATTTCCTTTTCTTTTTTCGTTGTACTTAAATTCCATATAGCTTATTATGTCTTCAAATCGACTGGAATATACATATTATATATAGATATTGGAAAAAAAAAAGGCCTATAAATCTTTGGATAGTTGATGTTTCCTTGCAGTTACTATTACTATCATCAATTTTTTTAAAGGGATACTATTATCTTTTTTGGTTAGGTTCTTTCTGCAGTTTGTGTTTGTGTGTACACATGCATGTTGTCACAGTTTTCTTTTTCTTGCCTCTAGGTTCTTGAAAGGCTTTTATGTGCTTAATAAGAGCTTTTGGTGCTTGTAGATTAATGCCAGTGATGATCGGTCCTCATCAACAATCGAAGCAAAAATCCTTGATGTTGTTCAGATGAACTCTGTCACAGCAGACTCAAGGCCCAAGTGCTTGGTTCGTTTTACTCTAAGGGTTAACCTTTTTGTTGTAATATATACGTGAAAAAAAAGGAGAAAATAACTGAACTTTCTGTAGGTGATTGATGAAATAGATGGAGCCCTTGGTGATGGCAAAGGAGCTGTGGAGGTTATCCTAAAGATGGTAATTCACGTAATTCTATTTGTGACAACAGTTGTTTATTAAATGTACTGGTGGCACGCACTCATCTGCTGACTATTGCAAAATGTTATTTACTGTTTTTTTTTTAATATATATATATATATATATTCTTCTTTTTCTGATGAACAAATCTGTATGACGGTGGTGATCATCATTGTTGCTCTCCTTACCACCAACCCAACCCCCCTCCCTCGTTGCTGAAAGATTTCCTCATTGATTGATGTGAAGTGTGCATTCAATAATTTCTTTTGACTGTACTTATTATAAACGGAGTTGACCAAAACAAGGAACATTGACCTCTAATTGCTGCGGCACCATTCTCGCATCTGATCCAGGAACTGAAATTATGTTTTGGGCTTGTAATCTCCGTTACTTCAAGTGATATACAAAAGTTCTTTTCATGATCAAGCCGCAGTTTGAGGTCATATAGTTCTTAACAGTAATCTTCAATCTATGATGCATCTGAAATTTAATGACAAGATTTGTGTTCACATGTTGATATTATTGATCATTTGATCAAGTATCTTGTATTTTGTTTTGTTTTGTTTTTTTGTATTTTTTTAGTTTAGTTTAATTTAATTTAATTAATTAATGTAATATTTATTTATTTTTATGAATACTGAGCATGAACTTGACTATCATGTAAAACTGCGAAGTATTGGTTCTTAACTTGTAGCACAGTGTAACCAAATTTGATTTCACAGACTGAGATCTCTTTTGTTTTAGCTCCTTCATGCAAGTAACAACTTGATTCTCTTCCTGCTTTTCATGTAAGGTGTCTGCTGATAGGAAGTCTGATATGGAGAAGGAGAATGGAGCTAAAGAAGACAATCCACAAAAGATGTCTGTTAAGAAGGGGCGTAAAAGTGAACCTCTGTCAAGACCTGTGAGTTTTCCGCAGTGACTTAGTTTACTTTAACTCTATTTTTCTTCTGCAGAGAGTCTTGATAAATTTGTTGACTTTGAAGGTGATCTGCATTTGCAATGACCTATATGCACCTGTCTTAAGACCATTGCGTCAGGTTGCAAAGTAAGTCTTTCTCATTGTCAGTCTAGATATGATCATACAATAATTGCTAATTTCTAAATTGTACAACATTGAAACATACTGCTTCGTTCTGTTTCTCTTTTGAACTTTGATAAATTATAATTTTGACACGTACTCTATGTTTGCTAATGAATCTGAATGAAGACTTTGAAGTAGGATACGTACACATGTTATTTTACCTTATTGATTCCCATTTTCATGAGCTACTATGATATGCAGTAGTGGTCGTATACTGCTTGCCCTGTCGCTTTGAAATTCTTTCTTTTTTTCATTAAAGTTTTTCCTATTTTTATAAGAATATGAAACTTTATCATTAGTACCTACTGTTCTATCTCATGTTTATTGTTTAACTAAGGTTATTCTCTTGATGAAAAAAATGCTTGTTTCTTTACAGGGTTCACGTGTTTGTTCAACCAACAGTGAGTCGTATAGTGAGCAGGTGACCAATGACTACGGTGCTGTTGTCGAATTCCCCATGTACCCACGGTCTTTCTCAACAAGGGGGACCGTTCATTTTTGCTTGCATTTCCGTTATATTTATTTCTTTACTTATCTTTCTCATATTAGATATATGATCCTGATTTTTTTTTTGTTGACGATCACAGGCTCAAGTACATATGTAACAAGGAGGGAATGAAAACTAGTTCAATTGCACTCACTGCACTTGCTGATTATACAGGTGAACAGATTGTGCCTTGACGGAGACATCCGTAACAACTAGGATAAAATTGATCATATTTGATTACTTTTTTATCCTGACAGATACTTTTTGTATATTTTCTAAAGTTTCTGACCCTCCCTTCTAAAAGTCAATGCTTAATATGCCATATCTTGGACTACTTTATCTTTGTCATATCAGCTTTTGTATTGCAGAATGTGACATACGCTCATGCTTAAACACTCTTCAGTTCCTCCACAAAAAGAAGGAAAACCTTAATGGGGTAAAGTTCTGGTCGTGCTATCACAAAGGATGTCAGAGGCATCCCTTATTTTTTTTCATCCGATCTTGCTGGATGGTGAAAGTTGACTTTAATGGAGTCTCTGATACCGTTTTGTCCCCCACAACCCACTCACCCACCTTTTTTTCCCTCTTTTCTCCTGTGTTGCAGTTGGAGGTTAGTTCTCAAGTGATTGGAAGAAAGGATATGTCAAAAAACGTCTTTGATGTCTGGAAAGAGGTAAGATGCCCCAGTAGATTCCTTTTAGGTTTTAAACTATATAGGACCATTTGTACTCTCTTAAATCTTACATGTGGTGATGGTACTCCTTAGGTTTTCCAAAAGAGAAAATACAAACGGGAAAGACGATCTAACATTAGCAGTCAGACCACGTCCAATGAATTTGACTCTTTGCATTCTCTCATTTCAGGCCGGTAGGTTGCCAATTAAGCAACTATCTTATGTAACTTTCTCTTCCTTTTTCATTTTTTAAGCATTTCAGATATATCTTACTGATAAATTGGTTCGCAGTGGTGATTATGATTTGATAATGGATGGTGTACATGAGAATATTTTGCAGCTCTCTTATCATGATCCAGTGATGCAAAAAACTGTAAGTAACATGATTAGAACTTACTGAATTTGGCCTATTTGGTGTGGATAAAAGAAGTATGACTTCATACCTTGTTCTTTGAAGGTTAAATGCTTAAATTGTCTCGGCATTTCTGACCTTCTACACCAATATACTTTGCGCACACAACAGATGCATCTTCTTGGTAAAATATTTATCACTCTTCAAATGTTCTGTTTTAACACCTATAGTCCAAATGTTTCTCAATTTTTATATTTCCTCAACCATTTTCCCTTCTCTTTTATATAGCTTACCAGCCAGCTATGGCAATTACTGTGCATCGCGTAGTGGCCCAAGTCCAGAAACCAAACATCGAGTGGCCAAAGTCCTATCTGAGGTATCTCTGACCCAGCTAGAAGTGAAACGAAGAACGTTGCTCGTTCTTTGCTAACTTGAATATTATGAAAATGCAGATACCGAACAATGTTGAAGGAGAAGATGGACACTTTAAGGTCTTGGTACTATACGATTCCACCCTATATTTCAAGACATTTATCAATTAAGTCCTTTGTAGAAGAGTTAGTCTCATCGCTATTGCACATTCTATCGCCGCCAACTCTACGGCCGGTATGTTTCTTAAACTAAAGTTATGCCTGTTTCAAAATTCTGTTGCCCTCTGAGTTCATTTCATTTCATTTTTTTTTTTAATATATACTGAGATCACTTTTTAGTTCAAAATACTACAACAAACTTGAAGCAGATCTAGTATTTTGTTAGAACTTAGATGGATGGTTTATGTGCTTTCATTTTCTTTCATGTTCCTTTGATCTGGTTATCCCTGTGCCTGTGGATGTGATTTTCGCCAAACCAGTCTAGCTCTCTATATTTTTATTTATCAAATATATTTTTTTTCCTTTTTCCTTTTTCTTAGAGTTGTGGCATTTATAAATTTGGTAAAACCACTCTTGAAATTAATTTTGTTAGTGAAAATATTTCCTTAGCATGCATACCCTTACAGGGTTCCAATTACTGCCATATAACTGCTATGATAATTTTGACCTGTGAGAAACATAATAATTCCAATTTTGTTTCTCTAATTATATAATAAAAAAAATTATTATTATTGTTATTTTGCTGAAAATAATAAAATTTTACACGTTACCTAAAGTTGCTCGTCGTAGTTTGTCTGATAAAACTTGTATTTTTTGAAGGTTGCGTTAAACTTGTTGTTGGAAAACGAGAAGAATGATTTGGATCAGTTAGTTAGCAAGATGGTATCGTATTCGATAACATATAAGAATGTGAAATCAAACCCTCTGTCCAGTGACCAGAGTAATGAGGCAACTTCATATTCCTTGGGGCTAGCTTTTGATCCCCCCATTGCTGACTTTGTTAATTTCAAGGTTTGAGCCGTTGTACTATTAATTGTTTGGGTTTTCTTATGTTATAGTCTTGTCTGATTCTATTTCTTTACACGTAAACAGGGCTACAGGTCTGGCCATTATGTTCTTGCCTTAGCAATGAAGCAGGTGCTGTTGCATGAGGTAAATGTTGAGTGAACAAAATTTTTGACGTTTTTATGCTATCTTTCACAGCTATGCTTTCTCTAATGGATTATTTACTTCAGTCTAAAACTTCTAGGTGCACAAAGTCTTTATAAACTTGCATTTGGAAAGTCGGTCCATATCAGTTCTCCTGACATCTTCATTTTACCCGTTTGGTGTTTCTATGAGCTCCAGATGGACTTACAATTTCAAATATCATAATCTGCTTCTACTCGCTTTCTATGCCGTAAATGTTTTAGGCGTTTATCTGAGCACTGGCTTCAGTGTAGCCATCATCTAGTTTTTTGTCCTTGAAGTCCAATTACCTTTGTTCCATCCTCTTCTTTGCAAATTTGAGTAGTTGAATGTTGCTTTACCCCTTCCGCATCAGTTTGAGTTTTTTTTTTCTTCCTCTTATCCAACCATCCTAAGTCTTGTAATCGATTGCATCCCAGGTTGAAAAGCAAAGGATCTTGCAAGCAAGTACGGCGAGATTTGGGCATTTAACAGATGGATGCTACATTGAAAACCAAGCTCTTTTAGCAAAAGATTCTAGCAGACCGCAACCTGAAAAGGCTAATCATGCTGGTCCATGTGCTAAAAGCACTGAGAAAACCATGAGGCCTTCTAATCCCAGTATGCCTGCCACTTCATGTAAGCCTGATTCTAGCGGAAGTTCTAGCACAGAAAGTTTGAAATTAAAGTCCTCCAGAGGTACAAAAAGATCTTCCAGTGTCTCATCCAGTTTCTTTGACAGGTAAGACAACTTCAATTTCTGTTTATATTGTTGTTCTTCTTAACGTTGCATTTACGGTTATACTGAATATGCTTTTATTAACTTACTTAGTGTCCTTTAATTTTATTTCCATTCAATATCATTATGTTTGTATTCTACCATGTATATTGCATAACTGATTGAATTTAATAAGCCGACTCAATTTTCTAAAAAACACCCAGTTCATGAGAAGAACTAACAGACATATTTCAGTTCCCCACCCCCTGTCTCGAGCTATCTACGACCAGTGGCTATGACCATTATTTGTCATTACCATGTTAGTTTGATTTGGAACAAGTGTTGAATGTCTCAGTTTTGTTTGGTTTTGTTTTCAGTCCGGTTTTGTTCTTGTTCTTGTTCTCGTGCTTTTATTTTTGTCTTGTTTTTTGTTTTTGTTTTTGTTTTTTTTTTTTCCCTAACATGGTGTTTTCTTCTTCTTTTGTTCCCCCCCTCTTAAACACTATTGTGCAAAATAATCCTTCAATCTCAATTAAAATAGCGGTTTCTTTGGAAATAATCTCAATAGTAATTGTGGGCTAAGCATTGAGAAATCTTTGTCATGTTTTAGAGTTGAAATGATCTATTGCAAGTTAGCATACCTTATCGATTAGTTATGTTCCAGGTCATTTTCTCTTAAGTTTCTGATATCTCACGTTTACTTGAAACACCAGGTTCAGAAAGCACGGTAAAGATTCTCAGAATGCCGATAATGCTGTGCGGAAAGAAGAAACCTCAGAGAGAGATTTACGTCCATTGCTATTCAAATTTAATGAGGTACATGAATACTTTCTCTACAACTATTTCTTTCCCCTTTTTAAATGCCGGTAGAGTTCATAATTAAGCTCACATTTGTATTTTCTTCAAGTTTTAGAAATTAAAATATCTGGTTAATGGCTTTTGGTAACAAACAGCATTATTAATAATATGAAGTTCCTCTCGTATTTTTCTCTGTCACTTGTTACTCTTTAGGTTCTCTTGTGAAAATTTAGCAGTCTTCTTGTCTTCGATGATAGATTCCGGTCTTACATAGCTTTACCATATAAGAGAATTGAAAATATAAATTACACACATTTTGATAGCTACTCCACCCTGCCCAAATTTCTAATGCACGTCGAAAGTTCATTTTAACAACTAACATGGATAGACCAACTTCCCGTTGGGCTTAAAACTATCCGATATATCAGAATAAATATATGTTGAATGCTTGTGATATCACAAGACCGTAATGGTCGTCGTGCAACTAAACATCTAGAGTAGCACTTGCATCCCGACCCATCCCTACCGGGTTGTGATGGGAGTCTCAGATACACTTGGTCCCTGGTGTATCTCACATCTTGACTCAACCCCGTCAGGATGTGAATCATTTTCCTTAATTTAATCAACTTTACTGTTGGGCTTCCATCTCCCTTCAAGAA
Organism: Ficus hirta; assembly: GCA_038430175.1. Classification (NCBI taxonomy): domain Eukaryota; kingdom Viridiplantae; phylum Streptophyta; class Magnoliopsida; order Rosales; family Moraceae; genus Ficus; species Ficus hirta. Next base: position 7,288,542 of record CM076593.1, on the reverse strand, counting down.
CAGTCTCATCTTTAGCTGTCTGGTTTCTGAGGCGCTTAAAGTAAAGAAACTGACAGAACTGTTTCTACTTTGAATACACAATTTCCCAATTTTTCCATTCCCTTTACATCTCAGTACTTCAAGTTTTCTCATTTTCTTTCGTTCAGGGTTTCACAAATGCGGTAAAAAGGCCGGTTCGCATGCGTGAGTTTTTGCCATGACGGATCATGCTTTCCTGGAATCGAGGAGATGCTTCCTCAAAGAAAGCCAGAAAGCCATGCTTTTGTCTTGCAAATTGTGTTATTGTTATCCCCTCTCCTATGTATCTATATGTGTATTTGTTTGTATTTAAGGAATAAGCGTCCACAATCCCAAAGTCATCTAATAGACAAGAAATTTGACAAGCTATGGATTTAGAGTACTATATTTCTTGTACCTTTAACAAGAATTTACATGCTTAAAAGAACAACACATTAAAGAAAAAAAAAAGAAAAAAGAAAAAAGAAAACTTAACACTAGAAAGACGCAATTAGTAACCGCTCAACAAGCAGTTCTGATCTACATTTGACTACAATGTTGCATAAACTAGTTTCTACCCTTCCTACTTCTCTTTATGAATGTAATCAAACCTGGAGATTTCCACTAGTGGAAGTGAGAGTATCATCCGGGGGGCTGATCGAGATCCACAGCAATGAAACGGTAATGGAAACCAGTCCTGTCCACACATACACGATCGTCGGAACCCGCCCTCTTCTTCCCATCAATCCTTTGGCAAAAGGGTACATGTGAGCCAGAACCCAGAAGCTGAAGAACGTCCCTCCCAAGAGCTTGTTCCATTGTGGTATCACGCTATACAAGGTCCTTGAACACCCAATCACAATGGCAACGATGTTCACCACGATAATGGCCAGAGGAATTATGAACAGGCTCGTCCATTTCACCAAATAAAGATCCGCATACACGTCCTCTTCGTCCTCGCCAACAGACTTTGAAGTCAGCTTGAAGGAGATTTCGATCCCGGCGATGATCTTCAACAAGCCTTGGACTACTGCGATGAGGTGGGCGCTGGTCCCTCCGATGACCCAAAACTGCTCATTCCTCCACCATTCTTCAAGTCCGATGCCGGACCACTTCACTTCAAGGAGTGATATTAGTGTGAGACTGACTGTGATCGCCAAAAGGTAAGAGAGGAAAGCCACGTCGAGGCCCTGCACTATGAACTGTCCCGAGAAGAGGCACAGTGCAGGGAGAAAGCAATAGACGACGAGGAAGATTGAGGTGAAGGGATAGAACCCAACGTTGAGGTAGGCGACCCTTTGGAGGAACTTGAGACGGCGGCTGGCAAGTAAAGCATTGTTGCGGGAGAAGAAGATCTCGACGGAGCCAGTAGCCCACCGGAGGACCTGGTGTAGCCGGTCCGTGAGGTTGATGGGAGCTGTGCCACGGAAGGCATCACGCTTCGTGATGCAGTAGACTGACCGCCACCCGCGGTTGTGCATCCGGTATCCGGTGACCACGTCCTCAGTGACGGAGCCATATATCCATCCAATTCTGTCCCCCCACTCGGTCTTGTCCTCGTACCTGTGCTTGAAGAAAACCTAATTCTGTTAGATAATGAATTGGTTTGTTTTACCATAAACCAAACATGTCTTGCAGTTCTTTGAGCTACAATAACTAATAGCGAATCTCCAAAGGAAGTCTCAAAAGAATGCAACAGGGAAAAATTACCAGCAGGAGATAACGGCAACAGCTTCGGCAACAGTGGGGGCATCGAGGGGAGGACGGGGCAGGAGAAGGGCGCCGGGAGGGCGGCCATTCTTGACAGAGTTGTGATCGGCGAGAGGGCGTCCTTGGAACTCGGCGATGGCGATGGACTCGGTGAACACGGTCGAGTTTCCAAACTTCTTTGGAAGGTTAAGGTCAGGATGCGAAGCTAGAGGCTGAGTGTCCGACTCGTCTAATTCTATCTCAGACTGAGTGTCCATTTGCTGGTAATTTGGAGCTTCCGTTTTGATCTGGCCGAACATGCCGGAGTACTCATTTGCCCTCGGTGGGTGGAAGCCGTAGAGCGCATACCGCCTGAACATGCAGCCGGTTCCAACGTACACCGGTCCCTGGAGGCCATCCAGGGCTCTCATGTTTCCTGTTCAATCAAAATGGCAGTATTTCTTTGTTGAGTGACAAGTGAAACATAAATTCAGTTTGCAAGCATTTTGTTTAGTGTATATATGATGAAAAATATATTGAAAAATGTTGCATTCATAATAAAATTCAAACGGACATATATATATACATATATATTTGCTTCTGGGGTCAAAATTTTGAGTGCGAACTAACATTTGTAATTTTAATCAAACACATGAATTTTGTAACATGTAATTACAAATCTTAGGGTAAAAGGATATTTTTCCTATTTTCCTGTTTTTCAGTGCTCAACTAAACCCTTTTTCATCCTAAAAAAAAAAAAGACTCTAAAATCAGCAATTGCAAAAATTGTCCTGTATCATTCAAAACGAAGAATTCTGTTGTGCTTGAGGCAAAGAAAAAAAGTACATGGAGAAAACTTTGGAACATAAGAAATACTTAAAGTCAGTAAATTACCATCAAAGAACACTGTGTTGTGATTTGCGTAGCGATCGGATGGATCAATCCCTTCGAATCTCTGAGGGAACTGTATGTAACAAATTCTGTCTCCGCCACGGTCCATCATGAAGCACATTCCTTCCTTGATTGCAAGAGAGTTGTAGATGTAGTGGTCACAGTCAAGATTGAGGATGAAGGGCCCGTTGGAAAGAATCGCCGAGGCTCGAACCAAGGAGTTCATGGCTCCCGCCTTCTTGTTGTGGTCATAGCCCGGTCGCTTCTCTCTTGAGACGTATGCAAACATTGGCAGCCTGATGTCTACCCCTGTGAAGTCTAGCTTTTCCTCATCGTGATGACCCATCACCGGTTCGTTCTCCGGTACCTTAGTCATTACCTGCGTCGTGGGAGATAATTAGGGAATTGTTAAAGATTTCTTCAGCAACTCAGTTTTGTTCGTTTCAATAGGTTCTTGGGAGAAAAGGAAGCAAAAGAGAAAGAGAAAGTCATGCCCATGTGCAACATCTAGCAAATTAAGCATCCGTTTGAATCAGAGATTCGAATCCACAATTCAAACTCTTTTTCTATTGTGTTCTCTCACAAAAATTTGACTTTTATTCAAACTTATTGTTCCAGCCTTTGATCCAAACGGAACGCAAGTTTTTAAGTACATTCTTACAACAGTGTTTAGGAATGCTATTGACACAGCAAAGAGCAGAACAAGGTATGTCAATGTTGTAACAGAGGCTTTAACTATTTGTCACCTCATGTGATACCACCAATTATAGCTCCATTTTTTTCCCCTCTTTTCATTCCACTATTGTAATTTGCTCTCTAAACCATATATCTAGATTTAAAAAAAAAAATTTACAACATGAAAAAATAAGAATTAAGGGGCCGTTTGAAATATTGATTCCAATTTAAATTTTCTAACTCAATTATAAAACTCTTAAATCTACATCTCATTTTTTCTCTCTTCAATTTTCAAAAAATTTCAAATTGTAAAAGTCCCAAACCTTTTTATTTCAAGTTGAAATGAGATATATTTTTTAATTCGCACGGAATGAAATACACATTTCAAAATTTTACACTATTTTTTATATAACAGTTCATATCCATTTTTCTCTTCAACTAAACTCACATTTTAATTCTAGCCTACAAAACTCCAACTCCAATCATTGTTCCAAACGGACCCTAATTTTGTGCCACCAACATTTTGAACAAATCACAAGTACATGTACATACAGGTCTCACATTAAAATGAATAATCTAATTGGACTAAAAAAAACATTTGTGGTGCCATAGAAAAGTTTTTTTTTTTTTTTTTTTTTAATATTTTAATAACTTGAATATAAAAGTTATTGTTTTGTGACACCAAATTCACCATGTACTAGGTTAGAGTGTACCTGCAAAATACCAGCATGATCTCCCTTGGCATGGTCAGCTGAAGGGCTGAGCCATGTCCCTGGCCAATGGGTCCCATCTGCCATCCATGTAGCCTTGGGGACACTGATTTGCTCCCCGGGCAGCAACACGCCGCCGTTCTTCTCTCGGGCAAGCGTCTTCTCCTTTGCCTCCTCTCTCGAGTTGTACATTTCACTTCTCTTCCTTATGGCCTCCGGTAGACCGTTGATCCTCACTTTAAACTCGTCGTATTCTCTTTTGATCCAACGGCGATCCTTGACGAAATCGGGTCGTTTCTTGTTCTTAGTGGGGTCGGTTTTGGCGTTGAAGTAACTGTCTGGATTTCTTGGCTCTATGTTGTGCTTTCGACAGAAGGGTACCCAAACCTGTGTGCATTATAGCAAATAATTGAATATATAAGATAGGCAATAGGATAACTTATTTTACAGCCCAAAACCAAAAAAAAAAAGGGATAACTTGTTTTGAGCTAAAACCCAATTGGATCTTGTTGTGTAAACAAAGATCAAGATGCAAGAAAGTATGATATAGTAATTTCAAGTAGTATAAATATTTTTTTTCCCGGAAAACCATGTGAATTTTGTGGCAATAAAAAATGCTTCGAGTGACGAGGGTGTGACAAAAATTATTAATATTTACTTTAATTTGAAAACAGAACATGCAAACAATCATTTTTGTCATGAAAACAGAGCATGACCAAAGAATTTTTTTTTTTTTTTTTTTTAATGTGGCAATGGATATTTTAAGAGAGTTAGAAACCTGAAAGTCTATGAAAAAAATTTGAAACAAGCATTCAAACATGAAAAAAGCATAACAATATCATAGGTTTAAAAAATAAATTTGAATAATAGATTTAAATTTTTGGGAGTGAAATTGAAAACACAGTAGAAAACTTTTTAAATAATACCACCCAAAAATAGTCTCAAAACGGTGATTAAGACAGACAATAAAGTTAATTCCATATAGGGAAGTATATGCAACATGTTTTGAGAAAGATATTAGTACTAGAGGTTTGAAAAATTGTTATAGTGAAATTGTTTTGTATTTTTCTTGATTAAAAATCCTATTTTGTCCCTACGAGATTGTAATGAGACCTGAGCAAAGTTAACAGCCTCAGCCATGGCCTCAAAGGTGAGTATGGCACCTCCATCATCCGAAATGTAGCATGACACCTTCTCAATCGGGTAGTCAACCGCAAGGATGGAAAGTATAGTGTTTGCGGTGACTAGAGGAGGCTCCTTATCGGGGTCGGCGGTGGAGACAAAGACGTCGACACCGGGGAGGTCGGACCTACCATTTGGGTTGGACGGGGAATGCCGCTCGAACTTGTCACGGAGGGCGGCGAGATCGGTGGCACGGTTGATGGGGTTGAGCTTAGGGAGTATGTCCAAAAGCCATGAGAAGGAAAACCAAACTTCACAAACTATGGACATGACCCAAAGCCATAATGCGTTTGTGTTGGGATTTTGGATTCGCCATATTAGGTAAAGTACTAGCAATGCCATTCGGATCACCACCAAGAGCCTATTAATTTAGCAAAAAAAAAAAAAAAAAGAAGAGAGATTAATTAAATTATGTTGAAATTAGAATATCAGTTATTTCTAAGGGAGTATTATTGTTTTAAATTATCAAATCATATTAGAATCATTTGAGAATTCAAAATATACAAAAATAATTTTATAAAAATTTATATCTATCAACGGAGATTTTTCTTTTTCTTTTTCATATTCTATCTTAAAATTCTCGTCAGAAAAAACAGTACGCAAATTAAATAATTTCTTACCTACTCTGTTCCATTAATCTAATTCTGTTTTCCTTTCCTGTTTTATATAAGTATTTAGATAATAATTAGAATAAAGCTAAATTTTCCAACTTAGACTTAACATTCAACTTCTTCAAGTTTTGTTTAGTTGTATAATGATTTTTAACTGTAACAATTTAAGCTCAATAATAGCTCCTGTGTATTGTTTGAATCCCTCATCTTCTATATATATATATATGTATATATTTATATAATTCATGTAGATTGTAGGGGAAAAATGGAATGCTAACTTTAGAAATTAGGAGAATTCTTAAGCTTAATTAGAGACATGCTTTACTCTGATTATTGTTCACTTGGGAAATTAATAACTAATGGAGAAATTATAACAAATTTTCAGTACAATGTTAACTTGAGAAATTACCTGGTAAGAATATAAAAAGATAATTTGTCCTACTGAATAAATTATTATTATAATTTTTTGTTAATTTCATACTAAATCAAGAAATTAAAGCTTAATTAATATATGTGCACCTGTAAGGGCTAAGAACCCCAGAAGGAACCTTAACCTTCCTAGTGAGAGGCTTCCAAGGTTTGTCCATGAAATCCGACCGGCTCACTCCTTCCAACTGTCCATACGACTCGTCCTCCTCCTCCGGCGACCAAAACGCGTTTCCGATCCCGTATTTCCCCTTCGTCTCGAACAACCACCGGTTGTGATCGAAATCTCCGGTCTGCGTTCTCAACAACATCGATTTATTATTCGACGATCTCATCACCGACACTCTTCTATCCATTTTCGCTCCACCATCGCCAATCGCCGCCCCATAAGGCCCCGCCCCGTCCGGCTTCACCTCCGTGCCCGTCTCCGAGCCGCCGGGCCCCGCCACGGGCTGGTTGTCCGGGGTCGGCGGCATCATGACGGTGTAATTGATGTAGTCGTTTTGGGCCGAGAACTCGCCGGACATGTCTAGGTCATCGTCCCGGGAAAGGCTCATTATGCGGCCGCTTGACGTCCGGCGAGCGAATTTCACCGGCGGGCGGCCTGGGAACGGCGATGACGACGATAACGTTTTCTTTGGAGGGCTTGATGGATGATTTGCCATATATATATATATATATATTGATATATTTTTGGTTGTATCTTGATTTCTATCTCTCAACAAAACCCTCAAGCATGTTTACGTGAAAAGTCATGCAGTTTTCGAGTTTTTCATGCAGAAACCAAGGTGAAAATGGTTGATCAAATGGCTGGTTGAATTGAATAAAGATGAATTATTTTTAACGCCAAAAATTAGATTAATGATGATTATTACGAGTTCAATGGTTTCTAATTTGTTGCTATAATTAGCTTTTGATTTTATGTGACTTCCCTTGTTTCAAGCTTGGCCTCTCTCTCTCTTTCTCTCTCTCTCTCCTCTCCTTTCACTTTCTTTTTGTAGACAAGGGGCAGTGTGTGCACGGTTTTGACGAATTAATAACTAAATTCTTGGTTATCAAAATCAAAATTTTCATGAGATCAGAGGTGATGAAGCTACGTTTATATGAGTTGGGCAAGAAAAATTCTAATTTTTACCTCTTAAGTTTTTTTGTAAAATTTAAATTTTGCGCTAATTTATTTTAGTGTCCTCGTTCATAAGAAAAATGATTAATGATTAAAAAAAATCAATGAGAGGTAAATTGTTACAAATTTATAAATTCAGGATGTATATTATTAATATAAAAAATTTGTAAATTATAACTGTGTGATAAATTCAAGGTGTAGTGATGCAAAAAAGCCAATTTTTACTTATTTTACTTTAATTATTTTCTAAAAAACTTATGTTTACTCTCTCTCTCTCTCTTTTTGAGTTTTAAGTGAAAATACAAAGCATATACCTTTTATTAATCAGATATATAATTATTACTAAAACATCTAATGCAAACACGTTTTATATTTTCCAAATCAACAAAGAACTGTAATCGTTTCCCCTTTTTCCTTTTTTCCGATGTCGTTTCTCTGATTTATTCCAAATCAACGATGTCGTTTGATATTTTTCTCGTTGTCGTTTCATACACGCACTTGTTCTGATGCTTCGTTGCCGTTTTTCCCATGTATTGTCCTTATTCGAATCTAGTCGCTGTACGGTGGAACCTCACTCTCCGCCAGTATTCAATTAAAAAATCAACTCCCAAATGTCCACATATCATACGTGTTCCTTCATTACTGGCTATTCTCTTCACGTCTTCCTTTGTTACCGTACGCCTTCCCTCACACAATCAGGAAAAAATCCCCAAATTTCTGAACCCTTTCCCGCTTTCCCACTCTCCCGAGAGACTCTCTCTCTCTCTCTCCCTCCCTCCCGCCGTCGCCTGAATCGGCCTCTTGCTCGTCCTTCTTCTCCTCCGCCGCGCTCTCGCCGAGCCCTAGCCGCTCTCGAATCTTCGTTCTCTGCTCTCTGTAAGCTGCTTTAATGGTGGTTTTTGTGTTCAGCTCTCGGCATTAGCAAACAAAGATCATGTGAAAATTATGTAATCTCCTTTATTTTCACTTTCAATTAATTGAAAATAATTGTGTTCGTACTTTATTTTCTGTTTGTAATTAATCTTCTACTTTTGCAGAAATGGTAAAGTATCAATTCTGGGGATGGGTATTTTTCACACTGGGCTCCGTTTTCTTTCTGGGTTTCGTTTACTGCGCCATTTTTTCCAAGTTTCTTCCTCCTTCAACCTATCCCATAATCTCCGCCCTCCAAAATGACTGGTAATTTTTTGATGCGTTTTAGTGACCCAATTCAGAATTTGATGTTTGGTGAATGTTTTGATGTATCTTTATTGAAAATAACATTTTGGAGTTTTTTTTTTAATTAAATATTTGAAAATGTATATTTGGTTGAAATGTGAATTGAAAATGATATGTGATACATTTTGAATGGTGTAAAAATTATAAATGTGTTCAGATTTTGATAGACAATTTAGATCTTGTTTTAGTCTTTTCATATAATTAAAACATCTAATCTTGATATGAAATAAAACAAAGTTAGGCCTTTTGGAAGTTTGGGTTTCATGGAAATGGAAGAGAGAGAAAAGGAGATGTGGATCCTAATTGGAGTAGAAGCTTTTAGAAACCAAACTCAAAAAACAGATGTTGGAATCAGTTGTTCAAACGGGATTGACATATCCTATCTGATTTTGGTATCCTAAATGGTGTTTAATCACTTATAGTTTGATACATCATTAAATGAAGTTAGATTTTAAGGAACAAAAAATCAGTTACGGAGCATTTTAAATTTTTAAAATGATGTGACACAATATTATTTGTTGGACACCATTTAGAGCACCAAAAATTAGAAAGAAGATTTGAATCCCTCCAAACGGGGCCTTAAAATTGCCAAGGAATAGTTTCAGATATTGGTTGTTTCTGGTACATGAACTTATAAGTTCTTGTTGCTCCGTTTGGGACTGTGATAGTGTCTCAAATATATATATATATATATATATATATGTATGTATGTATAGAATTTAGCAGTTCAATTTGCCAATATAACAGGTCCTGCTTGTGGAGTAGTAGTTTCCAAAAGTTATTCTGAATGAACTCTCAATGTTTGATATATTTCCGGAACGGGTATTATTGCTTCTTGGTGCCCTTGACTCTCCCTGTCCTTGTGGTTGCTGTATACTTCCACTGGCTTAGTATGAAGTTGTTCAAACACGCCTGATTTTTCTTCAAACCTCCTTTGCTGTCCGCTTTCAGGTTGGGCAGTAAGGGTTGGAGAAGGGCAATCACTCATTCTTAAAATCAGCATTCTTAAGACCAAAAGGTCGGGTGTAAAAGGGGAGAAAGCTCTTCGTTCCTGGTTCTCCTGTAGCTAGATCCTCCGGATAAAAACAAATCAAAACAAAACAAAACAAAAAAAGACATGAGGAGTTTGTGTTACTTAAATTCGAGTAGAGATATTCATCTTACCTTGTATTGTTCAAATCTTTCATTCTTCAACAAGACCTTCCAAATATTTTTCATATAGAAAAAACCCTCTGATCGAGATTTGCCGCCCATTTCGCTTGATGATCAGGACGTCCAGATTGTAAGTCCATTTCCTGTTTGGTTGCCCGGAAAATGGATGGAACTGAAAATCCCGCAATGGTTTATTATAGTGCATTTTATATTTTCCTCGAGGTTTCTCCAAAATATGTATGCAAGATTTGCTGGTAATTTGGAGCTTCCGTTTTGATTTGGCCGAACATGCCGGAGTGCTCATTCGCCCTCAGTGGGTGGAAGCCGTGAAGTGCTTACCGCCGGTACTACCAGAACATGCAGCTGGTTCCAACGTACTCCGGGCCCTGGAGGCCATCCAGGGCTCTCATGTTTCCTGTTCAACTAAAATGGTAGTATTTCTTTGTTTAGTGTATTTATGATGAAAAAAGAAGATTAAAAAAAGAAAAAGAAAATGAAAATGAAAATGTCATCTCTCATAGTAAAATCAAATCGAAATATTGTCATAATTATGAGTTTGAACTAACATTTGTAATTTAAATCAAACACATGAATTTTGTAATATGTAACTAGAAATCTTAGGATAAAGTGTTATTTTTCCTAGTTTGCGTTATTTTCAGCACTCAACTAACCCTTTTTCATCTTAAAGAGAAGACCTTCTAAAGTCGGTAATTACAAAATTGTCATGTATCCTTCAAAATGAAGATTTCTGTTGTGGTTGAAGCAAAGAAGAAAGGACATAGAGAAAACTTTGGAACATAAGAAATGATAAAAATAAATAAATAAATAAATCAAAATAAAAAAAATCAGTAAATTACCATCAAAGAACAGTGTGCTGTGATTTGTGTCACGATCGGACGGGTCAATCCCTTCGAATCTCTGAGGGAACTGTATGTAACAAATTCTGTCTCCGCCGTGGTCCATAATGAAGCATATTCCTTCCTTGATTGCAAGAGAGTTGTAGATGTAATGGTCTCAGTCAAGATTAAATAAAAATGTAACTTTATTTTCAAAATTAAATCTTGACTGTATAAAATATTGGATCGCAATTGGAGAATTTGGATTGTGATGTAAAAGGTTAATATGTCGTGGTTTCCTGAGGGATGTGTGACCACCACGCCTACTCCCTTTCCCAAGTCTAAAGGATATTGGGAAGTTTTCCAATTCCAATTAAACACCTAACATTATAAATTGATCTTTAGGTTTCTATTAATTATATATATATATATATATATATTTTATCTTTAGTTGGAATTTCTCAACACCCAGTGCCAAGGAATCAGTAACCATGGAAGATTTAAAGAAAAAAATTGAGAAAGTTTGAGATTATTTAACACACCAGTCAATTCAATGAGAGGAGAATAAGGACAAGAATAATTGTTCTAGATAGTCCATAAACTCTTGTAAAGGTAACGATTTGGTCCCTGTTCTTTTTTTCTTTTTGGTCGAGATGACCGTAAACTCTTATTTTTTGGCCTTTTATGGTTCTATCCGTCAAAATCCGTTAATTTCTAACAGAATAAGAGGATATTTTAGTAATTTATTAATAACTAATTTAAAAAATTAAAAAAAAATTAATCTCTTTATTCTCTCTCTCTCCTCCAAACCAAAGCCACTCACACACTCTCTCTCTCCCTCCTCAAAACCAAAGCAGCCTAGATATGGGGGCGGGGCAAGCTCGGTGGTGGGGGGAAGAAACCAGATCAGAGTCTCCCTCCTTGATCTCTCTTTCTTCTCGAAACCAAAGCCCAGGTTTAGGGCCAAAATTTGGGGGCGGGGCAAGCTCAGCGGCGAGGGGAAGAAACCAGATCAGAGTGCTTGGGCAGCGGCGGGGTGGGAGGAGGGGGACCTCGGGTGGTAGCTAGGGGGGAGGCTTGACGACAGCGAAGACGGGGGGAAATAGATCGGTGATTCTGGGGGGGCTCGACAATGGCAAAGACGGAGGGGGCAACTCCGATCTGGGTTCCTGGGAGGGGGGGGGGGGGGGGGGTGGGGGCTCGTGGCGAATGACGGCAGGAGTGGGGGCTAGACTGAGAGAGAGAGAGAGAAGAGGGGGGGTTGGGGGCGAATGGTGACGGGAGAGGGTGCCGGGGTGGGGGTGGGGGCCTAGACCGAGAGAAAGAGAGAAGAGGGGAGGTGGGGGGTGAACAGCAGCGGGAAGGGGGGTGGGGGGGAGGGCAGACCGAGAGAGAGAAGGGGGTGGGCGAAACAGAGAGAGGGGAGGGAGGAGGGTGAGAGATTGAGGGGTATTTTAGTAATTTTATTATAAAAATAATCATTTTAATAAGATTCCGTTAAAAATTTAACAGATTTTGACGGAAATGACCATAATAGCTAAAAAATAAGAGTTTAATATCATTTCGACAAAAAAAAAAGTGATCAAACCATCATTTTTGTTAGAGTTCAGGATCTATTTAAACCAATTACTCTAAGGATAAATATCACATAATTAAAACAATATTCATTATTCACAATTAGTTTACCAAATAAATATGAGTAAATTTATTACTAAAATATTATTTTATATGAATATTAGATGGATTGATAATTTTGAAAAATTAAAAAAAAATAGCTCGTGATTTGCACATCGGAATAAAGTTTTTAGATTGAAATTGATTTATTTTTTAAAAACTAATTATAATATTTGTTGACTTTTAAAAAAAAATGAGACAAAATCAAGAATGAAAACTTTAGATTCAAACCGATCAAGTAAACTTGTCAATAATTCGGTTATGTTTTATGGTTCTTCTTTTTCAGAATCAGAAAATAGTAGGAATAAATAACAGGTTATTAAAATAATTAAAGTAAATAATAAATTTATTAAGTAAATGAAAATTTACATATAGTAAATATGTTATTATTTATTTAATAAATTTTATATTTATCTAATAGTTGTTGTTATTATTATTATTATTATTTATTTATCTAAGAAAATTTTTAGTTACTGTTACTTGTTTCAAACACTAGTAAAACGACAGACGAACAAGACTAGGTGAATTTAGGGGGAAAGAGAGGAAATTGTTGAATGGAAAACGGAAGAGCAAAACCTTGCCATCAGGGTGAAAACAAGGGTGAATAATGCCGTTCATGTCAGAGGTAGAGGTTGTCGAACTCCATACCGTTTTGGGGGGGGGGGGGGGGGGGGGGGGTGGGTGGGTAGGTTTCGAAACGTCGATGGGAGAAGAAACGCCATTGGAGTCCTCGTTGGGCTCTTCCTCGACGACTTCGGAGATCGAGAGCGGGTACCGATCGGCCAGCCAACGGTAGAACGCCGGCACGCCCATGGATTCGGCGTCGTTTTGAGCTCGGTTCTGGATCGACCTTCCATGTTGTTGTTCGCCAGTCTAGAGAGAGAAAGAGATGTGAAGAGAGAGAGAGAGAGAGAGAGAGAGAAAGGATCGTTCGAGCTTTGTGAAGTTGGCGGCGAATGGTGTGTGTCGTACGGTCCGGTCCGGTGGTAGAACGTGGAAGGACGAAAATGTCCTTTCCATGAGGCGACGACGTTTTATCAAGTTTGGAGGAGTGTTTAGAAGAATGGATAGTTGTACTTTAATCGTGAATAGGGACACTCTTTAATCGTGGATAGTGAATCCCTGTTTGACCTCTTTTTTCCATTTTTTAAATATTTTTCCGAAGTTTTTTTTTTTCCTTTCTTTTTCTGTTTGGCCTTTTCTGTTCTTTTCTTTTCTTTTTTCCTCCCCATTTTGCGTTCTCCTTTAAGTAGTTTTTCTTTTCTTGTTTTTTCTGTGAAATGTTTGTTTCTATTTGAAAGTAAATTTAAGAAGTACAAAACATGAAGAACAATGTTTGAGTTAAAAATGGAAAAATTTTATGCAAAAGCCAAATGGGCCAAAATATGTAAAAGACAACTACATAATGCAAACAAGTAACGATAAGAACATTACAAAAACAAGAGGCATATTAAGCCAAAAAGTGTTTTACCTTTTTCCAAGTACAAGAAATACAAAGACACAAAACACTATAGAAAGAGAGATTTTCATTTTAACTAATAAGATAGCACAAGCTTCGCGCATGCGGACTAAATCAATAAACAAAACAAAAGTAAATATATATATAATTGTAAAAAAAAAGTTTGTAAATTTTTTTTAAAAAATAAATTGGTAAAAATTGACAAAGTAAAAAGTAAAAAAAGAAAGGAAGAAAGAAAAAGCACAAGAGGACAAAATAGTTGAACCAAAATTTTAAATAGTAAAAAAAAATGGAACTCACTTTTATATAATAGACTAGTTAAATACGCGTGCGAACTGTGTAAGTAATTCATGCAATTTAAGAGATTGCAAACGTTACATTCATAATTCAACTGACTATTTTAGCGTCTTATATATGTATATATAAATGAAAACATTAAGGTGAATTTTTTTCATAGAGTAAACACTAAAAATTTGACAACTTAAAAAATTACCCACACAAATTTCAAGATTTTCTTATTTTTGTTGTAAAAGTAACCACTTTGATAAAATTACTTTGTTGGGTAGGGGAAAATGAACAAAGAGGTAAACCAAAAAAATAAACACAAACGGACAAGATATAACTAATGATACTATTGTAGTGCTTTCCTTAAAAAAAAAAAAAAAAAAAAAAAAAAAAATCCTAATGATACCACATCCACGAAGAGAAAACTAATGATACTACATGAACAAAGAGAAAACTATAAATATAAATAGGGAAAGAGAGAGCAGAAGAAAGACAAAATACTGATGAACTTTTTTAACAACAACTCAAAAGCAACTATGATTTATAATATAGTTATAGATAAATATATTTACTTCAACTATTTTTTAAAAAATCCTTTGTTTTGAATTTTGAATGAAAATACAAAACCTACACATTTTATTGAAGTTACATATAAAAGAATATTATTAGAAAAATCAATTTCAATCTTAATTTTTGTACACCAACTCACATAATATGTAATGTGTCATTCCATATTATACGCCACCTCAGTTCTTTTTATATCAAATTATTTTATTAATAAACCATATATATTTTTATTTATTTATTTCTTTTTTCTTTTTATCTCTTTCTTGTTAACCTATTATTTTCTCTCTTCTCTCTTCTTTGTCTTCATCCTCGCACTGTTTGAGCATTCGATGGCTACTTTGGTGAAACGTAAGCTTGTTTCTTTTGTTATTGAAGAAATCACATTTGCTAATACGTATATTTGTATTACAGTTCTCGATTTAATTAAAAAAAAAAAAAGAAAAAAAAAAAAACGTAACAAAGCCACCAACATTTGACTTATTGAGTCTCTGAGTCCTAAAATCCAGAATTCGTTTTTGTTATATTCTTTGCTTGTACATCCCACCATTTTACGTAGATCCGTTTGAATTTTCTTTGTTGGGTTTGTAACATAAAAGGATTTGCTGTTTTGGATGGAGTTTTTTCTTTCTTTTTTTTTTTTTTTTTTTTGGAATGCATCTGATTAGAATGAAGGTTTTTGACCATGATGGAAGCTGGAGTGAAGACAGAGAAAAGTGGAGAGATCAAAAAAGAAAGTAGGGGAGAGAAACGAGATAAGAGAGAGAGAAAAAAAAAAAAAAAACTATAAAAAACTGGAAAATAATTTGACAAATTAAAAGAGAGTGAGGTGGCAAATGACATGGAATGCCACGTCACATGTCATATGAATTGGTATATAAAAGGTGGGATTAGAATTAGTATCTTTAGTATTATTCGATATAACATCATGGGTAAGTTGTTAGGTTGGTCTCTTAATTTTTAACTTTGTGTAACTTTGATTCATGAATTTTTTTCGTAGCTGGAATGCTCTTAATCTAATAAAATATTGCTATACTAGTCTTTTACGTTAATTTTTAGACGGAATATGTAAGTTAGCATCATTTTTTGACTAAATTATTAACTAATTCCGTTTAAAAATTAACAGAAATGACTATTGAGTAAAATTTTAATAATTTAGAGGCATTTCAATTATTTTCTCATAGTAGGAATGATAAAAAAAATTATTAAAAATATTACTACATTAATAATTTACATTAATTTTTTTGACGAAATTCATAATTAGCATCATTTTTTATCTAAATTATTAACAAATTTGATATAAAAATTAATGAAAAAGATTATTATAATAATATTTTAAAAGTTTAATATCATTTTAGTTATAAAAAAAATTTTGGGATCAAAATTACATGATATTAAAAATTTAAAGATTAAATGAGTAATTATCCCAAAATCATTACTAACATATATATTTTTTAAATTTTGAATAAAATAATTTGATATATATATTTTTAGATAGACTCAGATGTTAACGTTTAGATTATATTCGGTCACAAATATTTATATTTTCCAAATCAACAAAGAACCGTGATAGTTTTTTCTTTTTCCTTTTTTCGGATGTCGTTTCTCTGAATTATTGAAACATTAAATTCTTTTCTCGTTGTCGTTTCATGAAAGCACTCGTTCTGATGCTTCGTTGTCGTTTGTCCATGTATTGTCCTTATTCGAATCTAGTCGGTGTACCCTCACTCTCGGCCACTATGTAATTATAAAATCAACTCCCAAAAGTCCACACACCAAACGTGTTACTTCACTACTGGCTATTCTCTTCACGTCTTCCTCTGTTACCATACACCATCTCGCACACAATCAGGAAAAAAACCCCCATATCTCCGAACCCTTTCTCGCTTTCACCCTCCAGAGACTCTCTCTCTATCTCTCTCATCCTTTCTCTCTCCTCCTCCTGCGCCGTCGCATGAATCGGCCTCTTGCTCGTCCTTCTCCTCCTCCGCCGCGCCCTCGCCGAGCTCTAGCCGCTCTCGAATCTTCCTTCTCTGCTCTCTTTAAGCTCCTTTAATGGTGGTATTTATGTTCAGTTCTCGGCTTTAGCAGACGAAGAATCGGCCTTCGCCGCCGGAGGAAGGTATCCTCGAATCGAGCTCGTAGTTAGGGGGGTTTTTTTCCACTGTTCCTGACTTATCTTCTCAGCATTTAAGCTCCGGTAACTGGTGAGTTGCTTCGAAGTTTGGTTTCGAGTTCTGGAATTTCGATTCTAGGGTTTTCTTTTGCGCGTAAGTTGTTTTAATTTCTGTGTTTTGAGGATTTTGTCAAAAGAAATTATGTTTTTTTTTTTTGCTTTCCTTTTTGCTGTTTCTGGTGGTGATTTTGCTTTGTGTGTGGCTTGCGTAGTGTTTTATCTCTCTTGATGTCGGTGTATTTGGAGTTTAGAGATTAGAGAAATTAACCCAAAAATCTCTCAGTTAAATATCAGAGAAATTAATTTTGTAAACCAAGTAAGCAATTTGAGATTTGGGTTTGTTTCGTGTACTCTGAAATTGCTTCCCAGAAGAGTGGGTAAGCTTTGGCTTTTCTGTGCCTAATAACAATACAAAATCCTCTCTTTCTTTGCTTTTGATATAATTTTAATTGAAAAATTAAGTTATTTGATAAGCCCGGGTACCTGGAAATTAAAGTAGTAGGATGCTTTGATAAATAAGTATTTACATAGTAAATTTTGAAAATTTTCATCTTGCTTTCCCTTTTGAGAAGAAGGTTCTGAAGTAATTTTTAGAATTTAATAGTGCCAGGCGTCGTATCGGATCTTCATCGTGTTTATTTGATTCGGAATGCTGGTTATTTGGATTGTGTGTGTGTGTGTGTCTGACTTTGATTAGGGTTTTGATTTTGTTTGCTACTGTTGCTTTTCTTAATTCTGTTTAGTTTTATGTATGTGTGTTATTGGGTTTTATCTACAAGTTTCTTTTTGTTTAGGTTCTCGTGTGTTCTTATGTGTGGTTCTAATTTGTTTCCATGTTCAGTTTGTTTTTTCTTTTCAAAATTTTATGTTCAGAGTAGTTTTTAAAAATCTGTTTGTCGTGATAATTGGACCAGCTTTTCAGCATAATTTGGGTCTCTCTAAATGGTTGAATTCTAGATATAAGCTATTGTTTTGTGAAGTTTGTTTTTTACTTCTTGTTTAGGTATTTCTGTAAGTATACATTTGGGAGACCCAATTTACTTTTCCCGTTTACTCTTTTGGCCTTCCATATCTGACCTATCTTAATTATTCGTGGGCAGGAAGCTGCGACTACAATTTTGTGACTTAGTTTTACGGCTGGCAAGGATAGAGATTGTCTATGATACATTGACACTAATTTTATTTGGTGAAAGAGCATCCATATGGCTGGTTTCTTGTCTGGTGATGTCTCCCATCATGGTACATATGAAGGTGGTTCCCACCGACATGCTCAGGACAAGCCAGAGGATGGTTCTCGTTGGTACTTTTCAAGGAAGGAAATCGAAGAAAACTCCCCATCAAGGCGTGATGGGGTTGACTTGAAAAAAGAGACTTATCTACGCAAGTCATACTGTACATTTCTCCAAGATTTGGGGATGAGACTTAAAGTGTAAGTTTCTTTACTTCTCATGTATCTTTAAATATGAGTTCTCGAGTTTCCCACCTGTTACCCTCAGGTAAACACTCGGGTTGTGAGATATCTTACATTGACTAGTATCCTAGCTCCTATCATGAGGTGCTTAATATATTGTCAATTAATAAGCTTCGGTTAAATGACAACAGAAAGTCAGTCCACGATCCATGTTTTCTCTGCTGGAGCTATTTAGTGTTTAATTTTATACGTATGTGGTGTGTGAGGGGATACTTAGGAAAGAACTATTGCATTTTTCTTTGCCTCAAATTTCATTGAGGCATTATGATCATTTATTCATCTGGATAATGATCCCAAGTCTTGTATAATGCAGACCCCAAGTAACAATTGCAACGGCAATAATTTTCTGTCATCGATTCTTCCTTCGTCAATCCCATGCTAAGAATGATAGGAGGGTAAGCCATGAGTAACTTGCACCCTCATTGTTGATGGCATTATAGGTATTAAGAGAAAAATATGAATTTTCCTTTATATGTTGATTGGAATCATTGAAATATCCATGAAGAGAGAGATGTAAGAAAGTATTGAGTTGAATGAGATTTACTTATTCCATTATCAATTTAAGTGCCCTAATTTTGGTTTAATATATTCTGCAGACCATTGCAACAGTGTGTATGTTTCTTGCTGGGAAGGTTGAAGAAACCCCCCGCCCCTTAAAAGATGTAATTCTAGTCTCATATGAAATCATTCATAAAAAGGACCCCACAGCTGTACAAAGGATAAAACAAAAGGTATCTTTTATTGCTATAGTGTCTCAACAAACCTTTGTTCGTTAATATCTGAATGTATATTCATCCTTATTGTACTTCTTTAGTTACTTATTATCTTTGGTTTTTTCATGAAAGAGTTCGTGATGTTTTCCTTTGGGTTTTATTCTCTTCTCTTTACATCAAATTCGTTACATAATGAAAATTTGCTGCTGGTTAAACTTTTTGGCAGTGCAATATTGTTAATTGTTTCCTGTTCTGAAGATTTTAATAGTGAGACCAGGTTTCTTTATTAGAGATTAAGTTGGTAGCTTATGCAGCTTAAAATTCATCTTTGTTGATAAAAGAATATATCAACTTGGAAATTTTGAAGCTGCTCCATTAATAGTAAGTGGGGCGGCTGATTTAGGCCTTAAATTCAGGTTTGTTGAGTGAAAAATGGATCAAATTAGGAAGTTTGAAAGTTGGTTTTGGCCTGAAACTAGGCCAAATAACTAAATTGTGCTCAGAAACAGCTGCTTAATATAAGTCTTAAGAATTTATATTTTTAAACTAGTCAAGAAAGTCCTAGTTTTATGGTTTCATTGGTGTAATAGAAGGTCAATAGTTTTGGGTTTAAACAAATCTAAGAGGATAAAGAAAGGTATGCCCGATGGCATGAAGCAGTAAAGAAACTTTATTATTTTCCTAAAAGAGTTATGACCTTCCATGATTTTACCTAACAGAAGTATGTGGAATCTAACCATTTCGGATAGCAAAATTGGTGAATTCTTCTTTGTCCTTCCCTGTGCTAGTCTGCTACAAATATCCCTTTTCCCTCCCTTGAGGCAAAAGAAATAATATATATATATGTATATATATATATATATATATTTACTTGTCTTTGCCTGTGCAAGGCGCTACAATTAATTACCTTTTTTCACGGCCTTGAAACATAAGAAAAATATATCTTGTTACCATGTCCGGTCTATTAGAGAGTGCTGGAGGAAGAAAGAGCCATTTTAAGGCAATCCCTGTTCTAGACGTGCTTTATCTTTGTTCTTTTTGAGATGTTGATATAAAAAAATTCGATGCTATTGACCCTTGTTTTGCAGTATTTTTTTAGTAAATCATATATTACACCTAAGATGCCATGTTTCTTATTTTCTTATAAAATACACAAACACGGTTGCACGCAAAAAACACGGTTTACCAGATGAATAGATCATTTCTCCTGGAGTGAAGTTTGTGTTGTTTCTTTTTCTTCTGTCATAAGATTAGATATTTGTTTACCATTATATGTCTGTAGTACACCACAATATACCATGTTTCTTATAAAATACACAGCCAAGGTTACGCACATCTAATAGAGTTACAATATGAATGCTAAGCTTTTTTTGTGAATGGCAATAACCTTATTCGATTATTTCTTCTGAACTGAAGTTTGTGTCATTATCTTTCCTTTTATCAAATTTTCACCTTTTTATCCGGGGTAGTTTTTCTTGTCTAGAGAAGATAGTATTTCAGATCATGGGTTGATTCTTTCTTGTTCTTTATTTATTTGTTTAAATGTCTGTACTTTTTGCCTTGTTTTTTTTCCCCTCATTTTTTTCATACGTTTGCATGTATCATACAGGAAGTATATGAACAACAGAAAGAATTAATTTTAGTTGGAGAGAGAGTTGTTCTTGCCACTCTTGGTTTTGATCTTAACGTCCAGCATCCATACAAACCCCTTGTCGAGGCAATAAAGAAGTTCAAAGTAGCTCAAAATGCCCTTGCTCAAGTTGCCTGGAATTTTGTCAATGATGGGTATGCTTATCTTAGTTTTTTTTAACTGCCCACTGTTGGTCATTCTCCTGAAATTGAATGCCGTATGCAGACTCCGGACGTCTCTTTGCTTGCAATTTAAACCCCATCACATTGCTGCCGGTGCCATTTTTCTTGCTGCCAAGTTCCTCAAAGTAAAGCTACCCTCCGATGGTGAGAAGGTTTGGTGGCAGGAATTTGATGTCACACCACGCCAATTAGAAGGTTGGAGTCGTTCCTGACCTCCTATGGCAATAGTAATATCGTACAAAAACAACTCATTGCCTTTTTTTTCTCCTTCAGATTTGATATGTGATTCTAATCCTTTTCGATGACCTAATTTGTGTGTTTTTAAGTGGTGGTGATAAGTCTAAATAATTAAACTACTGCTAATTAATCATTGGAGACTAGAATATGAAAATTTATGAGTGGACAAGAGTTGCAGTAGTGCGGTCACGTCTAAATTTAGGAAAATTTTCAGTAAAACCTGTTGAATATCGGCTCTGAATATTTATAACATTTGCCTGCAGAAGTAAGCAATCAAATGTTGGAACTGTATGAACAAAATCGAGTGCCGCCTTCCAGTGATGTTGAAGGAAGTGCTGCAAGTAGTGTGACTCATCGGGCTCCTGCAAAAGCTACAACTAGCAATGAAGAACATGTGACACCCAACAGTCACTCGCAGGCTGGAAGCACAAGACCTGGCACCTCAAAGCCAGCGTTATCTAGGCCATCATCTGAGATGTCGCATGGGGACAATCATGTGGGGCTTCCGAGAACGACGGAAAGCCGAAGTAATGAACATGGGAACACAGAAATGAAAAATGGTTCGGACCACAAAGTGGATGGCGACTTCCGAGACAATCATCATGCAGAACCAGAACAGTTGCCACACCACGATAAGGCAGAGGGAGCCGGTGAAGATGATCAACAAAATAATGCGGGGAGAAGTGAAACAGGAGAAGCTGGGGAACTAAAGGACAAACATCATGGCCGAAATCTCGACAACAGACAGAGTACACTCGGTCGGTCACCTCAGGAAGCAATAAAGAAGATCGACAGGGACAAAGTAAAGGCAGCGCTGGAGAAACGAAGGAAGTCAATTGGTGATGTGACTCGGAAAACAGATTTGATGGACGAGGATGATCTCATCGAGAGGGAACTGGAAGATGGCATTGAGTTGGCTGCTGGGAGTGAGAAAAACAAGCGGGACCGGAGGCAAAGCTGGTCTAAGCCCTCCAGACTGGAGAACGAGGACTTGCATCATGGAAAACATCAAGAGTCTGGTAGAGATGAGCATCATCAGAAAAAGGGTCAGACATCTGGACCGGACTTGAACAATGTGGAAGAAGGCGAGTTGTCCGCACTCGACGTTGTGGGTTATCAATCACCGAAATCCAGCAGCCGCAAGAGAAAGGCAGGAAGCCCGCCGGCAAACTCAACGGAGGGAAAGCAGCGGCATGACTATGCGGCTGGGGTCAACCACCATGATCGGTTTGTGTAATGTTTAAACGGGTGTAACCTATTTTGCCCTTACCCTTTTGTTGGAACAATATTGACAATGAATTTTGAGAGCAGCTAGAAATTCAATGTCAGCCATTGGACAATTCCAATCATTATATGATTAGTATTCATATCTGTTGTCCTTTGTTTCTCTTTCTGCTCCTAGCTGTTTTTTAACGTGTATGTCTAGTTTGGTAGCCTATTTAGATAGGTGTATAGCTTGTCTCCCGTTGGCTGCTTGTCATCTAAATTATTTTATTTTGCTAATTTTCTGTCAACTTAATTGTTGCACTATTTCCCATTTTGATAATTTTGCATTAAGTTGAAGATTTGAATTTAGCACCTTTAATTAAGGTCTCTATTAGATTTGGATGAGTGCGTATGGGGGTTTTCCGTTTTCATGACTTTAAACTAAATCTAAATGTGATACATTATAATATATTAGGAAGTTCAAGAATAAATTACTAAAACTATGGTGACAGAAATTTGTAATTTTTTTCGACATTGCTGCACTTGTATTCTCTAAATTTTTTTTTGACAAAAAAATTTTAAATAGAAGAAAGTCTTGTACGCTTGTTTTATACGTCTTCCTATTTCCTAGCTGTACTCAGCATTTTTTTTTTCGCCTAAACTAATGAGAGAATATATATATATATATATATATATATATATTTCATTTTCCTATCTACCTAATAGGAAAAAGGATAATTTTTTCTTGACAATCAGCCTTTTGAATTTATAAACTAATGAGAATATATATATATATATATTTCATTTCTTGACAATCAGTCGTTCTTATTCAAATCCATTAAAGTTTGAATGGATTTTTACATTACTAAATTTCAATACAAAATAATAATATATTTGCATACCAAGAGAGGAAAAACTTGTAAAAAAGTTTCTTATCTACCAGCTTTAGGCCTAATCTCAATTCCTCCTACAATGAGACCAGACTTACAGTAGTAATCATCAACCTCTTTCAAACAACACAAAACTGAACCATTTTCTCCTCGTCCACTAAAGAACTCCCCCATCTCAAACTCCTTCCAGCCATCTCCTCTTTCTTGAGGCAGAGGAGGTGGCCCGTTCATCGAAGGATCTCGGAGAATCTCGCTCTCTTTCCCGTTCTCGCGTTCTTCGAAATCGACGCAGAACTGAACAGGAACTTGATTGAACCAGGATCTCTTTTCCGCAAGCCTAAAGAAAAAATAAGCAGCATAAGTTGTATCCGGGGACAAAATGTTGGCGTCTATCTTTCCCTTGATCTCGAGCCAACAAACGACGATGAGTTCAGCCACTTCAGAGAACCTGTCCGTGAGTTAACGAGTGAAAAATGTCACACCGTGCAAGTAAAACATGGAAAATTTTTTATTGATGTTTCTGTCTAGCTAATAGGAAAAAGGATACATTTGCTGGCATAATGTTTTATGTATTTTGCTTTTAACCGACACCGATAGCGATAACGACAACAACATCGACATCGACATCGACATTATTTAATAGTATTTTCATAAATTCAAACTCATGTGACATTGTCACCCTTGATCATCATGACTTAATTATAACCAAGCTAAAGAATGTGCAACAATTTTAAAAAATGAATGAAATTATTTTCTGATTAGTTGAGCTTATGTAATCGGTCCATATTTGGCTTGTAATTGTATTTATTTAATAGAAGCATGGTAAATTAGTTGGGCTACTTTCCTGATTATTATTAATTTTTTTTAATGACTGGGAAAAAGTTAACGTATTTTGTTATCCTTCAAAAAAAAAAAAAAAAAAAAAAGAAAGAAAATGTATTTTATTATGCAAGTAACATACCTATCTTGAGGCAGTGAAGTCCATCTCCAGTAATAGGGTGTATCCCCATCGACGATGGAAAGCCCTCTTGCTCCTATCCTAAAACATTTCTTCCCACTTGGTCTATCCACTCCAAAGCTCTGCATAAATCGAGAGGGGTTTCAGCATTTATAATACAAGCAGACAGTGCCATCGCGTATTCCTCCAACAATGGATTCTTCTTGCTTTTGGCTGATCTGATCACAGAAGCAAAAAAGCCTCTTCCTGATGTGAGATTTACTGGTATGAATTAAAGTAGCTAGAGAAGGAGGAGAGCAGTAAAGACTAGCAACGGATTCTTTCAAAGAGAGAGATCGGATTCTCCACCAGCCTTTTCTCTCCATCTCAGAAGGAGAGTGGAATCCCTTGGCTACGACGAAAGAAGGCTAGGCTCCTTTTTCCAGTGCTAATTGGATCTTCCCCTTTCTCTGGGTTCACAAGTCCAACCCAAAGTACCACGACCGAAAGTAAACAACGATTCAATTCGGTAAAAAAAGTAGAAGGAACTACATCTATCAACCGGCATATCTTTCTTCTCTTCTCGTAGCTACCACCTGTCTTCGACTATGATATTTCTATAAAGAGAAAGATCAGGAATTGCCTCTACGCTTTGAGCGGATCCAGGAATTTGAAGGGATTTATTTAAAAGTTTTATTGGATTAATTTGAAAAAGAATACGGGTTGTCTCACATTGTCCTATACAACTCAAAATGAAACAAAATCAGCTTTTGACCTTATTAATTATTGTAACTTTGGTACTTTCTTCATTGAAATATCTATTTTTAGCGGTTTTAATTCTGTATAAATCATGTGACTCATTAGTAAAGGGAAATTATTCTTAAATGATTTTAATCATGTGTTAGTAACCTGTCAAGTACACATGATTAAAATCATATAAAGTTCAACAGTTTAACGATAGAAAGCTAGAAGTACTTAAAGTTACAATTTATGATAAGTTCGAGGGAGATTTACGTCACACAAATTATAGGAGACAAAGTGAGACGCGCGCATTTACGGGATCTAATTTGAAATTATATAAAGTACCATTTGATGCTAGCTAAAATAGTAATTTTTAGAAGTTTTGAGTTTTTGTATTCTTACAATGTTACCGTCGTCGATGGGGATGGGGTTCTCACAGAGATGGAGATATAAAGCTTTCTTGTTCTTGGCCATGGAACTCAGTGTCGTTTCTGCAGCAACCGATCTGGAAATTAAGTCCTTGTGATCAGAAGGAAGGAATTTCTCCCAAACGACATCGGAATCGGCAACTGATCTGAACCGAGGAGAGACCAGGGAAGATCTGCAGGCGTCTCTTGGGGACGTGAGGGAAATTATGTGGGCTATGCACTCTTCTGGTAACTCGCTTATCTCCATTATTTCTATTTCTCTCTCTCTTTCTCTTCTCTTATCTCTCTAAAATCTGCCTTCTCAGAATATCAAGGTCTCTCAAGTTTTACCTCGTATTTTTAAGCTCGGAAAAGATAGTTGGTTGATGAGTAGGACCATCAAAGTCAACAACGGGCCATTTAGCGCAAAAAAAAAAAAAAAAAAGTTCAACATTGGCCAAACTTTTATTATTTATTATTTTTATTTTTTTGAAGGGAAGATGAGGAACCATATAACTTCACGTGAATCTTCCTCCTCTTTAGTGGCTTTTCTTCCTTCTTCATTTAAATATCTCTCTCAGTTTCTCCAGCATTGAAACTTCGTTTGATAGGAAATAAAGAAAATAAAATGAAAAGAAAATTTTATAAGAGATAGAAAATTGAAATGATAAAAATAATCTAAGTTTTTATTTAGGTTATTCGGTAAATAGAAAGTAAAGAAAGTAAGAAACTAGTAAAATTACTATTTTATTAATTTGTTCATTTTGTTTTACTTTAAAAATAGAGGAAATTGTAGGAATAGTCTTTTTAGTGCAGATGTTTAGGATTTTTGTTTCACGTTTCAAATTTTTGTCTTGAAATCACTTTTAATTTAGCATTGTAAGAGGACAAAAATCCGAACCATGAGATAATATGCTAAGAGATGTGCTCTTTTAAGACATTCATCACCTTACAAATAAGAATAAAAAGGTAAGTTTAATCATATGAATGGTTTTAAGTTTTCCATCCAATTTGAAAAGATTAAAATTGGTGAGCTCACATCCTCTCTATTTTTCTTTCCTTATCCTTTTCCTTCTTACCAAACAAGTTATTCTCTCATTGTCCATTAAATTTTCCCTTCCTTCACTTCCTTTGTTCCTCTTTTTCCATCCTATCAAACATAG
Organism: Ficus hirta; assembly: GCA_038430175.1. Taxonomy (NCBI): domain Eukaryota; kingdom Viridiplantae; phylum Streptophyta; class Magnoliopsida; order Rosales; family Moraceae; genus Ficus; species Ficus hirta. Next base: position 7,262,297 of record CM076593.1, on the reverse strand, counting down.
CATAAAACTCTCTTGTTTTTTGCTCTATTCTTTTTCTTCGTTTCTTTGCTGCATAAGCATTGAAGGAAATGACACTACTTTGTTACAAACGACAAAATAGTAAAAGGAACAATGACAAAAACCTTGTCATAATTAAGAAAAAGCATAGGTTTAAAAGCATAGACTGTTTGTTTGTTTCCTTTTTTTTTTTTTTACGATTTAATCCCTAACATTTTTATAGCTAAAAACTCCCACACTTTTTTTTTTTTAAAAGACAAAACTCCCACTCTTTTAAAGGACGCAAAATAGTCCATCTTTTATTTTATTTTATTTTATAAATAAGAGTTCAAAACTGGTTGTAACATATCACGTCACGTGTATGATACATGTAAGTTGAGTCATATTAAAATTTTTTCTTTATTACACTTAAATAGTAAATTATACATGATTCACGTGACATTTTTATTAATGTTTTAACATTTCTTAAAAAAAAAAATTATTTTACATCATTTTAAAGAGTTTTAGAAGCTTTTAGCTAAAATAAAAAAATAAAAAAAATCGAAGAGCAAATTACAATTTCCTGAAAAAAAACAGGCAATTTATCCTTGAAATAAAAAGGGGTCTACTATCAGTAATTGTATACTCTCCTCACCCTTTATTACACCTCCCACTAATAAAATTATATTATTAGACTATTCCAAAAAAAAAAAAAAAAAAACCCTACAACTACTTCAAAAAATAAAAAATAAAAAATAAAGAAATCCCCACAATTAAATTATAATTTTTATTTATTTAACAGTTAAAAAAATTTTATTTTAATAAATTGAGAAAAGAGAAGTTTGAACTCTAATTTTTTTTGGCTGGATAAACTTTTTTTTTTTCCTTTTTATCACCGACCGTCACCAAACTAATATCACTTTTCTTTTTCCCTACATTTTCTCAAGCACCAACCAATCGTCCGCGTTTATTTATTTTCCGTGATACGTTTCTTTCAATGGTCATCTATTCTGTCCTCTCTCTCTTTATTATTATTATTTTTTTTACCATTTGTTAGTTTATTAATTCTCTAAAAAATTTAAGCTGTTAGGAGGAGAGTGAAGGCCAGACAATGCATAAATGTACGGATAAATATTAATTTGAAAATCCAACACAAATTATAAGAAAATCGAAACATATTAAAGGCTCAACACGCAATTATAATAAAGGGGTTATAAAAAGTGCAATTGCAGGGATTTAAACTTAGAACCTCCCGCACTGATGCCATATTAATTTATCAATTCTACCAAAAACTTAAGCTCTTAGAAGGTGAGCTAACAATTATTTTATATTTCAACACCATTATTATTGTTTTTAGATTCTACTTTTTACTTATTATCTTCATTGAATCTCTGTTTTCCCCTCCTATTTTCTTCTTGCTTTTGAAAGCGAAAGTAGGTACAACAAAAGAACCAAAAGAAAGAGTTGATCAACTTTTGACTTTGTCTAATGTATCTGTATCTATACATTGTACATATATAAAAGAGTTGTTATGCTCTTTATTATTCTTTTTTCGTCATAAAAAACACGAGGTTCGGCTTTGTTTTTGAGTTTTGGGATCGTGCTTTTTTTTTTTTTTTTTTTTTAATGATTCTAACTGCAACTACAATAATGTCTCTATTGTTAATTGAAGCTTTTTTTACAGTATTTTAACATCCTATATAGGGATCTCTCTCTCATCTCAAGGAGAGACTTAAAAACTCATCGGGATGTGTTGGCTCTAAGCGACACCCCTAGTCTGGACGAACTCGAACATCCTTCTGAAGCTTTCAAGCTTCCTGTTAACAAGAGAGCTAACTTTGATACAAGTATAGACCTTGAGTCAGGGTAACACTTCTATCTTGACAAGTTGAAAAAATTTGTGGGGCTCGCCCAAAGTTAATTTTGTTTTTTCAACCATTTCTCTCTCCTCTCTCTCTCTCCCTCTCCCTCTCTCCCCCTCCCTCTCACTGTGTGTGTGTTCCCCCCCCCCCCCCCCCCCCACCACACACAACAAAACATATTCCTTTAAGATGTAAAGCATAACGAGGGACGAAGGGAAGTGTCCTTTACAGAGAGCAATCATATCAATTTTAAATGACTTGTCATTTAACGAGAAAATAACCATTTAAGTATAATTAATAAGGAAGAAACTTTTTTGTTGTTTTACTTCGAAAAGACTGTTTTGTCATTTGACATAAGCTAATCATTTAAATATGCTTTTTAAAATTAACCCAAAAAAAAAAAAAATACTGCATACAAAGGGAATAAATTTTTTTGGTATCAAAAATGAATAAAAGTGAGATCAAGATCAAATTAAAGAAAAATTTTAAAAGAATAATAATAAATATATTAAAAGAGTAGATATTCATTCATTATTCATTTTGGGTAGTTAAAGGCACACCATTTTGGTGCTTCTTTCCTTTTTTTTTTTTTTAATTTTATTTTCTAGTGTCCTTCTTTCTTGACAGTTGCTTTATGTTTTGTTTCCTAGGCACTATTGCAACTATTCTGGGCCTTGAGCATAAAAAAGACCAAAATTTTAATATATTACAAAATTGTCATCTTATAACTTACTCTTTTTTCTTTTGTAAAATGTTTTTTTTTTTTTTTTCAAGTTCAACAAATAGGGTGTTTAACACACCATTTTAGAATGAATATTGTCAATTAAGAAGAAATCCAAATTCACTATTTTTTTTTTGTTTTTTAAATTGGAGAGTGGGGGATTCAAAATTTACACATTATGATGGAGTTAAGTAAAAAATTATCAGTAATCTATACTTGCAAGTATTACTTTTATTTTTCTTTATTCTAAACACCAATTTATTTTGGATTCTTAATTCAAAATGAATTTTTCTAACTTCAAAACAATATGCAAACAAAAGCTAAAGTTTTTTAAAAAAATTAAAGCGAAGAAGAAGCTCTTTTTTTTTCCCTTTGCTAAAGAGGAAGAAGGTAAATTTTATTTTTTTGTCCCATAATTGTCCTTAACGCTTTGTTTTGATGTTTTTTTTATTCTCTCTAAAAACCGTTTTTTATTGAAAAAATAATTTGGTATTCTTTTTTCATTTTTTGGTAGAAAAATATTCTTTTTTCATTTTACTTTTATTTGATTATCAGCTTTTTCTTTTTATTTTTTAATCCCCTTTCTATTTTGTTTTATTTTTATAGTTTTTTATTTTTATTATCTTTGGTTTGTTGTCTGTAATTTTTTCCCCATTTTCTCTTCATTAAAAGCTCACATTTTAAAACTTCTAATTTTAACTTTCTCCTCAAAAACTCTAATCTCCTTAATTGTGATAATTTCTAAGAGTGTTTAGGGATTTTTGTTTCCCCTTCTTTTCATAATTAAATTTCTCTGTCTTTTTGAGATTTCCCCATCAATAAAGGGAATTGTAAAAGGTTCTCTCTAGTTCTTGTTCTTGTTCTTTTTTATTTTTTGGTCTTTTTTCTTCCTCCAAAACAAGACTATTATGTTTACTATTGTTACATTGAATTATTTTAGAATAACTATTTCAGTTCTTTTGCTATGAAAAGTTGTTGAATCATTTCTTTATAATACATTTCTCCCTTTCTATTTAACATAAGCGAATTTAATTTCAAAAAGTTGTACTTAAAAAATCTAATTACCTAATGATTTGACCATCCTTATTGTTTTATTAATCATTTTCAACATACTAATATTAAAATTTTATTTTGGATGACAAATAAAAGTTACAAATTTTAATTCTTGACTTAAATTATTATTTTTAAGAAAAAGAATCTTCCTTATTTGTATTTTTATATTGTTTTTCATGTTTTACGTCATAAAAATCTCAATTATAATCCAATATGTGCATCACACATATTTTAACTAGTGTTATAGAAAGAAGAAAAAAAATTACTGCACCGTTTTGGACAAAAAACTTTTTTATTATCTTTTTAATCCTTTAATTTTCTAATTTTTTTCCTTTTGGCTTTTTTTTTATTTTTTTTAATTTTAGTCCTTTTTTTTTGGCCATTCACTTTTTTTTTTTTTTTCTTTTGGCCTTTCTTTTTCCTTTTTATTTTAGTCCTTTTTTAGTGTATTAGTCAATTTTTTAAACTACATTTTAGTCCTTTTATCTTTATGGTATTTTTTAATTTTTTAAATTTTTAGGTATTTTGTTTTTATTGTTTTTAGCTCTGAGTGCATTACTGTGCACTTTCACTTTCGTTCAAAATGATGCGTTTTAGATGAAAAACTTTTTTATTTTCTTTTTAGTTCTTCAATTTTCTTTTCTTTTCTTTTTGGCCTTTTTTTTATTTTTTTTTTCATTTTAGTCCTTTTTTCTGTAGCCTTTCAAAATTTTTTTTTCCTTTTCGCCTTTTTTTATATGTTTTTTCCATGATAGTCCTTTTTTTTTTGTCTTAGTCAAAATTTTTTTTAACATTTTAATCCTTTTATCTTTTTGGTATTTTTTTCATGCTTTTTTTTAAAAAAATTTTATTTTCAAATACTTCGTTTTTTTTAACTCTATTTTTTAACTTATTAATTTAATTTCTTTCTACTCAAATTAATTCTCTCAAATATATCTAACTTATGCGTGACCCATGCTTTAGACTTCTACATATAAGAAAGCTCAAAATGCGCTACCATGCATTCAACATTTTGGATGAAAACATTTTTTTTTTCATTAGTCCTTGTTTTGTATTGATCTATTTTTTACATTTTAGTCCTTTTATTTTTTGGTCTTTTTTTCATTCCTCGTTTTTTATTTTATTTTATTTTTGAAAATAGTAATCATATTCCAAATCAAAAAAATACAAACACCAATATTTATTGAAATGACCTCATAACACAAAGAAACTTAACCCCAATTACAGATCGATTCCACCAGTAAGTTCTAATGAAGTACACAAGGGGGTTAAATGTGCACCAGATTCCAACAAGGAGAAATCGAAAAGGTACACTAATAATCGAGCACATATATGGCTCTTTCAACAACACCACTACAATCGATGAAAAATTCCAATCGATTGAGACTAATAGACCTATAGTAAAAAGGTCACCACCAATACTGCATAGAGATAATTCTAGCGGATTGGACATATATCTAATACGAGAGTGTGGGAAGACCACCTCCATTGTTGCAAAATAGAAACAAAAAAATAACTAAAAAATGCAACACCTCCATGGCGGAAACATTATCACCTTTATTTCAAACAAACAACTATCCCAAATAAGAGAAAAAGCCTAAACTCCGTGGATAATACCTTCGGTGACAAGCCAAACTACATGACCAAAGAGATCAAAACGCGTTCCCTTCTACCACGAAGCCATCTCGCCATTAAAATCATCACCGTGGAGTCCAAAAGCATATTCTTTGGGACTGAGAGTCCGGTGGCCAACCAAAAGGCAGCGCCGGACTCCAGCCTTAAAGGAGAAATATGAATGGTGCAAATCCTAACAATAGAGAGAGGGAGAGGGAGAGAGAGGAGGGATGAGATTCACCAATTGAATGCTCATAAAATGTTTGATTTTTTATTTTTATTTTAAGTTACTTTGTTACTTTTTTATCTATTTTTTAATTATATAATTTTCCTATTTAGATAATTTTTTTTTAAATATGTGTATTTATGTGCATTGCACATGCATTAAACTAATATCTAATACAAAGAAATCGAAACTTTGCAGCCATATTTATGCATACTTTACAGGAAAGGGAAAAAAAAATGAATATATATATGTGATATATCTAATTTATGTATACTTTATTGTTAAATTGAAAAATAAATTAAGTGCAAGTCATATGATCTATTTTCGTTTGTCTTTAATAGAAATCCTAACAAAATGGTCTCATAAGACTAATTCTCTATTTTTCTATCTATTTTTAACTGAAATCATTTCTTTCCACTTGCTCGATCTATTGAGAAGCTCTGTGTCAACAGAATGCGGGTTTCGACATTCATGATCAGACAAGGAAAAATTACAGGAACCCGACATAGAAGTGTCGCGAGAATGTCATTGCAATTATGCAATAATCAAATCAAATTAGTTTTGGTTTTACTTGATAATTTCCTCGTCTCTGAACATTGGCAGTCAGTTAATCATGAAGTACTTTCAAACTAAAGTTCCAAAGTAAGTAGTTTGTTCAGGTTAGTGATTCAGTGAATGTCTTTAATTTATAGATGCATTATGTTAAACTAAAGAATCAAGCAACCAAAGTCGTAGGCAAATAAATGAAAGATTTTTATGTTTTAATCTTTTGTGGTATGAAAATAAACTAAAACTCCTAGACATGTACCGTATTTTATTATACAATTTTTCTACAATACAGTGTTTGGAATTGTGTCTTAGACTCTCATTAAAATATAATGCTACATTTTTTTTGGGTAAAATATATATATATATATATATATAAATATATATTATGCTACATTGCACCTTTTTTTGTTCACCATCTAATTCTATTGTATTAACTATAGAACTTCTTAGAAAAGTAAAGATTTCCCAGGACGGAGGTTGTGTTAAAAATATGTGTAGATTAGGTTAATTTAAAGGAATATTGGGTGCTTACAAAAACAAAAAAAGGTTGCGTCCGTGGTCCAGCTGAAGTGTAGGGTAGGGTTCTATAACCAAGACTAGAATTGGGATCTCGGACCAAGACTCCGTCTCGGTCCTAGATCCCATGCCAAACCCGAAACCCGATATTGACCCCACCTTAATCCCAATCTCGACCCTAGTCCCCTATCAAGACACTGACCCAAACCCCATCTTTGGTCCGCAAGTACCGATCTCGACCAGCGGCAGTGTAATATATTTAAAATATTTCGTATGTTTGCTAATACGGCTTCTATGTTAAATCATATGATTTTGTGTATTTTGTCACAACAGTTGATATTGTATTAAATTTTGAATTTTATATTGAATATTCAAATGCATAAATATTGCCAAAACACTATTAAAATAAGGCAATACCAAGTGCTAATACTACGTGTCAAGCCTGTCCTTAACAATCGGTTCCCATATTCAACTACTGAAAAAAATATCTCTAATAATAATTGAAAAAAAAAAAGGGCAACGGTGAAAAAAAAAAATAGAATACATATTAAATATTAATGTTATCACGTGACCGTACAAATTTACTACTAGACCCCGAAACCCATAGTACAAAACTTTTATATCAGAAGTGGGTTTTGGGAATGAAAAAGATTTATATTTACCATTTTGCCATCAGCAATGATATGGGGTTGTCACAGGTGGAAATAGAAAGCCTTCTTGGTCATGGAATTGAGTGTCGTTGAAGATTGAGAAACGACGACATCTCTGTAGTCGGAAGGCAGAAACTTCTTCAAAACGACATCGGAATCTGAAGCTGATCTGAACAGAGGACTCACCAACGACGACCTACACGTATCTCTCGGCGTTGTCAACGAGATTATATGGGAAATGCACTCTTCTGGTAACTGGGTAATCTCCATTTTTCTTGTTTGTTTAAAGTTTTTGCCTTCTCTCTTAAACCTAATTGTGGTGGTGACACTGGGTAATTTATCTGGTTTTTTAAACGACAACGTTATTCATGTTAAAACAAAACTCTGATTAACGACAATTTTATTCACAAGACACTGATAAATCGACAGTATTACAAGCAAAACGATATCACTTGTAACATAGAGGCAATGGAATAGGAAAAATAAAAAAATAAAAAAACAATATTTTTTAAAAATCGACTTCAACTTAAAAAAATAACACTAACCACAGTTGAAAAATATAAATACGTTAGAAACGACATGATCTGAAGAAACAAGAAACGACAATGAATTGGTGGTGGGTGTAGGTTTTTGACAAGTACTCCATTAAGCATGGGCGATAATCGATTGTAGGTGGTCCATTGGTGACTGTTGGTAATCAATTGAGTAACCGTCGATAACCAACCAAGTGACTGGTGACCTTTTTTTTTTTTTTTTGTTTTTTTTTTGTTTTTAACTTGGGAGGGAAGATTTGAACTTTGCACTAAGGCTGTGCCTGCAGTCACTGAGTGGTGACTAGTGACTGTAGTCACGGCCTTCTTCATAGCCATGTCGGATCCGCTTCCTCTATACTTGAAAGCGACTACTTGGGTGGTTTACGTGGTTTCTCTGCTTGTCATTTTGGTTTGCAGTTGCTTATGAGAAAAAAAAGTACAAATGGAAAAAAAAAATAAAAAATAAAAATTATGAGTTGAAACTATGATGCTTTATTTTTTTAAAAGTAAATGTGATTGCTTGTGTGGTTGTTTGTTTGTTTATTTTATTTAGGAAATCATGTATAATGTACAATTTGCAAAATATGGGTGATGTTATATACAATGTTTCGTTAGCTCTAAACTTCTCATGGAATTCCAACTTTCCAAAGAATGACGTGGAATTGAAATATTCAACTTACTACTACGAATCCGTTTATGAGAAATATTAGTAGTTGTATTTTGTGATAGAATTTCAAAATACAAGAGAATAAGTCTTGGGTTTGAGATTAAAGAAAAAAGTGGTTTATATTGCGTTGCACTTCACTTATGTAGTAACATCAAGGAATAATAATTTGGGCTTATATAAAATCTGTTCCTAAAGACTCGAAAAATTATCTTATTCAGACTTGTCATTTACCCCTATGTTGTGCAAGGTGAGGGCAGGGACGGAGCTATCCATTATCGAATGGGGGATTCTACTCCTTTTTATTATTTATTTTTTTTTTCACCTCATTAAAAATGGATTATCCTTATATAATACCTCGAAAAAAATGATGAAAAAAGTTGAGACAAACAATTTTTTGTAAAAATTTTTTAATTTTGAAAATTGGATATGTCATCTAAATATAGAGTAAAATTCTAATAAAAAAGGTAAAGTGAGTTAAATTAAAAATTTAGAAGATAAAATATAAGTTTTTAAATTTTAAAAAGTGATCCAAAAAGAAAAAGGGGTATATATAAATAATAATGATGATAATAATAATAATAATAATAAATAGTCATCTAGTTGCTCTTGAGCCAAGGGTAGCTCTGTCCTACAATTATCATATATCACACATATAAGGGCAGTTTCATCATTTTCGTGTAAGTGATTTTTCCAATTCCAATAAGCCAACGATGAGTTTGAGTTTGATGAATGAGTTTAAGTTAAAATTTATAAATTTAAATAGTAATTTTGATTAACATTTTTAGAAAAGATAAAAAATTTTTGAGAAAAAAAAATAAAAAATATGATAGAAAAATATCATTTAATTTAAAATGAACTTACAACCAAATAGGCCCTTAATTTTTATCAGCAGCCCGTTGGTTTCCTTTTTGGTTAATACGATTCGTTGCCTGCCTGCCGCGTATCCTGTGTGTCTCATAATCACTCACTTAATCAGTTTTCCTATGCTGTGGCCATGGAGAATCCTCAATATTAAGCTCCAATAGTCCATTTCTACAAGGTATTTCTCAATCCTTAATATATATTTATTTATGTACACACCTGTTTTATGCTACTGGCATTGTATGGGTAAGCCAGATTTTCTTCTGTTTTTCGCCAGCTAATTTTCTTGGTTAATCTTTTTCTTTTGCATTAATTTAAAGATTATTGTGTTATTATTATTATTATTTTTTCATTTCTTGCTGCCGATTTTTCTATTTGGGTTTCACGTATTTGCTACGATTCTTCGTATTTTCTTGCTTTGTTATGTCTGGAAACTGTTCGACGAAAGTACTGTGTAGTTAAATTCTGTATCGCTATTTCCTTAGGAAATAGAGAATTCTACTCAATTTATTAGGTTTTATTCATATCATTTCTTTATATTTTGACAGGCTAAATTTGACTTGATTGACTGGTAAAATAGCCAATAGAGGTGAACTAGTGCTGAAAATCCCACAAGTTGTTTTGGGCTCAATAAAAGTTTAAGAAATTTCTTCTTATTATTGTAAAATGCTTACTAATGATAAAAGGCAAGAAGTGCGAAGCGGAAGATATGGAACTCCAAGGCTGCAATATCTTCAGGTGACCGATTCTTTCTTCATTTTGTTAGACATCCTTGTTTGTTATGTCTGGTTGTAGTTGTTCTTGGTGTTTTTCACTAAATTCGGTTTACTTTGTTTCAGGAATTGGTGACTCAATTTCAGAACTCTACTAATGGTGTGTTTTGTTGCGTTTATCATGTCTTTATCGGTATTCCATGCCCCTCTAAACAGCATTACTCTTGCAAGGTGGTAATTGTGGGATTTTATTCCTAGTCCCTAATCAAGATTATTTCCCAATCTAGTGAGCCAAATAGGCTTTTCGATATTGAGTGCTTAATTTTGACTGTTCAAATTATATTCGGAGATGGTATGTCTTAATGGTCTTAATAATTAAGCAGCAATACCTAAATAAATGTTCTTATATGACGAAGAAACTCGTGGTATATTTGTTCTTACGTGCATAATGGGGAAATATATCACGAAGGGATATGGTCGAGTTAATCTGGCAACGGAATCACCTGCACTTACTTTTACTATCTGGAATCCAAAATCTTGTTAGTAAATTTGGAAGGATAACTAGTCCCTCTCTTGGTCTTATTATGAGTTCCCAGAAATGATTGCTATCTTTTAACTTGTTCCTACAGAAACAAAAGAGAGACTCGTTGCTAATTTGGCCAACTTTGCTTATGATCTGTACAGTTATACGTTCTTGCGCCAGGTAAGAATGCTTGCTTTAGAGTATTTGTGCTAGGAAGGTAAATTCAAATTGTATATATGAAGTTTGGCTTCATAATAACTTCAAGACTACAAACAGCTCAATGTTTTGGAACTTTTCGTAGACTGCATCACAGAACCCAATGAGAAGCTTGTGGAGTTTGGAATAGGAGGGGTCTGCAATTCTTGTGCTGGTAGGTTCAAGTTCAACCTTGTAATCCGATGCAGAAATAATATTAGATTATTTATTTACTTTTGATTCAATTAGGGATTTATGTTAATTTATCCCTAGAATCCTTTTTGACTTCTGTCCTTTGGCTCTATTTCAATTCTCTCTTTAGTGGTTCTCTTTCTCTTCTTAGTTCTGTTCTTCTATCTCTATTCTATCTCTTCTCTCTTGGTTCTACAACCGTTTGGTGATCCTGCGCTAATCTTAATTCAGGGGTTTTCTTTTTCCGTCAGTGTCCTTTGCTTTTTTGTGATGTAATGGTGGCTCACCATCGGTTTCTTGGTAGATTGTTTGATTATTTATTTGTTTTTTGGGTTGATATTTTTGCATGTAGATCCACAAAATGCTGCAATAATCACTCAATGTGGCAGAATCCCTCTTGTTGTTCAGTGTTTATCAAGCCCGGTAAAAAACACTGTAAGTTTGTTATTCTAGTGTTGCGGTGAAATCCATCTCTTTTATGTGGTTGGAATAGTTAGCTTTCCACTTATCATTCTTTACAAAAATTTTAATGTAGCCTTTTGAACTTGTGCAATGCTTGTGCTCAAGTAATTACTACTGTTATATATCAATTCTAGTTATTTTATTATAGTTTCTAGATCCTGTTTTTGTGGTATCTGAACTTTGTAAATTCAACATCAAGTACTGATTACATAACCGTTTAGGTGAATTACGCACTTGGGGCACTTTATTATCTCTGCAACAAGTCTAAAACAGGAAAGAGATTTTAAAACCAGAAGTTGTAGATCTCATCAACCGTTATGCTGCGGCAGAAGCAGTGAGTGTCAGCTTCAGCAATCTGGCCAAGGCTTTTATGGAAAAACATGTATCTGAAGAAAACTAACCAATAAAAGTACCCTCTTAAATTTAGATCACACACATTGTACATGACTCGTTCCGTTAGAAACTTAACGAATTTGGACGAAAATGACTAAGATTGTCAATATTTAGAGAATTTAGGGTCTTCTTGGTCAAAATTAAAAAATAAAATGGATCAAACCGTCACCTTTTAAAGATTTTAGGGATAATTTTGACCAATTACTCAGAAAAAAAAAGAAAAAGCAATGGTATGACACAGATCTATCTATTTTTTTTTTTTTTTTTTCAGAGAGAGGACTAAATAGTAGGTCAACATCTTGTGACTCTACTTTCCAGACATTTTTGTTTTTATTTTTATATTCTTCTACGAAATTTGTTGGAAGGTACAAGGAAATGAAAAATAAATAATAGCCAGTGGTACTAGTAAATGGTAGAATCTCTTTGAAAAAAACTACCGACAGTGTCTTATTTAATGGTTAATAGTTATTGTTGTACTATAATCTATGGTCAGAAAATAGTTGTCGTATAGTATGTGAAGTAGTAGATTTACACTCATGAGTTTCTTAAAAAAAAAATTTAGCTCCTTTAAAAAAAAAAAAAAAAAGAAAAAAAGAACTTCAGCGAAGAAGTTGTAGATTTCCATTGACGCCGCCATCTCTCTCTCCTCGCCGTCATAGATCTCGCCGGCGACCCTTGCAAGAATGATCACGATCTCGTCGGGCACTCTCCAATGTGTGATTCGGTGGCCGGAGGACATCCTAACCCAGACTCGCTACAGAGGCTATCGCCGGAGAAAACGACGAGCTCAGGGTGTCGATGACCACAAGAACATATGACCTGCAATCTAAATCGTGATTTCGTCACAATTCTGGCATCGTGCGAGGTCATTTTCATCATGGGAGTTGATTTATAGTTAAAAATTGAACGATCCAGTTGTGAAAAATATCTTTTTCCTTAGTTTCTCTGTTAGTTTTATATTCTAAAATCCATAACATTTTTTTTTTTTTTTTTTTAGGTTTCTTGGTTCCAAAAAGTATCTCACTTTTTTTCCAATATATGTTTGTCCAAAGAAGCTTTTGAGAAAAATCAGTTTGGACTACTTGGTTCAATTTAATTGGTGCACATGGAAACTTGAAAAATCGTTATTTTCAGAGTGAGAAAACGAAAGAACGACGAGAGAGAAAGAAGAGAGAGAGTCTTGAGTCTAGAGAGAGAGTGTGTGTGAAAATTGGCAAGAGGAGGGGGCAAAGAGATTTTAAAAGTGAAGATGAAAGGAAGGAAAATGCTGGGGGTTTGGCTGGGAAGATGGAAGACGAGACGAAGATGCAGACATGAGGTTTCGCTGGGTATTTGGGATTTTTGTGACTTTTTGGACGAAGACGAAGACCCATCAAGATGCCTGCTCAGATTTTTTTTTTTTTTTTTTTAATTTCTTAGTCTATAATACTATAAGCTATTATATACTATAGTTATTATATATATATATATATATGCAACATCACACTTTAACTGCCTAAAAAAAAACTCTACCTTACTCTCAAAAGAACTTTACCACAGACTCTCTCACTAATAAATAGCCTTTTTGTCAAGAAAAGAAAAAAAGAAACTGAGAAATACTTCTTCAAACACACGTCGTATTAAGAATCAAATATTATCTTTTTTCTTTTAAGGATTTAGGATTAGGATTATGTACTATCAATAATACATTCAACAGTACATAATATTCGTTCTCTTTTTTTTATTTTTTGTTATGCTCTTATTTTCATTGCAATTTAAGTGATGAAGATATTAAAATGATGTTGAATACATCTACTAACTCACATTAGTATTATTTATTCAAAGAAAAATAGAAAAGAAAACGGTTAGCTTAAAAGAAATAAAATCTCAATACATACCCCCCATCCACCAACCACCATATTAAAGATCCATGAGCTAATAAGGACCTCATCAATTTATTTTTCTATAAAAAGTTTTTTCTCATTTGTTTTTCCCTTTATGGTTTGTTTTTTCTTTGAGGGTAAGTTATAAAAAAATTGTTGCAACTAAGAAAAATAATAGAGCTTATCAGCTTTAAAATTTTTTTTCTACTCACAAAATATTTATATACTCTATCGGTAGAACTCGTTTTTTAACCGTTAAAATATAATGTAGAACTCGTTTTTTAACCGTTAAGATATAATCGAACGGCTGAAATATTACTTGTGTATAATAATTATAATGCACTTCACCTTATACTAATATAGACTAAAAAATTAAAAAATAAAATAAAAAAGAAATTACGAAAAAAAACTCGTTTACAGGGGGGCTCGTTGTTAGTGTAGGGGTGGGGGGGGGGGGGGGGGGTTTGGGCGCACGCAGATTTGGTCAGAGAGAAGGGGCGCAGGTTGCTGGCGTCGGAGGTGGGGGGGAGGGTTGGGGGGCATGGGTCGACGCTGGGGGGTGACAGACTAGGTCGATGCGGGGGGGGGGGGGGGGGGACCTGGGGAATCTGGTTGGTGGGGTCCGTCATCGGCGTCAATGTTGGGGTTGGGGTTGGGGGGGGGGGGGGGGGGACTAGGTCAATGCCAACATGGGGGGGGAGGCGGGGCAGATTTGGGTCCGGGGAGAGAGGGCAAATCTGGTCGAGGGGAGCAGGGGTTCGTCGTCGGCATAAGGGGGGGTGGCAGATCTGGTAGGAGGGGAGCGGGGGTCCGTTGCCAGAGTCGGGAGGGGGGAGCCGTAGTAGATCCGGCTCAGGGGGAGGGGGGGTTTGTCGCTGGTGTCGGTGGGGAAGTCGCTAGTATCGAGGAAGAGGGTTGGTCTGTTTTTCATTTTTTTTAAAAGTTTTTATTTATTTATTAATCTATGATAATATGAGGTAATGTGTATTATAAATATTATATACAAACAATATTGCAGCCGTTCGATTATATCTAAACAGTTTAAAAATAAGCTATACTAATAAGGTATATAAAAAGAGTTCTACTGCAGCCATTTCCAACAATAAAACTCCAAATTGTTATTGTTCAGATTTTCGTATGTATACATTTATTAAAGCTCTTTTAACGGAGAAAAAAAAAACAAAAATGAAATATACAGAAAACTTTACTTCTTTCTCTCTTTGCCTTAATTTTCTAAAGCGCACTTTTGTCTTTGGTTTGTTGAAACCTAAATCCGAACATTAATTAGTTTGTTTATAATCAAATCCTGATGCATGCAGCTAATTCTTCTTGCTTGAGGTTGCTTCTAGGCCAGATACTGAAAAATTAACGTGAACTGGTTATACAATATTTTATCGAAAACATAGATAAGATATATCGATAAATATATCTCTTATTTAATATTCGATATCTTTATAAGATGACACTTATAATTTTTATACAAATCAACTGTAGCAGTATGAGGGAACTTATTCCCATCTGAATCAATTTGTCCATTGTTCAACCTAAGGAACTCACTGTAATTGTTGTCCATAAACACGCACACGTACTCAAAATTCACGGCGCTATCAATATTCTCCTCAGTGGTTTTGTCGTAAATAACCTAACCGTTGTCAAAACTTTTTCATGTACTTTTCTTTTCTTCTCAAAGTTGGGAGGTTTAAAAAGTGATGGGATCCATTTCCTTCTCAATTTTCTCTCTACCAACAAGCTAAATTATAATATTTTCTTCTTCAAAATCCCTCCTCTACTTTCTTTCCTCTCCTTTTCCATTCTACCAAACAAAGACTAAAAGTCTGTAACTTTATTACTCATAATTTAAATGAGATGATATTTTTTCTAATTTTATATAATTTTAAGATGAATAAAATCATGCCCATGTCGATTTTTATTTTTCTGAATACATTTCAAGTTTTTTTTACACTTTTTAACTCTTAATCAGTCAAATACACGATTCCGAAACTCAACTCAACTTCAATAAAATAACTTCATTTTCTCTGCCCTTCATATTCAAATTTCATTTGGTAACGCTCGAAGCGATATTATCGGTCACCGACTTTTTGTACTTTTATTAAGCAAAAAAAAAAAAGAACAAACAAACCAGCAGTAGTAATCATAGTGGCTTCTTCTTCTCAAGCAACAACAATATCGGGGTTTCAAGAGTATTGGCATCTACCCACATCACGATTTCACGAAGAGACACTGTTTTCACTCTCCCCAATTGGAGGCCTTCGACCAATAGTAATAATAAGGACAGCAGTAAGAAAAATGAGCAGAGAAGCAAAGAGCTCAGGCTCAATGATGCCTTTCTCTACTTTGAAACCATGGTGTTGGACAAAGGCCAGAAGCCTGATGCTGCCCAAGCCACTCAGCTCCTCTACGATCTCCGCAAGGCCAACAAGATCCGAAAGGCGGTGAGAGTGATGGAAATGATGGTCAGTTCCGGCATTATACCCGATGCAGCTTCCTACACTTTCTTGGTGAGTAATCTTTGTAGAAGAGGCAACATTGGCCAGGCTATGCAATTGGTTGAGAAGATGGATGAGTATGGCTATCTAACCAATACGATGACCTGTAATTCCTACTACGAAGATAAATATAAATTACTGTTAGTACTCTCGCTCGAGTTCCAGTTCATGAAAACACACTTACTAAGAAATTGTTAACGCCCACACAATAGTTCTTAGATGTTTTTATTAAGACTACTGCAACAACAAGCTTTGAAACAGAGCTAACACCACAATAAAAAAAGGTGAAGATCTTTTATGAACAAAAACAATATTCTAGCCTCCGAAGACATGGTAGAAACATGATGGCTCGGCACCGTAATAACAATGGGAGAATCTCCTTCGAAAGACGGAGACATTGACGACTAGCTAGCCCTTTGCTAGAAGAACAAGCTCAACAGTTCGTTTCAGTACTCCAACACCTAAACTCGGGCCACTAAAAACTTCAAAATTCTATTGAATTTAAGGTTAAGGTAGTAGTTGTAGTAGTTGATGCCAAACTCTAATATTCAGCTCTAGATTACCAAAATCTGACATGTGAGCGACATTGATTTCTGTATGTTATTCAGTTGAACAGAAATGTTCGTGTCAAGACTATTGAATTAAAATTCTTAAAATAGAGATAACAAATTCATTAAAATACTTGGATGCATGTAACATATTTCAATTGATATATTTATATATATATATATATTTATATATATAAATTTATACACTTCATCAACTGGAAAAGATTTCGCAGCAAAAACAACATTGAGGTACTAGGTACGTGGATCTGAATCAATGGTCTCAGTGGCTTTTACTTCCTCATCAGCAACACTCGGAGCTTTTGCCTCCATCTCAAACTCGAAACCTGAACAATCACAATATAGCAATTAGCAAAAGTAGTTATCGAGGACGTCAGCACAAGACGCTATGAAGAGTGGGAAAGAAAAAAGGGGTATATTAACTTATTTCATTAATTTAGAAACCAAAATTTTCCTTTCTAGAGATTATAAGAAGAAATATTAACTAACAGGAGAACAGAGAAACCAACATTTGACAACCGTAAGTATTAAAGAGATCGTCCCGATTATGTTTTACCAAAGTTCTTGAACTTGACACCACCTTCGATACTTGCCTCTTTCTTTTTTTTATTTTTATTTTTATTTTTATTTTTTCCAAGAGTTCTGGTTGAGACATTTGAAGAGTCGGTAAAGCTCTAAGTTCTGGTTATTTGGACAAAACCTCAAGATCAAATAAGCGCAGTTAAAATATTTGATCGATGTAAACTCTAAACGAAATTCTTATTGAGCTTTTAGTCCAAAACTATTGTGGATAACTTGGTAATGTGATTGCCAGTTAAATTTAGTAAGGTTACTAGAATAAATGCAGTCGTGCATGCAAAAAAGGGAGGGAAAAAAAGGAAGTGAATCAATTCTAAGAAAGAGTAAAAACGTAAGGAAATGAAGAAAATAAGAAGGGGAAAATTTGTAAATTACCTATGGAGAGGAAATGGTTCCTCATCCTCTTCACGATCAGCTTCTCTTCCTCTTGAGTTAGACTCTCCATCGTTAACATCATCTTCTACTTTCGCTGATTCAGATAGAATCCTTGAACTCACCACTTCGTTGATTTCAAGCTGTGAAAGGCGGTGGGAGTGACGGAAATGATGGTCGAGGTTGACATAATACCTGATGAATGCAGCTTAATTCCTACATGTTCCCTCTTACCTTGAAGCCGCTTCTAGGCAATATGCTGAAAAGCATAATTTGCTTATACAATATTTAAAAAAAAAAAAAAAAGCATAGAGAATACATATATAAAAACAACTACTACTCTCACTTGAGTTACAACTCATGAAAAAAAAAAAAATATGCACTGATTTTTATGGAAAGCACCACCACACTTATATTTTACAACAATATATAATAAGCATCAAAACAGAGCTAACAAAGTCTCCAAATTAACTGCAAAATAAAGGAAATTCATTTATTTAAAAAAAAAAAAAAAAAAAACACACACACACACACACAATGAGCTTCCTAACACAAACAAACAGACCGCTAAAAAGAGCAACTTCAAACCCAAAAGCTTCCCCATCCTCTGTAGCTAAGACTTGATGGACTCTCCAACAACCTGATCCAACACAAAACGACCCGAGAACCAATTAAAATTTCAAAGAAAATCCCAATCAAAATCTTTTCAAATGCTTTTAAAAACCACCAATATCGGAAATACAATGAAGGACACGAGTGAAGGTTTCCAAAATCTACTGCAATGCATCAGAGAAATAAATTAGCTTAAATTGAAGAAGATACACACACACACACACACACACACATATATACTAGCTATATCCACGTGCGAATATCGTGTAAATTTTAATTTGTTAACTTTTATTTTTCTTTTATATAGATGGATGTTAAACTGTAAAAATAATAATAATAATAATAAACAAAAAAAAAATACAGCTATAAATTTTTTAACAAACTATTTTATTTTCTTAATTTATAATTTTATTAAGAAAATAGAGGAAAAATTAGATAATAAATTTTAGTGGAATCATGTAAGCAATTAATAAGAAAATAATAGAAGATAGAGAAAACGTTTTAGCAGAGGTAAATTAGAGGAAAAATTACATGGTTTAAATGAGAAAACATTAGTCGAGGGACTTGTAAGAAAAAGACGTTTAAGTAATATTAATATTTATAAGGGTCGTATTTTGAAAAAAAAAAAAAAAAAAAAAAGAAAAACGACTCCATGAAAAACATTTTTAAGTAGCAGACTGTAGAGGCGAGAAAATATTTTCAAAAGGATATATTTAAGAAAATAAATTTTCAATTAGGCACATATAAAAAATAAAACTTTTTCTTTGAAAAAAAAAAGAAAGAAAACAGACATACAAAACTATATACTTCAATCAAACTATTTTTTTGTTGCCTAACAGTATATATTCATAGGTAAATATAGTATTATTGAGAAAATAAGATTTTATTGAATACAATAAATGGTGATTTTTTTTTTTTGGGAATTGCATATGAATGAGAAATTTATTTTCACGTAAGGTATGCTTCAGAAAATTTAAAAAATATAAGAATTTAGGGGGCAAAGAAGAAAAAAAGAAGGTAGAGCTTGTTTAATAAACAATGATTTTGGTCAATCAAGTAAATCAGATAGAAAATTAAATTAAGTGCATATATAAAAACAGAAAAAAAAAATTAGAGTACTTTCGTAGTAAAAATTTTTATTAGCTATAAAAAAAGTATACACGAATAACATTCTTGATAATATATATATATATATATATATATATATAATAAAGGATTGTTGAAGAAAAGAACATTTAAGTAGGGACATATATATAAAATTTTTGTTTCAATAAGAATAAATTAGAATAAAAAAGAATTTTGATGATGTATAAATAATTTAACAATATAAGCATGTATTTGGTACTAAAATTTGGATTGTAGTATTTCGATTTGAGTTGAATTGTGTGTTTAGTGAGGCATTTGAATTGCTAGAGTTAAAAAATGAAAAAACTTGAAATGTGTTCGGAAAAAAAATCAATATAGAATTTATTTTATTCATCTTGAAATTCTATGCAATTTTAAAAAAATCATTTTATTTGAACTTGTTTTTATAAAGAAGAGGTAAAGCAAGCAAAAGTAATCGCAGCAAAAAAATAAAATGAAATAAAATAAAATAAAGAGGAGACTAGAGACTAGAGACTAGAGGGTAGTAATAGAAATATAGACTCAATTAAAAAAATGACTTAAACATGAATAAGCATTATAAAAGAAGATAAAAGGGATAAGTTTATAAATTACCTATGATGACGAAAAGTGATTTTCATGTTCTAAATCTCTTAGGGACTGGTTCACAGTGATCTTCTTCTTGATCATCTGATTCAGAATGGATGGCTTCTTTTCCGCTTGAGTCATCATCATCATCATCATCATCATCATCTTCTTCTTCTTCTTCTTCTTCTTCATCATCTCCACTTGACTCAGCTACGTAACCAAATCTCTCTGCTTCTTGGCTATATAGGAGGTGGACCCCACACTTGTTGATTTTTGCATGTTTCTTTTCCAAATTTAAGGAGAAAGAGAATGTAGCAGTGGAAGTGGTGCACGCAGCAATCTCATTATTAAATCTTCCTTTCTCTGCTTTAATGTACTCACCGGATTCTTCCAAATATTCCTTCTGGGAATCAAATGTAAAGAACTTACTGTACGTGTTATCCGTACACACGAACACATATTCAGAATTCAAAGGGTCATTAATATTCTTGTCACTAGTTTCGTTATAAGGAAACCGAGCACATCCATCACCCTGAAATTCCTTTTTTGAAAGAGTTAAATCTAGATATCTTCTTTTCCTCCATGAATCACCATTAGGGAACATGTAAGTGCACTTCATGTGAAGCATCGAGAAAATTTGGTATGGCGCGAAGTCTTTGAATTCAACAATAACGCAAAAGACGAGACCCAAATAGCTGCTGTTGTACCATTGATGTTCAGGATGAGGAAGGTTTATACATATTGAAGATCCCTCACTCTTATGACTGAACCACCTCAGAATTTCACTTCCTGACCAGTTACTTATATACAATTCCTGTACGCAACACGGATGAGAGGGAGACGTTATTATTTAACAATCACACCAAAATCTTAGCAACTACATACTTAATTAAGCAATGAGGAATGTGACTAAAATGCAAAATTTGGGGGGGGGGGATGGGGGATGGATTGGAGAGACATACCGGAAACCATCTACTGGGTCCATATTTAGAAAATATAGTTGCAAAACGCAAAATTCTAAATAGTGCTTCCTCCATAAGAACTCTGCGTGCATTCTCATCCAACATTTCACAACCCAAAAACTCAAAGATCTCCCAACAATCCATATGATTGAGATCGTCCCAATTTTGTTTGACCAATGATATTGAACTTGACACCGTCTTCAAGGAAGTGCAGTAACTCGCATCAAGCCATGATAGAGACAATGGAAGTACTGGTAATGATTCGAGTTTTCGACAAAAAGAAATCATGAGTGTTTCTAAAGAGCTTAAATTATAGATACTGTCGGGGAGAAACTTGAGCTTTGCACAAAATCTTAGGCTTAAATATCGAAGCCCAGTTAAATTTTCAATTGAAGGGTGTAGTTCCTCAATCGCTGCAAATTCTAATGTGAGAACAGAAATAAGTTGCATAGGCTCCAAGATTATTGGAAACATTTTCAACTTCGATGAAAAATTAAGAGAGGGAAACAATTCATCGCAATTTTCTCCTAATCTACAAAGGGTCGTGTCATGCTCAGCTGGTCTGGTGAGCACTCGTAATTGTCTTAAATTATTAGGAAGCTCTGATAACTTGCAAAGAGATGTGCAGCCTTCCAAATGAAGATCTTTAAGCTTGTTAAGATGTCGAACATATGATGGAACTTCAGTCAAATGTACACAGAAGTCAAAATTCAAAATCTCAATATTTGGAGCCTGTGAGAGATCTGGAACTTGAGTTAGGTGCTTGGAACTAGACAGATTGACACTTTTTAATTTATCTAAATTCTGAAACAAAAGAGACATAACAACTATCAGTTAAAATGTACATATTCACAGTACAAAATGCATAAACAAAACAAAAGAAAAGATTAATAATAAAAATCTCCCTTCTATTTTTGAGTTTTGCCCAAATGACTTGTTATTTCTGAAAATTAAAATTCTGAAAAATAAATTAAAATTTGACTAGATTTTCCTCTTTCGAACAATACACTGATTATCCAAACAACTTATATTTTGATTAAAAGAAAAAAGAAGTAAGAAGAAGAAGAATAGAAGCTCCATGTTTTGAATGAGGACATTGAGTGTCGCTTTATTCTTGTTTGGCATTATTATTGGAATTCCAAAAATCTTAACCCCCATTAGTAATTCTCTTATTTTAGGGTAAAATCTAGTAATCTACATTCATGATACCTCAATTTTAACCAACATAGTTGGCGGGTTCGGAATATGAAAATTAGAGAAATCAAATTTTATTGAATCAATTTTAATTCTTAGAAACAAAAGTTGATTTTGAAAAAAGAATTGAAAGTTATAATGAAGGTTTCTGTTGTAAACTAACAAATAAACGAAGTTAGTTAGCCATACCGGGGCACCTTCCCAAAGTTTTTCAAGCCGGCTTCCACGCATGTCTAGTGCAACGAGCGTCTTTGCAATAAAATTTGTTGATAGCGATTTCAACGGGCATGCATCCCAATTGAGATACTTAAGCTTACAAGGAAAAGCGAGAGGAAAATCTTGAGGAAGGCGTAATTTGCTACCATTAACTTTGAGTAATCTTAATCTGCGCATCTTTGAAAAGGTTGCAGGCAAAACCGAATTATATCTAAACAGTTTAAAAATAAGCTATACTAATAAGGTATATAAAAAGAGTTCTACTGCAGCCATTTCCAACAATAAAACTCCAAATTGTTATTGTTCAGATTTTCGTATGTATACATTTATTAAAGCTCTTTTAACGGAGAAAAAAAAAACAAAAATGAAATATACAGAAAACTTTACTTCTTTCTCTCTTTGCCTTAATTTTCTAAAGCGCACTTTTGTCTTTGGTTTGTTGAAACCTAAATCCGAACATTAATTAGTTTGTTTATAATCAAATCCTGATGCATGCAGCTAATTCTTCTTGCTTGAGGTTGCTTCTAGGCCAGATACTGAAAAATTAACGTGAACTGGTTATACAATATTTTATCGAAAACATAGATAAGATATATCGATAAATATATCTCTTATTTAATATTCGATATCTTTATAAGATGACACTTATAATTTTTATACAAATCAACTGTAGCAGTATGAGGGAACTTATTCCCATCTGAATCAATTTGTCCATTGTTCAACCTAAGGAACTCACTGTAATTGTTGTCCATAAACACGCACACGTACTCAAAATTCACGGCGCTATCAATATTCTCCTCAGTGGTTTTGTCGTAAATAACCTAACCGTTGTCAAAACTTTTTCATGTACTTTTCTTTTCTTCTCAAAGTTGGGAGGTTTAAAAAGTGATGGGATCCATTTCCTTCTCAATTTTCTCTCTACCAACAAGCTAAATTATAACATTTTCTTCTTCAAAATCCCTCATCTACTTTCTTTCCTCTCCTTTTCCATTCTACCAAACAAAGACTAAAAGTCTGTAACTTTATTACTCATAATTTAAATGAGATGATATTTTTTCTAATTTTATATAATTTTAAGATGAATAAAATCATGCCCATGTCGATTTTTATTTTTCTGAATACATTTCAAGTTTTTTTTACACTTTTTAACTCTTAATCAGTCAAATACACGATTCCGAAACTCAACTCAACTTCAATAAAATAACTTCATTTTCTCTGCCCTTCATATTCAAATTTCATTTGGTAACGCTCGAAGCGATATTATCGATCACCGACTTTTTGTACTTTTATTAAGCAAAAAAAAAAAAGAACAAACAAACCAGCAGTAGTAATCATAGTGGCTTCTTCTTCTCAAGCAACAACAATATCGGGGTTTCAAGAGTATTGGCATCTACCCACATCACGATTTCACGAAGAGACACTGTTTTCACTCTCCCCAATTGGAGGCCTTCGACCAATAGTAATAATAAGGACAGCAGTAAGAAAAATGAGCAGAGAAGCAAAGAGCTCAGGCTCAATGATGCCTTTCTCTACTTTGAAACCATGGTGTTGGACAAAGGCCAGAAGCCTGATGCTGCCCAAGCCACTCAGCTCCTCTACGATCTCCGCAAGGCCAACAAGATCCGAAAGGCGGTGAGAGTGATGGAAATGATGGTCAGTTCCGGCATTATACCCGATGCAGCTTCCTACACTTTCTTGGTGAGTAATCTTTGTAGAAGAGGCAACATTGGCCAGGCTATGCAATTGGTTGAGAAGATGGATGAGTATGGCTATCTAACCAATACGATGACCTGTAATTCCTACTACGAAGATAAATATAAATTACTGTTAGTACTCTCGCTCGAGTTCTAGTTCATGAAAACACACTTACTAAGAAATTGTTAACGCCCACACAATAGTTCTTAGATGTTTTTATTAAGACTACTGCAACAACAAGCTTTGAAACAGAGCTAACACCACAATAAAAAAAGGTGAAGATCTTTTATGAACAAAAGCAATATTCTAGCCTCCAAAGACATGGTAGAAACATGATGGCTCGGCACCGTAATAACAATGGGAGAATCTCCTTCGAAAGACGGAGACATTGACGACTAGCTAGCCCTTTGCTAGAAGAACAAGCTCAACAGTTCCTTTCAGTACTCCAACACCTAAACTCGGGCCACTAAAAACTTCAAAATTCTGTTGAATTTAAGGTTAAGGTAGTAGTTGTAGTAGTTGATGCCAAACTCTAATCTTCAGCTCTAGATTACCAAAATCTGACATGTGAGCGACATTGATTTCTGTATGTTATTCAGTTGAACAGAAATGTTCGTGTCAAGACTCTTGAATTAAAATTTTTAAAATAGAGATAACAAATTCATTAAAATACTTGGATGCATGTAACATATTTCAATAGATATATATATATATATATATATATATATATATACACTTCATCAACTGGAAAAGATCTCGCAGCAAAAACAACATTGAGGTACTAGGTACGTGGATCTGAATCAATGGTCTCAGTGGCTTTTACTTCCTCATCAGCAACACTCGGAGCTTTTGCCTCCATCTCAAACTCGAAACCTGAACAATCACAATATAGCAATTAGCAAAAGTAGTTATCGAGGACGTCAGCACAAGACGCTATGAAGAGTGGGAAAGAAAAAAGGGGTATATTAACTTATTTCATTAATTTAGAAACCAAAATTTTCCTTTCTAGAGATTATAAGAAGAAATATTAACAAACAAAGAACAGGGAAACCAACATTTGACAACCGTAAGTATTAAAGAGATCGTCCCGATTATGTTTTACCAAAGTTCTTGAACTTGACACCACCTTCGATACTTGCCTCTTTCTTTTTTTTATTTTTATTTTTATTTTTTCCAAGAGTTCTGGTTGAGACATTTGAAGAGTCGGTAAAGCTCTAAGTTCTGGTTATTTGGATAAAACCCCAAGATCAAATAAGTGCAGTTAAAATATTTGATCGATGTAAACTCTAAACGAAATTCTTATTGAGCTTTTAGTCCAAAACTATTGTGGATAACTTGGTAATGTGATTGCCAGTTAAATTTAGTAAGGTTACTAGAATAAATGCAGTCGTGCATGCAAAAAAGGGAGGGAAAAAAAGGAAGTGAATCAATTCTAAGAAACAGTAAAAACGTAAGGAAATGAAGAAAATAAGAAGGGGAAAATTTGTAAATTACCTATGGAGAGGAAATGGTTCCTCATCCTCTTCACGATCAGCTTCTCTTCCTCTTGAGTTAGACTCTCCATCGTTAACATCATCTTCTACTTTCGCTGATTCAGAGAGAATCCTTGAACTCACCACTTCGTTGATTTCAAGCTGTGAAAGGCGGTGGGAGTGACGGAAATGATGGTCGAGGTTGACATAATACCTGATGAATGCAGCTTAATTCCTACATGTTCCCTCTTACCTTGAAGCCGCTTCTAGGCAATATGCTGAAAAGCATAATTTGCTTATACAATATTTTTTTTAAAAAAA
The DNA here is from genome assembly GCA_038430175.1 of Ficus hirta. NCBI lineage: Eukaryota > Viridiplantae > Streptophyta > Magnoliopsida > Rosales > Moraceae > Ficus > Ficus hirta. The sequence goes on along the minus strand of CM076593.1, from coordinate 7,236,541 downwards.
AAAAGCATAGAGAATACATATATAAAAACAACTACTACTCTCACTTGAGTTACAACTCATGAAAAAAAAAAAAAAAAAAAAAATATGCACTGATTTTTATGGAAAGCACCACCACACTTATATTTTACAACAATATATAATAAGCATCAAAACAGAGCTAACAAAGTCTCCAAATTAACTGCAAAATAAAGGAAATTCATTTATTAAAAAAAAAAAAAAAACACACACACACACACAATGAGCTTCCTAACACAAACAAACAGACCACTAAAAAGAGCAACTTCAAACCCAAAAGCTTCCTCATCCTCTGTAGCTAAGACTTGATGGACTCTCCAACAACCTGATCCAACACAAAAAGACCCGAGAACCAATTAAAATTTCAAAGAAAATCCCAATCAAAATCTTTTCAAATGCTTTTAAAAACCACCAATATCGGAAATACAATGAAGGACACGAGTGAAGGTTTCCAAAATCTACTGCAATGCATCAGAGAAATAAATTAGCTTAAATTGAAGAAGATACACACACACACACACACACGCATATATATATACTAGCTATATGCACGTGCGAATATCGTGTAAATTTTAATTTGTTAACTTTTATTTTTCTTTTATATAGATGGATGTTAAACTGTAAAAATAAAAATAATAATAATAAACAAAAAAAATACAGCTATAAATTTTTTAACAAACTATTTTATTTTCTTAATTTATAATTTTATTTAAATTTTAGTGGAATCATGTAAGCAATTAATAAGAAAATAATAGAAGATAGAGAAAACGTTTTAGCAGAGGTAAATTAGAGGAAAAATTACATGGTTTAAATGAGAAAACATTAGTCGACTGACTTGTAAGAAAAAGACGTTTAAGTAATATTAATATTTATAAGGGTCGTATTTTGAAAAAAAAAAAAAAAAAGAAAAGCGACTCCATGAAAAACATTTTTAAGTAGCAGACTGTAGAGGCGAGAAAATATTTTCAACAGGATATATTTAAGAAAATAAATTTTCAATTAGGCACATATAAAAAATAAAACTTTTTCTTTGAAAAAAAAAAAAAAGAAAACAGACATACAAAACTATATACTTCAATCAAACTATTTTTTTGTTGCCTAACAGTATATATTTATAGGTAAATATAGTATTATTGAGAAAATAAGATTTTATTGAATACAATAAATGGTGATTTTTTTTTTTTGGGAATTGCATATGAATGAGAAATTTATTTTCACGTAAGGTATGTTTCAGAAAATTTTAAAAAATATAAGAATTTAGGGGGCAAAGAAGAAAAAAAGAAGGTAGAGCTTGTTTAATAAACAATGATTTCGGTCAATTAAGTAAATCAGATAGAAAATTAAATTAAGTGCATATATAAAAACAGAAAAAAAAATTTAGAGTACTTTCGTAGTAAAAATTTTTATTAGCTATAAAAAAAGTATACACGAATAACATTCTTGATACTATATATATATATATATATATATATAAAATAAAGGATTGTTGAAGAAAAGAACATTTAAGTAGGGACATAAATATAAAATTTTTGTTTCAATAGGAATAAATTAGAATAAAAAAGAATTTTGATGATGTATATATAATTTAACAATATAACCATGTATTTGGTACTAAAATCTGGATTGTAATATTTCGATTTGAGTTGAACTGTGTGTTTGGTGAGGCATTTGAATTGCTAGAGTTAAAAAGTGAAAAAACTTGAAATGTGTTCGGGAAAAAAATCAATATAGAGTTTGTTTTATTCATCCCGAAATTCTATGCAATTTTAAAAAAATCATTTTATTTGAACTTGTTTTTATAAAGAAGAGGTAAAGCAAGCAAAAGTAATCGCAGCAAAAAAATAAAATGAAATAAAATAAAATAAAGAGGAGACTAGAGACTAGAGACTAGAGGGTAGTAATAGAAATATAGACTCAATTAAAAAAATGACTTAAACATGAATAAGCATTATAAAAGAAGATAAAAGGGATAAGTTTATAAATTACCTATGATGACGAAAAGTGATTTTCATGTTCTAAATCTCTTAGGGACTGGTTCACAGTGATCTTCTTCTTGATCATCTGATTCAGAATGGATGGCTTCTTTTCCGCTTGAGTCATCATCATCATCATCATCTTCTTCTTCTTCTTCTTCTTCTCCATCATCTCCACTTGACTCAGCTACGTAACCAAATCTCTCTGCTTCTTGGCTATATAGGAGGTGGACCCCACACTTGTTGATTTTTGCATGTTTCTTTTCCCAATTTAAGGAGAAAGAGAATGTAGCAGTGGAAGTGGTGCACGCAGCAAACTCATTATTAAATCTTCCTTTCTCTGCTTTAATGTACTCACCGGATTCTTCCAAATATTCCTTCTGGGAATCAAATGTAAAGAACTCACTGTACGTGTTATTCGTACACACGAACACATATTCAGAATTCAAAGAGTCATTAATATTCTTGTCACTAGTTTCGTCGTAAGGAAACCAGGCACATCCATCACCATGAAATTCCTCTATACTTTTTGAATGAGTTAAAACTAGATATCTTCTTTTCCTCCATGAATCACCATTAGGGAACATGTAAGTGCACTTCATGTGAAGCATCGAGAAAATTTGGTATGGCGCGAAGTCTTTGAATTCAACAATAACGCAAAAGACGAGACCCAAATAGCTGCTGTTGTACCATTGATGTTCAGGATGAGGAAGGTTTATACATATTGAAGATCCCTCACTCTTATGACTGAACCACCTCAGAATTTCATTTCCTGGCCAGTTACTTATATACAATTCCTGTACGCAACACGGATGAGAGGGAGACGTTATTATTTAACAATCACACCAAAATCTTAGCAACTACATACTTAATTAAGCAATGAGGAATGTGACTAAAATGCAAAATTTGGGGTTGGGGGGGGGGGGGGGGGGGGGATGGGGGATGGATTGGAGAGACATACCGGAAAGCATCTACTAGGTCCATATTTAGAAAATATAGTTGCAAAACGCAAAATTCTAAATAGTGCTTCCTCCATAAGAACTCTGCGTGCATTCTCATCCAACATTTCACAACCCAAAAACTCAAAGCTCTCCCAACGATCCATATGATTGCGATCGTCCCAATTTTGTTTGACCAATGATATTGAACTTGACACCGTCTTCAAGGAAGTGCAGTAACTCGCATCAAGCCATGATAGAGACAATGGAAGTACTGGTAATGATTCGAGTTTTCGACAATAAGAAATCAGGAGTGTTTCTAAAGAGCTTAAATTATAGATACTGTCGGGGAGAAACTTGAGCTTTGCACAAAATCTTAGGCTTAAATATCGAAGCCCAGTTAAATTTTCAATTGAAGGGTGTAGTTCCTCAATCGCTGCAAATTCTAATGTGAGCATAGTAAGAAGTTGCATAGGCTCCAAGATTATTGGAAACATTTTCAACTTCGATGAAAAATTAAGAGAGGGAAACAATTCATCGCAATTTTCTCCTAATCTACAACGGGTCGTGTCATGCTCAGCTGGTCTGGTGAGCACTTGTAATCGTCTTAAATTATTAGGAAGCTCTGATAACTTGCAAAGAGATGTGCAGCCTTCCAAATGAAGATCTTCAAGCTTGTTAAGATGTCGAACATATGATGGAACTTCAGTCAAATGTACACAGAAGTCAAAATTCAAAATCTCAATATTTGGAGCCTGTGAGAGATCTGGAACTTGAGTTAGGTGCTTGGAACCAGACAGATTGATACTTTTTAATTTATCTAAATTCTGAAACAAAAGAGACATAACAACTATCAGTTAAAATGTACATATTCACAGTACAAAATGCATAAACAAAACAAAAGAAAAGATTAATAATAAAAATCTCCCTTCTATTTTCGAGTTTTGCCCAAACGACTTGTTATTTTTGAAAATTAAAATTCTGAAAAATAAATTAAAATTTGACTAGATTTTCCTCTTTCGAACAATACACTGATTATCCAAACAACTTATATTTTGATTAAAAGAAAAAAGAAGTAAGAAGAAGAAGAATAGAAGCTCCATGTTTTGAATGAGGACATTGAGTGTCGCTTTATTCTTGTTTGGCATTATTATTGGAATTCCAAAAATCTTAACCCCCATTAGTAATTCTCTTATTTTAGGGTAAAATCTATAATCTACATTCATGATACCTCAATTTTAACCAACGTAGTTGGCGGGTTCGGAATATGAAAATTAGAGAAATCAAATTTTATTGAATCAATTTTAATTCTTAGAAACAAAAGTTGATTTTGAAAAAAGAATTGAAAGTTATAATGAAGGTTTCTGTTGTAAACTAACAAATAAACGAAGTTAGTTAGCCATACCGGGGCACCTTCCCAAAGTTTTTCAAGCCGGCTTCCACGCATGTCTAGTGCAACGAGCGTCTTTGCAATAAAATTTGTTGATAGCGATTTCAACGGGCATGCATCCCAATTGAGATACTTAAGCTTACAAGGAAAAGCGAGAGGAAAATCTTGAGGAAGGCGTAATTTGCTACCATTAACTTTGAGTAATCTTAATCTGCGCATCTTTGAAAAGGTTGCAGGCAACAAGCTAATCTCTCGGTTACAAGTTGAAGTATCCAAGGATATTCCTTCAATGGTTTCCAATCCCTGACAGTAAGAGCAAAGCATTAATAAGCATATATAGTTTAGGAATAAGATATAAATTCTGTTCATGAAAAGCCTAAACTAATATAATTAGAATAATATTCTGTAGTATCTAGCTTTGAAGACTTACTCCATCATTCTCAAGTGCTTGATAGATATCTTCGGCATCCGTTAGCCTACTACCTTTTATGGGATCTTGATTAGTAGAATGTGGCCGAACAATTTGAGAAGCCATCACTTGTAGTAAACTATGCATCTTTACGGTGTTCGAAGGCCCAATAGTTATTAGAGCTTTATCAATGAGAACTCGGATTCCGTCAGTTGCATAGAGATCATCTAGTATTTCTTGTACAAGATCTATGTCCTTCCCATTCAGGAAAAGTGCAATGTCAATAAATATCTCTTTCTGAGTATCATCAAGTGCATCATAGCTAATTCTCAACACCCTCTCAATATTCTTATCTGGAAACCTTTCAAGCTTATTCAAAGCATTTTCCCATGCTTCTATATCTCTAGATAAAAGGTGGCGGCCCAAAACTTTAAGAGCCAATGGAATTCCTCCAGCATAATGTACCGCCCTTTTTGACAACTCTTTTTTGTTTGCTGTCGGAGACTTCTTCTTAAAAGCATGTAGAGAAAAGAGATGAAGAGCTTCATGATCATTTAGTCCCTTAACCTCATATATTCGACTAACTTTCAAATTCTTAAGAACTTGCTGATCTCTACCTGTTATAATAACTCTACTTTCACGACCAAACCATTCTCCAACCAACTGTTCCCAGTGCTCTGAATCATCAACATCATCAAAGACGACAAGCACCGTTTTACGACGGAGCCTACGCTTTGTAAATGGTTGGAACCTTTCACCATCCATCAACTTAGAAAAAATTTCCTCTTTTAAATGAGTTGGACCATGCTTCTTTAATTCCTCTCGAACATTTTCAAGAAAAGCGCAAGCTTCAAAGTGAATCGATAAGCGGTCGTATACAGCACGAGCCAGTGTTGTTTTACCTATGCCCCCTGGGCCCCAAATGCCTATAGGACCAAGTTTGTTTAAGGAGCCAATCTGTAACAACTGTTCAACCTCCTTAATTCGTTCGACAATTCCAACCAAACCCCTCAATTTACGGCTTGCCACGGACATATCGTTGAGTTTATTGACAACATCGTCAACAATTGAGTCAATTAATTGGGACTCAGTCCTGCCAGTATGTACACGTATGTACATAATTCAGAGGTAACTATTAGTACAACCATATATATATAATCCTGAAAAGCTTTCGCTGTTTAGGCAAGTGTACCCTCAATTTTGTTTCTATTTCTATATCAACTAGTCTAAAGTATGTGCTATGCACATTTTTAAATGTATTTGAAAAATTTTATCTACATATGAAAAATTCAAAATAGTAAGTTAAAAAAATAGACCCACAAAATTTAAATTAAAAAAAAAAAGAAACAAAGAACGTAAAAAAAAAAAAAGAAAGGCATGAAAGAAATTTAAAAAAAAAAGATAAGGCATTAAAATGACAAGAAAATGACCAATACAAAAAAAGGACTAAATTGTCAAAAATACTATAATGAAGTACAACTACAAACATGTAAAACCTATTTTTGGGAAAAGAGACGGATATGGGTGTAATCAGTTATGTATGATATATGTATATGTATATATGTGTATACTCATGCATGAGATAATTAATATCAGAGCAACTAAAATAATACAAATTATGATTACGTACCCAGACTCTTTTAAAGTCCAACCAGATAGATTGCCTACTTTATCCAAAGCTTTTCTCCATTCTTGCAATTTCTTATCGTCAAAATGTTTTCTGAGTTTATCAAATGCACCTGCATAACTTTTTTGTTGTTTACGTACATCCGATGGATCAACCTTGTAAAACACAGGTATAACTTCGACTTGTCCTTCCGTTTTCTTGCATTGGAGAATGTGTTTTAGTTCATCCAAGCACCATCTTGAGGAAGCATAATCTTCTGACAAAATAACTAGACAAAGCTTTGATTCTTCTATTGCTTTCAAAAGTGTGGGTGATATTTCATTTCCCTTCTTCAGATCTTCCTTGTCTATGAAGGCTTTGATTGACTTTCGACATAAAGCACTATGAATGAGGCTTGTAATATTACTCCGGGTATCCTCACCTCTAAAACTGATAAACACATCATATTTAATCTTCTTCGAAGTGCTGTGAGAAGAGGAACCATCAGCAACTGGACTCATACTCGTACCACGAAAATGACCATCAAAAAGCCACTTCCATAATTCTGCACACACACACACACAAAAAAGCGATTAGCATTACTAAAAAGGGTATTTCCAAAGGAAAAACTTCCTTTGGGAAAGTCATATTTCGTTAGGATAAATCTTTCGATAAAGATAAAATAGTAGTAAAACAAAGAGTCAAACAACATTTCTCAAATAAAAAACAGGCCACATATTTATGACTCTTGAACCCAGCAACACATATATATGATGCTAAAAAAATAAAAAAAGAAAAAAAAAAGAAAAAAACAGAATGAAGGAGTATGAAGATAAATGTGGAAGAAGAGAATGAGATAAAGGGCGAGAGGAATAGGGAGACTCACTTGGAAACCAAATGTAAAATAAAAGCCAAATAACACCAACCAAACAAATCATATGTGTGAAGAAAACCACATTATAATAAGCAGCGAAGCCTATTTCTGCTTGGCCTTCATCTGCTAATTTGTTCTCCTCCATCTTTTCAATACCTTCAAAGCACAAATATGAAAATGACCTGCATAGAGAAAGTAAATCATAAAGGAAAACAAAAACAAAACAAAACAAAACAAATCAGAAATACATGCTCATGATCTTCACAGGAAGATTTGCACTCTTTGTACAAGCTCTCACTACGTTAAGAAACAAGAGAAACTAGAGAATTAATTTTATAAGTAAAGAGAGAAGAAATGGTCCATAAACTTTTTAACAAACTCTCTCTCTCTCTCTCTCTCTAGAGAACCAAGCATCTTTTCTGTTAAAAAAAATGAAACAAAAAAGATGATAATTAAAGAGTATAAAGAACAAAAGATGTAAAGAAGAACAGAAATAACAATAAATATCTAGTGTTCTGTTTTTTAATACAATAAGTAAAAACTTTCCTAAAAAAATAAATAAAAAGATAATGAGTCATGTGATCATTTAATGGACCATAATCTGTGTAAGTTCTCTGATAGAAAAAAGACTATAGTACTGATTATAAGGCATTGCTTTCTTGGATTAGGCTTTGTATATAAGCTTTAGAATGGAAAATTGGAGAATGAGAATCACGTATTAAGACATAACAATAACATAGTTAAATTTCATTAAAAGAAAAAAGAAAAAAGAAAGTCAGTGATACTCTTTTTTCTCTCCTCCCACACATTAGTCCTATCCGAGGCCCTATCCCAGCGAATATCATCAATCAAAGACCATATATAGACCACAAAACTCTAGCAAAGCTACATTCAAGAAAAAGGCGGGAGAGGTAAATGTATTTTAGAGTATAAGGTGAAAAGACCTTGCAATCCATATCATCAGTAACCATTACTAATTCACCATAATACTGGACAAGTGCAGGCATAACAAGCAATCATATCTAGCAAGAAAGAATATAGTACCATCTTTTGTTTATTTGCTATCCAAAGATTAAAAAAAAAAAAAGACCAGAATTTGCATGAAATAGAAAGAAGGACATGCAGAAAAGAATATCAAGCAAACGTCCAACAAAGCCAAGGATGATATTTCAATCCAACATCAAATTAATTACTTGCTCCTACCAAGGTGAGGAAACAAAGAAAAAGGAAAAATAAAAAAACTGATTTGTACATCAAGAAAACAATAGTGGTTGCAAAGACAATCTAATGATAATTGCATATCAAGGTGTAGAGATCGAATTCATGACCCTAAGTTCAATATAATTAGATATGTGTATATAAAATGAGTCTTATGTCCGGCAACCTCACAGATCCGACAGGTATAACGTTTTTTCAGACCCATGTTATTACTAGTTGATTTAGATGTATTGTTATGTAACTTTATGCACACATAATATGTTACATTTTAAAAATTTTTGTATAAGTAACAAGTATCAACAGAAGATATTACATACTAATAAATTAGTACAACAAGATATGAGTCTATCTCTATGTCACACATGCCGGAACATATAACTTCTATACAAGAGATTTTGTCTATATATCAAGAAAACAATAACTTTAGGAAAATTAGACTGGATGACTTTTTTTAGTCAACTAATCTAATAAATGGCTTAACTTTTTTTTTTTTATTTAGGAAAATGACCGTTTGTCATTTTTCAACTTTGATCAATTAGTAATTAACTAATGTCAATAAGTGATATACCCCATATAAACCAATGATTGAATTTTGATAAACTAGTTTAGGATGTGAAAATAACTAGCCTCCAAAGGCTTCCTAAACCACTAAAATATTCTTATTTCAACTTTTCTTTTACTTTTAACTTTGATGATTGTTGAAAGTGGTCCTCCGTAAATGAAGAATAATATCAAAAAGATCTAAAATTACAATGAAGGAAGTTCTTATCAAAAAATCACAATGGAGAAGAATCACGCCTTAACCGGTGAGCTCAAAGGCCCCCCGGCCACCACCGCTGGCGAGCTCAAATCACTCCCATCCCCTCCCCCCCCCCCCCCCCCCCCCGCGCGGGAGTTCTCGAAGAGTCCGCCCCCCCCCCCAGGCCCCCCCACCCCCCCCCCCCCCCCCCCGTTGCTGGCGAGCTCAAAATCACTACCCCCCCCCCCCCCCCCCCCCGTTGCTGGCGAGCTCAAAATCAATACCCCCCCCAACCCCCGAAAAACCCAGATCTGGGCTAGCCAACACACACACCACAGATCTGCACACCCACCCCCCCCCCCCCCCCCCAACCCCCCGAAAAACCCAGATCTGGGCTAGCCAACACACACACCACAGATCTGCACACCCACCCCCCCCCCCCCCCCCCCCCCCAACCCCCCGAAAAACCCAGATCTGGGCTAGCCAACACACACACCACAGATCTGCACAACCCCCCCCCCCCCCCCCGAAATAACATATTGAATATGTACCTTTGTTGGCTTATTTCTTTTTCATAAAAAAAAATGGTCAATATACGCAATTTTGTATCAAAAGATGGAGATAAAGCTGATTTCAGAAGTGAGTCTCTTTATATATACTTACCATGTTACTGTTGCCAATTATGATGGGATTGTTGCAGAGATAGAAATAAAGTTTCTTCTTGGAATCCAGTGTCGTCGTTGCAGGGATTGTAGCTGACTGGGAAATTAGGTCTCTGTAGTCAGAAGGCAGAAACTTTTCCCATACGACATCAGAATCAGAAGCTGATCTGAACAGAGGAGACACCAACGACGACCTGCAAGCATCTCTTGGGGATGTGAAGGAAATTACTCTGGTGGTAATTTCCCTATTTCCATTTCCTAATTATTTTCCTTCTTTCTTTTCTCTCTGTTTTCTCTCCTTAAGAATTTACAAATTCAAGAAATGAAGTACCTATCTCCTAAATAAATAAATATATATATATATGTATCCTCATTATATATAAAAGTGAACAAAGATTGCGATGTTGATTTTGATAGTCAAAAATACACCGTTTTGGTATTTTTTTTTTTTTCCTCCTTCCTTCCTCACAGCAACGTTTAGGGTTTTTTTTTTTTTCCTCACAGTAATATTTAGGTGCTTTTTTTTACTGTTTATTTTGGTAGTAAAAAAATACACCGTTTAGGTACTTTTTTTTTTTTTTTTTTGCTTGCTGTCCTTCCTCATAGCAACATACCGTTTAAGTGTTTTTTTATTTTTTTTATATTTAGTTTTTTGTCCTTTCTCACAGCCACTGCAGCTGATATTTACTTTTTGCCTCTTATATGTTGTGCTCTTGCAAGAGTTCTGAAACTTAAACTTAAAAGAAGATCATTTAATTGAAATTACAGTTTTGTCATATTGTAACTATATATTTATTATTTTTTTAATTTATTATTTTTTAAGTGCAAAAAGTCTAAAAAGAATGGGGGAAAAAAAAAAGTAGAGTTTTTTCATAGGGTGAGTCTGTGGTAGAGACTCTTCTATGGTCTTTACCGGTAGAGTTGTTTTTTTAACCGTTAAGATTTAATCGAACGATTGAAATGTTATTAGTGTATCAAACTTACGATACACCTCACCTCATATGATTCTTCCCACCCCAAGTCTTCTTCGACGCTGGGAACCTTTTCGTCGGCTCCGGTGACCGCCCCGGCCACTCTACCCCCGGCCCCAGCCCCGGTCGCCCCACTCCCCGGCCTCCGACACCTCCCCCAAGACCTCCCCCGTCGGCCCCCAGCCCCCAGCCCGCCCCCCAGCCCCCCCACCTTGCCCGGCGGCCCCCCTCCCCTGACCTCCCCACCCCCCCCCCCCCCCCGCCTCCCCCTCTCTCTCTTCCCCTCTCTCTCCTCTCCCTCTCTATACCCCACCCCAGCCCCGGCCCCCTACTCCACCCCCGACACGAGAAGAGAGAGAGAAAGAGAGGGGGGAGTCGCGGGTGGGGGTGGGATGGGGGGGCGCCGGGCGGCCGGGGTTGGGGGGGCCGAGGGTTGGGAAGAGAGAGAGAGAAGAGAGAGAGGGGGAGGCGGGGGGTGGGAGGCCGGGGGAGGGAGGCTGTCGGGCAGGGTGGGGGGGCCGGGGGCGGGCTGGGGGTTGGGGGCCTGCGGGGGAGGTCTTTGGGGGGGTGCTGGAGGCCGGGGAGTGGGGTGGCCGGGGCTGGGGCTGGGGGTGGAGTGGCCGGGGCTGGGTCGCCGGCATCGGGGTGGTTGCCGGAGCCGACGGAAAGGTCGTCGGTGCCGGAGCCGACGGAAAGGTCACCTGTGCCGGAGCCGACAGAAAGGTCACCGGCACCGAAGAAGACTTGGGGTGGGAAGAATCATATGAGGTGAGGTGTATGGTAAGTTTGATACACCAATAACATTTCAACCGTTCGATTAAATCTTAACGGTTAAAAAAACGACTCTACCGGTAGAGACCATAGAAGAGTCTCTACCACAGACTCACCCTTTTTCATAAATATATAATAGGCAAGCAATAACTTTTTTTGTAGGCATGTTGATAGGAAAGTAATTTGTAATTTTTTTTTTTTGAACTTCAGCCTGCATATTGATATTCACTTTTTTTTTTGAATGTATATTTATATTCAAATTAAATGAAGCCCTTTTATATTAAAATTACATCAATCTTAAATATGAAAAATCTCAACTAATATTATTTAACTAAAAAATATCTCAATTCTCATGTTAGTTGATTTTTCCTTTTTTTTTTAAGTTTTTTTAATACATCATAATCTTAAATACATAGTAAATTATAGATTTTTTTTTTCATAAAGTTTACTGTTTTTTTATGAACTTTGTGTTTAAGATTTTTTTTTCTTTTGCGTTATATGCGTATCAGTCTCTAATTTTATTTTCAGATAATGATCATTTGACCTATTATTAATTTTGCAAATCAATCCTTAAATTATTGATTTAGTTGCAATTCTTGGTTAAAAAAAAAAAAAAAAAACGTTCTATAATCCTACATATGTAAAAGAATATATAAAAAGTTATTGTTTATTTTTAGTAGTAAAAAACGCACCGTTTTTTGGTGTTGTTTTTGTTCTTGTTTTTGTTTTTGGCTACCGTGTAGCTGACACGAGAGGAGAGGGAAGGGGGGAGAGAGAGAGAGAGAGACATGGGTTTTGAAACTTTTTGAGGTTTTTTTTGACTGCTGTGCAGCTAACACACAGGGAAAGGAGAGAAAGAGAGAGACAGACTGTGTGTGTGGGGGGAGTTGTTGTGTTTTGGGTTCTTTTTCCAGCTGACACAGCCAGAAAGAGGGGGGGGGGGGGGGGCGCGGAGAGAAAGAGAGATAGAAAGAAAGGTTAGTGGCATGGGGGATTTTTTTTGAATATTTTTTTTCTTTTGGTCGAGGGGAGAGAGAGAGAGAGAAAAGAGAGTACGAAGTGTGTGAGATGAGAAGGAAAAAAAGATTTTTTTGTATTAATATTTATTTTATACAATTTTTTTAAATATATATTAATTAATTTAAATAATATCCCAAATTTTTTGAAAGTGACAGTTTGATTTTATTTTAAAAGTAGCTCTTTTAAAAAATTAGTTATAATTTTTATTGATTTTTTAGAAAAGATAAAATTTGAGATAAAAAATAAAGATTAGTTAAATTTTAGTTAAAAAACGAAACGAAACATATATCTATAAATATATAAAAACGTCAATATGTAGTACTGTTCATAAGCTTCAACCAAAACGAGCATTTTGGTTGAAACGCTCGTTTCATTCCTTTTTTTTTTTAATTTATTTCTTTTTTCGGCTTTTTAACCATTATTTTTAAGAATTATTATTGTTGTTCGTTTCACATGTTGGCTAAAAGCCTTCTTGAAAAAATGCCTCGTTCGTTACTTTATATACTTTGGTAGATCCCATGTGAACATTGAGAATAGGTTTTCTCTCATTTTCTTTCATTTTTTTTTCCTGCTTTTTTTTTTCCTTTTCTTTGGTGTGGAACCTGTCATTAGTGAGCGACTTTTCTTTTTTATATTTCTTTTTGTTTTCTTACCTTCCGAAAACAAAATATATTCCTCCATTTATAAAATAATAGATAAAGTAAAAGATTGGAGATTGAAATTGCTTTATCATCAAAAGAGAGAGAGAGAATATTTTCTTTGTATTCCATACGGATATATATATATATATATACATATATATATATATATATATTGCTTTAGAATATTAAGTTTCCTCTTTTACTTTAGAAAGTTTCGTTTAAACAATAAGAAAAAGAGTTCTTGCCTTCAGGTTTCAAAACAAACTTAATAGAATCCTTTCATTTTGGAATTTCATGTTTGCTTTTATGTCATTTTGCCATTATTTTCGGGCATATTCATGTTAAATTTGTGTTTGGATCAAGTTTTCTTGTATAGAAATTTCCTACTTTTGTTTACTTTTGAAATGATCATCCGTCCTACTGTAGTTGTAGGAGCTCATTATATATGAAATAGGTATATATCCAATATTGCTTAAGATAACGCCTATTACAACTTGCCATGTGAGAGCTCAGGTTTAGAAATGTATTAGCATTTCATCTATACTTATTTTTACTGCAAAACTTTGAACAAATAGGTATAAATGTTACTGCTAGCATATTGTTCTACAACTAAAAATATTTATAAAAATAAACTGTTTTGCTTTTTTAAAACTTTGTTTGCAAATACATGTGTGTATGTGACTCTATATATAAATTAAAAAGTGTGTAAAATATTCATATTGACTCTTTTTTTTATTTACCTTTTACTTCATTATCATATTTTCAAAATGTTTTTAGTTTTCTTTTTCCAATCATTTTTTTTTTCTAATTCCAATGTTTTATTTTTATATAGCCAACAATGGGATTAAAACCTTTTTTGAGATAACAAAATGCAATTCTATATATTTTGAAAAAAAAAAACAAAAAACAAAAAACAAATGAGTTGTGTGTTATTATCTTATTTATTAAAAGGTTTGATTTTGTTATTATTATGTATTTTATGATTGTATCATGAAGTTTAACAAATTTATATATGTAGAACTTGTTAAACAGGCATGTAATTTTTTTTTCTTTTTTTAACTACCAGGTCTAGGCTTAAGCTCAATTCCCTCTACAATGAGGCCAGACTTAGAGTGGTAATCGTCAACCTCCTTTAGACTACACAAAACAGAACCATCCTCTCCATCTTCATTGAAGAACTCACCCATCCCCACTTCCTTCCACCCATCTCCTCTGTCTTGAGGCATAACATCAGCAATGTTACGCCGAGAATCTAGGATCACACTAAGCCCTTCACCATTCTCTCTTCCTTCGAAATCAACACGCATCTGAACTGGTCTGTTTTCAAAACCATGCTTGCGTTCTGCGAGCTTGAAGACGAAGTAAGCCACATAAGTCGTTTGTGGGGACAAAATCCTCGTCTCTACTTTCGCAATGACGTGAAGCCACCATACGTAGCTGAGTTTAGCCACTTCAGGGAACCTATAACCCATGAGTTAATTGATATCGTAGTATAGATTTGTCGCTTTTGATAAGGAAATTGCCTTATAATTAGTACTCCATAAGTAGGAGAAAGGTTAGAGAAGTTTACCTAGATTCAGGTAGAGAAATCCATTTCCAATACTGTGGCGTATCCCCCCATGCAATTGAGAGCCCTCTTGCCCCTACCATAAAACATTTCTTTCCACTTTCTCTATCTATTGAGAAGCTCTGTGCCAAACACAATGCGGGTTTCGACATTCATCAAATGGGAAAAATAGTATGGAAAAAGAACCAACAAGACAAGAGCAAGCTATTTATTTTTCAAAGAGAAAAAAATGTTCAAGAAAGTAGTTAGTCAAGGGACTCAGATCCCCTGTTCAATTTACATGCGTTGATTCCTGTCTAACCAATCATTAGGAATTCTAAAAGGTTTTATTTATCGACCAAACAAAGTTTTCTTCCTTCACTAATCTTTGAGTGACTCAAGGCGAGGATGGATATCATTCCTTCTTCAATTACTAGCTTAAGCATAAACACAGCTAGGCACCAAAAAAAATTCATCACATCAACCGAACTTGGGATACAAAGACTCGGGAACGGGAAAGGCAACAGAAGTTGACACCAAAGGAGAAGAGAGACCCCATATCCCCAATCGATGAGGCACGCACGACATTTGCAATCCTCCTAAGACACTTAGAAAAGCAGAACTGAAAACGTCATGGTAAACGAGAGACTTCGAACCTCCAGGCCTTAATTTCCCACATACTTCCTCCGATCTATGCATCCACTGCAAGCTTAGCATCTCCTTCAACAATGACTTCCGGGAAGCCATTATCCACTGCCACAGAGACTGCACACCATACAGTTTGGGCCTCCGCATATTGCGCAGAACACAGCCCCTACCCTCGTGAACCACATGCCTAAAATTCCTCCCCATAGCTGCATTGACATTGCGGTTACCCCACCCCGATATAGGCGGAGTCCACTTCACCAACTACTGGAGAACTCCCAGAAACAGGCCTAACCAGCAACTTACCACACTTAAGGAACCTCTTCTGAATCGAAAGACTCGTCTCCTACATATAGTAACGCCCAAGACGAAGCAGTGGTCCTTCCCAAACTTCCAAAGAGCCTCCACACAACAGCTCCCAAGCTAGAAAACTACGGACTAGACCGACAGCTAGGAAAACCGAATGAGGAGGGAGAAATAACTAATCATCCTCACCAGATCCAAGGCCGAGCTTACCGTGGCCCTATCCGAGAGATAATATTTATTTAGGGGTCTTAATTGGGGGTCTTAGGCTGTTGTCTAAATTGGCTAAGACAAGAGCTGACACTGATACAGACACCAACTCAAAATAAAATAGTTTTTGAAAAGTCGTGCTAAACAATCCAAAACAAAATACAGGTCAATCTGCCTTTGTTTAATAGTTTTTGTTATTAATTTATTTTATTTTATTTTATTATAATTTTTGAAGTTGAATGGTGGAGGCAACTGTTGATGGTTTTTATTTATTTATTTATTATTGTTTGTGGGTGTTTTTCAGATAAGAATGGTTGATCAAGACATTTGAATGTCCGTTGAATAATCGTTAGGCCACCTTGAAATCACGGCAAAAATATCTCCACTTGTGGAATTTTTGTATGGTTTGTAATGATGATGAATCGCTGATCATCAACACATTCTGAAGCTCTGCACAGAATTAATGGGTCCTAAAGTTGTAATTGTGCTAATTTACCCCATCTTCATGTCTATAAAAGAAAATTTGAGTGCACCAACAAAAAAAAAAAACTTGATCAAATTATAATAGACTCTTAAATCCAGCTGTGCCCATTTTTTGGATCTAACATGACTTTTAAATAAGGCTATTTAATATTGAATTTTTTGAATGTATATCTATACTTATTCTTCGTCTTACATGGCTTCACGTCATTGCGAAAGTAGAGACGAGGATTTTGTCCCCACAAACGACTTACATGGCTTCCTTCGTCTTCAAGCTCGCAGAACGCAAGCATGGTTTTGAAAGCAGACCAGTTCAGCTGCGTGTCAATTTCGAAGGAAGAGAGAATGGTGAAGGGCTAAGCGTGGTCCTGGGTTCTCGGAGAAACATTGATGGTGTTATGCCTCAAGACAGAGGAGATGGGTGGAAGGAGGTGGAGATGGGTGAGTTCTTCAATGAAGATGGAGAGGATGGTTCTGTTTTGTGTAGTCTAAAGGAGGTCAATGGCCACGTTAAGTCTGGCCTCATTGTAGAGGGAATTGAGCTTAGGTCTAGAGTTGCTAGGTAAAAATAAAATAAAGCAAAAAACATGCATGCCTGTTTTACAAGTTCTCTCTCTCTTTATTTTGAATTTGGAGAAGAAAGATTCGAACTCTGCACGTGTGAAATTACCGCATGCCTATGTTTGCAATGACACTCTCTCTTCTTTTTTACAGTCTACATAAATAAATTTTTTTTTGTATTGGAGACTAATTTTTCATGAGAACATAGTTGAGGCATTGTGCAATGCTTAAAACTTCAAGAATCAAAACTGATTCCCCAAAATAAAAAAAACGATAGACTTGATTTGAGGCAGAAAGTGGTTATTCCAAATGACACCATAATTTTCGTATTTTATGCTGTCGTTTTTAAGACTCTATTCATTTTAAAATTGTGTCGGAACTCTGAAATGTGCTCTCCTTTTTAGTTATTCTGTCGTTTATATTTTATGCATTAACTGTCAAGTGTCAATTGTTGTTTCTTCAGATTATTTTTGGTCACTAACGTATAAGTGCAATATCATTTTAACCCCTAAACTTTAAACCATCTTAGAACCGGTGCTAGAAACAACTATATTGTTCCATAATAGTCTTTCCCTTGAAATAAAAAATAGTAATAAAATCTTTCCCTTCAAAACACGGTTAAAAACTAGATTGTAATTTTCATATTTTAGATTTCAATTCTGTAAGTTCAAAATTCTCCGAATACTTATATCCTAACATTAAAATCACAAAATTAACCTTGATTAAAACACATTTGATTTTCACATGATAATTACAGTCCGATTTTTGGTAATATATTCGAGTGAATGACTATTATTTGACAAATTTGATAATTCAAGTACTGATTTTGAGACGTTTTAAAACTCAAGATTAAAATGAGATTGGAATTATAATTTAAGGACAAAAACGAAATCAACCCTTGTTTTTCAAAGAGTGTCCTATATGGTGATGTCATTTTTGTTTTTTGTTTTTTGTTTTTATTGTGTCCAAGTCCTATATGTTACATTGTTGTTTTCAAGTGGCTTCCGTATGCTTGTAACGTCATCGTTTCATAATAGTACGTGTCGTTTGAAGAATGTTGTCGTTTATTAAGTTTGTTTCATACGAGTAAAGTTGTCGTTTAGAAAACCAGAAAAATCACCAGTGCCACCAACATTGGTCGGGTGAGAAAGAAGCCCGGGCGGAGCACATAATTTCGTTTACGGCCCCGAGAGATGCATGTAGGTTGTCGTGTGTCTCTCCTCTGTTCACAATCGGCTTCAGAAACCGATGTCGTTTGAGAGAGTACCTCGAAATGGAAAAAATTACAATAGCAACAAACGACAACAAACGAGAGAGAACTTGAATGAAGAACGAAAACAGAGAAACGATCAAATACAAATCACCATTTAAATTCTCCCCAAACAAACAATTTCAAAACAGGTTTACTATCACCGCATGAAAGGATTATTGGAATTGCCTGTCTAGAGAATTTTTGGCTTCCGAGGTCAGTGTCGTTTTGGGTGTTCAAATGGGTATCCATTGTGAATAATAAGCATTGATGAGCACGAGTCTTATTTTAATGGCTTTTTTTTTTTTTTTTTTTCATGGATGTCTCTGGATTTTAATTTTTTTTACTTTTTCTTACGCTCGGCAAATCACTTACTAAATTAAAAAAGTCTTAATATATAATTGATTTATCAAACTTTAATGGTGCGTTTGGAACAAAGATTTAAGTCTTTAAGATGGAATTTTTATATTAAAGTTGGTTGGCTTTTCAAAAACTAATTATAATTTTTATTGACTCTATAAAAAAAGATAAAAACTAAGATGAAAATTTATGATCACACCTAGAACTAAACGCATGCTAAAACTTGTTGTATTAGTGGTCTTTCGGATCATACTGGTTAAATTACATGGTAAATTACTTATTTAGTCCTCAAATTTTTAAGTTTGTGCAATTTTAATCTTTTTTTTTTTTTTTTGTAACTCGAATGTACCTAAACTACTAATATGTTGTTACAACACGCATTTCTTTTAATTATTAGATGAAATCCGTCAATAATTTAGTCAAAAAGTGATTATGACTAACGGATTCCATCAAAAATCAATAAAAAAAATTATTGTAATAACATTTTAATCGTTTAGGGACACTTCAGTTACGAAAAAAAGAAAAACATAGACCAAAGTTATACAAACTTAACAATTTAAGGATCAACCTAACAATTATTTAAACACGTGGTTTGCATGATTGTCGACTTTTTTGACGATTTTTTTCCCTTTATTCGTTGTCAATTTCCACCAAAAAAAAAAAGAAGAAGAAATTATCAAAAAGATCAATAATACAACATATTTTTAGTTCATGAATAGTCACAAGAAGTTTAACGAAGGTATACGGAGGTCAATATACAGATCAATTCATGGATATCTAGATCTATGTAATTTCATTAATTCTTTTTTGGAAGAAACAATTTCATTAATCTGAGGACATTCAATTATAGGCATTCCATGTAGTGGCTACCTATGTGAGTAACTTAGCATCACAGTTTTGTTATTAATTCACAAATATTAAGCTTAATTAATTTTATAATCAAGTTAACTATTTCTTTTATTACTTAAAAAAAATATATTTCTTAGCCATTTTTTTCGGCTTTGTTACCGTGATTCCTAGAGAGACAATAGTTTCAATAATGGAGTGCTGCAATGATAGGAATGCTTTTCTGTCTTTTTCTTGTAGGATAGCACTTAGATTCAATACCCAAATATAGTCTTAATCAAAAGTCATTTTCGGTCAAAAATTTAATTTTGCAGTGTTGAATTTATCATGGTGTGAGTGCGCGTTGAAATTTCGTTTATTAAAAATGAGAATGGGACATATCATAGCACCATTAACAACCAAATATATATATTTTTTTTCAATCAGTAGGACCAATTGTATCTCTCTTTCATATTTTTTTTAATCTTTAATGAATATGCATTTCATTATTTTAGAGAAGAAACCGAACAACAGACCAAAGCAAAGTCAGGAAAAAAAAAAGATTACAAAACAGAGAGGAAGGAGGGGGGGGGGGGGGGGGGGGGTGTGGGTGGGTGGGGGGGAGCCACCACCTCACCAAAAGAAATAGTAGGAGCAGACTATTAGGAAAGTTAGATTAACATTAATAAAGTTGTTATTTTATATGTCTTTATCTTTATTTGAAATTTATTTGTTATTATTGTAATTTAGAATATATCTTGGTTTAAGTATATTTGTTTGTATTAGGCAATTTTCTTGATTTTATATTTGTAAATTGCATTTATATGAGTCTATTCATAATGTTCCTTACAAATGAGTTCTTTGTACTTAATCTGTAGACATAAGCACATCCACATTAAATAGAAGAGAAAATTGGGTGGAGAACCATATGTTGAGTATTTTTTTTGTCCACTCTAATATTAAAGTTGATAATTTTAGTGTTACGAAATGAAAAAATTATCAATTTTATTATTATAATGGGCCACAAATATAAAGAGGTGTCAAATTTATGACATTTTTACATATAACCCAATTTTTGTGTTCTCTTCTTTCTTTTTATTTTATTATTTTCTTATTTTATTCCTATACAAACAAAGCCAACGCACACAGTTTATGGGCAGCGATAATCACCCGTTCTTTGAACCCAAACAAAGGAAATCTAGCACTGCAACCTCAATATAATCTCCAACAAAATCCACTTCCCAACAATCAGACTCTGAGCAAAAAAGAGATACTATGACCACCTTTGTGTCCCCTTCAAAAACCACATGAGTAGGTCCCAAAGACTGAAGCTGTTAGTTTACTAATTCTCCTAAAAGCTTAAGTTGTTAGGAGGTGGGTCAATAATAATTTTATATTTCAACATTTTCCTTCATGTATAGGCTAGACAATGGCCAAACACACGGATAAATATTAATTTAAAAGTCCAACACAAATCATAAGAAGCCCGAAAC
Organism: Ficus hirta; assembly: GCA_038430175.1. NCBI lineage: Eukaryota > Viridiplantae > Streptophyta > Magnoliopsida > Rosales > Moraceae > Ficus > Ficus hirta. Next base: position 7,215,642 of record CM076593.1, on the reverse strand, counting down.
ATATTAAAAGCTCAACACACAATGATTATTAATGGGTTAAATAGTACAATTGCAGGGGTTTGAAAGCAGATATCATGTTAGTTTACCAATTCTCCCAAAAACTTAAACTGTTAGGAGGTGGGTCAATAATAGTTTTATATTTCAGCAGAATCTAATTCCACAGCGAGCTTAGCAATAGCAGCAGAGGCTTCACCAAGAAGCATAGACAACGTCGGGATTCTTTTACACCACAAACCACGAACAAGACCAACCTTGTCTATAGCGACTACTACCAAAGCCGTAGAGTTACGAAAAAAGCTAGCACCGAAACTGAACTTTAGCATTGTTTGGCAACTAATTTGGACTAAGTTTTTCATTTCAGTTTGTGTCTTTTTTCAAAAAAATTAATATAAAATTATAATTAGTTTTTTAAAAGTTAATAAACTCCGACTTAAAACTTTTATTTTAAACCCGTGCACCAAATGCACCTTCAGAGTCCCCGACTGGGGAGAGAACTCGAAAGACTAAGAAGAGCGCGCCACGGGGGTGGTAGTCATGGGGAAGAGAATTCCTCAACACGCGCAAGAACTTCCTACAAATATCCTCAGCCTCCGGCTGTAGACCTGCAAAACAGAGTTCGTTCCAAGCTTTCCAAATCAATTCTTACAAATTCTGCGCGGTCTTATAATTTTTATTTTATTTTATTTAAATTTGTATTAAAAAAATAAGAAAAAAAATAAAGCGGGGTGTGCTGTGACCAGTGATACATCGCCATTAGAGCAAACTTCTATATCTTACCAACTCAAAATTTATTAAAAAACTCAGACAAACCATTTAAAAAGCAACCTATATCTTATCAACTCAATATTTATTGAATAAACTCAGACAAACCATTTAAAATCCCGCAAGTTGAGATATTCTTTTGCCTCGATTTCAAGGCGGCCTAGTGATTATTCAACGGACATTCAAATGTCTTCTTGATCAAACGTTCTTATCCAAAAACACCCACAAACAATAATAATAGCATTTATAAAAACTTTTGTCAACAGTTGCCTCTACCATTCAACTTAAAATAATAAAATAATTATAAATTAAAAAGACTAATAAAAATATTAAACAAAGGAAAGATTTGAACTGTATTTGGTTTTGGGTTGTTTGGCTTGACTTTTCAAAAACTACTTTCACGAGCATTTAGTTAATTAACTTTTCAGGATAGTTTGAGTTTGTCTTAATGTAACATAAAGCAGTAAATAACAGTTTTCAAGAATAATTAAAATGCGTAATAAGTTTTTAAATTATTTAAGAAAATAATAGATTTATCAAATAAATAATTTATTTTTTTTCCTTTGAAAGTGAGTAAATTATTTACTTACATCTTGTAAATATATAATTTAATTAGTAAATTTTTCATTTACTTGATAAATTTGTAATTTGCTTTAAATATTTAAAGAACCTACCATTATTTTCTTAAAAATACTATTTACTACAATTTCCTTAAAACATTATAAAACATATATAGCTTCTCATAACTCTTTTTAGAAGAAAGGATAAGAATGGTGTTATTATTAAAAAAAGGAAAGGAAAAGAAAAAAAGATTTTAGGACTTACAGAAAATGGGGTTATTTTGTAGGAGCGATATAGAGAAGAGAATGAATTAGGTGAATACTTTTACCGATTTAAATTCTCTTAAGAACCCAATTTCTCACCCTTTTTATTTTCGAGAGATTCTTGAATAAAACCTATCCGCTCAAGAAAAAAGAAGATTCACTCACTATGAATTGACTTCATATATAAATATAAATGACAATAAGAGAGTCTCATAAGTTACCTAACACAAGTAGATATCCTCAAATCAACAAGTTTACTAAATTGAAAATAAATATAAGTAAATTCATACCACTGATAAATTCAACCGTATAAAAGTCAATTTTCCGCCAAAACAAAAACGGTGTAAAAGTCAATATTCCCTAGTAATTCTTATTTGGTCAAGCTCCTTTATAAATTTAATTATCCATATATTTTTTTTTAGCAATTATCAACACTTACTAAACGTCATAACTTTAAAATAGTTATCCTAATACAGTTGAGTCTTGGTCCTCGATTAATCGAAAAAATTCTTTGATTATCGGGATTTTGTCAAAAGAACTTTATATACATGTGCTCGATTTCAATGTTCTGAATATATACCCATTGTTAGACCTCAAGCATACGTCTTTTCCTTTAAACGCCATCAGATTTTACTAGTGGATCTATTCTTATTAAAGAGTTTTGTCTCATATAACATGAGATTTCTTATATTTTATATTTTTATATCTCCTAAGCGAGTTTAATGAAATTTTTCCTTTTAAAACTTTAAATTGAGTCGACAAAGTAATAGTTCCACCAAAATAATAATACTAACAGTAGTTCTACCTAAACGATCTCTATTCTTTCTTCCCTCCTATCCGTATATATAGGAACTTCATTTCTTGAATTTGTAAATTCTTACGAGAGAAAACAGAAAGAAAAGAAAGAAGTAAAATAATTAGGAAATGGAAATAGGGAAATTACCAGAAGAGTGTCTCTCTCACATAATTTCCTTCACATCCCCAAGAGACGCTTGCAGGTCGTCGTTGGTGTCTCCTCTGTTCAGATCAGCTTCTGATTCTGATGCCGTCTGGGAAAAGTTTCTGCCTTCTGACTACAAAGACCTCATTTCCCACTCAGCTACAATCCCAGAAACGACAATAAATTCCCTGCCCAAGAAGACACTCTTCTTCTATCTCTGCAACAATCCAATCATAATTGGCAACGGTAACATGGTACATATATATGAAGAGACTCACTTTTGAAATCAGCTGTATCTCTGCATCTTTTGACACATAATTGCATATATTGACCTTTTTTTTATGAAAAAGAAATAAGCAAAAGAAGGTACATATTCAAATTTTTTTTTTTTTCAAGGGAAAGTCTGTGATAAAGTTTGTGGATTTACCCCAGCCGTTCTCTTTATTTCATTTTAGATTTTTTTTTTATTTTTTTTGAATTTAGGGGTGGGAGATTTGAACTCTATATTTTAGATAGAGTCAAATATGATATTACTGCTAAACTATACATGCAACCACTTTTATTTTGTATTATTAGAAATGTACCATTTTAAGTTCTTCTTCATACCGGTCACCTATTATCTCTCCTTTGATATTGATTTTGTTTCTCTCTATGTAGTGGCTTCACTTCTCTATCTTAGTTTTGTTAGGAAAACTTTAAATTAAAACATTTTCCCTCACTGTATGACAAAATGAGGCATCCAAACAAGTTTCAACAAAACCAATAAATAAATAAACCAAAACAACAATAAAATTAAATCAATCATACGAGAGTTACTGGTTTTTCCGTGAAAAAAAAAACCCTCCAGCATGAAAAGAAAAACCACGGGACCATTCTCTGATATTAGCTCTCATCATGTCAATAATGGGCCTACAAAGTTCTCTCCAAATAAAATTAAAGCCTCACAATTATAAAGAAAAAAATAAAAAAAATAGAGAAAATTATCCAAATAACTATCTTTTTTTCCATCTATTAACCAACATGATACAAAATCCCCTCTCTTGACCAACATGATACAAATTTAACTAACTTTAGTTTAATTTTATATTATATAAGTCTAGTGTTGGTCTATAAATTTGTGTCATTTAGATGCTTTCTCCAAAAAAATACTATCTAACAGTTTTAGTCCTGGTAGACGTATACCGATGGCTCATAATGCAGACCACCAATGAAAGTTTTTTCTTTTTGAAAAAGCCTTTCTTGTCTTCTATGCACATGAAGGAGGTTAGTTGTGCCATGGACTTTTGTTTTGTTGACTCCTTGATTTTTTTTAATCGAAGTTCTCTTCTGATTTTTCTGCTTGATTTTGCGTTCTGTTTGATTTTTTAAACTCCACATTTTTAATTGGAGTCATTTGTGATATTACGACTATGGCTACAATCATGAAACAAAAGGAATTGGAGTCATTAGCAAATAATAATAACAAAATAATAATGATGATGATGGTGTGGGGTTCACCAAAACTAAGCTTCTTTATTACTTAAATAATATTGATTTATTGTTCACATGACATGCATCATCATTTACCTTTTCAATCGTATTTAGTCCGCTAGGACTAAATAGCAGGACTTGTTTATTTTATTTTATTTTGACACAGAGCTTCTCAGTAGAGAGAGAAAGTGGAAAGAAATGTTTTATGGTAGGTGCAAGAGGGCTTTCAATTGCATGGGCAGATTCACCACAGCATTGGCAGTGGACTTCTCTACCTGAGTCTAGGTAAAGTTTTCTCACCCTTTCTATCATTAGCAATGATTTACTAATCATGAAAAATTTTATCATCGGGATATTATGAATACACATGTGTCAAAATTCTACAGAATCTATAAAATTAAAATTATTGTTTTATCCCATTTTTTTTAATCCATAACAAGTTATATATTGCCGTCGCACTGTGTTATGATTTAATCATTATATGTATCACATTATCACTTTCCTTCACTACTAGAAATAGTAGAAGAGTGAGAAATCTACACCACAACATTGTTTTGTCTAGAAAAGGGGAAAAAGAATATGAAATAGACTTTTAACTATAGGTCTTTAAATTTCAAACTGGAATTTTAAGTTACTTAACTCATTAAGTTACTTAACTTATTGATAATAGGTTCTCTGAAGTGGCTATACTCAAAAGTGTATGGTGGCTTCACGTTGCGGCAAACGTAGAGACTAGGATTCTGTCCCCACAAACGACATACGTGGCTTACTTCGTTTTCAAGCTTGCAGAACTCAAGCACGGGTTCGAGGATACGCTAATTCAGATGCTTGTCGATTACGAAGGAATAGAAAGCGAGGAAGGGATCGGCGTGGTCCTAGAATCTCGGACGAACATGGATCTTCTGCCTGGAGACAGAGGAGACGGGTGGAAGGAGATTGAGATGGGTGAGTTCTTCAATGAACATGGAGAGGATGGTCCTGTTTTGTGTAGTGTTAAGGAGATTGTACTTGATAAATACCGCACCAAGTCTGGCCTCATTGTTGAAGGAATTGAGCTTAGGCCTAGAGTTGGTTGATAATATTCTTTTTTATTTTTACTTTTTTATGTTTAAAGACAATTGTATGTAGTGAAGACTAGATTTTCACTAGTCAAGCATTCTGTTTTTCATGTTTCGAACAGTCATTTACATGAAATTCCGTTGTGTAGTAGATTCTGATGCAAAATTAGTCTCGAGTACAAACAAATTTATATATGTAGACTCCAGAAAAGAAGAGAGAACGTGGTTGTAAATACAGTTTAATGATAATTCTACACTTGGCTCTATCTTAAAGTGCAAAGTTCAAATTCCTTTTCTCTATATTCAAAAATTAAAAAATAAAAAATAAAAAAGAACTTGCAAACAAGGCATATATATGCATATATATTTTTTAAACTACCAAGTCTAGGTCAAAGCTCAATTCCCTCCACAATGAGGTCAGACTTATGGCTTATTTACTCTCCATAAATAAAGAATCAAAACAGGAAATGAGAACCAACCCTATGTTTACTTACCTATTTTAATCATGGAATGTGAGTGAAATTGTGTGGAATCTATACTAATTTTAGATTGAATAAGGGAATTGGCAATCCCAAACCCCCCACTAGATTAGCACTCCCACTCCTGATATTAAAATTAAATTATTACTTTACCTCCAACTTGGAGCTTATTTGGTATGTGTATGATTTGAGACTTATTTTGTTTAAAAAATGATTATGTCATATCCTATATTTGTTTTTAAATTTTTTAAAGCTGCTTTTTAAATTTTTTAATACTCTAGCAAAATTAAAAAAAGTGAGCCATAGTAAATCAACTACAAACAAAATTTTAATTTTAGAAATTTATTTCAACATTATGTTTTTTTTAAGCAAATTTATATTTCAAAAAAACTTAAATATTTACTAGAACAAACATTTATCTCAAATTTTGACTTTTTTATTTAAAAAATAATCTTCATAATATAATAACTATTAGTGTATAAATTACTTATCTCAACATTATGTTTTTAAAAAATATACAAATATTTCAAGAAAATAGTTCTATAATTAGTAAAACAAAGTAATTTATCTCAAAATTTTTACTTTTTTTTAAGCACAAAAAATAATCATTTTAGTATTAAAATAATTAGTATATAATCTACTTGTTTAAATTGAAACACAAAATCAACTAAAATGGTATATAAGTAAATTTACAACAACTGCCTCCGATTCTTGTTTTAAGTAGACGCATAAATAGGATTGACAGTGATTATTACTTCGATTCTTGGAACCCAAGTAAACAACATATTCTGACTCCGAATCCAGCTTATTCCAAATCCTATTTACTCTGATTTATGTCCACTCTGATTACGCACAGGTAAACATGCCATTAATGTGGTAATTGTCAACCACCTTTAGACTACACAAAACAGAACCATCCTCTCCATCTTCATTGAAGAACTCACCCATCTCCGCCTCCTTCCACCCATCTCCTCTGTCTTGAGGCATAACATCAGCAATGTTACGCCGAGAATCTAGGATCACACTAAGCCCTTCACCATTCTCTCTTCCTTCGAAATCAACACGCATCTGAACTGGTCTGTTTTCAAAACCATGCTTGCGTTCTGCGAGCTTGAAGACGAAGTAAGCCACGTAAGTCGTTTGTGGGGACAAAATCCTCGTCTCTACTTTCGCAATGACGTGAAGTAGCCGAGTTTAGCCACTTCAGGGAACCTATAATCCATGAGTTAATTGATATCGTGTGGTGGTGCATAGTAGTAGCATAGTCTCCACTATAGGTTCCTACAGAAACAAAAGAGAGACTCGTTGCTAATTTGGCCAACTTTGCTTATGATCTGTACAGTTATACGTTCTTGCGCCAGGTAAGAATGCTTGCTTTAGAGTATTTGTGCTAGGAAGGTAAATTCAAATTGTATATATGAAGTTTGGCTTCATAATAACTTCAAGACTACAAACAGCTCAATGTTTTGGAACTTTTCGTAGACTGCATCACAGAACCCAATGAGAAGCTTGTGGAGTTTGGAATAGGAGGGGTCTGCAATTCTTGTGCTAGTAGGTTCAAGTTCAACCTTGTAACCCGATGCAGAAATAATATTAGATTATTTATTTACTTTTGATTCAATTAGGGATTTATGTTAATTTATCCCTAGAATCCTTTTTGTCTTCCGTCCTTTGGCTCTATTTCAATTCTCTCTTTAGTGGTTCTCTTTCTCTTCTTAGTTCTGTTCTTCTATCTCTATTCTATCTCTTCTCTCTTGGTTCTACAACCGTTTGGTGATCCTGCGCTAATCTTAATTCAGGGGTTTTCTTTTTCCGTCAGTGTCCTTTGCTTTTTTGTGATGTAATGGTGGCTCACCATCGGTTTCTTGGTAGATTGTTTGATTATTTATTTGTTTTTTGGGTTGATATTTTTGCATGTAGATCCACAAAATGCTGCAATAATCACTCAATGTGGCAGAATCCCTCTTGTTGTTCAGTGTTTATCAAGCCCGGTAAAAAACACTGTAAGTTTGTTATTCTAGTGTTGCGGTGAAATCCATCTCTTTTATGTGGTTGGAATAGTTAGCTTTCCACTTATCATTCTTTACAAAAATTTTAATGTAGCCTTTTGAACTTGTGCAATGCTTGTGCTCAAGTAATTACTACTGTTATATATCAATTCTAGTTATTTTATTATAGTTTCTAGATCCTGTTTTTGTGGTATCTGAACTTTGTAAATTCAACATCAAGTACTGATTACATAACCGTTTAGGTGAATTACGCACTTGGGGCACTTTATTATCTCTGCAACAAGTCTAAAACAGGAAAGAGATTTTAAAACCAGAAGTTGTAGATCTCATCAACCGTTATGCTGCGGCAGAAGCAGTGAGTGTCAGCTTCAGCAATCTGGCCAAGGCTTTTATGGAAAAACATGTATCTGAAGAAAACTAACCAATAAAAATACCCTCTTAAATTTAGATCACACACATTGTACATGACTCGTTCCGTTAGAAACTTAACGAATTTGGACGAAAATGACTAAGATTGTCAATATTTAGAGAATTTAGGGTCTTCTTGGTCAAAATTAAAAAATAAAATAGATCAAACCGTCACCTTTTAAAGAGTTTAGGGATAATTTTGACCAATTACTCAGAAAAAAAAAAAAAGAAAAAGCAATGGTATGACACAGATCTATCTTTTTTTTTTTTTTTTTTTCAGAGAAAAGACTAAATAGTAGGTCAACATCTTGTGGCTCTACTTTCCAGACATTTTTTTTATTTTTATATTCTTCTACGAAATTAATTTGTTGGAAGGTACAAGGAAATGAAAAATAAATAATAGCTAGTGGTACTAGTAAATGGTAGAATCTCTTTGAAAATAACTACCGACAGTGTCTTATTTAATGGTTAATAGTTATTGTTGTACTATAATCTATGGTCAGAAAATAGTTGTCGTGTAGTATGTGAAGTAGTAGATTTACACTCATGAGTTTCTTAAAAAAAAATTTTAGCTCCTTAAAAAAAAAAAAAGAAAAAGAAAAAAAGAACTTCAGCGAAGAAGTTGTAGATTTCCATTGACGCCGCCATCTCTCTCTCCTCGCCGTCATAGATCTCGCCGGCGACCCTTGCAAGAATGATCACGATCTCGTCGGGCACTCTCCAATGTGCGATTCGGTGGCCGGAGGACATCCTAACCCAGACTCGCTACAGAGGCTATCGCCGGAGAAAACGACGAGCTCAGGGTGTCGATGACCACAAGAACATATGACCTGCAATCTAAATCGCGATTTCGTCACAATTCTGACATCGTGCGAGGTCATTTTCATCATGGGAGTTGATTTATAGTTAAAAATTGAACGATCCAGTTGTGAAAAATCTCTTTTTCCTTAGTTTCTCTGTTAGTTTCATATTTAAAATCCATAACATTTTTTTTTTTTTTTTAGGTTTCTTGGTTCCAAAAAGTATCTCACTTTTTTTCCAATATATGTTTGTCCAAAGAAGCTTTTGAGAAAAATCAGTTTGGACTACTTGGTTCAATTTAATTGGTGCACATGGAAACTTGAAAAATCGGTATTTTCAGAGTGAGAAAACGAAAGAACGACGAGAGAGAAAGAAGAGAGAGAGTCTTGAGTCTAGAGAGAGAGTGTGTGTGAAAATTGGCAAGAGGAGGGGGCAAAGAGATTTTAAAAGTGAAGATGAAAGGAAGGAAAATGCTGGGGGTTTGGCTGGGAAGATGGAAGACGAGACGAAGATGCAGACATGAGGTTTGGCTGGGTATTTGGATTTTTTGTGACTTTTTGGACGAAGAGGAAGACCCATCAAGATGCCTGCTCAGATTTTTTTTTTTTTTTTAATTTCTTAGTCTATAATACTATAAGCTATTATATACTATAGTTATTAAATATATGCAACATCTCATTTTAACGGCCTAAAAAAAACTCTACCGATAATTACTCTCAAAAGAACTTTATCACAGACTCTCCCACTAATAAATAGCCTTTTTGTCAAGAAAAGAAAAAAAGAAACTGAGAAATACTTCTTCAAACACACGTCGTATTAAGAGTCAGATATTATCTTTTTTCTTTTAAGGATTTAGGATTAGGATTATGTACTATCAATAATACATTCAACAATACATAATATTCGTTCTCTTTTTTTATTTTTTGTTATGCTCTTATTTTCATTGCAATTTAAGTGATGAAGATATTAAAATGATGTTGAATACATCTACTAACTCACATTAGTATTATTTATTCAAAGAAAAATAGAGAAGAAAAAGGTTAGCTTAAAAGAAATAAAATCTCAATACATACCCCCAATCCACCAACCACCATTAAAGATCCATGAGCTAAGGACCTCATCAATTTATTTTTCTATAAAAAGTTTTTTCTCATTTGTTTTTCCCTTTATGGTTTGTTTTTTCTTTGAGGGTAAGTTATAAAAAAATTGTTGCAACTAAGAAAAATAATAGAGCTTATCAGCTTTAAAATTTTTTTTCTACTCACAAAATATTTATATACTCTATCGGTAGAACTCGTTTTTTAACCGTTAAGATATAATCGAACGGCTGAAATATTACTTGTGTATAATAATTATAATGCACTTCATCTTATACTAATATAGACTAAAAAATTAAAAAATAAAATAAAAAAGAAATTACAAAAAAAAAAACTCGTTTACAGGGGGGCTCGTTGTTAGCGTAGGGGTGGGGGGGGGGGGGGGGGGATGTTCCTAAACTTTTAAAATGTTATTACAATAGTCCTTTCAATAAATTTTTGGACGGAATCTGTTAGTAATTTGGTTAAAAAGTGGTACTAACTATGGATTATGTTAAAAAATTAACAGAATGGACTTTTGTAACAATGTATTTAATAGTTGATAGTCATTCCAGCTACGAGAAAAAAAGAGCATGGAATGCCCCTAAACTGTTAAAAAGTTATTACAATAGTTATTTATGTTAATTTTTAAATAGAATACGTTAGTAATTTGATCAAAAAGTGATGTGCGCATGCAGATTTGGTCAGAGGGAAGGGGCGCAGGTTGCTGGCGTCGGAGGTGGGCGGGGGGGGGGGGGGGTTGGGGGGCATGGGTCGACGCTGGGGGGCGACAGACTAGGTCGATGCGGGGGGGCGGGGGGGGGGGGGGACCTGGGGAATCTGGTTGGTGGGGTCCGTCATTGACCTCAATGTTAGGGTTGGGGTTGGTGGGGGGGGGGGGGGGGGGGCTAGGTCAATGCCAACATGGGGGCGAGGCGGGGCAGATTTGGGTCCGGGGAGAGAGGGCAAATCTGGTCGAGGGGAGCAGGGGTTCGTCGTCGGCATAAGGAGGGGTGGCAGATCTAGTAGGAGGGGAACGGGGGTCCGTTGCCAGAGTCGGGAGGGGGAGAGCCGTAGTAGATCCGGCTCGGGGGGAGGGGGGTTTGTCGCTGGTGTCGGTGGAGAAGTCGCTAGCATCGAGGAAGAGGGTTGGTCTGTTTTTCATTTTTCTAAAATTTTTTATTTATTTATTAATCTATGGTAATATGAGATAATGTGTATTATAAATATTATATACAAAAAATATTGCAGCCGTTCGATTATATCTAAACAGTTTAAAAATAAGTTATACTAATAAGGTATATAAAAAGAGTTCTACTGCAGCCATTTCCAACAATAAAACTCCAAATTGTTATTGTTCAGATTTTCGTATGTATACATTTATTAGAGCTCTTTTAACGGAGAAAAAAAAAACAAAAATGAAATATACAGAAAACTTTACTTCTTTCTCTCTTTGCCTTAATTTTCTAAAGCACCCTTTTGTCTTTGGTTTGTTGAAACCTAAATCCGAACATTAATTAGTTTGTTTATAATCAAATCCTGATACATGCAGCTAATTCTTCTTGCTTGAGGTTGCTTCTAGGCCAGATACTGAAAAATTAACGTGAACTGGTTATACAATATTTTATCCAAAACATAGATAAGATATATCGATAAATATATCTCTTATTTTATATTCGATATCTTTATAAGATGACACTTATAATTTTTATACAAATCAATTGTAGTAGTATGAGGGAACTTATTCCCATCTGAATCAATTTGTCCATTGTTCAACCTAAGGAACTCACTGTAATTGTTGTCCATAAACACACACACGTACTCAAAATTCACGGCGCTATCAATATTCTCCTCAGTGGTTTTGTCGTAAACAACCTAACCGTTGTCAAAACTTTTTCATGTACTTTTCTTTTCTTCTCAAAGTTGGGAGGTTTAAAAAGTGATGGGATCCATTTCCTTCTCAATTTTCTCTCTACCAACAAGCTAAATTATAACATTTTCTTCTTCAAAATCCCTCCTCTACTTTCTTTCGTCTCCTTTTCCATTCTACCAAACAAAGACTAAAAGTCTGTAACTTTATTACTCATAATTTAAATGAGATGATTATTTTTCTAATTTTATATAATTTTAAGATGAATAAAATCATGTCCATATCGATTTTTATTTTTCTGAATACATTTCAAGTTTTTTTTACACTTTTTAACTCTTAATCAGTCAAATACACGATTCCGAAACTCAACTCAACTTCAATAAAATAACTTCATTTTCTCTGCCCTTGATATTCAAATTTCATTTGGTAACGCTCGAAGCGATATTATCGGTCACCGACTTTTTGTACTTTTATTAAGCAAAAAAAAAAAAAAAAAAGAACAAACAAACCAGCAGTAGTAATCATAGTGGCTTCTTCTTCTCAAGCAACAACAATATCGGGGTTTCAAGAGTATTGGCTTCTACCCACATCACGATTTCACGAAAAGACACTGTTTTCACTCTCCCCAATTGGAGGCCTTCGACCAATAGTAATAATAAGGACAGCAGTAAGAAAAATGAGCAGAGAAGCAAAGAGCTCAGGCTCAATGATGCCTTTCTCTACTTTGAAACCATGGTGTTGGACAAAGGCCAGAAGCCTGATGCTGCCCAAGCCACTCAGCTCCTCTACGATCTCCGCAAGGCCAACAAGCTCCGAAAGGCGGTGAGAGTGATGGAAATCATGGTCAGTTCCGGCATTATACCCGATGCAGCTTCCTACACTTTCTTGGTGAGTAATCTTTGTAGAAGAGGCAACATTGGCCAGGCTATGCAATTGGCTGAGAAGATGGATGAGTATGGCTATCTAACCAATACGATGACCTGTAATTCCTACTACGAAGATAAATATAAATTTCTATTAGTACTCTCGCTCGAGTTCCAGTTCATGAAAACACACTTACTAAGAAATTGTTAAACGCCCACACAATAGTTCTTAGACGTTTTTATTAAGACTACTGCAACAAGAAGATTTGAAACAGAGCTAACACCACAATAAAAAAAAGGTGAAGATCTTTTATGAACAAAAGCAATATTCTAGCCTCCGAAGACATCGTAGAAACATGATGGCTCAGCACCGTAATAACAATGGGAGAATCTCCTTCGAAAGACGGAGACATTGACGACTAGCTAGCCCTTTGCTAGAAGAACAAGCTCAACAGTTCCTTTCAGTACTCCAACACCTAAACTCGGGCCACTAAAAACTTCAAAATTCTGTTGAATTTAAGGTTAAGGTAGTAGTTGTAGTAGTTGATGCCAAACTCTAATCTTCAGCTCTAGATTACCAAAATCTGACATGTGAGCGACATTGATTTCTGTATGTTATTCAGTTGAACAGAAATGTTCGTGTCAAGACTCTTGAATTAAAATTTTTAAAATAGAGATAACAAATTCATTAAAATACTTGGATGCATGTAACATATTTCAATAGATATATATATATATATACACACTTCATCAACTGGAAAAGATCTCGCAGCAAAAACAACATTGAGGTACTAGGTACGTGGATCTGAATCAATGGTCTCAGTGGCTTTTACTTCCTCATCAGCAACACTCGGAGCTTTTGCCTCCATCTCAAACTCGAAACCTGAACAATCACAATATACCAATTAGCAAAAGTAGTTATCGAGGACGTCAGCACAAGACGCTATGAAGAGTGGGAAAGAAAAAAGGGGTATATTAACTTATTTCATTAATTTAGAAACCAAAATTTTCCTTTCTAGAGATTATAAGAAGAAATATTAACAAACAAGAGAACAGGGAAACCAACATATGACAACCGTAAGTATTAAAGAGATCGTCCCGATTATGTTTTACCAAAGTTCTTGAACTTGACACCACCTTCGATACTTGCCTCTTTCTTTTTTTTATTTTTATTTTTATTTTTTCCAAGAGTTCTGGTTGAGACATTTGAAGAGTCGGTAAAGCTCTAAGTTCTGGTTATTTGGACAAAACCCCAAGATCAAATAAGCGCAGTTAAAATATTTGATCGATGTAAACTCTAAACGAAATTCTTATTGAGCTTTTAGTCCAAAACTATTGTGGATAACTTGGTAATGTGATTGCCAGTTAAATTTAGTAAGGTTACTAGAATAAATGCAGTCGTGCATGCAAAAAAGGGAGGGAAAAAAGGAAGTGGTTCCTATGGAGAGGAAATGAAGAAAATTTGTAGGGGAAAATTTGTAAATTACCTATGGAGAGGAAATGGTTCCTCATCCTCTTCACGATCAGCTTCTCTTCCTCTTGAGTTAGACTCTCCATCGTTAACATCATCTTCTACTTTCGCTGATTCAGAGAGAATCCTTGAACTCACCACTTCGTTGATTTCAAGCTGTGAAAGGCGGTGGGAGTGACGGAAATGATGGTCGAGGTTGACATAATACCTGATGAATGCAGCTTAATTCCTACATGTTCCCTCTTACCTTGAAGCCGCTTCTAGGCAATATGCTGAAAAGCATAATTTGCTTATACAATATTTTTTTTTAAAAAAAAAGCATAGAGAATACATATATAAAAACAACTACTACTCTCACTTGAGTTACAACTCATGAAAAAAAAAAAAAATATGCACTGATTTTTATGGAAAGCACCACCACACTTATATTTTACAACAATATATAATAAGCATCAAAACAGAGCTAACAAAGTCTCCAAATTAACTGCAAAATAAAGGAAATTCATTTATTAAAAAAAAAAAAAAACACACACACACACACAATGAGCTTCCTAACACAAACAAACAGACCACTAAAAAGAGCAACTTCAAACCCAAAAGCTTCCCCATCCTCTGTAGCTAAGACTTGATGGACTCTCCAACAACCTGATCCAACACAAAAAGACCCGAGAACCAATTAAAATTTCAAAGAAAATCCCAATCAAAATCTTTTCAAATGCTTTTAAAAACCACCAATATCGGAAATACAATGAAGGACACGAGCGAAGGTTTCCAAAATCTACTGCAATGCATCAGAGAAATAAATTAGCTTAAATTGAAGAAGATACATACACACACACACACACACGCATATATATATACTAGCTATATGCACGTGCGAATATCGTGTAAATTTTAATTTGTTAACTTTTATTTTTCTTTTATATAGATGGATGTTAAACTGTAAAAATAATAATAATAATAATAAACAAAAAAAATACAGCTATAAATTTTTTAACAAACTATTTTATTTTCTTAATTTATAATTTTATTTAAATTTTAGTGGAATCATGTAAGCAATTAATAAGAAAATAAAAGAAGATAGAGAAAACGTTTTAGCAGAGGTAAATTAGAGGAAAAATTACATGGTTTAAATGAGAAAACATTAGTCGACTGACTTTTAAGAAAAAGACGTTTAAGTAATATTAATATTTATAAGGGTCGTATTTTGAAAAAAAAAAAAAAAAAAAGAAAAACGACTCCATGAAAAACATTTTTAAGTAGCAGACTGTAGAGGCGAGAAAATATTTTCAACAGGATATATTTAAGAAAATAAATTTTCAATTAGGCACATATAAAAAATAAAACTTTTTCTTTGAAAAAAAAAAAAAGAAAACAGACATACAAAACTATATACTTCAATCAAACTATTTTTTGTTGCCTAACAGTATATATTTATAGGTAAATATAGTATTATTGAGAAAATAAGATTTTATTGAATACAATAAATGGTGATTTTTTTTTTTTGGGAATTGCATATGAATGAGAAATTTATTTTCACGTAAGGTATGTTTCAGAAAATTTTAAAAAATATAAGAATTTAGGGGGCAAAGAAGAAAAAAAGAAGGTAGAGCTTGTTTAATAAACAATGATTTCGGTCAATTAAGTAAATCAGATAGAAAATTAAATTAAGTGCATATATAAAAATAGAAAAAAAAAATTTAGAGTACTTTCGTAGTAAAAATTTTTATTAGCTATAAAAAAAGTATACACGAATAACATTCTTGATAATATATATATATATATATATATATAAAAAATAAAGGATTGTTGAAGAAAAGAACATTTAAGTAGGGACATATATATAAAATTTTTGTTTCAATAGGAATAAATTAGAATAAAAAAGAATTTTGATGATGTATATATAATTTAACAATATAACCATGTATTTGGTACTAAAATTTGGATTGTAATATTTCGGTTTGAGTTGAACTGTGTGTTTGGTGAGGCATTTGAATTGCTAGAGTTAAAAAGTGAAAAAACTTGAAATGTGTTCGGGAAAAAAATCAATATAGAGTTTGTTTTATTCATCCCGAAATTCTATGCAATTTTAAAAAAATCATTTTATTTGAACTTGTTTTTATAAAGAAGAGGTAAAGCAAGCAAAAGTAATCGCAGCAAAAAAATAAAATGAAATAAAATAAAATAAAGAGGAGACTAGAGACTAGAGGGTAGTAATAGAAATATAGACTCAATTAAAAAAATGACTTAAACATGAATAAGCATTATAAAAGAAGATAAAAGGGATAAGTTTATAAATTACCTATGATGACGAAAAGTGATTTTCATGTTCTAAATCTCTTAGGCACTGGTTCACAGTGAACTTCTTCTTGATCATCTGATTCAGAATGGATGGCTTCTTTTCCGCTTGAGTCATCATCATCATCATCATCATCATCATCATCATCTTCTTCTTCTTCTTCATCATCATCTCCACTTGACTCAGCTACGTAACCAAATCTCTCTGCTTCTTGGCTATATAGGACGTGGACCCCACACTTGTTGATTTTTGCATGTTTCTTTTCCAAATTTAAGGAGAAAGAGAATGTAACAGTGGAAGTGGTGCACGCAGTAATCTCATTATTAAATCTTCCTTTCTCTGCTTTAATGTACTCACCGGATTCTTCCAAATATTCCTTCTGGAAATCAAATGTAAATAACTCACTGTACGTGTTATCCGTACACACGAACACATATTCAGAATTCAAAGAGTCATTAATATTCTTGTCACTAGTTTCGTCGCAAGGAAAGTAGGCACATCCATCACCATGAAATTCCTCTAGATTACATGAAAGAGTTAAAGGTAGATTTCTTCTTTGCCTCCATAAATCACCATTAGGGAACATGTAAGTGCACTTCACGTGAAGCATCGAGTAAATATAGTATGGCGTGAAGTCTTTGAATTCAACAATAAGGCAAAAGACGAGACCCAAATAGCTGCTGTTGGACCATTGATGTTCAGGATGAGGAAGGTTTATACATATTGAAGATCCCTCACTCTTATGACTGAACCACCTCAGAATTTCACTTCCTGGCCAGTTACTTATATACAATTCCTGTACGCAACACGGATGAGAGGGAGACGTTATTATTTAACAATCACACCAAAATCTTAGCAACTACATACTTAAATAAGCAATGAGGAATGTGACTAAAATGCAAAATTTGGGGGGGGGGGGGGGGGGGGGGGAATGGGTTGGAGAGACATACCGGAAACCATCTACCAGGTCCATATTTAGAAAATATAGTTGCAAAATGCAAAATTCTAAATAGTGCTTCCTCCATAAGAACTCTGCGTGCATTCTCATCTAACATTTCACAACCCAAAAACTCAAAGCTCTCCCAACAATCGATATGATTGAGATCGTCCCAATTTTGTTTGACCAATGGTATTGAACTTGACACCGTCTTCAAGGAAGTGCAGTAACTCGCATCAAGCCATGATAGAGACAATGGAAGTACTGGTAATGATTCGAGTTTTCGGCAAAAAGAAATCAGGAGTGTTTCTAAAGAGCTTAAATTATAGATACTGTCGGGGAGAAACTTGAGCTTTGCACAAAATCTTAGGCTTAAATATCGAAGCCTAGTTAAATTTTCAATTGAAGGGTGTAGTTCCTCAATCGCTGCAAATTCTAATGTGAGAACAGTAAGAAGTTGCATAGGCTCCAAGATTATTGGAAACATTTTCAACTTCGATGAAAAATTAAGAGAGGGAAACAATTCATCGCAATTTTCTCCTAATCTACAACGGGTCGTGTCATGCTCAGCTGGTCTGGTGAGCACTTGTAATCGTCTTAAATTATTAGGAAGCTCTGATAACTTGCAAAGAGATGTGCAGCCTTCCAAATGAAGATCTTCAAGCTTGTTAAGATGTCGAACATATGATGGAACTTCAGTCAAATGTACACAGAAGTCAAAATTCAAAATCTCAATATTTGGAGCCTGTGAGAGATCTGGAACTTGAGTTAGGTGCTTGGAGCCAGATAGATTGACACTTTTTAATTTATCTAAATTCTGAAACAAAAGAGACATAACAACTATCAGTTAAAATGTACATATTCGCAGTACAAAATGCATAAACAAAACAAAAGAAAAGATTAATAATAAAAATCTCCCTTCTATTTTCGAGTTTTGCCCAAATGACTTATTATTTCTGAAAATTAAAATTCTGAAAAATAAATTAAAATTTGACTAGATTTTCCTCTTTCGAACAATACACTGATTATCCAAACAACTTATATTTTGATTAAAAGAATAAAGAAGTAAGAAGAAGAAGAATAGAAGCTCCATGTTTTGAATGAGGACATTGAGTGTCGCTTTATTCTTGTTTGGCATTATTATTGGAATTCCAAAAATCTTAACCCCCATTAGTAATTCTCTTATTTTAGGGTAAAATCTAGTAATCTACATTCATGATACCTCAATTTTAACCAACATAGTTGGCGGGTTCGGAATATGAAAATTAGAGAAATCAAATTTTATTGAATCAATTTTAATTCTTAGAAACAAAAGTTGATTTTGAAAAAAGAATTGAAAGTTATAATGAAGGTTTCTGTTGTAAACTAACAAATAAACGAAGTTAGTTAGCCATACCGGGGCACCTTCCCAAAGTTTTTCAAGCCGGCTTCCACGCATGTCTAGTGCAACGAGCGTCTTTGCAATAAAATTTGTTGATAGCGATTTCAAAGGGCATGCAGCCCAATTGAGATACTTAAGCTTACAAGGAAAAGCGAGAGGACAATCTTGAGGAAGGCGTAATTTGCTACCATTAACTTTGAGTAATCTTAATCTGCGCATCTTTGAAAAGGTTGTAGGCAACAAGCTAATCTCTCGGTTACAAGTTGAAGTATCCAAGGATATTCCTTCAATGGTTTCCAATCCCTGACAGTAAGAGCAAAGCATTAATAAGCATATATAGTTTAGGAATAAGATATAAATTCTGTTCATGAAAAGCCCAAACTAATATAATTAGAATAATATTCTGTAGTATCTAGCTTTGAAGACTTACTCCATCATTCTCAAGTGCTTGATAGATATCTTCGGCATCCGTTAGCCTACTACCTTTTCTGGGATCTTGATTAGTAGAATGTGGCCGAACAATTTGAGAAGCCATCACTTGTAGTAAACTATGCATCTTTACGGTGTTGGAAGGCCCAATAGTTATTAGGGCTTTATCAATGAGAACTCGGATTCCGTCAGTTGCATAGAGATCATCTAGTATTTCTTGTACAAGATCTCTGTTCTCCCCATTCAAGAAAAGTGCAATGTCAATAAATATCTCTTTCTGAGTATCATCAAGTGCATCATAGCTAATTCTCAAAACCCTCTCAATATTCTTATCTGGAAACCTTTCAAGCTTATTCAAAGCATTTTCCCATGCTTCTATATCTCTAGATAAAAGGTGGCGTCCCAAAACTTTAAGAGCCAATGGAATTCCTCCAGCATAATGTACCGCCCTTTTTGACAACTCTTTTTTGTTTGCAGTCGGAGACTTCTTCTTAAAAGCATGTAGAGAAAAGAGATGAAGAGCTTCATCATCATTTAGTCCCTTAACCTCATATATTCGACTGACTTTCAAATTCTTAAGAACTTGCTGATCTCTACCTGTTATAATAACTCTACTTTCACGACCAAACCATTCTCCAACCAACTGTTCCCAGTGCTCTGAATCATCAACATCATCAAAGACGACAAGCACCTTTTTACGACGGAGCCTACGCTTTGTAAATGGTTGGAACCTTTCACCATCCATCAACTTAGAAAAAATTTCATCTTTTAAATGAGTTGGACCATGCTTCTTTAATTCCTCTCTAACATTTTCAAGAAAAGCGCAAGCTTCAAAGTGAATCGATAAGCGGTCGTATACAGCATGAGCCAGTGTTGTTTTACCTATGCCCCCTGGGCCCCAAATGCCTATAGGACCAAGTTTGTTTAAGGAGCCAATCTGTAACAACTGTTCAACCTCCTTAATTCGTTTAACAATTCCAACCAAACCCCTCAATTTACGGCTTGCCACGGACATATCGTTCAGTTTATTGACAACATCGTCAACAATTGAGTCAATTAATTGGGACTCAGTCCTGCCAGTATGTACACGTATGTACATAATTCAGAGGTAACTATTAGTACAACCATATATATATAATCCTGAAAAGCTTTCGCTGTTTAGGCAAGTGTACCCTCAATTTTGTTTCTATTTCTATATCAAC
Organism: Ficus hirta; assembly: GCA_038430175.1. NCBI lineage: Eukaryota > Viridiplantae > Streptophyta > Magnoliopsida > Rosales > Moraceae > Ficus > Ficus hirta. Next base: position 7,195,363 of record CM076593.1, on the reverse strand, counting down.
TAGTCTAAAGTATGTGCTATGCACATTTTTAAATGTATTTGAAAAATTTTATCTACATATGAAAAATTCAAAATAGTAAGTTAAAAAAATAGACCCACAAAATTTAAATTAAAAAAAAAAGAAACAAAGAACGTAAAAAAAAAAAAAAAAAAAAAGAAAGGCATGAAAGAAATTAAAAAAAAAAAAAGATAAGGCATTAAAATGACAAGAAAATGACCAATACAAAAAAAGGACTAAATTGTCAAAAATACTATAATGAAGTACAACTACAAACATATAAAACCTATTTTTGGGAAAAGAGATGGATATGGGTGTAATAAGTTATGTATGATATATGTATATGTATATATGTGTATATTCATGCATGAGATAATTAATATCAGAGCAACTAAAATAATACAAATTATGATTACATACCCAGACTCTTTTAAAGTCCAACCAGATAGATTGCCTACTTTATCCAAAGCTTTTCTCCATTCTTGCAATTTCTTATCGTCAAAATGTTTTCTGAGTTTAGCAAATGCACCTGCATAACTTTTTTGTTGTTTACGTACATCCGATGGATCAACCTTGTAAAACACAGGTATAACTTCGACTTGTCCTTCCATTTTCTTGCATTGGAGAATGTGTATTAGTTCATCCAAGCACCATCTTGAGGAAGCATAATCTTCTGACAAAATAACTAGACAAAGCTTTGATTCTTCTATTGCTTTCAAAAGTGTGGGTGATATTTCATTTCCCTTCTTCAGATCTTCCTTGTCTATGAAGGCTTTGATTGACTTTCGACATAAAGCACTATGAATGAGGCTTGTAATATTACTCCGGGTATCCTCACCTCTAAAACTGATAAACACATCATATTTAATCTTCTTCGAAGTGCTGTGAGAAGAGGAACCATCAGCAACTGGACTCATACTCGTACCACGAAAATGACCATCAAAAAGCCACTTCCATAATTCTGCACACACACACACACAAAAAAGCGATTAGCATTACTAAAAAGGGTATTTCCAAAGGAAAAACTTCCTTTGGGAAAGTCATATTTCGTTAGGATAAATCTTTCGATAAAGATAAAATAGTAGTAAAACAAAGAGTCAAACAACATTTCTCAAATAAAAAACAGGCCACATATTTATGACTCTTGAACCCAGCAACACATATATATGATGCTAAAAAAATAAAAAAATAAAAAATAAAAAGAAAAAAACAGAATGAAGGAGTATGAAGATAAATGTGGAAGAAGAGAATGAGATAAAGGGCGAGAGGAATAGGGAGACTCACTTGGAAACCAAATGTAAAATAAAAGCCAAATAACACCAACCAAACAAATCATATGTGTGAAGAAAACCACATTATAATAAGCAGCGAAGCCTATTTCTGCTTGGCCTTCATCTGCTAATTTGTTCTCCTCCATCTTTTCAATACCTTCAAACCACAAATATGAAAATGATCAGCATAGAGAAAGTAAATCATAAAGGAAAACAAAAACAAAACAAAACAAAACAAATCAGAAATACATGCTCATGATCTTCACAGGAAGATTTGCACTCTTTGTACAAGCTCTCACTACGTTAAGAAACAAGAGAAACTAGTAGAATTAATTTTATAAGTAAAGAGAGAAGAAATGGTCCATAAACTTTTAAACAAACTCTCTCTCTCTCTCTCTAGAGAACCAAGCATCTTTTCTGTTAAAAAAAATGAAATAAAAAAGATGATAATTAAAGAGTATAAAGAACAAAAGATGTAAAGAAGAACAGAAATAACAATAAATATCTAGTGTACTGTTTTTTAATACAATAAGTAAAAACTTCCCTAAAAAAATAAATAAAAAGATAATGAGTCATGTGATCATTTAATGGACCATAATCTGTGTCAGTTCTCTGTTAGAAAAAAGACTAGTACTGATTATAAGGCATTGCTTTCTTGGATTAGGCTTTGTATATAAGCTTTAGAATGGAAAATCGGAGAATGAGAATCACGTATTAAGACATAACAATAACACAGTTAAATTTCATTAAAAGAAAAAAGAAAAAAGAAAGTCAGTGATACTCTTTTTTCTCTCCTCCCACACACTCGTCATATTCCCTTATTATTTTGAAACCTATAACAATACGATAATTGCATGGAACTATACTAAATTTTTCTTTGCTACCAAAAATTTTGCCTTCCTTTTACCATGATATTTTTTTTTTCATTTTGTTTTTGTTTTTTGTTTTTTGTTTAGCTCCAGAAGGAAGACTAAAGATCACTTTTGTATCATGAGAGTAAAAGTTGATTTTAGTTGAATCTAAATATGGGATTTCCTTATGGAAAGCAATAAACCCCTTTCATCTGATAACATTAAAATAGAGAGAAAGAAAAAAGTTAACGAAAAATAAGCCACAGTAAGTTTCAAAGATACCAACTTTTGTGGAGGCTTAACATTTAGGAGAAAATACCTAAATGACACAACCTTAAAGACCATTGCACTTAATTTGTGCCAAATTGGTGTAGTAATTTTTTGTGTCATATTAATATAATGATCTTTAAATTTGTATCTTTCAAGTGCATTCATATATTATATTCTAACATTGAGCCACGAAGCACGTGTTTCGACTAATCTTCTATATATAAAAGTCTCGAAGCACCATTTTCTCTCTTTCTTACATGCGTCCCCCATGATTTGGTGTTTAGGCTTTTATTTTTTGGCTTCCCGTTTCTTTCCTTGCTTTTGTCATCTGTGATTTGGTGTTTATGTTTATGCTTTTTTATTTTTTTTTAATTTTTCCTTCCTTCTCTTTTCCTTTTAATTAGATATCTTTGTACATCTTTTTTTTTTTTTTTTTACTTTTACTTGAAAATCTCTTATACCTTTAATTTTAAAGGTCTATCACTAGATACCTTTTCATTAATTTAATCCACATTGTGTGATAATTTTTAAATATAGTTTTCAGTTTATTAAAATATTTTTCTTTTCTCTTTTTTTTTTTAAACAAATTCGCCCTAATTTAAACACTTTTTTTTCTTTCTCGCATTTTTTTTTGTTTTGTTAATTTTCTTTACAATAGTTCCGTTTGGTTACGATTTAAATTTTTTTTTTAATCTATTTTTATCATGTTGTAGGGTTTTTTTTTTTTTTTTTTTCCTAAAACAATACTATGCTTCCTTTTCGACTTGTCCTTGTTAAAATGAGATTTTCAACTTTATTCTCGCTTTTTTCCTTCTATTTTTTCTTTTTGTTTTTCTTATTTGCTTTTTTAGTTAAACATTCTTTTTTATTGTCCAAAACATTTAACAAACATAAATTGCACATGCGTGCCATGTGCCTAGAAACTAGTACTTTCAAAAGCTACATAAAGGGGCACGTGAAAAAGAGAGCGCCCAAACAACTGCTACTAGCATTCCAAGGACGGGAACGTAAAAAACAAGAAATTGTGTGGATTTTATCGGCCACTAACCCACACACCATCCGATGAGATTAGGACAGTTTTTTTGGGGATGGAAGGGATTGTTAAAGTAGTATGACAACTTTTTGCACAAGAAATAATGTTAAAAAATGAAAACCTTGACTTTGGTAATGGGATGGACTACACACCATAAGTCGACAGTTTTGTTTTTTGATTTTTTTATAAGAAAGACAAAAGTTTTTCTTTTTTCCCACGTCCAGAAAAGAGTAAATATTATCTTTCTTGGAAATTCCCTCTGCCCCAACCATGCTCCAATTTGGTACTTATCACCGCGTGTCTCGGTATAAGGTACTCTAATGTTAATTAAGGATTACCAAATGAATACAAACGTCAGATGTTAGTGATTACTTAGTGTCATCATCTGTGAACTTTCCTTGGTCGAGAACCCTTAAATTAATTGCGATTCTGGTTAAGAACCTTATAATGGACTCTAATGTTGGTCGATGATCACTAATCAGACTTCCATGCTAGACATTAGTGACTCTATTACTCTTTCTTTTTTTTTTCTTTTTTTTTTTAGCGTAAAAGAGTAAGAGGATTTGAGTTATTTATCTTATAATAAACTCATATGTGGATTCACTGCAAGTCAATTATGATTTATATAATTTTCCTATTATGCAATTTTAAGGGTATTGAAAAATGTAACTTACGATTGCAAATATTATCTAATGGTACTTTCATATATGACTCCATCAAAAAATGAAGAGTTCGGATCCCCAGTTTCAAAAATATAACTTGTATTTTAGAAAGTTGTAATTTTGTATATTTTAGATTTCAAATTTATGCTAAATCCTTATGTTGCTACAGTGAAAGAAGGATTTTTTTTTTAATGTTTTGAAAAATAAATCATTTTCCCACCCCTCTAGTAACTGGTGAAATTGGGACTATAGATCAGATCCTTTTGAAATCGCTCCAATCAAGCTATTTCAATCCATAAATATGATATTACAAATAATCTTGAGCACTTAACAAAAATTATCTTATTTTTAATTCAAATTTGCGCATCACTTTAGAAATTCATTGTTTTGAAAAGTCTCCAACGTATGTTGAGAGGGGTTTTTAGTTCTTACAAGCAATGAAATGTTTAAGATGATTTCTAATGTTATTGGGAGCTGCTTTAAAAGAAAAAAAAATTAAAAAAATATAAATAATTTTGAAGCCTAATGGTTAGAATCTAACAAATAGATTCCAAACCAATTTAGGAGATTAATTTAAAAAAAAAAAAACACACACACACACCCCACCTCAATATATAGGAGATTAGCAACATGAGACACATTGCAATAATTTTGAAGACTAATGGAGTAAATTATCAAAATTAGAAGTATAAAGGGAAGTTGATAAAAAATGATAAATTTGCGGAGGTTACAACACTAATTATCTGGAATTATTTTACTCACCTTTATTTAGAAATTATACAGATTATTCCATCAAATAAATACAGGTCATATACAAACAAATAATGGCACATGAATTCCCATGTCTTCTACAAAACTGAAGTACGAGTTCAGTGGTGGAGTAACTTCAATACCACTCTCAGCAAAGAAGAATAACTCCACCCCACAAACGACATTTTTTTTTTGTCAATGTCGTTTCACTATTTATTTTACTCTTTAAAAGCCTCAGGTTTGAAAGGAGAATACTGCAACCGGTGAAACCAGTGACATTGGTTCCAAAATCAATCCATAACCCTCGGGCTTTAGTAGCCGTCAGATAAAAAACAAAGGGTCAGGATTACCCTACTGGACATAACCCTCCAATAATCTTAATGGAGCACTAAGAAGCCTCTGTATGTATAACTCCCCACTTGCTTGCATTATGAAATTTGATTTTTTTTCAAATCTGAGGAGTTATGAGTGCTTGCTCTTTTAAAATTTTTTGATTGGTATTATTTGTGAAATACGAACCTGCTGCAATCTAATCTCACCTCCACCACCATCCTTCTTCAGTGTCGTTGAGGTTACTACCTTTGTTAAGATCCAAAAAAAACCTTTCTTCTCAACCCAAAGTTGCCAAACAACACGAATATTTTTATTTTTATTTTCCCTTTATTTCTTTCCAATTAACCTAAAGTTGTGATGAGTTGTGAAGGTAAATAATGGTGAAAATTCTTGCGTTAATTCTATTTGTCTGGTTATTCTACGTAACCCCATCTCCATCAAAGAAGTAATCCTTTATTCTCATATACTCTCTTCATTAAAAAATTAATACTAAAAATGATGAATGAATTTTTGCACCTGTAAAATATATGGTTAATGTTGTATTTAGAGAAAAGAAAAGGTGAATAATGACCTTAAAGGAAGAAAAGAGCATAATATTGAAAACGTTAATTCAACTTAATTAATATTTGATACAAAGGCTAAAGAAGTAATTAAGAAGAAAAATGGAATGAAGTGTCCTTACGCTTTCGGTTTTTTATTTTGGCATAAGGAATTAAGTGGGATTAATGAGAGAAAATTATGAAGATAATAAGTAAATGGATGCCACAAATTCATAGCATACTCATGTCACAATCAAGTGGACAGCTAGTCATGTCATATGGTTAGGAGCACCGATGGTGCCTCTTAGTTTTACTCTTTACCAAAAAGAATTCATTACATTAAAAATAAAATACGTTTTCTTATTTGTGGAAGAGTTTGGGCTTACATGTCAAAGTTGTTCATGAACATTATCCTTTATTATTAATGAAAAGAATTTCATTTTAAGTATTAAAGTTTCAATTTGAAACTTTTAATCAAACATCTAAAATTATTTTAAAACAATCCGTACTTGTAATTCATGTTTCTAAATTTTTTTGTAGCATTGTTCATCAAAATAAGTATTAAATAGCGGAACAATTCTTTTTATATATTATATTCTACAAAGGGAGTGAAATGAATTTTCATTAGCATATTTCACATTGTTTACATTATATCATCATAGATAATTAAATGTAATTTTTCATTTTAAAATAACTTTTTATTTATTCGTTTTACATATTGTTAATTATTTACGATATGAAAATTTCAATTGCAACTCACTACAGACAATTCAAGTAGTTTTGGCGAAAGGCGCACCAGTAATAGTGCATCTCCTTGGTAACTGAACATAGATTATACTAATCTGCTTGAAATTTCCAAGTTTTCACCTTGTCTATGTACCCTTTTTTTTTTTTTTTTTTAATAATTGAAACCATGTCTACGTACTTGATGAATGTTAAAGCCAGATATTATACTGTCCCTCCCTCAATTTTTGCCGTACATGTGCAAGATCTATTTTAACTTAAGATATATATTTTTTGTAAGTACAGCAACAACAAGATTTGACTACTCTCTAAATATGAAAAATGCTGACATGAGATGAAAAGAGAGTAGGTTGTAGGTTTTGTTTTGTTTTTTGTTTTGGAAAAAGACTACAATAGAGTCTCTTTTATTTATTAAAAAAAAAAAACCTCATTTACGGGGGGCATCACCTGTTCCTAAGCGAGCAGCGACGTCGCGGGCGTGGGGGGGGGGGGGGGGGGGGGCATACCTATCCCGGGGGGAGGCGGGGTAGATCTGGCCTGGTCAGGGGGAAGGGAGGGGGGTAGATCTGGTCGAGGGGAGTGGGGGTCCTTCACTGGCATTGGGGAAGGGGCATGGGCTCGTCGCCGGCATCGGGAAGGGAGTTGGCCCGTTTTTTATTTTCATTTTTTTATTTATATATTAATCTATACTAATATGTGGTAAGATGTATTATAATTATTATACACAAGCAACATTTCAGCCGTCCGCTTACATCTTAATAGTTTAACAATAAACTCTATCGATAAAGTATATAAATGAGCATTTACCACAGACCTTTTCCCAAAGGTTTTTTTTTTTTTTTTTTGGAAAGGCATTAATAAAACTATCTTTAGAAGCACTATGGGTAGGGTAATCTAAGGGTCAATAATGATTTGTGTAATAAAATGGATGGCCATGAAATAAGGTGTACCAGATCTTATATGCACTTGAATATATACAAATATTCTCTTTTAAAACATTTGTTCAAATTAAAAATAATAATAAACAAAAAAGAAACTAAATTTTGGGAATCTAAACCCGAACTCCTAAAACCGAAAATCAAAGCACCGGGGCTGGAGAAAACCGCCGGCCATTGCTTCCATCTCCTTGGATACCGGCTTCCCTCCCACGCTGGCCATCACTCCCATCTCCATGGATACCACACCGTCCCCCCCACCCCCCCTTTCCCCTAAACGACGAGCCCCCCTCTCCCCCCGGCACACGACCTAGGTGCCCCCGCCCTCGGCCCATGCATGCAAACCTTGGCACCATTCCCCTGCCAGCAAATCCGTGGCGACCCAGTCCCCAACCTCCCCACCCACCCTGCGCCAGATCCTTGCACCTCTCCCACCCCGACGCTGGCGACGACCCTCTCCCGCCCGACCCCGACTACGACACCCCCCCCCATCCCAGCGTCTACATTCCACCAACTACCCCCCCCCCCCAGCGACATTATGCCCGTTTACAGGTTATTATTATTTTTTTAATGACTTATCACATACAACCAGACCTATATTGCACCTAATGTACCTGAACCATGTAATTTCGATCACACGGCTGCAAAAATGAGCTCTACGGTAGTACTCCTTAGAAGGACTCCACCGTCGACGCTCCCCTTTTTGATTTGTTTTTTGTTGTTTTTTGTTTTTTGTTTTGTTTTGTTTTGTTTTGTTTTGTTTTTGTTTTTTGTTTTGTTTTTTTGTTTTGTTTTATTTTTGTTTTGTTTTAGTAGGTAGACGTAGACCCTTATATGTTACTTGTCTTCTCACTTTCTCTTCTAACTTCTAATTCATTTAATATATATACTCTTTGAGATTCTTTTTATTGTGTTTCTTCTAATTGGAATTAAAACTACTATAATTTTCAGAAGATTTAGAAACGTAGTTTTGCCTATTGATTGTTGAGAAAGAGGAGAGAGAGAGAAAGCATACGTCAAGATCAAACACATTGTTCTTCAAAAAAAAAAAAAAAAAAAAAAACCGGTGCCACTTTTTTTTCTTTTTTTCTTTTTTAATTTGACAAGAGGACGAACATTAGTCATGGCCCATATCTTTAATTGATAGAGTCTTTCTTTTAATTGGGCTCTTTTCTTAGGAAATTTCCAGGAAGATGGAAATGAAAATTAGATTAAATCTAAAAAAGTAATTAAAAAGATATCATTAAGTCTTAATCATTAGATTAAAGAGTCGATATAGGTTACGGATAGGTCAGTAGAGGGTTCTACGAATATAGGATGAGTTTTTCAAACAACAACTTTCATATTTTTAACTAAGTGGCACCCACTGTAACGACCCGCCTAGCACAGGTCGTTACCATACATACATACTTAACTTAAACAGCGGAAATTTTTTTTTTTTTTTTTTTACAGCGTAATCACATAATTACATACATAATTAAGGATAACGAATACTTAATAAAGTTGTTTGGACGTAATATAAAACTTATAAAATAATTAAATAAAATAACAAAACAAATATCAATACGCGTAGTGGTTTATTCCCACATTTCACAGTCCGCCAGTCCATGCCCTCCATCTTGTATCAAGGGTTGCTGCTAGGCTGCTTACCTATAGCATAGACGTAAGACAGTGAGCTTTCGCTCAGCAAGTACAACTATTCTATACCGCGACACAAAGTAACTTAATGGTTATAAATAACAGAACCTAGTATTTCATACTTAACCTAATCATAACGTAATTCCTAACATATCATAACTTATCTTATCATATGCATGAGCCAATTATGCTTCATTATGCTTACTTATTCATTCATAACTTTCTTATCTTAACTTATCTTGTCTTATCTTATGGGCCCCATAACGTAAGTGTTCGTACCGGGCGCGCAACTATGAATTGGTTGGGGCGGCCAAACCATTTCCAACTCAATTCATAGTCCAACCCGACCTAACGCGGGTCGGTACGACACAGGCAATTGTTTGCCATCGTAACTTTTATTATCTCATACTTAATCTTACTTTTATTAATTTGGTGAACATGCATCGTGATGTTTCACATAATTAATTTATGATCTTATCCTTAGCATATTGTAACTTTAACATGTTTCTATAATTTGTAACATATAACATAGCATTTGACATTTCATAATTCATAGCATACAATCATAACATATAACATGGCATACTCAAAACATATTATAACATTTAGCATACTATAGCATATAACATAACATTTTCCTAACATATAACATAGCATTTAACAAACAAACATAGCATTTAACAAACATACTTAGGCAAGTATACACAACAAAGCCTATGCTGTAGGCGGAGTTGTACTTACCTTGTTTGTGTTGGTTGTGTCTGATATCGAGTTGAGTCCCGTCAGAACACTGCTGCGTACTATATTCTGTGATAAATTAAAAGTAAGGGTTAGAAATGCTGGTAGTAAACCAACATTCTTATATAACCTTAGTTATATGCCCTTACTTAATTTTACGTTATTCTACTTGGTTACATTGAGTAACCCTAGGGTTTAAATCTATCCTAATCGGATTGTTTTAGGTTTCAAAGTCTTCTTTCTTTGGAAAGAAAACCTTATTTTAGGTATAAAATTCTTTTTGTTTAACTTTAAAAACTGGAAATCATAGAATGAGACTTAGCAAAATTATGGACTATTGGAAACTGCCTTTGGAACAGTTCCACAATGTCAATTATCAGTGTTACTGCAAAATTATCCTTTTTCTGTGTTGTTTCTAGAAATCCTGTACAGGATTTTCCTTGTTTCCTGTACAGTTTCCGAAATCCAATTTCATTTAAAAATCAAAGCTGATTTTGAAAAAATTGTCTTCATGAAAGTTTTAGATATCGAAAAACCCTATAACTTTCGTGTTTTGAGAAAAACTCAGTTCGGCCTTTAACACGTTCAAATTCCTTGTTGAATCAGTTCTGGCCGTGCATTGGTCCTGGGCACGGTCAGACTCGGGTTTCAGTAAAAACCGAGGCCATTGGAGCCTCATTTTACAAAACTGTCCGCGCTGTCCCCTAGGAAAAACCCTACTCTACAACTTTCGTGTTTTGAGTTTTTCTAATTTCGGCTTCTAAAGGCCTCAAAATTTGTTTTTCCCGAAACTGGGCAATTTCTACCCGAAATGGCAGTTTTCGGTTTAAAATTTGTTTTACGTCCTATTATGTACACCCTAACTCAACCGACCGCAGCGGGAGCCTAGGACAGTCATGCAACACGTTTCTAACGTTCAAGTTTCACCATGCAAATCAAAATTGATAACATTCAACAAGCATGCAAACCCTAACCATTCAAACAAACATCTAGCATGCAACATTGAAACTACCAAACCAAAAACCCTAATCAATCAAGCACAAGCCTTAAAATTTCCTAACTAGGGCAGAAATTAAAAGTGAGCTTATGCTCATACAAACTTTGCTTGAAATACATTTAAATTTCCCAATGAAATTCAAATGAAAACTTAGGGATTTTAGGGATTTTACCTTACTTTGGCTCAAGATTTGGCTTGCCCTTTCTTCACCAACAGCCGGCCAATTGAGCTAATTGGCTCCTAAAATTTTCAATTCCACTTGCTTCAATACCCGGCCACTCCTAGCTTCAAAACCCTAGCCACCACAAGCTTTTCTCTCCCTTTTTCCTTTCTCCCTTGCAGCCGGCCTCCTTGGCCAATTGGACACCAAAAATTCTTCAACTCTTTTTGCTTGCTTCCACAAGAAATCCGATCACCCTAGAACTAGTTTCCCTTGGTTTCCAAATTTTTTTCCTTGTTCTTGCTCTAGCTTGGAAGTCCGGATTTTTGAGGAGGAAAATTGGCAAAGTTTAGCTAAGTTTTCCAATTTTTTTGAATAATGGCAACCCCTATTTATAGAGGTTGGAAACTTCTTCAAATTGCAACTCTAGTCCCTAAAAAAATCAGAAATTCACCTTGGGGGGGGGCATGTGGCCGGCCAAGCTTGGTCTAGAACCAAGAAATACTTTCCAAAATTTCTTTTATTAACTTAATGATGTCATAATTGTAAAGTAAGATGAGGTAAGCTTAAACTAAAGCTTGTTTGCCTTCTTTCCTTAATAGGCAGTCCACTTAATTCTAACACAGACATTTCTAGTACTGTGCTTACTAATACACAATACTGTCATGTCATAATGCAGTCTAAAATTTATCTGTGTAAAAATGGACAATATAAAATTTTTCTTATTTCATAAAGTCCTTCTGCCCTTTAATTCTACTTAATGTGCTTGATTTTCTAGGGTGGTTTTGAATCCTCAACATATCATTTTATTCGTAAAAACGATTTTAAACCGTATAATTTCTATACTGCAGATTATTTAATCGTACAGTCTTTTCTTTAACTTTTTGGGGTCAACCTTCGGCTTTCTCGTCCACCATTGACTTTCTTGTCAACCGTTGACTTTCTCGCCAAGATTTGACTCCCATGGTCAACAGTTGACTTTTTGGTCAACCGTCGACGTTTTTGGTCAAACTTTGACCAATATAAAAATTTTGTCAATTTTACTCCTTTTCACCTAAAAGGTCATTTGCTTGACTAAGCAATCATTTTCGGGTCTTATAAAGTTATAAAAACTCACAAAACATAATAAAAACCCTTAACTGGGTTTTTTCCATAAATACCTTTATGGTTCAATTTAAATTTCTATACAAGCAATTATGATCGCTGAAAAACTAGGTATTACAATCTACCCCCCTTAAAAATTTTCGTCCTCGAAAATTAAAACAATTCGGGGTAATTCTTTCTCATATCATCTTCTAATTCCCAGGTTGCTTCTTCCACCTTGTGGTTTCGCCATAACACTTTCACCATGGGAATTGTCTTACTCCTTAGAACCTTTTCTTCCCTATCTAGGATTCGTACGGGTTTCTCTTCATAAGTTAAGTCCGTTTGAACTTCCACTGGTTCTTGACTGAGCACATGAGAAGGATCTGGCACGTACTTCTTGAGCATTGAGACGTGGAATACATTGTGCATTGCTGCTAGTTCTGGTGGCAGGGCAAGCTTATAGGCTACTTTTCCAATCCTTTCAAGGATTTCAAATGGTCCTGTATACCTTGGACTAAGCTTCCCTTTCTTGCCAAATCGCATTACTCCTTTCATTGGAGCTATTTTGATGAACACCGCATCTCCGACTTGAAATTCCAAAGGCCTTCTACGCTTATCAGCATAACTTTTCTGGCGACTAAAAGCCACATCCAGCCTTTGTTTAATCTTCTTAATATCCTCTGAAGTCTTTCGGATGAAATCCGTGTTTTGAAGCTGCTTCTGTCCGACTTCTTGCCAATGAATGGGGGATCGACATTTTCTTCCGTATAGTGCTTCGAACGGAGCCATACCAATCGAAGCGTGGTAGCAGTTGTTGTATGAAAATTCGATCAATGGCAGCTTCTGATCCCAGTTTCCCTTAAAATCCAGAACACAGGATCTTAACATATCTTCCAGAGTCTGGATAGTTCGCTCTGACTGGCCATCGGTTTGGGGGTGAAATGCCGTACTGAACTTCAATCTCGACCCCATGGCATTGTGCACACTTGTCCAAAATCGAGAAGTGAACCGTCCATCACGATCTGAAATGATCGATTTTGGCACTCCATGAAATCTAACAATCTGGGATACGTAGACTTCAGCCAATTTTTCCACGGAATAAGTGGCTTTGATAGCGATGAAGTGAGCGGATTTGGTTAGCCGATCAACAATCACCCAAATTGTGTCATTCCCATTTGCAGTTCTGGGCAGTCCTACGACAAAATCCATAGTGATTTGCTCCCATTTCCATTCCGGAAGCTCTATTTTCTGCAATTCTCCGCCAGGATGTCGATGTTCGGCCTTAACTTTCTGACAAGTTAAGCATTTTGACACATAATCCGCTATCTCATTCTTCATTTTTGGCCACCAATAGTTCTCTCGGAGGTCTTTGTACATCTTAGTAGCTCCTGGATGTACTGAATACGGCGTCTTGTGTGCCTCTGACAGTATTTGATCCTTCAAAATTTCAAAGTTGGGGACACAAACCCTTCCTTTGAAGTACATAACACCATCAGCAGAGGTCTTAAACTCCTTTTTTTTTCCGTCAAAAAGTTATGTCTTAATCAAAAAGGGATCTTTTCCTTGATGCGTCCTGATGGTTTCGAGAAGATCGGACTGGAGAGTCAGCGAAGATAATTTTCCTGTCAACAGCTCCAAGTTGAACTCAGAAATTTCTCTTTGTAGTGGCTTCGGAAAGGCTTCAATAGACATCAGCATGCCTACAGATTTCCGACTTAGGGCATCTGCTACTCTGTTTGCCTTTCCAGGATGGTAAAGGATTTCACAATCATAATCCTTTACAAGCTCTAGCCATCTACGTTGTCTCATGTTGAGCTCCTTCTGGGTAAAAATGTACTTAAGGCTTTGGTGGTCTGTGTAGATTTCGCATTTATTTCCATATAAGTAGTGCCTCCAGATCTTGAGTGCGAAAACTACCGCTGCAAGCTCCAGGTCATGCGTAGGATAGTTCTTTTCATGATCCTTTAATTGTCGTGAGGCATAGGCGACCACCTTTCCATGTTGCATCAGAACCGCTCCAAGTCCCGTTTTGGAAGCATCACTGTAGATTACGAAATTTCCTGCATCCACGTCGGGAATTATCAACACTGGAGCTTTCGTCAACTGTTTCTTGAGCTCCTGAAAATTCTCTTCACATTTCGATGTCCACTCGAAATTCCTCCCTTTTCGAGTAAGGGCAGTAAGAGGGGCTGCGATCTTAGAAAATCCCTCGACAAATCGCCGATAATAACCAGCCAATCCAAGGAAACTCCTTATTTCCGTAACATTTTTAGGTCTAGGCCATGTGCTAACAGCCTCTACCTTAGCAGGATCCACAGAAATCCCTTCTCTTGTCACGACATGCCCCAAGAAATGCACCTTTTCTAGCCAAAATTCACATTTAGTGAACTTGGCATATAGCTGATGTCGTCTTAGCGTTTCCATCACTATTCTCAGATGCCGCTCATGATCTTCCTGGGACCTTGAATAAATCAAAATATCGTCAATAAAGACAATGACGAACTTGTCCAGATATTCCTTAAATACTCTGTTCATAAGGTCCATGAAAGCAGCTGGGGCGTTGGTTAGTCCAAATGGCATAACCAGAAATTCATAATGCCCATAGCGTGTACGGAAAGCCGTCTTGGAGATATCTGACTCCTTAATCTTGAGCTGATGATAACCCAATCGCAGATCGACCTTCGAAAATACCTCTGCTCCCCTGAGCTGATCAAAAAGATCGTCTATCCTTGGAAGGGGATACTTGTTCTTGATCGTGATCTTGTTCAGCTCGCGATAATCGATGCACATGCGCAACGTTCCATCCTTTTTCTTTACAAATAAAACTGGCGCTCCCCACGGAGAGTGACTCTGCTGGATGAATCCCTTATCGAGCAGTTCTTGTAATTGCACTTGAAGCTCTCTAAGCTCTGCAGGTGCCATACGATACGGTGCTTTTGATACCGGAGCAGCTCCAGGTAGCAACTCGATTTCGAACGAAATTTCGCGTTCTGGCGGAAGCCCTGGCAAATCTTTCGGAAAGATATCCACATATTCCTTGATAATGGGGACATCTTCTGGTGTTAGCTCCATTTCTCGATCCTTATCTACCATGTTAGCTAAATACCCTTGACAGCCACTAGCTAACATCTTACAAGCCTTCATTGCCGTGACCAGTCTGGTTGCTGAGTGCCGAGACCGTCCATAAAAACTGAACTCTTCCTCACCGTAAGGATTGAAAGCCACACAACGCTTCCGGCAGTCTATCTTGGCGTTGTACTTACCCAAGAAGTCCATCCCTAAGATCACATCAAAATCTTGAAGCTTGATCGCGATGAGATCTACATACAATTCTCTACCACAAATAATTACGGAAATATTCCGTATCCAGAAATCGGACCATAAAATTTCTCCGGATGGCAGAGAAGTTTTGAAAGGTTGATCTAACTTATCCACACCTCTTCCTAACTTTTGGGCGAACTCCAAAGATATAAATGAGTGAGTGGCCCCAGAATCAAACAGGGCAATAGCTTCATGAGTGGCGATAGAGATCTGACCTGTCACCACATGAGAAGTTCCTGCTTCGGCATCTCCTCTTGTGTAAGCATAGATCCTGGCTTGAGGTTTAGGAGCCTCCAATCTGCCTTGCGCAATCGAGGGTCCTTCAAGTCTGGCTTGGACTGCGTGCAGCTAGCTGGGTACACCTCGGCTCGGATGTGGAGGGTTCTGATTCTGGGGGTTCTGGGTACAGTTCCTGGCGTAATGCCCCTCCTTGCCACATAAATAGCAAGCATTCGTCCCCAATCTGCACACACCCTGGTGTTTCTTCCCACATTTGGCGCACACCGGGTAGTCAATGTTGTTACCCTCCCTTCCACGGTTATTTCTTCTCTGTGGGAAATTTCTTTGTTGTCCCTGGCCCGTGAAGTTTCCTTTTCTCTTGTTCTTTCCAGACTGCTTGGAACCCTGAGCGGGGCTACTGGGTTGGCCTTTCTGATTTGACTCAGCATTTTGACGAGGCTGGGTCTGCTTCCCAACGGCCTTCTCTTCTTTTCTGGCTTTGAAGATCTGAGCTCGTGCTTCTTTGTCTTGGTTAATCCAGTACTCAGCTCTTATCGCCCTACTGACACAATCAGAGACCAGGGTAGGCGGGCTACTGCCAGCACTCACTTGTTTAGAAATGTCTGTGCGGAACATCTTCATCATTCTTCTAACTTTCTCCTTCTCGTTCGGAACCAGTTCTGGGCACAGACGGGCTAACTGCTCAAATTTCTTAACGGCCTCCATAACTGTCATTGTTCCCTGTCGTAAACTGGTAAACTCATCTTGCTGAGCTGCCAGTATTTCCGCATTGTAGTACATAGCACGGAATTCATTCACAAAATCCTGCCAGTTCATGGCCATGACATCCCGTCGCATCTGCACTGTCATCCACCAGTGCCGTGCATCTTTCTTCAGGGCAAATGAAGCACATAGAACCTTCTCCTGTTCTGTGAGCCGCATAAAATCCAAAATAACTTGGATATCGATTAACCAGTTATCGGCAGCTATGGGATCGGTTGGCCCTTCAAACTCAGGTGCTTTCATCCGCCTGAATCGCTCGTAAAGCAGATCTTCCCGCACTGGCTGCACATTAACTTGTCCTCCCACTTGTGCCATCGGAATCTCAGCATTCCGGGGAATCTCTGGTTGGACTTCTGGAACAGGAGGTACTGCTGGCGGTACCTGGTGAATTGGAGGTACTTGGTGAACTGGAGGTGGAACCTCGTTCATTTGGGGCCTTTGGTTCATTTGAACTATCTGTTCTCTTAATCGGTTGGTTTCTTGCTGCTGTTCGAGCAGCTGCCTCTGTAAATTAGCCACAATGGTTGCAAAATCCGGCTCGGGCGGATTTACAGGCATTGTTCGACGTGGGCGTACCATCCTATCAAACCATTAGAAAAGGTATTATCATACTGTTGATATCCTTTCTTTCATACATAATTAATTGTATCTTAGCATAATATTTAACATCGCATTCATAATCATAGCATTCATAACCATAACAGGGCTCTTTGCATCTCATAACATAACATTTAACATATGTTTCATTTCTGCACTTGTCTTTTGTACATGTACAAAAAGTATTCATATTTATAATAACGTATGTACATATCTTTTCATCGTACTATATATATACAGGGTCAAAAATATGGGATGGAAGTGTCTAACACTTTACCATCGTACATAAGTACAAGCCTATCTCCAAAAATAATAAGCTAGTATAACAGTCTCAAAATCTAAAAGAAAAAGAGTAAAAGGATATACATGATCGATCTAATCCTAATCTATCTCTACTATCGTAACTACTGAGACATCGGAGTCAGCATCTCCGTCCTCATCTAAGATCTCCTCCGGATCCTCCTCGAAGTCATCACCCTCATCGAGCCACCCTCCAAACCCTGGCTCGTGCTCAGGCTCCTCCTCATCATCGCTGGATATAACGATGATCAGAGGGTCCTCAGGTGGGTCCTCGAGAGCATCCATCTCAGCATCCTCATCCGGGTCGTCGGCCTCGTCCTCTAAATCGGCCTCATGAGCGGGCATCTCCTGTGCTGGATCGGCAGGAATCGGGTCCTCTAGAAAAACTGGACCCGGCTCATATACCGGCTCTGGCTCGTACACCGGCTCGGGCTCGTACACCGGCTCTGGCTCGTACACCGGCTCTGGCTCGTACACCGGCTCTGGCATCCCAGCGTCATCAGCCGGTACCTCGGGCTCCATCACGTGAGCATCGGCCTGCATAGCTTGGACGATGTCCTCTGCACCCAGAATGTACCCGACCATATGCGCCACAGTCATGTCCAGCGTAGGCTCTGGGGTGTACTGTCGGATCGGGAGAGGTAATCCGTTCCGGAGAATCACTAAGACCTGCAGCCCTGGGCTCGGTATATCCTGAGGAATATGAGGTAACATAGCCTCCTGAAATCTCCGGCAATAATGATCCATCGTCTCCGGAGGGTATGCGTGCCAGTCTGCGACTAACATGTGATATCGCTCGTGCTGCATATCCCGATAAATCTCGGGATCACGATAAGGCTCGTCTACGCCCTCCTCCGGTACCGGTCCGTATCGTGTGGTCATACAGGTACGGAAATGTGCCCAAGTGCGATCTGGTAGAGTCCCCTCTCCGATCGTCATCCACCAAAATCTCGCGTCAGCTGTCAGACACCGACTAGCTAACGAAACATGAAGATGAGCCTCTATATGGCAAAGGTAAAAGATCATCTCCAAATCATAAAGCCACATGGATAATGATACTGTCCGGGGGGTGCCGTCAAATAGCAGGGGCCGTGACTCGTAGAATGCAGAAATCGAGCGTCGGTCCGCCTCTACTTGTGCAGGGTCCATAACCGTGTATCTATTAATACATTATCGCATAATGAATTAATATATGAAAATAAAATTTTAACTTACAATGATGGCGGCGATGGCAGGCTGACTGTGAAATTTGATCGCAGGGAACCGCTCTGATACCAACTCTGTAACGACCCGCCTAGCACAGGCCGTTACCATACATACATACTTAACTTAAACAGCGGAAATTTTTTTTTTTTTTTTTTTTTACAGCGTAATCACATAATTACATACATAATTAAGGATAACGAATACTTAATAAAGTTGTTTGGACGTAATATAAAACTTATAAAATAATTAAATAAAATAACAAAACAAATATCAATACGTGTAGCGGTTTATTCCCACATTTCACAGTCCGCCAGTCCATGCCCTCCATCTTGTATCAAGGGTTGCTGCTAGGCTGCTTACCTACAGCATAGACGTAA
Source organism: Ficus hirta (assembly GCA_038430175.1). Taxonomy (NCBI): domain Eukaryota; kingdom Viridiplantae; phylum Streptophyta; class Magnoliopsida; order Rosales; family Moraceae; genus Ficus; species Ficus hirta. The sequence goes on along the minus strand of CM076593.1, from coordinate 7,176,556 downwards.
GACAGTGAGCTTTCGCTCAGCAAGTACAACTATTCTATACCGCGACACAAAGTAACTTAATGGTTATAAATAACAGAACCTAGTATTTCATACTTAACCTAATCATAACGTAATTCCTAACATATCATAACTTATCTTATCATATGCATGAGCCAATTATGCTTCATTATGCTTACTTATTCATTCATAACTTTCTTATCTTAACTTATCTTGTCTTATCTTATGGGCCCCATAACGTAAGTGTTCGTACCGGGCGCGCAACTATGAATTGGTTGGGGCGGCCAAACCATTTCCAACTCAATTCATAGTCCAACCCGACCTAACGCGGGTCGGTACGACACAGGCAATTGTTTGCCATCGTAACTTTTATTATCTCATACTTAATCTTACTTTTATTAATTTGGTGAACATGCATCGTGATGTTTCACATAATTAATTTATGATCTTATCCTTAGCATATTGTAACTTTAACATGTTTCTATAATTTGTAACATATAACATAGCATTTGACATTTCATAATTAATAGCATACAATCATAACATATAACATGGCATACTCAAAACATATTATAACATTTAGCATACTATAGCATATAACATAACATTTTCCTAATATATAACATAGCATTTAACAAACATACTTAGGCAAGTATACACAACAAAGCCTATGCTGTAGGCGGAGTTGTTGTAACGACCCGCCTAGCACAGGCCGTTACCATGCATACATACATACATACTTAGCTTAAACAGCGGAAATTTTTTTTTTTTTTTTACAGACATAAATGCGTATAATGCGTGCATCATATAAACGTGTCTGTAGTACGGATTTTTAAACATAAGATAAATACATAAGAAAGCAAAACGCGTAGCGGCTAAATTTCCCACATTTCACAGTTTGCCCCGCCACGCCCTTCCATCTTGCATCAACCATTGCTGACAGGTTGTTTACCTACAGCATAGACGTAAGACAGTGAGCTTTCGCTCAGCAAGTACAACTATTCTATACCGCAACACAACATAACTTAATGTTTATAAATAACAAAACTTAGTATTTCATACTTAACCTAATCATAACATAATTTCTAACATATCATAACTTATCTTAACATATGCATGAGCCAATTATGCTTCATTATGCTTACTTATTCATTCATAACTTTCTTATCTTATGGGCCCCATAACGTAAGTGTTCGTACCGGGCGCGCAACTATGAATTGGTTGGGGCGGCCAAACCATTTCCAACTCAATTCATAGTCCAACCCGACCTAACGCGGGTCGGTACGACACAGGCAATTGCTTGCCATCGTAACTTTTATTGTCTCATACTTAATCTTACTTTTATTAATTGGTGAACATGCATCGTGATGTTTCACATAATTAATTTATGATCTTATCCTTAGCATATTGTAACTTTAACATGTTTCTATAATTTGTAACATATAACATAGCATTTGACATTTCATAATTCATAGCATACAATCATAACATATAACATGGTATACTCAAAACATATTATAACATTTAGCATACTATATCATATAACATAACATTTTCCTAATATATAACATAGCATTTACAAACAAACATAGCATTTAACAAACATACTTAGGCAAGTATACACAACAAAGCCTATGCTGTAGGCGGAGTTGTACTTACCTTGTTTGTGTTGGTTGTGTCTGATATCGAGTTGAGTCCCGTCAGAACACTTCTGCGTACTATATTCTGTGATAAATTAAAAGTAAGGGTTAGAAATGCTGGTAGTATAACCAACATTCTTATATAACCTTAGTTATATGCCCTTACTTAATTTTACGTTATTCTACTGGGTTACATTGGGTAACCCTAGGGTTTAAATCTATCCTAATCGGATTGTTTCAAATTTTAGGTTTCAAAGTCTTCTTTCTTTAGAAAAGAAAACCTTATTTTAGATATAAAATTCTTTTTGTTTAACTTTAAAAACTGGAAATCATAGAATGAGACTTAGCAAAATTATCGACTATTGGAAACTGCCTTTGGAACAATTCTACAATGTCAATTATCAGTGTTACTGCAAAATTATCCTTTTTCTGTGTTGTTTCTAGAAATCCTGTACAGGATTTTCCTTGTTTCCTGTACAGTTTCCGAAATCCAATTTCATTTAAAAATCAAAGCTGATTTTGAAAAAGTTGTCTTCACGAAAGTTTTAGATATCGAAAAACCCTACAACTTTCGTGTTTTGAGAAAAACTCAGTTCGGCCTTTAACACGTTCACATTCCTTGTTGAATCAGTTCTGGCCGTGCATTGGTCCTGGGCATGGTCAGACTCGGGTTTCAGTGAAAACCGAGGCCATTGGAGCCTCATTTAACAAAACTGTTCACGTTGTCCCCTAGGAAAAACCCTACTCTACAACTTTCGTGTTTTGAGTTTTTCCAAAATCGGCCTCTAAAGGCCTTAAAATTTGTTTTTTCCGAAACTGGGCAATTTCTACCCGAAATGGCAGTTTTCGGTTTAAAATTTGTTTTACGTCCTATTACGTACACCCTAACTCAACCGACCGTATCGGGAGCCTAACACAGTCATGCAACACGTTTCTAACGTCCAATTTCTTCACCATGCAATAACATTAACATCATACATCAAACATACAAACCCTAGCCATTCAAACAAACACCTAGCATGCAACTTTGCAACAACCAAACCAAAACCCTAATCAATCAAGCACAAGCCTTAAAATTTTCTAACTAGGGCAGAAATTAAAAGTGAGCTTATGCTCATACAAACTTTGCTTGAAATACATTTAAATTTCCCAAATGAAATTCAAATGAAAACTTAGGGATTTAAGGGATTTTACCTTACTTTGGCTCAAGTTTTGGCTTGCCCTTTCTTCACCAACAGCCGGCCAATTGAGCTAATTGGCTCCTAAAATTTTCAACTCCACTTGCTTCAATACCCGGCCACTCCTAGCTTCAAAACCCTAGCCACCACAAGCTTTTCTCTTCCTTTTTCCTTTCTCCCTTGCAGCCGGCCTCCTTGGCCAAATTGGACACCAAAAATCTTCCAACTCTTTGCTTGCTTCTCTCAAGAAAACCGACCACTCCCTTGAGCTTTTTCCCCCTTAGATTTTGGTTTTTCTTCCTTCCCTCTTGCCTCCCTCAAGTTCGGTTTTGGGTGGAGAAAAATTTTGGCATAACCTAGTTAGGATTTCTAATTTTTTTGTGAACAAGTGTTCTCCTATTTATAGGAGTTTTGAACTTCTTTAAATTACACAATTAGTCCTTGAAAAAATCAGAATTTGCTCCTTGGGGGGGGGGGGGGGGGGGGGGGGGTATGTGGCCGGCCAACCTTGGCTAACAATCCACCAAATACTTTCCAATTATTTCTTTAATTAATTTAATGATGTCATAATGATAAAGTAAGATGAGGTAAGCTTAACTAAAGCTTGTTTGCCTTCTTTCCTTAATAGGCAGTCCACTTAATTCCAACACAGACCTTTCTAGTACTGTGCTTACTAATACACAATACTGTTATGTCATAATGCAGTCTAAAATTTATCTGTGTAAAAATGGACAGTATAAAATTTTTCTTATTTCATAAAGTCCTTCTGCCCTTTAATTCTACTTAATGTGCTTGATTTTCTAGGGTGGTTTTTAAATCATCAACATATCATTCTATCCGTAAAAACGGTTTTAAGCCGTATAATTTCTATACTGCAGATTATTTAATCGTACAGTCTTTTCTTTGACTTTTCGGGGTCAACCTTCGGCTTTCTTGTCTACCATTGACTTTCTTGTCAATCGTTGACTTTCTCGCCAAGATTTGACTCCCATGGTCAACAGTTGACTTTTTGGTCAACCATCGACGTTTTTGGTCAAACTTTGACCATCATAAAAATTTTGTCAATTTTATTCCTTTTCACCTAAAAGGTCGTTTGCTTGACTAAGCAATCATTTTCGAGTCTTATAAAGTTGTAAAAACTCACAAAACATAATAAAAACCCTTAACTGGGCTTTTTCCATAAATACTTTCATGGTTCGATTTGAATCTCTATACAAGAAATTACAATCGTCGAAACACTAGGTATTACAATCTACCCCCCTTAAAAATTTTCGTCCTCGAAAATCAGAATAATTCGGGGTAGTTCTATTAGTTTGGGGTGAAAAACCGTATTGAACTTCAATTTCGACCCCATGACAGTAAGAACATTCGTCCAACATCGAGAAATGAAACGTCCATCCCGATCTGAGATGATTGATTTTGGCACTCCATGCAGTTTAATGATTTGGGCTACGTAGATATTTACTAATCTTTTCACCGAAAAGGTGGCTTTTATCACGACAAAATGGGCTGATTTGGTTAATCTAACCATGATAACTCAAATCGTGCCATTTCCACTTGTAGTCTTGGGCAATCCTACTACAAAATCCATAGTAGTTTGCTCCCATTTCCATTCTGGAAGCTCTATTTTCTGCAAATATCCTCCAGAATGTCGGTGTTCTGCCTTAACTTTCTGACAAGTTAGGTACTTTGACACGAATTCCGTCACTTTATTCTTCATGTTTGGCCACCAAGAATTCTCTCAGAAGTCTTGGTACATCTTAAAAGCTCCTGGATGTACCAAATATGGCGTCTTATGGGCTTCTGACTTTATCTGCTCCTTCATTGCCAAAATTAATCCGGTTGTTGAGCTTCGCAACTGTCCGTAACGGTTAAACTTTTCCTTGTCGTAAGAGCTAAACGTCTCTCAACGCTTTGGTAGTCAAACTTAGCGTTGTAATAACTTAAGAAATTCGTTTCTAAGATCACATCGAAATCTTAAAACTTGATTGCGATGAGATCTACAAGCAATTCTCTGCCATTATAACTACAAAAGTATTTTGCATTAACATATTCGGATCACAAAATCTCTCCATAAAGGCAAAGAAATTTTTTTTTTTTTTAAAAGGCTGTTTTATACTATCTATATACTACTTCCTAATTTCTGGGCAAACTCTATAAATACAACAAGTGAGTGGCACCAGAATTAGATAATGCAATAATGTCATATGTGGTGACAAGGATCTATCTTGTCATTTCATGCGAAGTTCCAGCTTCGGCATCTCCATTAGTGTAGGCATAAATTCTAACTTGGGGTTTAGGAGCCTCTAATCTTCCTTGCGAAATTGAGGGTCCTTCGAGCCTTGCCTGGACTGCATGTAACTGGCTGCTTGCATTCCGGTTTGCATAAGAGGGGTTCTGGTTCTGGTTCTGGTTGTTCTGGGGGCAGCTCCGTGCATAGTGCCCTTCCTTGCCACAAAGATAGCAAGCATTTGTCCCCATTCTGCATACTCCCTGATGTTTCTTCCCACACGTTGCGCACACCGGGTAGTAAATACTGGTATCCTCATTTCCTCGATTATTTTTCTTTTGAGGAACATTCCCTTGTTGATTCTGGCCCGAGAAATTTTCTTTTCTCTTGTTCCTCCCAGATTGTTTGGAACCTTGTACAGGGTTGCTAGCTTGACCTTTCGGGTGCGACTCCGAGTCTTGTCGAGACTGCGTTGGTTTTGCTGCCGCCTTTTCCTCCCTTTTTGCTTTGAAAATTTGAGCCCTAGCTTCCTTATCCTGGTTAATCCAGTATTCGGCTCTTATTGCCCGACTTATGCAGTCAGACACCAAGGTAGGCGGGCTGCTGCCAGCACTCACTTGTTTGGCAATGTCGGTTCGAAACATCTTCATCATCCTTCGTACCTTCTCTGTTTCACTCGGCACCAAATCTGGACATAACCGAGCTAACTGTTCAAACTTCTTTACAGCCTCCATTACTGTCATCGAACCCTGTCTAAAGCTTGTGAACTCATCTTGTTGAGCAGCAAGGATCTCTCTATTGTAGTCACAAAATCTTGCCAGGTCATGGCCGTAACATCACGGCGCATTTGTACGGTCATCCACCAATGTCGCGCATCCTTTTTCAGGGCAAAAGAAGCGCAGAGAACTTTCTCTTGTTCCGTTAGTCGCATGAAATCCAAGATAACTTGGATATCGATCAACCAATTATCCGCGGCAATCGGGTCCGTCGGGCCTTCGAACTCAGGCGCCTTCATTCGCCTGAATCGCTCGTACAGTAGGTCCTCCCTCACTGGCTGTAGGTTCACTTGCCCTCCAGCGGGTGCCATCGGAATGTTAGCATTCTGAGGAATTTCTGGCTGAACCTCAGGTTGAACTTGGGGTGGAACCTCATTAATCCGGGGTCCTTGGTTCATCTGAGCTATCTGAGCTCGAAGTCTGTCCGTCTCCTGCTGCTGTTCTAGCAGCTGCCGTTGTAGATTAGCTACAACGGTTGCGAGGTCTGGCTCGGGCGGGTTAAGTGGTACCGTTCTACGTGGACGTACCATCTTCTAAACCCTATCACAAGAAAAGATATCATCGTACTATTAGTATCCTTTCTTTCATACAAGACTAATCGTATCATAAATTAATACATCATATCGTAATATCATACATTTCACACCATAACATAAAAGGCATCATTGTATCATATCCGATACTTATCATAACATAACTTTCATAATATATAACATACTCTTGTTATATATCCCGTGTCTGCACGGTCTTTTTGTACATTTCAAAAGTACATTAGGTACATACTCTGTATATCGTAATTTACAATACTGTAATTACAAATTGATTACATCATACTGTACATACAAATCTTTATATATATATAGTCAAAATATGATGGAAGTGTCTAACACTTTACCATCCTGCAAAAGTACAAGTCTATATAATAAGCTAGTACATACAGTCCTAGGGTCAAAAGTACATACACACAACAGTTCTAACTAAACTATAATCTCAAGCATAATCATCGAAATGTCGGACTCTGCGTCGGAGTCTACGTCCCAATCTCCATCGTGGAATAGTATCTCCTCAGGATCGCCCTTGGCGTCATCAATGTCCTCTACCCAATCACCCTGCTCGGCCTCGGGCTCCATATCATCCTCCTCGTCCTCGTCGTCACTAGAGATGATAATAACGGGAGGGTCTTCCGGTGGGTCCACCGGAGCAATCAAATCATCAGCAGCGCCCTCGGCATCCATCTGGTCCTCAGCCTCCTGGGCTAGGATCTCCTGTACGGGCATGGCGGGAATTGGGTCCTCGGGAAATATCGGACCTACCTCATATTGAGGCTCTCCTATTCCGGCATCATCGACTGGGACCTGATACTCATCCATATAGGCGTCAGCCTGCGCCATATGTGCTGTAACCTCAGCCTGCAAGATGTCATCCATCATATCCCCAACTGTCCTCTCTAGCATGGGCTCCATGACAAACCGTCTGATACGAGGTGGTACCCCGTTCCGCAATATCACCAATGCCTGCAGCTGGGGGTGAGGCATATCCTGAGGAATATAGGGCAGCATGGCCTTCTGAAATCTGCAGCAGTAATGGCCCATAGACTCCTGCGGGTACGCGTGCCAATCTGCCACGAAACTCTGGTATCGCCTATAATGCATGTCCCGATAGATCTCTGGATCTCGGTACTGTTCATCATCACCGGGCCCTTCCATAGGAATCGGCCCGTATCGTGCAAGTATTACAGTGCGGAAATGTGTCCACGTCCGACTGGGCATCTGCTGCTCTCCGTAGATCATCCATCATAGCCTAGCGTCCGCGATCAGGCAACGACTAGCTAACGAGACCTGTAAACGGTCCTCGATGTGGCAGGTGTAGAAAATCATCTCCATGTCGTATAACCAAGCCGATACCGTGACCGATCGTCCCGTACCATCATATAAAAGAGGACGTGATCCGTAAAATGCCGTAACTGTCGCGCGATCCGCATCGATCCGTGCGGGATCCATATCCATGCGTCTATCATAGCATAATCCCATCATAATTACTTACGCGTATACATCAAATATAAATTTAACTTACAATGATGGTGGCGATGACAGGCAGACTGTGAAATCGTATCGCAGGGAACCGCTCTGATACCAACTCTGTAACGACCCGCCTAGCACAGGCCGTTACCATGCATACATACATACATACTTAGCTTAAACAGCGGAAATTTTTTTTTTTTTTTTTACAGACATAAATGCGTATAATGCGTGCATCATATAAACGTGTCTGTAGTACGGATTTTTAAACATAAGATAAATACATAAGAAAGCAAAACGCGTAGCGGCTAGATTTCTCACATTTCACAGTTTGCCCCGCCACGCCCTTCCATCTTGCATCAACCATTGCTGACAGGTTGTTTACCTACAGCATAGACGTAAGACAGTGAGCTTTCGCTCAGCAAGTACAACTATTCTATACCGCAACACAACATAACTTAATGTTTATAAATAACAAAACTTAGTATTTCATACTTAACCTAATCATAACATAATTTCTAACATATCATAACTTATCTTAACATATGCATGAGCCAATTATGCTTCATTATGCTTACTTATTCATTCATAACTTTCTTATCTTATGGGCCCCATAACGTAAGTGTTCGTACCGGACGCGCAACTATGAATTGGTTGGGGCGGCCAAACCATTTCCAACTCAATTCATAGTCCAACCCGACCTAACGCGGGTCGGTACGACACAGGCAATTGCTTGCCATCGTAACTTTTATTGTCTCATACTTAATCTTACTTTTATTAATTGGTGAACATGCATCGTGATGTTTCACATAATTAATTTATGATCTTATCCTTAGCATATTGTAACTTTAACATGTTTCTATAATTTGTAACATATAACATAGCATTTGACATTTCATAATTCATAGCATACAATCATAACATATAACATGGCATACTCAAAACATATTATAACATTTAGCATACTATAGCATATAACATAACATTTTCCTAATATATAACATAGCATTTACAAACAAACATAGCATTTAACAAACATACTTAGGCAAGTATACACAACAAAGCCTATGCTGTAGGCGGAGTTGTACTTACCTTGTTTGTGTTGGTTGTGTCTGATATCGAGTTGAGTCCCGTCAGAACACTTCTGCGTACTATATTCTGTGATAAATTAAAAGTAAGGGTTAGAAATGCTGGTAGTATAACCAACATTCTTATATAACCTTAGTTATATGCCCTTACTTAATTTTACGTTATTCTACTGGGTTACATTGGGTAACCCTAGGGTTTAAATCTATCCTAATTGGATTGTTTCAAATTTTAGGTTTCAAAGTCTTCTTTCTTTGGAAAAGAAAACCTTATTTTAGGTATAAAATTCTTTTTGTTTAACTTTAAAAACTGGAAATCATAGAATGAGACTTAGCAAAATTATCGACTATTGGAAACTGCCTTTGGAACAATTCTACAATGTCAATTATCAGTGTTACTGCAAAATTATCCTTTTTCTGTGTTGTTTCTAGAAATCCTGTACAGGATTTTCCTTGTTTCCTGTACAGTTTCCGAAATCCAATTTCATTTAAAAATCAAAGCTGATTTTGAAAAAGTTGTCTTCACGAAAGTTTTAGATATCGAAAAACCCTACAACTTTCGTGTTTTGAGAAAAACTCAGTTCGGCCTTTAACACGTTCAAATTCCTTGTTGAATCAGTACTGGCCGTGCATTGGTCCTGGGCACGGTCAGACTCGGGTTTCAGTGAAAACTGAGGCCATTGGAGCCTCATTTTAGAAAACTGTCCACGTTGTCCCCTAGGAAAAACCCTACTCTACAACTTTTGTGTTTTGAGTTTTTCCAAAATCGGCCTCTAAAGGCCTTAAAATTTGTTTTTCCCGAAACTGGGCAATTTCTACCCGAAATGGCAGTTTTCGGTTTAAAATTTGTTTTACGTCCTATTACGTACACCCTAACTCAACCGACCGTATCGGGTGTAATAACTGATTTTTTTTACATTACGATTCTTTTTGTATAAAGATTTAAGCTGTACCATGAAGGTATTCATGAGAAAGCCCGACTAGGGTTTTTGTTAATTTTGTAAGTTCTTATGATCTTATAAGACTCAAAAATAATTGCTTAGCCAAGTATGTAACCTTTTTTAGCAAAAAGGGGGTAGAAGATTTCATGATTTTATGATTGGTCAAAGTTTGACCATAAAAAGTCAAAGTTGACCGAAAAGGTCAAAGGTTGACTAAAAAGGGTCAAAGTATGACAATGTTGAAAGATGGCAAGCAGTATGGAAAATATACTGCGAAAACCGTAATTACGGACAAAATGATATGAATTAGAGTTAAAACCATCTTAGAAAAATCAAGCACACTAAGTAGAATTATAAGGCAAAAGGATTCTAAGAAATAAGAAAAATTTCATACAGTCCATTTTTACGCGGATAAATTTTGGACTGCAGTATAGTATGATAAATACTATGTATTAGTGAGCACAGTACTAGAAATATCTGTATTGGCACTTAAGTGAGCTGCTTTTTAAGAAAAAAGAGCAAACAAGCCTTAATTAGGCTTACCTCATCAACTTTTGGATTTATGACATCATAAATAGTATTAAGCTAGTTAGAAAGAAATCTTGGAGTCTTCTAGTGCATGAGGTGGCCGGCCAATGAAGGAGTTTTTGGCAAATATTTTTGCTCCAAGAGTTTTTAAGCAAAAATTGAACTAAAAATAAATCCAAAAAAATAAATTCTTTTTCACCTATATATAGCCTTGAGGGAGGGGGCGGTTTTGGGTTGAAAAATCAGAAAATATAGCCAACCTCTGCCCATTTGTCTTCTCAAAATCCGGACACCAAAGGGAGAGCAAAAAAAAAAAAAAAAAAAAAAAAAAAAAAAAAAAAAAAAAAAACTTGTAATCAAGGGAAAAGTGTTGGGTGGTGATTGATTTTATCTCTACTACAACAAGCAAGAGTTTTTGGAAAAATTTGGTGCCTTTTCTAGGCTTTAGTGGCCGGCTGTACTAGGAGAGAAAGTGAGGAAATTTTTGTGTAGTTTGTGGTTGGTTTTAGTGCAAGCAAACACCAAGTGATCCACACCAATTTTGGTGCATTTGGTGGGTGAAACCGGTCTAGGAGGGAGAAGATTGAAAGCCAAAAACCCTAGCCCAAATCTTGAGCTAATCAAGGTAAATTTTCCCTAGACCTCAAACTTTTTAAATTAAGCATTCAATTTGAAATTTATGTGTATTTCAAGTTGAAAATTGTAAGAGCATAAGCTTAATTTCATTTTGTGCCAAGATTAGGACTTAGGATTATGTGCTTGAATTAGGATAAGGGTGGTTTGGATTATAATGTGCATGCTTGCCTTAAATTTTGTGATTTGCATGCTAAATGTTTGATATGTTGTATGTCCCCAAGCATGATGATGAATATGGTATGTTAGGTTGCTAGAATGAACTAGAATGTTTAATGTGGATTATGCAACCTAAAACCATGCAAACTTTGGTTGATCCAAAGTCAATTAGGGTTTGCATGGAGTTGATGGAAAATGTGTTCAAGGAAAACCTTACGTTAAAAAACGCTGCATGTCTGTTTTCTAGGCTCCCGCGTGTTCGGTTGAGTTAGATTACACGAAATAGGACGTAAAATGAATTTCAAACCAAAACTGCCATTCTCGGGTGAAAACTGCCCAGTTTCTGGAAAATCAGTTTTTGAGGCCTTTAGAGGCCGAATTTGGGAAAACACAAAACACGAAAGTTTTAGAGGAGGGTTTTTCCAAGGGGACAACGCGGACGGATTTCCAAAATGAGGCTCCAACGGCCTCGGTATTGACAAAAACCCGAGCCTGACCGTGCCCAGGATTTATGCACGGCCAGGTGAGTTCAAACGAAAATAGGAGCATGTTAAAGTCCGAACTGGGTTTTCCTCAAAACACGAAAGTTGTAGGGTTTTCCGAGATCTAAAACTTTCGTGAAGACAACTTTTTCTGATTCAATCTAGATTTTAAAATAAAAATTTGATTTCAAAAACTGTACAGGAAATAGGAAATTCCTGTGCAGGATTTTCTAAAACAGTGCAGAAAAAGGGTAACCTTGCACTAACACTGATAAATTAACTGTGGAAAGCTGTTCCAAAGGCAGTTTCCAATACTTAATAATATTACTCAAGAATTATAATTTTTCATATGATAAACAAAGGAATTCCTAAAGTAAATAATGAGTTTTTCAAAAAAAAAAGTGGGTTAAGTTCTAAACCCTAGGGTTACACAATGTAACCAAATAGGTTAGCAAATGGTTTTATCAGGGGGGACATATAACTCAGATTTTGTAAGAATGTTGGTTAAATCACCAACATATCTAATCCTTATCCATGTCATTTAACAGAAGTTTGAGTACTGTGGTATCCGACTGGACCAGTACAATACCGGATATAGTAAATAAAGTAAGTACAACTCCGCCTACAGCATAGGCTTTTGTTGATACTTACTCAAGTATGGTTGATATATGCTGTGATGTATGTTGTAATTGTATAATAAATACGTTTAGGGTATAATAGGTATGTTATGATATACTAAGTACATGACTATGTTATGAGATATGATTACGAATTATGCATGTGTGACATCATGATGCATGTCCACAAATAAGAATAAGGACCAAGTATAAAAGATGAAAAGATAAGTATGATGGCAAGCAAGCTTGCCTGTGTCGTACCGACCCGTCCAAGGTCGGGTTGGACTATGGTTTGAGTTGGACTGGCTGGCCGCCCCAACCACTCCATAGTTGCGCGCCCGGTACGAACACTTATGTAAGGGAGCCCATAAGATAAGTCAAGTTAAGATAAGTATGAAAGTATGTTGAAAGAATAAACAAGCATAATGAAGCATAAATGGCTCATGCATGATTATGATAAGATAAGATATGACATGTAAAAGTAAGTTAAGATTGTATGGTTTATATTAATTAGGTTGCGGATGTTAATGTTGTACTTGCTGAGCGAAAGCTCACGTCTTACGTCTATGCTGTAGGTAAACAACCTACGGGTACCTGTTGATACAAGATGGCGAGCGTGGCAGGGCGAGCTGTGAAATGTGGGATTTATAACCGCTACGCGTTTTGCTCTTTTATGAATTATTTTATTTGATATTCGACTATCGTAATTAATTATTGCTTTAAAAAAAAAAAAAAATTTCCGCTGTATACGTTAAGTAATTATGTAAGATATGTATGTATGTATGTATGGTAACGGCCTGTGCTAGGCGGGTCGTTACAGAGTTGGTATCAGAGCGGTTTCCTGCTATCCGATTTCACAGCATACCTGTCATCGCCACCATCATTGTAAGTTTATTTTTTTAAATATTTGGGTTAATACTTATTATGCGGTTATGTTACGGTAGACCCGACGACATGGATCCTGAGCAAGTGATGGAGGATCGAGAGACGGTGTCGGCATTTTATGAGTCGCATCCATTACAATTTGACGGTACAGTACGGACGGTATCCATAGCCGCTTGGCTATATGATATGGAGCAGATTTTCCATCTTTGTCATATTGAGGCTCGACTACAGGTTTCCTTGGCCAGCCGGTGTTTTGCGGCAGATGCCCGACTTTGGTGGATGACTCTGGGTGAGCGACAGATGCCGAGCCGCACATGGGCGCATTTTCGTACGATAGTGATTGCGCGATTCGGACCGGTTCTGGATGAGGGGGCGGGTGTACCACCTCGTGATCCCGAGATTTATCGGGATATGCATCACACCCGATACCTCAGTTACGTGGCGGATTGGCACGCCTATCCACAGGAGACGATGAGGCACTACTGCCGTCGATTTCAGGAGGCGATGCTGCCTCACATTCCTCAGGAGTTGCCCATCCCTGAGCTACAGGCGTTGGTGATTCTCCGGAATGGAGTACCCCCGCAGATTCGACAGTATGTTCCTATGCCCATGCTTGCTATGACAGTCGGGAACCTGATCGATGACATCTTAGGAGCTGAGGCCTTCGTTCACCAGATGCAGGCCGGTGATTTACCAGGAGATCATCAGGTACCTGTTGACGACGCGGGGATGGGAGAGCCAGTTTATGAGCCGGGTCCAGTTTTTGCCGAGGACCCGATTCCAGCAGTTCCCATACAGGAGGTGCCGCCGCAGGAGGCTGAGGCAGACGCGGGTGCTGAGGACTTTGACCCCGCCGATTTTATAGTTGCTCCGGAGGACCAACCGGGAGATCCTCCAATCATCGATATCTCCAGTGACGAGGAGGAGGAGCTTGCCGATGACATGGAGCCAGAGCCAGAGCCAGAGCCAGAGCCAGACATGGACCCAGAGTTAGAGCATGCAGGCTGGTTAGAGGCCGAGGAGGAGATTGGTGATGGCCCAGAAGATGGGGAGGATTTTGAGGACGACCCGGAGGAGATTTTGTTTGACGACGGAGATTGGGACGTAGACTCCGACGCTTCCTCCGTGGTTACGATCGAGCACTTAGATTAGGTTGGCAGTGTATTTTCTTTTATTTTAGAACTGACTTGTACTAGCTTATTATTTTTGGGACGATAGGCTTGTACTTATGTATGATGGTAAAGTGGTAGACACTTCCATCGCGATTTTTGGCCATGTATATACGACAAATATGTAATTACGATAATGTAAATATGATGTAAAGGAAATGTATTTACAGTATAGTAAATATGATGTACTTTTTGTAAGCAAACAAAAAGACAGTTCAAGTATGAGAGATATGTACATGCAATTACAAGTGTTATATTAATGATATTATGATCTATGATAACCATGTATATTTTAATAAGTATATGTTATGACGCAATTACGTTTTAATATGATAAAATAAGCATAAAAGAAAGGATATTCCTCGTATGATAATATCTTTTCTTATGGTTTATTAGGAATTAAAAGATGGTACGTCCTCGCAAAACAGTACCCGTAAATCCGCCTGAGCCGGACCTTGCAACCGTTGTAGCAAATTTACAACGGCAATTGCTCGAACAACAACAAGAAACTAATAGACTTCGAGAGCAGCTAGCTCGAATGAATCAGAGACCCCAGGTCAACGAGATTCCACCGCCCGTTCATCAAGTTCCTCCAGCACCACCTCCCGTACCAGAAATGCCACGGAATGATGAGGTTCCATTGGCACCTGCTGGGGTACCAGTGAACCTGCCTCCAGTACGAGAAGACTTACTTTACGAACGATTTAGGCGAATGAAAGCGCCTGAATTCGAAGGACCGACAGATCCAATAGCTGCTGATAACTGGCTAATTGATATCCAGGTTATTCTGGATTTTATGCGGCTTACAGAGCAGGAGAAGGTTCTCTGTGCCTCCTTTGCACTCAGGAAAGACGCAAGGCACTGGTGGATGACAGTCCAGATGCGTCGAGATGTCACAACCATGAGCTGGCAGGATTTCGTGACGGAGTTCCATACTATGTACTACAACAGAGAAGTCCTTGCCGCTCAGCAGGACGAGTTCACGAATCTAAAGCAAGGCTCGATGACAGTGATGGAGGCTGTCAAGAAGTTTGAACAATTAGCTCGTTTGTGCCCGGAATTAGTACCGAACGAAACGGAAAAAGTTAGAAGAATGATGAAGATGTTCCGGACAGACATCTCCAAACAAGTGAGCGCTGGCAGTAGCCCACCTACCCTGGTATCTGATTGCGTAAGCCGTGCAATAAGAGCTGAGTATTGGATCAACCAGGATAAAGAAGCAAGGGCTCAGATTTTCAAGGCTAGAAAAGAGGAAAAGGCCGTGGTAAAGCAGACGCAGCCCCGTCAGAGTTCTGAACCGCAGCAAAAAGGCCAAACCAGCAGCCCTGGCCAGAGTTCCAAACAATTTGGGAGGAACAAAAGAAAGGGGAACTTTGCTGGTCAGGGGCAACAAAAGAATTTCCCTCAGAAGAAGAATAATAGGGGAAATGAGGGTAATAACTCTGACTACCCAGTGTGTGCAAAGTGTGGAAGAAAACACCCGGGAATTTGCAGAATGGGGACTAATGCATGTTATCTTTGCGGCAAGGAGGGACATTATGCGAGAAATTGTAACTTGAACAACCAAGGCCAGAACCCTCCATACCCGAATCGCAACACCAACAGCCAGCTCCATGCAGTCCAGGCAAGGCTTGAAGGACCTTCAATCGCTCAAGGCAGATTAGAGGCCCCTGAACCTCAAGCCAGAATTTATGCTTATACCAGGGGAGACGCTGAAGCCGGGACCTCGCATGTGGTGACAGGTCAGATTTCTATCGCCACCTATGATGCCATTGCTTTGTTTGATTCTGGAGCCACTCACTCATTTGTGTCCTTGGAGTTTGCCCAGAAGTTAGGAAGAGGTGTGGATAATTTAGAACAGCCTTTCAAAACCTCTTTGCCATCCGGAAAAATTTTGTGGTCCAATTTTTGGATACGAAATACTCCTGTGATTATCTGCGACAGAGAATTGTTTGTAGATCTCATCGCGATCAAGCTTCAGGATTTCGATGTGATCTTAGGGATGGATTTTCTAGGCAAATACAACGCTAAGATTGACTGCCGAAAGCGTTGTGTGACGTTCAATCCTTACGGTGAAGAGGAGTTTGGTTTCTACGGGCAGTCACGGAGCTCAGCAACCAGATTAGTTTCGGCAATGAAGGCTTGGAAAATGTTAGCTAATGGCTGTCAAGGATATTTAGCTAACATGGTGGACAAAGATCAGGAAATAGAGCTGACCCCGGAAGATGTACCTATTATCAAGGAATATGTGGATATCTTTCCGGAAGAATTACCAGGACTCCCGCCGGAACGTGAAATTTCCTTCGAAATTGAGTTGCTGCCTGGAGCTGCGCCAATATCTAAAGCACCCTACCGTATGGCACCTGCCGAGCTTAGGGAACTCCAAGTACAGTTGCAGGAACTGCTTGACAAAGGATTCATCCGACAGAGTTACTCACCGTGGGGAGCACCTGTCTTATTCGTGAAGAAAAAGGATGGATCACTACGGATGTGCATCGACTATCGCGAACTGAATAAGATTACGATTAAGAACAAGTATCCCCTTCCGAGGATTGATGATCTTTTTGATCAACTCAGAGAAGCGGTAGTATTTTCAAAAGTCGATCTACGATCAGGCTATCATCAGCTCAGGATCAAGGAGTCAGACATCTCCAAAACGGCTTTTCGAACACGTTACGGGCATTATGAATTCTTGGTTATGCCATTTGGACTAACCAATGCCCCAGCTGCTTTCATGGATCTTATGAACCGAGTGTTCAAGGAGTATCTGGACAAGTTTGTTATCGTCTTTATTGACGACATTTTAATTTACTCCAGGTCTAGAGAGGATCACGAGCAACACCTTAGATTGGTGATGGAAACACTGAGACGGAATCAACTTTATGCCAAATTCACAAAATGCGAATTTTGGCTGGAAAAAGTTCATTTCTTGGGTCATGTGGTATCTAAGGAAGGAATTTCTGTTGATCCTGCTAAAGTAGAGGCGGTCAGTGCATGGCCAGCACCCAAGAGTGTTACGGAGATTAGAAGCTTCCTTGGGTTAGCTGGATACTATCGACGTTTCGTCGAGGGATTTTCCAAGATTGCTGCACCCTTAACCGCTCTTACCCGAAAGGGGAAGAATTATGAATGGACCCAGAAATGTGAAGAGAACTTCCAGGAGCTTAAGAAGAAACTGACAAGTGCGCCAGTGCTAATTATTCCGGATGTAGATGTAGGAAATTTCGTGATCTACAGCGATGCTTCTAAAAATGGATTAGGAGCTGTACTAATGCAAAACGGGAAAGTGGTGGCCTACGCATCCCGCCAGCTGAAGATTCACGAAAGGAATTATCCCACGCATGATCTGGAACTCGCAGCGGTAGTTTTCGCGCTCAAGATTTGGAGGCACTATTTGTACGGAAACAAATGCGAAATCTACACTGACCACCAGAGTCTCAAGTACATTTTCACTCAGAAAGAGCTCAACATGAGACAACGTAGATGGCTAGAACTTTTAAAGGACTACGACTGTGAGATCCTTTACCACCCTGGGAAGGCAAACAAAGTAGCGGATGCTTTGAGTAGGAAATCCATAGGCATGTTGGTGTCTATTGACACATTTCCCAAGCCACTACAAAGGGAAATTTCTGAGTATAAGCTGGAGATGATAGCAGGAAGACTGTCTTCTCTGACTCTCCAGTCAGATCTGCTGGAATCCATCAAGTCGCATCAGGAAAAAGACTCATTTTTGCTAAAGGCGCAACTTTTTGGCAAAAAGAACAAGGAGTTCAAGACCTCCGCTGATGGTGTCGTCTACTTCGAGGAAAGGATTTGTGTTCCCAACTTTGGATTTTTGAAGAAGCAAATAATGTCAGAGGCACATCAGACGCCATACTCAGTGCATCCAGGAGCTTCCAAGATGTACAAGGATCTCCGAGAGAATTATTGGTGGCCGAACATGAAGAATGAAATTGCAAAATACGTGTCAAAATGCCTAACATGTCAGAAAGTTAAGGCTGAACACCGACATCCTGGAGGAGATTTGCAGAAAATAGAACTTCCTGAATGGAAATGGGAGCAAACTACTATGGACTTTATAGTAGGACTGCCCAGGACTGTAAGTGGGAATGACACGATTTGGGTGATTGTGGACCGTTTGACCAAATCAGCCCATTTCATTGCAATTAAAGCCACCTTTTCAGTGGAAAAATTGGCCGAAATCTACGTATCCCAAATCATTCGACTGCACGGGGTACCAAAATCGATCATCTCGGACCGTGATGGGCGTTTCACCTCTCGATTTTGGACTAGTGTTCACAATGCTATGGGGTCGAAACTGAAGTTCAGTACAGCTTTTCACCCCCAAACTGACGGTCAATCAGAACGAACCATCCAGACACTGGAAGATATGCTGAGATCGTGTGTACTGGATTTCAGGGGAAACTGGGATCAGAAGTTGCCGTTGATCGAATTCTCATATAACAACAGCTATCATGCTTCGATTGGTATGGCTCCATTTGAAGCATTATATGGAAGAAAATGTCGATCTCCTATCCACTGGCAGGAAGTGGGACAGAAACAACTTCAGACGACGGATTTCATCAAGAAGACCTCTGAGGATATCAAGAAGATCAAGCAGAGGCTCGACATAGCTTTTAGCAGACAGAAAAGTTATGCCGATAGACGCAGGAGGCCCTTAGAATTCCAAGTTGGTGATGCTGTGTTCATCAAGATTGCTCCTATGAAAGGGGTAATGCGATTTGGTAAGAAGGGAAAGCTTAGTCCAAGGTATACGGGACCCTTTGAAATCCTTGAAAGGATTGGAAAAGTAGCATATAAGCTTGCCCTACCACCAGAATTAGCATCAATGCACAATGTTTTTCATGTATCGATGCTGAAAAAGTATGTATCAGATCCTTCCCATGTGCTTAGTCAAGAACCAGTAGAAGTTCAGACGGACTTAACCTACGAAGAAAAGCCAGTTAGAATTCTGGATCGGGAAGAAAAGGTACTGAGAAGTAAAATCATTCCTAAGGTTAAAGTACTGTGGCGAAACCACAAGGTTGAAGAAGCCACTTGGGAATTGGAGGAAGAAATGAGAAAGAACTACCCCAGTTTATTCTAATTTTCGAGGACGAAAATTTTAAGGGGGGTAGATTGTAATAACTGATTTTTTTTACATTACGATTCTTTTTGTACAAAGATTTAAGCTGTACCATGAAGGTATTCATGAGAAAGCCCGACTAGGGTTTTTGTTAATTTTGTAAGTTCTTATGATCTTATAAGACTCAAAAATAATTGCTTAGCCAAGTATGTAACCTTTTTTAGCAAAATGGGGGTAGAAGATTTCATGATTTTATGATTGGTCAAAGTTTGACCATAAAAAGTCAAAGTTGACCGAAAAGGTCAAAGGTTGACTAAAAAGGGTCAAAGTATGACAATGTTGAAAGATGGCAAGCAGTATGGAAAATATACTACGAAAACCGTAATTACGGACAAAATGATATGAATTAGAGTTAAAACCATCTTAGAAAAATCAAGCACACTAAGTAGAATTATAAGGCAAAAGGATTCTAAGAAATAAGAAAAATTTCATACAGTCCATTTTTACGCGGATAAATTTTGGACTGCAGTATAGTATGATAAATACTATGTATTAGTGAGCACAGTACTAGAAATATCTGTATTGGCACTTAAGTGAGCTGCTTTTTAAGAAAAAAGAGCAAACAAGCCTTAATTAGGCTTACCTCATCAACTTTTGGATTTATGACATCATAAATAGTATTAAGCTAGTTAGAAAGAAATCTTGGAGTCTTCTAGTGCATGAGGTGGCCGGCCAATGAAGGAGTTTTTGGCAAATATTTTTGCTCCAAGAGTTTTTAAGCAAAAATTGAACTAAAAATAAATCCAAAAAAATAAATTCTTTTTCACCTATATATAGCCTTGAGGGAGGGGGCGGTTTTGGGTTGAAAAATCAGAAAATATAGCCAACCTCTGCCCATTTGTCTTCTCAAAATCCGGACACCAAAGGGAGAGCAAAAAAAAAAAAAAAAAAAAAAAAAAAAAAAAAAAAAAAAAAAAACTTGTAATCAAGGGAAAAGTGTTGGGTGGTGATTGATTTTATCTCTACTACAACAAGCAAGAGTTTTTGGAAAAATTTGGTGCCTTTTCTAGGCTTTAGTGGCCGGCTGTACTAGGAGAGAAAGTGAGGAAATTTTTGTGTAGTTTGTGGTTGGTTTTAGTGCAAGCAAACACCAAGTGATCCACACCAATTTTGGTGCATTTGGTGGGTGAAACCGGTCTAGGAGGGAGAAGATTGAAAGCCAAAAACCCTAGCCCAAATCTTGAGCTAATCAAGGTAAATTTTCCCTAGACCTCAAACTTTTTAAATTAAGCATTCAATTTGAAATTTATGTGTATTTCAAGTTGAAAATTGTAAGAGCATAAGCTCAATTTCATTTTGTGCCAAGATTAGGACTTAGGATTATGTGCTTGAATTAGGATAAGGGTGGTTTGGATTATAATGTGCATGCTTGCCTTAAATTTTGTGATTTGCATGCTAAATGTTTGATATGTTGTATGTCCCCAAGCATGATGATGAATATGGTATGTTAGGTTGCTAGAATGAACTAGAATGTTTAATGTGGATTATGCAACCTAAAACCATGCAAACTTTGGTTGATCCAAAGTCAATTAGGGTTTGCATGGAGTTGATGGAAAATGTGTTCAAGGAAAACCTTACGTTAGAAAACGCTGCATGTCTGTTTTCTAGGCTCCCGCGTGTTCGGTTGAGTTAGATTACACGAAATAGGACGTAAAATGAATTTCAAACCAAAACTGCCATTCTCGGGTGAAAACTGCCCAGTTTCTGGAAAATCAGTTTTTGAGGCCTTTAGAGGCCGAATTTGGGAAAACACAAAACACGAAAGTTTTAGAGGAGGGTTTTTCCAAGGGGACAACGCGGACGGATTTCCAAAATGAGGCTCCAACGGCCTCGGTATTGACAAAAACCCGAGCCTGACCGTGCCCAGGATTTATGCACGGCCAGGTGAGTTCAAACGAAAATAGGAGCATGTTAAATTCCGAACTGGGTTTTCCTCAAAACACGAAAGTTGTAGGGTTTTCCGAGATCTAAAACTTTCGTGAAGACAACTTTTTCTGATTCAATCTAGATTTTAAAATAAAAATTTGATTTCAAAAACTGTACAGGAAATAGGAAATTCCTGTGCAGGATTTTCTAAAACAGTGCAGAAAAAGGGTAACCTTGCACTAACACTGATAAATTAACTGTGGAAAACTGTTCCAAAGGCAGTTTCCAATACTTAATAATATTACTCAAGAATTATAATTTTTCATATGATAAACAAAGGAATTCCTAAAGTAAATAATGAGTTTTTCAAAAAAAAAAGTGGGTTAAGTTCTAAACCCTAGGGTTACACAATGTAACCAAATAGGTTAGCAAATGGTTTTATCAGGGGGGACATATAACTCAGATTTTGTAAGAATGTTAGTTAAATCACCAACATATCTAATCCTTATCCATGTCCTTTAACAGAAGTTTGAGTACTGTGGTATCCGACTGGACCAGTACAATACCGGATATAGTAAATAAAGTAAGTACAACTTCGCCTACAGCATAGGCTTTTGTTGATACTTACTCAAGTATGGTTGATATATGCTGTGATGTATGTTGTAATTGTATAATAAATACGTTTAGGGTATAATAGGTATGTTATGATATACTAAGTACATGACTATGTTATGAGATATGATTACGAATTATGCATGTGTGACATCATGATGCATGTCCACAAATAAGAATAAGGACCAAGTATAAAAGATGAAAAGATAAGTATGATGGCAAGCAAGCTTGCCTGTGTCGTACCGACCCGTCCAAGGTCGGGTTGGACTATGGTTTGAGTTGGACTGGCTGGCCGCCCCAACCACTCCATAGTTGCGCGCCCGGTACGAACACTTATGTAAGGGGGCCCATAAGATAAGTCAAGTTAAGATAAGTATGAAAGTATGTTGAAAGAATAAACAAGCATAATGAAGCATAAATGGCTCATGCATGATTATGATAAGATAAGATATGACATGTAAAAGTAAGTTAAGATTGTATGGTTTATATTAATTAGGTTGCGGATGTTAATGTTGTACTTGCTGAGCGAAAGCTCACGTCTTACGTCTATGCTGTAGGTAAACAACCTACGGGCACCTGTTGATACAAGATGGCGAGCGTGGCAGGGCTAGCTGTGAAATGTGGGATTTATAACCGCTACGCGTTTTGCTCTTTTATGAATTATTTTATTTGATATTCGACTATCGTAATTAATTATTGCTTTAAAAAAAAAAAAAAATTTTCCGCTGTATACGTTAAGTAATTATGTAAGATATGTATGTATGTATGTATGGTAACGGCCTGTGCTAGGCGGGTCGTTACATCGGGAGCCTAACACAGTCATGCAACACGTTTCTAACGTCCAATTTCTTCACCATGCAATAACATTAACATCATACATCAAACATACAAACCCTAGCCATTCAAACAAACACCTAGCATGCAACTTTGCAACAACCAAACCAAAACCCTAATCAATCAAGCACAAGCCTTAAAATTTTCTAACTAGGGCAGAAATTAAAAGTGAGCTTATGCTCATACAAACTTTGCTTGAAATACATTTAAATTTCCCAAATGAAATTCAAATGAAAACTTAGGGATTTAAGGGATTTTACCTTTACTTTGGCTCAAGTTTTGGCTTGCCCTTTCTTCACCAACAGCCGGCCAATTGAGCTAATTGGCTCCTAAAATTTTCAACTCCACTTGCTTCAATACCCGGCCACTCCTAGCTTCAAAACCCTAGCCACCACAAGCTTTTCTCTTCCTTTTTCCTTTCTCCCTTGCAGCCGGCCTCCTTGGCCAAATTGGACACCAAAAATCTTCCAACTCTTTGCTTGCTTCTCTCAAGAAAACCGACCACTCCCTTGAGCTTTTTCCCCCTTAGATTTTGGTTTTTCTTCCTTCCCTCTTGCCTCCCTCAAGTTCGGTTTTGGGTGGAGAAAAATTTTGGCATAACCTAGTTAGGATTTCTAATTTTTTTGTGAACAAGTGTTCTCCTATTTATAGGAGTTTTGAACTTCTTTAAATTACACAATTAGTCCTTGAAAAAATCAGAATTTGCTCCTTGGGGGGGGGGGGGGGGGGGGGGGTATGTGGCCGGCCAACCTTGGCTAACAATCCACCAAATACTTTCCAATTATTTCTTTAATTAATTTAATGATGTCATAATGATAAAGTAAGATGAGGTAAGCTTAACTAAAGCTTGTTTGCCTTCTTTCCTTAATAGGCAGTCCACTTAATTCCAACACAGACCTTTCTAGTACTGTGCTTACTAATACACAATACTGTTATGTCATAATGCAGTCTAAAATTTATCTGTGTAAAAATGGACAGTATAAAATTTTTCTTATTTCATAAAGTCCTTCTGCCCTTTAATTCTACTTAATGTGCTTGATTTTCTAGGGTGGTTTTTAAATCATCAACATATCATTCTATCCGTAAAAACGGTTTTAAGCCGTATAATTTCTATACTGCAGATTATTTAATCGTACAGTCTTTTCTTTGACTTTTCGGGGTCAAACTTCGGCTTTCTTGTCTACCATTGACTTTCTTGTCAATCGTTGACTTTCTCGCCAAGATTTGACTCCCATGGTCAACAGTTGACTTTTTGGTCAACCATCGACGTTTTTGGTTAAACTTTGACCATCATAAAAATTTTGTCAATTTTATTCCTTTTCACCTAAAAGGTCGTTTGCTTGACTAAGCAATCATTTTCGAGTCTTATAAAGTTGTAAAAACTCACAAAACATAATAAAAACCCTTAACTGGGCTTTTTCCATAAATACTTTCATGGTTCGATTTGAATCTCTATACAAGAAATTACAATCGTCGAAACACTAGGTATTACAGTTGTACTTACCTTGTTTGTGTTGGTTGTGTCTGATATCGAGTTGAGTCCCGTCAGAACACTGCTGCGTACTATATTCTGTGATAAATTAAAAGTAAGGGTTAGAAATGCTGGTAGTAAACCAACATTCTTATATAAACTTAGTTATATGCCCTTACTTAATTTTACGTTATTCTACTTGGTTACATTGAGTAACCCTAGGGTTTAAATCTATCCTAATCGGATTGTTTTAGGTTTCAAAGTCTTCTTTCTTTGGAAAGAAAACCTTATTTTAGGTATAAAATTCGTTTTGTTTAACTTTAAAAACTGGAAATCATAGAATGAGACTTAGCAAAATTATGGACTATTGGAAACTGCCTTTGGAACAGTTCCACAATGTCAATTATCAGTGTTACTGCAAAATTATCCTTTTTCTGTGTTGTTTCTAGAAATCCTGTACAGGATTTTCCTTGTTTCCTGTACAGTTTCCGAAATCCAATTTCATTTAAAAATCAAAGCTGATTTTGAAAAAGTTGTCTTCACGAAAGTTTTAGATATCGAAAAACCCTATAACTTTCGTGTTTTGAGAAAAACTCAGTTCGGCCTTTAACACGTTCAAATTCCTTGTTGAATCAGTTCTGGC
This sequence comes from Ficus hirta, assembly GCA_038430175.1. Taxonomy (NCBI): domain Eukaryota; kingdom Viridiplantae; phylum Streptophyta; class Magnoliopsida; order Rosales; family Moraceae; genus Ficus; species Ficus hirta. The sequence continues at coordinate 7,151,646 of CM076593.1, read as the reverse complement.
CGTGCATTGGTCCTGGGCACGGTCAGACCCGGGTTTCAGTAAAAACCGAGGCCATTGGGGCCTCATTTTACAAAACTGTCCACGCTGTCCCCTAGGAAAAACCATACTCTACAACTTTCGTGTTTTGAGTTTTTCCAATTTCGGCCTCTAAAGGCCTCAAAATTTGTTTTTCCCGAAACTGGGCAATTTCTACCCGAAATGGCAGTTTTCGGTTTAAAATTTGTTTTACGTCCTATTACGTACACCCTAACTCAACCGACCGCAGCGGGAGCCTAGGACAGTCATGCAACACGTTTCTAACGTTCAAGTTTCACCATGCAAATCAAAATTGATAACATTCAACAAGCATGCAAACCCTAACCATTCAAACAAACATCTAGCATGCAACATTGAAACTACCAAACCAAAAACCCTAATCAATCAAGCACAAGCCTTAAAATTTCCTAACTAGGGCAGAAATTAAAAGTGAGCTTATGCTCATACAAACTTTGCTTGAAATACATTTAAATTTCCCAATGAAATTCAAATGAAAACTTAGGGATTTTAGGGATTTTACCTTACTTTGGCTCAAGATTTGGCTTGCCCTTTCTTCACCAACAGCCGGCCAATTGAGCAAATTGGCTCCTAAAATTTTCAATTCCACTTACTTCAATACCCGGCCACTCCTAGCTTCAAAACCCTAGCCACCACAAGCTTTTCTCTCCCTTTTTTCTTTCTCCCTTGCAGCCGGCCTCCTTGGCCAATTGGACACCAAAAATTCTTCAACTCTTTTTGCTTGCTTCCACAAGAAATCCGATCACCCTAGAACTAGTTTCCCTTGGTTTCCAAATTTTTTTCCTTGTTCTTGCTCTAGCTTGGAAGTCCGGATTTTTGAGGAGGAAAATTGGCAAAGTTTAGCTAAGTTTTCCAATTTTTTTGAATAATGGCAACCCCTATTTATAGAGGTTGGAAACTTCTTCAAATTGCAACTCTAGTCCCTAAAAAAATCAGAAATTCACCTTGGGGGGGGGCATGTGGCCGGCCAAGCTTGGTCTAGAACCAAGAAATACTTTCCAAAATTTCTTTTATTAACTTAATGATGTCATAATTGTAAAGTAAGATGAGGTAAGCTTAAACTAAAGCTTGTTTGCCTTCTTTCCTTAATAGGCAGTCCACTTAATTCTAACACAGACATTTCTAGTACTGTGCTTACTAATACACAATACTGTTATGTCATAATGCAGTCTAAAATTTATCTGTGTAAAAATGGACAATATAAAATTTTTCTTATTTCATAAAGTCCTTCTGCCCTTTAATTCTACTTAATGTGCTTGATTTTCTATGGTGGTTTTGAATCCTCAACATATCATTTTATTCGTAAAAACGATTTTAAACCGTATAATTTCTATACTGCAGATTATTTAATCGTACAGTCTTTTCTTTAACTTTTTGGGGTCAACCTTCGGCTTTCTCGTCCACCATTGACTTTCTTGTCAACCGTTGACTTTCTCGCCAAGATTTGACTCCCATGGTCAACAGTTGACTTTTTGGTCAACCGTCGACGTTTTTGGTCAAACTTTGACCAATATAAAAATTTTGTCAATTTTACTCCTTTTCACCTAAAAGGTCGTTTGCTTGACTAAGCAATCATTTTCGGGTCTTATAAAGTTATAAAAACTCACAAAACATAATAAAAACCCTTAACTGGGCTTTTTCCATAAATACCTTTATGGTTCAATTTAAATTTCTATACAAGCAATTATGATCGCTGAAAAACTAGGTATTACACCCACTTAGTAACTTTATTAGAAGATAAGGATAACAACTGTGTAATGTTTAAACTTGACTAGAAATATGAGTCCCTGTTTCCTATTTGTTATGCATATTGTTCTTCCCCCTTTTTTTTTCCCCCATGAATGTTGAAAATAAATAGTAATTAGTGGCAATTTTCTAATGCTACTCTGACTCATAGATCCACTTTTGCCGGCTACTTAATTAAGAAATAAATTAGTTAATCAGTTAAAAATTCTCAGCAAAAAAATAAAATAAAATAAAATAATTAAGAACTCGTCCGTATGGATCTTCCCTCTCGAAATTTCCCAAGTTGCCAACCATGTGTGGACAAACATTTATTTATATTTCTAATATTAGTACAATTTTCAACTAAGCTTGAAAGATTAGAGAAAAATTACACGTTTACCTCTACTAGAGAAGAATGGTCAATTTTAATTTGTTTGAGATATTTTGTTTTAATATGAGTGCTAAGAAATCAAAGTTTAGAGTGAAATCGAAAGTTTCTTCAAAATATGTAAACGCTGTAACTACAAAAATTTGACTGGAGTAAATAAGGGACAACCGTTGTAAAACCTTTTTTTTTTTTTTTTTTCCTTTCTTTTTTGGAACCGTTGTAAAACATTTTGAAAAAAGTGAAAAAAAAAAAGAACTATAGTAAGTTAGTATAAATTTAATATGGCTTCACCTCCCTTCGCCCTTGTTAGGAAAAGAGCTCTAAGAAGATTAGACCATATCTGACATGTAATTTGTTCCTTGGAGCAACAATCGATTGAGTTAAGACTATTCTTGTGATAGGTAATGGCTAGATGAATATCGACTGCTCTTGTGACAAGTAACAAGTATATGAGTGTCAACTTGACGATTGACGGCTAGACAAGGGGCGACTACTCTTTTTTAAGTATCCATCTCATTAATTGTGATCGAGTCACAAGTAATTGAGTGTAAGCTAGATGTATGGAGCCGCCTGAGGATGATCGAGTAGCGGGTAGTCGATGGAACCAGTCCAAGGGTGAAAGTTTGTTAAATGTCATGCTTTGATAGTCATTTATCAGCTAAGTGGACGGATATGATAAGAAGATAAAGTCGAAACCCCAACAGTTAGCCCCTCCACTCCTTAGTCGAGTTTGCTCATGCTAGAGGAGCAGATATGAAGTCTTGGGTGGGCAGTCGTCTGTTCGTCTTGGAACCCATATGATTTAGAAATCTTGATTGAGCACAAACTTGAGTGAGAGAGTGGAAACCAGCGCAAGCAAAAACTTGAGCGAGCGGAATCATGAGGTGGCCCGCCTTATGTGCTTGTGAAATCCCACCCCTTCTCATTTAAAAAAAAATTAAATATACACACACACACAAATATATATATATATATATATATAGTTATTATATATATGCAACATCACACTTTAACGGCCTAAAAAAAAACTCTACCTTACTCTCAAAAGAACTTTACCACAGACTCTCCCACTAATAAATAGCCTTTTTGTCAAGAAAAGAAAAAAAGAAACTGAGAAATACTTCTTCAAACACACGTCGTATTAAGAATCAGATATTATCTTTTTTCTTTTAAGGATTTAGGATTAGGATTATGTACTATCAATAATACATTCAACAGTACATAATATTCGTTCTCTTTTTTATTTTTTGTTATGCTCTTATTTTCATTGCAATTTAAGTGATGAAGATATTAAAATGATGTTGAATACATCTACTAACTCACATTATAGTATTATTTATTCAAAGAAAAATAGAAAATAAAAAGGTTAGCTTAAAAGAAATAAAATCTCAATACATACCCCCAATCCACCAACCACCATTAAAGATCCATGAGCTAATAAGGACCTCATCAATTTATTTTTCTATAAAAAGTTTTTTCTCATTTGTTTTTCCCTTTATGGTTTGTTTTTTCTTTGAGGGTAAGTTATAAAAAAATTGTTGCAACTAAGAAAAATAATAGAGCTTATCAGCTTTAAAATTTTTTTTCTACTCACAAAATATTTATATACTCTATCGGTAGAACTCGTTTTTTAACCGTTAAGATATAATGTAGAACTCGTTTTTTAACCGTTAAGATATAATCGAACGGCTGAAATATTACTTGTGTATAATAATTATAATACACTTCACCTTATACTAATATAGACTAAATGTAACGACCCGTCTAGCACGGACTGTTACTATACATACATACGTGTTTGACTTGTTCCATAAACATACTTGTTTATTTAAGGAAAATAGCGGAACATTTTTTTTTATATATATACGAGTATAAATATATATATACGTATATTGTCTCGGAGTGTTTAAATATAAAATAATAAACATGATTAAACAAAACGCGTAGCGGCTCGACATTCCCACGTTTCACAGTTCACCTCGCCACGCTCGCCATCTTGTATCAAAAATCACCAATAGGTTGTTTACCTACAGCATAGACGTAAGTTGTGAGCTTTTGCTCAGCAAGTACAACTATTTTACCCGCATAATAAACATACACAAACATACATAATCATTTCATAGCATAATATAACATAATCTAGCATATTCTAATAATGCATGATCCAGTTATGCTTCATTATGCTTTCTTATCATACTTCATAATCCTTTTTATTGCTTATCTTGCTTATGGGCCCCTTGTCATGAGTGTTTGTACCAGGCACGCAACTATGGAGTGGTTGGGGCGGCCAAACCAAGTCCAACTCAAACCATAGTCCAACCCGACCTGACGCGGGTCGGCACGACACAGGCAAGCTTGCTTGCCATCATGTTCATATCGTACTTGATATTATCTTTATTAATTGTGAACATGCTACATGATGTTACAAAGTTATAAATCATATTCATGTTACAGTAACATACTATCATGCATTACATCATAACATTCATTTATCATAGCATACACTTAACATATTTAGGTAAGTAATACATAGGCCTATGCTGTAGGCGGAGTGGTACTTACCTTGTCTGCTATGTCCGATTAAAACGTTGATCCTATTCAGGATGCCACAGCAGGTTATTTTCTGCTTTACATAAAGGACATAGGTAAGTATACTGTTGGTATTAAACCAACATTCGTGCGTAATCTAAGCTATATGTCCCCTTCCTATAGTTATATTTTATTGGGTTACAATAGGTAACCCTAGGGTTTATCTTAGTCAAAACTTTGACTTTAGTTTCAAAATTCATGTTTATTTTCTTTTTAGAAAACTTAGATTTCAAACTTAAAAATCCCTTTGAAAAGTCATAATTCTTGAGTTATATTCATAAAATACTTAAGGGTTAGAAACTGCCTTTGAAACAGCTTCCTTTGATTAAATTATCAGTGTATGTGCAGAAATATCATTTTCCTGCACTGTTTTATAAAATCTTGTGCAGGAATTTCCTGTTTCCTGCTCAGTTTTTGAAATCTGTTTTTATTTAAAAATCTAAATTGCATTTGAAAAAGTTTTCTTCACGAAAGTTTTAGATCTCGAAAAATCCTAAAACTTTTGTGTTTTACACAAAACCTGATTCGGGCTCTAACCCCTTCGTTTTCTTTGTTGAATTCACCTGGCCGTGTATCAAGTCTGGGCACGGACAGGCTCGGGTTTTTGTAAAAACCGAGGCCGTTGGAGCCTTATTTTGGAAAACTTCCCACTCTGTCCACTAGGAAAAACCCTTTCCTACAACTTTCGTGTTTTGAGTTTTTACAAATTCGGCCTCTAAAGGCCTCAAAATTTGATTTTTCCGAAACTGGGCAGATTCTACCCGAGAATGGCAGTTTTGGTTTGAATTTCGTTTTTCGGCCTAATATGCGCATACTACCTCAACCGATCACGTCGGGAGTCTAAAAAACATTCATACAACGCTTTTCTAACGTAACCTTTTCTTAAACACATTACCTATCCAACCCATGCAAACCATTTTTTAAAAATCACCCATTAGGGTTTGCATGGTTTAGGTTGCATAATTTGGTTCAAAAATCATTCTAACTTGATTCTAGCAACCTAACATACATTTGATCATCATTCTTGGCATATAAAGGGCACATATAACATATCCATCATCAAGCATATAAATCATAAACATATCATGCAATTTTAGACATTTATCATGCTAAATAAACACAATAATAACCAAACCACCCTTAAATCTAAATCAAGCACATAATTGATTCTAACCCAGGCAAATAAATAACTTGAGCTTATGCTCTTACAAATCCTTGGGAAATACACTTAAATTTCTCAATTGAAACATAAATTGAGAAGCTTGAAGTGTAAGGGGTTTACCTTGCTTTGGTTCAAGAAATTGGCTAGGTTAGGCTTGAATTCTCCTTGCCCTTAGCCTCCACCTAGAACCGGCCTTTCTTGGCTATTATGACTCCAAATTTTTCCACCACCCTAGGGCTAAAATCCGGTCACACTTGATACCAAAAATCCGGCCAAACCCAAATTTTTTTCTTCCTTTCTCCTTGCTCCACCACAACCGGCCAATGCTTAAAAATGGGTAAGAAAAATTTTCTCAATTTCTTGCTTGCTCTAAACTTGAAATCCGGTTACCCTAAACTCAAAACACTCTTGGTTTTGCTTGATTTTCTTCCTTGGATTGCTCCCTAGAGTTCGGATTTTTGAGAGGAAAAATGGGCATAGTTTGGCTAAGTTTTTGAATTTTTGTGAATAGGAATCACCTATTTATAGGCAATGGGAACTTTTTGAAATTGCAAATTAGTCCTTGAAGAAGCAAAAATTTGCTCAAAGGGGGAGCTAGGTGGCCGGCCATGGAGTTCTCTAGAACCATGGAATTCTTTCCTAAATTTCATTAATTCCTTAATGATGTCATAATTCAAAAGTTAAGTGATGTCATCCTTACTAGGGTTTGTTTGGGTTTTTACTTAATATGCAGTCTAATTTCATGCTAACACAGATATTTTCAATACTGCTTTCTACTAAAAGCAGTATTTTTATACTGAATTGCAGTCCAAAATTCATCTGTGTAAAAATGGACTGTATAAAATTTTTTTGATAACTTAAGGCTCCTTGGCCCATGATACCCTATTTGTGTGCTTGATTTTTCTATGGTGGTTTTAGGTCTAACTCATGTTATCTTGCCCGTAAAAACGGTTTTCGCAGTATATTTCCCATACTACCTATCAAATAACTGTGTTATCTCATGTTTGACTTTTAAAGTCAACCATTGACTTTTTAGGTCAAACTTTGACCAACATGAAATCATGAAATTTTTAACCCTTTTTTTTTTTTACTCAATAGGTTACATACTTGACTAAGCAATTATTTTTGAGTCTCGTAAAATCATGAGAACTCATAATTTTCATGAAAAACCCTAATCAGGCCGTTTCATAAATACCTTCATGGTACAGCGTAAGTGTTTTTACAAGAAATCGAAAATATCGCAAAAATCTAATTATTACACTAAAAAATTAAAAAATAAAATAAAAAAGAAATTACGAAAAAAAACTCGTTTATAGGGGGGCTCGTTGTTAGCGTAGGGGTGTGGGGGGGGGGGGGGGGGGTTTGGGCGCATGCAGATTTGGTAAGAGAGAAGGGGCACAGGTTGCTGGCGTCAGAGGTGGGGGGGAGGGTTGGGGGGCATGGGTCGACGCTGGGGGGCGACATACTAGGTCGATGCGGGGGGGAGGAGGACCTGGGGAATCTGGTTGGTGGGGTCCGTCATCGACGTCAATGTTGGGGTTGGGGTTGGGGAGGGGACTAGGTCAATGCCAACATGGGGGGGGGGGAGGCGGGGCAGATTTGGGTCCGGGGAGAGAGGGCAAATCTGGTCGAGGGGAGCAGGGGTTCGTCGTCGGCATAAGGGGGGGTGGCAGATCTGGTAGGAGGGGAACGGGGGTCCGTTGCCAGAGTCGGGAGGGGGGAGCCGTAGTAGATCCGGCTCGGGGGGAGGGGGGGTTTGTCGCTGGTGTCGGTGGGGAAGTCGCTAGCATCGAGGAAGAGGGTTGGTCTGTTTTTCATTTTTTTAAAATTTTTTATTTATTTATTAATCTATGGTAATATGAGGTAATGTGTATTATAAATATTATATACAAACAATATTGCAGCCGTTCGATTATATCTAAACAGTTTAAAAATAAGCTATACTAATAAGATATATAAAAAGAGTTCTACTGCAGCCATTTCCAACAATAAAACTCCAAATTGTTATTGTTCAAATTTTCGTATGTATACATTTATTAGAGCTCTTTTAACGGAGAAAAAAAAAACAAAAATGAAATATACAGAAAACTTTACTTCTTTCTCTCTTTGCCTTAATTTTCTAAAGCGCACTTTTGTCTTTGGTTTGTTGAAACCTAAATCCGAACATTAATTAGTTTGTTTCTAATCAAATCCTGATGCATGCAGCTAATTCTTCTTGCTTGAGGTTGCTTCTAGGCCAGATACTGAAAAATTAACGTGAACTGGTTATACAATATTTTATCTAAAACATAGATAAGATATATCGATAAATATATCTCTTATTTTATATTCGATATCTTTATAAGATGACACTTATAATTTTTATACAAATCAACTGTAGCAGTATGAGGGAACTTATTCCCATCTGAATCAATTTGTCCATTGTTCAACCTAAGGAACTCACTGTAATTGTTGTCCATAAACACGCACACGTACTCAAAATTCACGGCGCTATCAATATTCTCCTCAGTGGTTTTGTCGTAAACAACCTAACCGTTGTCAAAACTTTTTCATGTACTTTTCTTTTCTTGTCAAAGTTGGGAGGTTTAAAAAGTGATGGGATCCATTTCCTTCTCAATTTTCTCTCTACCAACAAGCTAAATTATAACATTTTCTTCTTCAAAATCCCTCCTCTACTTTCTTTCCTCTCCTTTTCCATCCTACCAAACAAAGACTAAAAGTCTGTAACTTTATTACTCATAATTTAAATGAGATGATATTTTTTCTAATTTTATATAATTTTAAGATGAATAAAATCATGCCCATATCGATTTTTATTTTTCTGAATACATTTCAAGTTTTTTTTACACTTTTTAACTCTTAATCAGTCAAATACACGATTCCGAAACTCAACTCAACTTCAATAAAATAACTTCATTTTCTCTGCCCTTCATATTCAAATTTCATTTGGTAACGCTCGAAGCGATATTATTGGTCACCGACTTTTTGTACTTTTATTAAGCAAAAAAAAAAAGAACAAACAAACCAGCAGTAGTAATCATAGTGGCTTCTTCTTCTCAAGCAACAACAATATCGGGGTTTCAAGAGTATTGGCATCTACCCACATCACGATTTCACGAAAAGACACTGTTTTCACTCTCCCCAATTGGAGGCCTTCGACCAATAGTAATAATAAGGACAGCAGTAAGAAAAATGAGCAGAGAAGCAAAGAGCTCAGGCTCAATGATGCCTTTCTCTACTTTGAAACCATGGTGTTGGACAAAGGCCAGAAGCCTGATGCTGCCCAAGCCACTCAGCTCCTCTACGATCTCCGCAAGGCCAACAAGCTCCGAAAGGCGGTGAGAGTGATGGAAATGATGGTCAGTTCCGGCATTATACCCGATGCAGCTTCCTACACTTTCTTGGTGAGTAATCTTTGTAGAAGAGGCAACATTGGCCAGGCTATGCAATTGGTTGAGAAGATGGATGAGTATGGCTATCTAACCAATACGATGACCTGTAATTCCTACTACGAAGATAAATATAAATTACTATTAGTACTCTCGCTCGAGTTCCAGTTCATGAAAACACACTTACTAAGAAATTGTTAAACGCCCACACAATAGTTCTTAGACGTTTTTATTAAGACTACTGCAACAACAAGCTTTGAAACAGAGCTAACACCACAATAAAAAAAGGTGAAGATCTTTTATGAACAAAAACAATATTCTAGCCTCCGAAGACATGGTAGAAACGTGATGGCTCGGCACCGTAATAACAATGGGAGAATCTCCTTCGAAAGACGGAGACATTGACGACTAGCTAGCCCTTTGCTAGAAGAACAAGCTCAACAGTTCCTTTCAGTACTCCAACACCTAAACTCGGCCACTAAAAACTTCAAAATTCTATTGAATTTAAGGTTAAGGTAGTAGTTGTAGTAGTTGATGCCAAACTCTAATCTTCAGCTCTAGATTACCGAAATCTGACATGTGAGCGACATTGATTTCTTTATGTTATTCAGTTGAACAGAAATGTTCGTGTCAAGACTCTTGAATTAAAATTCTTAAAATAGAGATAACAAATTCATTAAAATACTTGGATGCATGTAACATATTTCAATAGATATATATATATATATATACACACTTCATCAACTGGAAAAGATCTCGCAGCAAAAACAACATTGAGGTACTAGGTACGTGGATCTGAATCAATGGTCTCAGTGGCTTTTACTTCCTCATCAGCAACACTCGGAGCTTTTGCCTCCATCTCAAACTCGAAACCTGAACAATCACAATATACCAATTAGCAAAAGTAGTTATCGAGGACGTCAGCACAAGACGCTATGAAGAGTGGTAAAGAAAAAAGGGGTATATTAACTTATTTCATTAATTTAGAAACCAAAATTTTCCTTTCTAGAGATTATAAGAAGAAATATTAACAAACAAGAGAACAGGGAAACCAACATTTGACAACCGTAAGTATTAAAGAGATCGTCCCGATTATGTTTTACCAAAGTTCTTGAACTTGACACCACCTTCGATACTTGCCTCTTTCTTTTTTTTATTTTTATTTTTATTTTTATTTTTTCCAAGAGTTCTGGTTGAGACATTTGAAGAGTCGGTAAAGCTCTAAGTTCTGGTTATTTGGACAAAACCCCAAGATCAAATAAGTGCAGTTAAAATATTTGATCGATGTAAACTCTAAACGAAATTCTTATTGAGCTTTTAGTCCAAAACTATTGTGGATAACTTGGTAATGTGATTGCCAGTTAAATTTAGTAAGGTTACTAGAATAAATGCAGTCGTGCATGCAAAAAAGGGAGGGAAAAAAAGGAAGTGAATCAATTCTAAGAAACAGTAAAAACGTAAGGAAATGAAGAAAATAAGAAGGGGAAAATTTGTAAATTACCTATGGAGAGGAAATGGTTCCTCATCCTCTTCACGATCAGCTTCTCTTCCTCTTGGGTTAGACTCTCCATCGTTAACATCATCTTCTACTTTCGCTGATTCAGAGAGAATCCTTGAACTCACCACTTCGTTGATTTCAAGCTGTGAAAGGCGGTGGGAGTGACGGAAATGATGGTCGAGGTTGACATAATACCTGATGAATGCAGCTTAATTCCTACATGTTCCCTCTTACCTTGAAGCCGCTTCTAGGCAATATGCTGAAAAGCATAATTTGCTTATACAATATTTTTTTTTAAAAAAAAGCATAGAGAATACATATATAAAAACAACTACTACTCTCACTTGAGTTACAACTCATGAAAAAAAAATATATATATATGCACTGATTTTTATGGAAAGCACCACCACACTTATATTTTACAACAATATATAATAAGCATCAAAACAGAGCTAACAAAGTCTCCAAATTAACTGCAAAATAAAGGAAATTCATTTATTAAAAAAAAAAAAAAAACACACACACACACACACAATGAGCTTCCTAACACAAACAAACAGACCACTAAAAAGAGCAACTTCAAACCCAAAAGCTTCCCCATCCTCTGTAGCTAAGACTTGATGGACTCTCCAACAACCTGATCCAACACAAAAAGACCCGAGAACCAATTAAAATTTCAAAGAAAATCCCAATCAAAATCTTTTCAAATGCTTTTAAAAACCACCAATATCAGAAATACAATGAAGGACACGAGTGAAGGTTTCCAAAATCTACTGCAATGCATCAGAGAAATAAATTAGCTTAAATTGAAGAAGATACATACACACACACACACACACACACACACATATATACTAGCTATATCCACGTGCGAATATCGTGTAAATTTTAATTTGTTAACTTTTATTTTTCTTTTATATAGATGGATGTTAAACTGTAAAAATAATAATAATAATAATAATAATAAACAAAAAAAAATACAGCTATAAATTTTTTAACAAACTATTTTATTTTCTTAATTTATAATTTTATTAAGAAAATAGAGGAAAAATTAGATAATAAATTTTAGTGGAATCATGTAAGCAATTAATAAGAAAATAATAGAAGATAGAGAAAACGTTTTAGCAGAGGTAAATTAGAGGAAAAATTACATGGTTTAAATGAGAAAACATTAGTCGAGTGACTTGTAAGAAAAAGACGTTTAAGTAATATTAATATTTATAAGGGTCGTATTTTGAAAAAAAAAAAAAAAAAGAAAAACGACTCCATGAAAAACATTTTTAAGTAGCAGACTGTAGAGGCGAGAAAATATTTTCAAAAGGATACATTTAAGAAAATAAATTTTCAATTAGGCACATATAAAAAATAAAACTTTTTCTTTGAAAAAATAAAAAAAGAAAACAGACATACAAAACTATATACTTCAATCAAACTATTTTTTTGTTGCCTAACAGTATATATTTATAGGTAAATATAGTATTATTGAGAAAATAAGATTTTATTGAATATAATAAATGGTGATTTTTTTTTTTTGGGAATTGCATATGAATGAGAAATTTATTTTCACGTAAGGTATGTTTCAGAAAATTTTAAAAAATATAAGAATTTAGGGGGGCAAAGAAGAAAAAAAGAAGGTAGAGCTTGTTTAATAAACAATGATTTCGGTCAATCAAGTAAATCAGATAGAAAATTAAATTAAGTGCATATATAAAAACAGAAAAAAAAAATTAGAGTACTTTCGTAGTAAAAATTTTTATTAGCTATAAAAAAAGTATACACGAATAACATTCTTGATAATATATATATATCTATATATATTAAAGGATTGTTGAAGAAAAGAACATTTAAGTAGGGACATATATATAAAATTTTTGTTTCAATAGGAATAAATTAGAATAAAAAAGAATTTTGATGATGTATAAATAATTTAACAATATAAGCATGTATTTGGTACTAAAATTTGGATTGTAGTATTTCGATTTGAGTTGAATTGTGTGTTTGATGAGGCATTTGAATTACTGGAGTTAAAAAGTGAAAAAACTTGAAATGTATTCGGAAAAAAAATCAATATAAAATTTGTTTTATTCATCTCGAAATTCTATGCAATTTTAAAAAAATTATTTTATTTGAACTTGTTTTTATAAAGAAGAGGTAAAGCAAGCAAAAGTAATCGCAGCAAAAAAATAAAATGAAATAAAATAAAATAAAGAGGAGACTAGAGACTAGAGGGTAGTAATAGAAATATAGACTCATAAAAAAAATGACTTAAACATGAATAAGCATTATAAAAGAAGATAAAAGGGATAAGTTTATAAATTACCTATGATGACGAAAAGTGATTTTCATGTTCTAAATCTCTTAGGGACTGGTTCACAGTGATCTTCTTCTTGATCATCTGATTCAGAATGGATGGCTTTTTTTCCGCTTGAGTCATCATCATCATCATCATCATCATCATCATCATCTTCTTCTTCTTCTTCTTCTTCTTCTTCATCATCTCCACTTGACTCAGCTCCGTAACCAAATCTCTCTGCTTCTTGGCTATATAGGAGGTGGACCCCACACTTGCTGATTTTTGCATGTTTCTTTTCCAAACTTAAGGAGAAAGAGAATGTAGCAGTGGAAGTGGTGCACGCAGCAATCTCATTATTAAATCTTCCTTTCTCTGCTTTAATGTACTCACCGGATTCTTCCAAATATTCCTTCTGGGAATCAAATGTAAAGAACTCACTGTAGGTGTTATTCGTACACACGAACACATATTCAGAATTCAAAGAGTCATTAATATTCTTGTCACTAGTTTCGTCGTAAGGAAACCAGGCACATCCATCACCATGAAATTCCTCTAGACTTTTTGAAAAAGTTAAATCTAGATTTCTTCTTTTCCTCCATGAATCACCATTAGGGAACATGTAAGTGCACTTCATGCGAATCATCGAGAAAATTTGGAATGGCACGACGGCTTTGAATTCAACAATAACGCAAAAGACGAGACCCAAATAGCTGCTGTTGTACCATTGATGTTCAGGATGAGGAAGGTTTATACATATTGAAGATCCCTCACTCTTATGACTGAACCACCTCAGAATTTCACTTCCTGGCCAGTTACTTATATACAAGTCCTGTACGCAACACGCATGAGAGGGAGACGTTATTATTTAACAATCACACCAAAATCTTAGCAACTACATACTTAATTAAGCAATGAGGAATGTGACTAAAATGCAAAATTTGGGGGGGGAAGAGGGGGGGGGGAGGGGAGGATGGGGGATGGATTGAAGAGACATACCGGAAACCATCTACTAGGTCCATATTTAGAAAATATAGTTGCAAAACGCAAAATTCTAAATAGTGCTTCCTCCATAAGAACTCTGCGTGCATTCTCATCCAACATTTCACAACCCAAAAACTCAAAGCTCTCCCAACAATTCATATGATTGAGATCGTCCCAATTTTGTTTGACCAATGATATTGAACTTGACACCGTCTTCAAGGAAGTGCAGTAACTCGCATCAAGACATGATAGAGACAATGGAAGTACTGGTAATGATTCGAGTTTTCGACAAAAAGAAATCAGGAGTGTTTCTAAAGAGCTTAAATTATAGATACTATCGGGGAGAAACTTGAGCTTTGCACAAAATCTTAGGCTTAAATATCGAAGCCCAGTTAAATTTTCAATTGAAGGGTGTAGTTCCTCAATCGCTGCAAATTCTAATGTGAGAACAGAAATAAGTTGCATAGGCTCCAAGATTATTGGAAACATTTTCAACTTCGATGAAAAATTAAGAGAGGGAAACAATTTATCGCAATTTTCTCCTAATCTACAAAGGGTCGTGTCATGCTTAGCTGGTCTGGTGAGCACTAGTAATTGTCTTAAATTATTAGGAAGCTCTGATAACTTGCAAAGAGATGTGCAGCCTTCCAAATGAAGATCTTTAAGCTTGTTAAGATGTCGAACATATGATGGAACTTCAGTCAAATGTACACAGAAGTCAAAATTCAAAATCTCAATATTTGGAGCCTGTGAGAGATCTGGAACTTGAGTTAGGTGCTTGGATCCAGACAGATCGACACTTTTTAATTTATCTAAATTCTGAAACAAAAGAGACATAACAACTATCAGTTAAAATGTACATATTCGCAGTACAAAATGCATAAACAAAACAAACGAAAAGATTAATAATAAAAATCTCCCTTCTATTTTCGAGTTTTGCCCAAATGACTTGTTATTTCTGAAAATTAAAATTCTGAAAAATAAATTAAAATTTGACTAGATTTTCCTCTTTCGAACAATACACTGATTATCCAAACAACTTATATTTTGATTAAAAGAAAAAAGAAGTAAGAAGAAGAAGAATAGAAGCTCCATGTTTTGAATGAAGACATTGAGTGTCGTTTTATTCTTGTTTGGCATTATTATTGGAATTCCAAAAATCTTAACTCCCATTAGTAATTCTCTTATTTTAGGGTAAAATCTAGTAATCTACATTCATGATACCTCAATTTTAACCAACGTAGTTGGCGGGGTTCGGAATATAAAAATTAGAGAAATCAAATTTTATTGAATCAATTTTAATTCTTAGAAACAAAAGTTGATTTTGAAAAAAGAATTGAAAGTTAAAATGAAGGTTTCTGTTGTAAACTAACAAATAAACGAAGTTAGTTAGCCATACCGGGGCACCTTCCCAAAGTTTTTCAAGCCGGCTTCCACGCATGTCTAGTGCAACGAGCGTCTTTGCAATAAAATTTGTTGATAGCGATTTCAACGGGCATGCATCCCAATTGAGATACTTAAGCTTACAAGGAAAAGCGAGAGGACAATCTTGAGGAAGGCGTAATTTGCTACCATTAACTTTGAGTAATCTTAATCTGCGCATCTTTGAAAAGGTTGCAGGCAACAAGCTAATCTCTCGGTTACAAGTTGAAGTATCCAAGGATATTCCTTCAATGGTTTCCAATCCCTGACAGTAAGAGCAAAGCATTAATAAGCATATATAGTTTAGGAATAAGATATAAATTCTGTTCATGAAAAGCCTAAACTAATATAATTAGAATAATATTCTGTAGTATCTAGCTTTGAAGACTTACTCCATCATTCTCAAGTGCTTGATAGATATCTTCGGCATCCGTTAGCCTACTACCTTTTATGGGATCTTGATTAGTAGAATGTGGCCGAACAATTTGAGAAGCCATCACTTGTAGTAAACTATGCATCTTTACGGTGTTCGAAGGCCCAATAGTTATTAGAGCTTTATCAATGAGAACTCGGATTCCGTCAGTTGCATAGAGATCATCTAGTATTTCTTGTACAAGATCTATGTCCTTCCCATTCAGGAAAAGTGCAATGTCAATAAATATCTCTTTCTGAGTATCATCAAGTGCATCATAGCTAATTCTCAACACCCTCTCAATATTCTTATCTGGAAACCTTTCAAGCTTATTCAAAGCATTTTCCCATGCCTCTATATCTCTAGATAAAAGGTGGCGGCCCAAAACTTTAAGAGCCAATGGAATTCCTCCAGCATAATGTACCGCCCTTTTTGACAACTCTTTTTTGTTTGCTGTCGGAGACTTCTTCTTAAAAGCATGTAGAGAAAAGAGATGAAGAGCTTCATGATCATTTAGTCCCTTAACCTCATATATTCGACTAACTTTCAAATTCTTAAGAACTTGCTGATCTCTACCTGTTATAATAACTCTACTTTCACGACCAAACCATTCTCCAACCAACTGTTCCCAGTGCTCTGAATCATCAACATCATCAAAGACAACAAGCACCATTTTACGACGGAGCCTACGCTTTGTAAATGGTTGGAACCTTTCACCATCCATCAACTTAGAAAAAATTTCCTCTTTTAAATGAGTTGGACCATGCTTCTTTAATTCCTCTCGAACATTTTCAAGAAAAGCGCAAGCTTCAAAGTGAATCGATAAGCGGTCGTATACAGCATGAGCCAGTGTTGTTTTACCTATGCCCCCTGGGCCCCAAATGCCTATAGGACCAAGTTTGTTTAAGGAGCCAATCTGTAACAACTGTTCAACCTCCTTAATTCGTTTAACAATTCCAACCAAACCCCTCAATTTACGGCTTGCCACGGACATATCGTTGAGTTTATTGACAACATCGTCAACAATTGAGTCAATTAATTGGGACTCAGTCCTGCCAGTATGTACACGTATGTACATAATTCAGAGGTAACTATTAGTACAACCATATATATATAATCCTGAAAAGCTTTCGCTGTTTAGGCAAGTGTACCCTCAATTTTGTTTCTATTTCTATATCAACTAGTCTAAAGTATGTGCTATATATGCACATTTTTAAATGTATTTGAAAAATTTTATCTACATATGAAAAATTCAAAATAGTAAGTTAAAAAAATAGACCCACAAAATTTAAATTAAAAAACAAAAAGAAACAAAGAACGTAAAAAAAAAAAAAAAGAAAGGCATGAAAGAAATTAAAAAAAAAAAAAGATAAGGCATTAAAATGACAAGAAAATGACCAATACAAAAAAAGGACTAAATTGTCAAAAATACTATAATGAAGTACAACTACAAACATATAAAACCTATTTTTGGGAAAAGAGACGGATATGGGTGTAATCAGTTATGTATGATATATGTATATGTATATATGTGTATATTCATGCATGAGATAATTAATATCAGAGCAACTAAAATAATACAAATTATGATTACATACCCAGACTCTTTTAAAGTCCAACCAGATAGATTGGCTACTTTATCCAAAGCTTTTCTCCATTCTTGCAATTTCTTATCGTCAAAATGTTTTCTGAGTTTAGCAAATGCACCTGCATAACTTTTTTGTTGTTTACGTACATCCGATGGATCAACCTTGTAAAACACAGGTATAACTTCGACTTGTCCTTCCGTTTTCTTGCATTGGAGAATGTGTATTAGTTCATCCAAGCACCATCTTGAGGAAGCATAATCTTCTGACAAAATAACTAGACAAAGCTTTGATTCTTCTATTGCTTTCAAAAGTGTGGGTGATATTTCATTTCCCTTCTTCAGATCTTCCTCGTCTATGAAGGCTTTGATTGACTTTCGACATAAAGCACTATGAATGAGGCTTGTAATATTACTCCGGGTATCCTCACCTCTAAAACTGATAAACACGTCATATTTAATCTTCTTCGAAGTGTTGTGAGAAGAGGAACCATCAGCAACTGGACTCATACTCGTACCACGAAAATGACCATCAAAAAGCCACTTCCATAATTCTGCACACACACACACACACAAAAAAGCGATTAGCATTACTAAAAAGGGTATTTCCAAAGGAAAAACTTCCTTTGGGAAAGTCATATTTCGTTAGGATAAATCTTTCGATAAAGATAAAATAGTAGTAAAACAAAGAGTCAAACAACATTTCTCAAATAAAAAACAGGCCACATATTTATGACTCTTGAACCCAGCAACACATATATATGATGCTAAAAAAATAAAAAAATAAAAAATAAAAAGAAAAAAACAGAATGAAGGAGTATGAAGATAAATGTGGAAGAAGAGAATGAGATAAAGGGCGAGAGGAATAGGGAGACTCACTTGGAAACCAAATGTAAAATAAAAGCCAAATAACACCAACCAAACAAATCATATGTGTGAAGAAAACCACACTATAATAAGCAGCGAAGCCTATTTCTGCCTGGCCTTCATCTGCTAATTTGTTCTCCTCCATCTTTTCAATACCTTCAAACCACAAATATGAAAATGACCAGCATAGAGAAAGTAAATCATAAAGGAAAACAAAAACAAAACAAAACAAAACAAATCAGAAATACATGCTCATGATCTTCACAGGAAGATTTGCACTCTTTGTACAAGCTCTCACTACGTTAAGAAACAAGAGAAACTAGCAGAATTAATTTTATAAGTAAAGAGAGAAGAAATGGTCCATAAACTTTTAAACAAACTCTCTCTCTCTCTCTCTAGAGAACCAAGCATCTTTTCTGTTAAAAAAAATGAAACAAAAAAGATGATAATTAAAGAGTATAAAGAACAAAAGATGTAAAGAAGAACAGAAATAACAATAAATATCTAGTGTACTGTTTTTTAATACAATAAGTAAAAACTTCCCTAAAAAAATAAATAAAAAGATAATGAGTCATGTGATCATTTAATGGACCATAATCTGTGTAAGTTCTCTGATAGAAAAAAGACTAGTACTGATTATAAGGCATTGCTTTCTTGGATTAGGCTTTGTATATAAGCTTTAGAATGGAAAATTGGAGAATGAGAATCACGTATTAAGACATAACAATAACCTAGTTAAATTTCATTAAAAGAAAAAAGAAAAAAGAAAGTCAGTGATACTCTTTTTTCTCTCCTCCCACACATTCGTCATATTCCCTTATTATTTTGAAACCTATAACAATACCATAATTGCATGGAACTACACTAAATTTTTCTTTGCTACCAAAAATTTTGCCTTCCTTTTACCATGATATTTTTTTTTTCATTTTGTTTTTGTTTTTGTTTTCGTTTTTGTTTTTTATTTTATTTTTTGTTTAGCTCCAGAAGGAAGACTAAAGTTCACTTTTGTATCATGAGAGTAAAAGTTGATTTTGGTTGAATCTAAAGATGGGATTTCCTTATGAAAAGCAATAAACCCCTTTCATCTGATAACATTAAAATAGAGAGAGAGAAAAAAGTTAACGAAAAATAAGCCACAGTAAGTTTCAAAGATACCAACTTTTGTGGAGGCTTAACATTTAGGAGAAAATACCTAAATGACACAACCTTAAAGACCATTGCACTAACATGACACAAAAAAATAATAATTAGATCAATATGACACAAAATTAAACTAAAGTTAACTAAATTTTCTATCACGTTAGTCAAGATATGGGAATTTGTATTAGGTTGGTCAATAGATGAAAAAAAATGTGTTTATTTAGATAATTTTCTCAGTATTTTTTAATTGAATGAGAAATTTGTTATTTTTGAACTTTATGATTTTGGGGTTTTTTTTTTTTTGTTTTTTTTTTTTGGTAAGATGAGGTTGATTTTGGAAAATGGTGGAATGAAGGAAAAAAAAAGTTGTCAGGAAGATGAAAGATGAAGGAATAACATCCGTTTACCAGTTCTGTTGGAGATTTTGTCCGCTTAGATCATGTATACAAATTTTAATGGTTAAACAGATAATTAGACGGAGAATCGAGGCAGACGATCTCCATCAAGAACAAGATCAGTTTTATGGATTAGTCCCATAAACAAAAAATTTTAAATACTTTAAACGAAGTCAATCTGTTTTGAACTAATAATTTTTTTGCTTCTAAAAACAGCACAAATGTATAGTACTCTAATATAATTATAAACCTAGAATAAAAATATGCCATGACACCCAATACAAATGTATTGTTTCCAACTAATTACCGACAGGTAACCAACTTTGACTGGCCGGTTACCGTTATCGGTAACTACCTCTGGAACCAGCTAGTTCACTTTTGTAAGGACTAAAACATGAACTAATCAGCATAAACAAATAAGCTCAAGATCAAGATCGAGAGAGAGAGAGAGAGACAGAGAGAGAGAGAATACCTAAGATCAACTAGTAATATCAACGTTGGCCTGAGCAAGTTTGTTTGAAGCTGCGAGTCAACGGCAACTGGGAAGAGAGAAAAAAGAGCAGAAAAAGAAATAGTGGTATAATTAGCACACTCGCCAAGGATCTTTCTTTTTATAACAAAGGTAATTGGTATTAGTACTCCTCTTTTTCTTTTTCTTTTTCCTTATAAAATGACTAAACGGGTCAACATCTTTCGGCCCTGCTTTTCTAAGGTTTCTTCTATCTTTCTTATCTTCTACGAAATTTCCTGGATGTTTGCAGGAAATGAAAAATGAAAGAGAGAGGGGGAAAAAAGAAGAAGAAGAAGAAGACACAAAACAACAAAACAAGAAAATGAAAATGAAAAATAGATCACGAAGAAGAAGAAGAGACAAAACAACAAAACAAGAAAATACAAATGAAAAAAGAAATAAGAAAAAAAAGTTCCATTCTCATTTTTTTACCGTGGGAATTTCAACTCTATATCTTATAAAAGAATCAGATGTGAAATTACGATCAAATTATATATGCAACAACTTTTCATTTTTTTCATTGGCCTTTCCCTCTTCATTTTTTTAATGGTTTTCCCCGTTTCATTTTATCCATTTAAAGTTTAAATTTGTTTCTTTCACTTAAAAAAAAAACATAAAGAAAATTAAGGGATTCTGTCTCCAAATAATTGGGGATTTTGTTATCTGTATGTTTAAATCTTTTCATCTCAATGATTTATGTAAATAAACTCATTTCATGAATTGTTTGAAATTTTAAATTCTAATAAAAACACTTACTAAAAAAAACACACACACACACACAATTTTTTGATAGATTTTATCCGATTGACAAAGATTGTTGTTGCCACAGAAGATTAGAAGCCCATGTGAATGTTCAAGACTGAACAAGTTGAAAATCTCGCCACTTGAAATCTCGTTCATTTTGTCTTAAGATTTTTTTTTTTTAATTTCCTCCATAAATTTTACATTTCTGGAAAACACGACAGCAAAAGTTTGATGGAATCCCCTAAAACAAGGGTGAGGATCCCTACATAAAATAAAGTTGCATTACTAGCCCTTTTTTTTTTTTTTTTTTTTTTAATTTTTAATCATCAAGGGCGCGCCTTAATCTTAATATTAAGTTTTTAACATATGAACAAATCAATCTTCTTTTAATCTCCACTTCACCTTCAGCCGTGTAAGCTCCATTATTTTTTTGGTTTTTTGTTTTTCTTCTTTTCTTGCCTGATGGACGTTACACACTTCACATGCTAATGCTTACTTTCTGTTTTTTTTTTTTAATTGTTTTTCTTCTAAATGTCATCATTATTCTTTCCTTTATTATAGTTTTTACTATTTCTTCTTCATTCTTTCAAAAGATTTTTTTTTCATTCTCATTTACATTGACACGATTCCTTTTGATTATTACTTTTTTTTATAGGGGAAACTTCTTTAAACTTACTAAGGAGATACAAAAATACCAAACATTAGAAATCTCATATTGCATGAGACAAAATCCTTCAATAAAAACAGATTCGTCAGTAAAATCTGATAACGTTCAAAGAGAAAGATGAATATTTGAGACCCGATAACAGGAATATACCTCGGTACACTGAAATCGAGCACATGTAAGGTTCTTTTTGACAAAACTCTGAACATCAATGGTTTTTCCTGATCCATTAAGAGCCAAGACTCAGTAGCACAATGATCATTACTAATTTCGCATAGAAGTAACTCTAGCGAGACCAAAATACCATCAATACTCAGATCTGACAGATTGTTGTGGATTTTCTAACGCAAGTGTACATTATCATTTACAAGTAATAAAGTAAGGAGTAGAGTATCGTTCCCATGAGAACTGCTGTTTAGCAATTATCAAAATATATTAATTCTAATTTTATTTGAATAATTGAAAAGAACAAATTAAAAATTAACAAAACCAATAAGAAAAAGCCTAGGATTATAATCTTCACTCAACACTTCATTTGAATCTCTCTACTCTTCCCTAGATAAATTAATCAATTTGAATTGTTAACCAAGAGTCCTAAGCTATCTTTTAAGTTTTCCACCATTGTTGCCATCCTTCTCATGGTTGCACATGATTCCTCTCGAAATTCCTTCATCCACTCAAGATTTTGATCCATCTTCTCCATGTGGTACGCGAACAAGGCTAGCAATTCAGAAGATGTCTCCGTATCTTGATATTGGGTGTCAATCTATGGCTCCATAAGGAATGAATTATTCTCCCAACCGTAGTTGTTCATTGAACAATTTAAATTCCAATAATCGAACTCGGCCATGTCATCCAATATATAGTAGGCTTCATTAATAGATTCTTGGTAGAAAGAGGTGGTAACATTTCCCCTTTCAACCCAATTTCTTGTTGTAGCATGGAAGCCATAAGGGAAGAGTTGAATATGAAATTCCTTTGAGAAACCATTTTGAGAAACCATGATAAGGAAACCGAATTAGAAAATCTTTGTACCTCCACCAAGCACTATACAACGGCTCCGAATCATGTTGAGCGAACATGAGGATTTGTCGATGAAACATCTTGAAGTACCTCGAATAAGATAAAAACAAATAAAATTAAAATGTAGAAAAATAAATAAAAAGAAAAGAAAAATATTCAAATTAAAATTAGAGCTAGTTGGTATCGATATTAGTAAAACAAACAGTTCCCGACAACGGCGTCAAAAACTTGTTGCAGATTTTTTAACGCAAGTGTAAGTTATCGTTAACAAGTAATAAAGTAATGAGTAGAGTATCGTTCGCACAAGGACTGCTATTTACCAATTACCGAAATTATATTAACTCTAACTTTATTTGAATAATCGAAAAGAACAAATTGAAAATTAATAAAACCAATTAAAAAAATCCTAGGATTATAATCTTCACTCAACACTTCAATTGAATCACTCAACAACTCCAAATCATGTTGAATGGAATTCATGAGGACTCGTCGATTAAATATCTTGAAGTACCTCAAAGAAAATAAAAACAAACAAAATTAAAATATAGAAAAATAAATAAAAAGAAAAGAAAAATATTCAAATTAAAATTAGAACTAGTTGGTATCGATATTAACAAAACAAACAGTTCCCGACAATGGTGCCAAAAACTTATAGTGGATTTTCTAACCAAGTGTACGTTATCGTTAACAAGTAATAAACTAATGAATAACTTTAACTTTAGTTGAATAATTGAAAAGAACAAATTGAAAATTAATAAAACCATTAAGAAAAAGCCTAAGATTACAATCTTCACTTAACACTTCATTTGAATATCTCTACTCTTCCCTAGATAAATTAATCAATTTGAATTGTTAACCGAGAGTCCTAAGCTATCTAAAAGCCTCTTCCGATGATCAAACAGAAATACCCTATTTAACTACTATATTCTTATGAGAATTAGATTAAGAAAGATTCATTAAGTATAGGCTCTCTCTTTGGTTAAACATGTTACATAGGTATATTCCTATCCTACGTAAACTCAAAGCTTCCACACATAGATCATATGTCATTTTATCTAAGGCTAAACAGAAAATTCTCTTTTCCAAGTTCATTAGGGTTACCAAATCAATCTAATTAGTGATCAATTAATTAGAAGTATTAAGCACAAGATAGAACAAACAATCTGATATCAATTAATAAATCAAGAAAGAAAATAAATAAATTCAAACTATATGTTGAGTTCAAATTGCCATCCTAGAAAAAGAAAACTAATTCATAAATAAAAATAAAATTCTATAAAATAAGGGTTCTAGCATTCTTAAATTACAAAAATAAAAAGATAAGAAAATAGGAAGAAAAACCCCTTTTGGAGTTGTCAAAAGTCTCCAAGAATTTTCTTCTAATATTCTTCTCCTTCTTTTCTTGATGATTGAAGATGCAATATCCCAAACTTTTGTAGAAAACAAAACCTAAAAACTAAAAATAAAAATAAATTTCTTAAAAACTAAATCCTAACAAATACTTTTTTTTTTCTTTTTTTTCTTTTTCATCTCTGGTTTGTCGGCTTCCAAGAACAACCATAGACCAAGATCCCTAGACTAACCCTAATCTCTCCTTTTTATAGACTTATTCCAAAAAGCGTAACTTTGAATCAAAAATTACAAAAAAGGGAAACTTCTACGAACGAGGGCTGCTGCCTTGAAATTTGGGCGGTATAGCCCTCACTTTTCTACCCCTGCTTTATTGAGCTTCAAGGCTACAACCCTCAATTCCAGGGCTGTAGCCTTGGCTCTCTGTCCTTCTTGAGCTTTGTGTCCAATAGAATTTGTACCAAATTTGCATAATTTACTTGAAGAGTCCTTTGCTTCCTGACCTACTTAAACGCACTAAAAATAACTTGAAAAACATTAAAATGACTCCAAAACTAGCATCATATCAAGATGATTGTATTCAATTCACCGGTATAAATCCAACTCATCACAGATAAACAACTAACACAGAATGTAGAGAAACCACTTCCGTTATTACAAACAATAAAAATAAATAAAATACTCGAAGACAAGACAACGAAGACATCCTCATTATTATACATAAACTTACATACCATAAAACAAAAAACCAACCATACAGAAAGAGTCATTGCCAATAAAACGAACCACATTCTTGGGAGAAACTGAGTTGCCGAAGCTGAGCTGCAGCATGAACTCAACTGTATCAATTTTTTTTATAGATCGTTCTGCAAAGACTATTTTTTAATTTACTATTTCAATTTCAAAATTGAATTGGTTACTTCCAATTACGCAAATCAATAGTTCAAACCGCACACAAAGGTAGGGCATTTCCCATTTTTATAGGAACTTCTATACCAGAAACAATGGTATCTCCAAAGGCCTTTGGTGTCCCCTCCAGTCAAGAATTGGGGCCTCACAATCACTAGTCAATATGCTTTTCTCTCATGTCTTTCTTCATTCATGGTTCGATATTCTGGTGTCCTAGGCGTAGAAGAACCACACCAATCCATCCCAAACTTGGTAGTTAAACTCTACTGCGGTGACGATACTGTAGGAGAGGTCCTGCAGAAAAATAGCTCGACACCAGGATCATAAAAAGCTCATTCTTATTACTTTTCTTTTTCAATTGTTCCTACATGACCCGAGCAATTCGATCAGGGACTCGCCATCTATTTTCATTGTTTAACTCTTTGACAACACGAAAAAACCAAAAGCTCTGCCCTCCCTCTCCATCTATCCAAGGGATGGAAAGGCAGAGGTGAGAGAAAAATGATTAAGAAATCCTAACCCGCACACATTGGAGAGAGAAAGATGAGAGAAAGAGAAAGAAATGGTACATTTTAATTTATTAAAAGTTTGTTTTCTTTTTATTATTACTTCAACACTCTAACGTTGTTATTGTTGTTGTTGTTGTTGTTTTTTTTATTTTTTCCCTAATCACATTGTTAATATTCTTTTCAAGGTCTTTTAATCTTTTTGCTCAAATATACGATTCCTCATATTAGATTGTTAAAATACTATATATTTTTTATAAAATTTTTCAATATGCTCAAAATTTTTGCCCTCACTTTTTTTTATACCAATTTTGATATAACCTCTATATTGTTTGTTAAAAAAAATTTACTTAAGGTTACTTCTTGCTTCCTCACTCAATTTTATTAATCCAAATTCAGATCACATGATAAGGCATTTTCAAGATTTTTTTTTTTTTGGTTGTAAATTTGAATTTCAACACTTACATTTTGTCTTATTTCTCAAACATTTTGTTGACTTTTTTATTTATCCTCTCATTGTCTCTTTATTTTAATGTCATATATAACATTCATAAATATTTTTTTATCGTTCTACACAAATAATTGCTTTATTATGTCTCTATTTAAACATATTTTTCTTTTTGACATGTCTACATTAAGACGTTTTCAAAATAATATATATATATATATATATATATGTCTATATCTATTTTAATAGCACAATATTATACAGAAACTTACTTAAATAGTGATTTTTTTTAATTCATTGATCAACATAATACAAATTCTCTCATCTTAATCAAGATGATACAAACTTTAATATTAATTTGTGTTAAATTGGTGTAGTAATTTTTTATGTCATATTAATATAATGGTCTTTAAATTTGTATCTTTCAAGTGCATTCATATATTATATTCTAACATTGAGCCACGAAGCACGTGTTTCGACTAATCTTCTATATATAAAAGTCTCCAAGCACCATTTTCTCTCTTTCTTACACGCGTCCCCCATGATTTGGTGTTTAGACTTTTATTTTTTGGCTTCCCGTTTCTTTCCTTGTTTTTGTCATCTGTGATTTGGTGTTTATGTTTATGCTTTTTTTATTTTTTTATTTTTCCTTCCTTCCCTTTTCCTTTTAATTAGATATCTTTGTACACCTTTTTTTTTTTTACTTTTACTTGAAAATCTCTTATACCTTTAATTTCAAAGGTCTATCACTAGATACCTTTTCATTAATTTAATCCACATTGTGTGATAATTTTTAAATATAGTTTTCAGTTTATTAAAATATTTTTCTTTTCTCTTTTTTTTTTTTTAAACAAATTCGCCCTAATTTAAACACTTTTTTTTCTTTCTCGCATTTTTTTTTTGTTTTGTTAATTTTCTTTACAATAGTTCCGTTTGGTTACGATTTAAACTTTTTTTTTTAATCTATTTTTATCATGTTGTAGGGTTTTTTTTTTCTTTTTCCTAAAACAATACTATGCTTCCTTTTCGACTTGTCCTTGTTAAAATGAGATTTTCAACTTTATTCTCGCTTTTTTCCTTCTATTTTTTCTTTTTGTTTTTCTTATTTGCTTTTTTAGTTAAACATTCTTTTTTATTGTCCAAAACATTTAACAAACATAAATTGCACATGCGTGCCATGTGCCTAGAAACTAGTACTTTCAAAAGCTACATAAAGGGGCACGTGAAAAAGAGAGCGCCCAAACAACTGCTACTAGCATTCCAAGGACGGGAACGTAAAAAACAAGAAATTGTGTGGATTTTATCGGCCACTAACCCACACACCATCCGATGAGATTAGGACAGTTTTTTTGGGGATGGAAGGGATTGTTAAAGTAGTATGACAACTTTTTGCACAAGAAATAATGTTAAAAAATGAAAACCTTGACTTTGGTAATGGGATGGACTACACATCATAAGTCGACAGTTTTGTTTTTTGATTTTTTTATAAGAAAGACAAAAGTTTTTCTTTTTTCCCACGTCCAGAAAAGAGTAAATATTATCTTTCTTGGAAATTCCCTCTGTCCCAACCATGCTCCAATTTGGTACTTATCACCGCGTGTCTCGGTATAAGGTACTCTAATGTTAATTAAGGATTACCAAATGAATACAAACGTCAGATGTTAGTGATTACTTAGTGTCATCATCTGTGAACTTTCCTTGGTCGAGAACCCTTAAATTAATTGCGATTCTGGTTAAGAACCTTATAATGGACTCTAATGTTGGTCGATGATCACTAATCAGACTTCCATGCTAAACATTAGTGACTCTATTACTCTTTCTTTTTTTTTTTTTTTTTAGCGTAAAAGAGTAAGAGGATTTGAGTTATTTATCTTATAATAAACTCATATGTGGATTCACTGCAAGTCAATTATGATTTATATAATTTTCCTATTATGCAATTTTAAGGGTATTGAAAAATATAACTTACGATTGCAAATATTATCTAATGGTACTTTCATATATGACTCCATCAAAAAATGAAGAGTTCGGATCCCCAGTCTCAAAAATATAACTTGTATTTCAGAAAGTTGTAATTTTGTATATTTTAGATTTCAAATTTATGCTAAATCCTTATATTGCTACAGTGAAAGAAGGATTTTTTTTTTTTAATGTTTTGAAAAATAAATCTTTTTCCCACCACTCTAGTAACTGGTGAAATTGGGACTATAGATCAGATCCTTTTGAAATCGCTCCAATCAAGCTATTTCAATCCATAAATATGATATTACAAATAACCTTGAGCACTTAACAAAAATTATCTTATTTTTAATTCAAATTTGCGCATCACTTTAGAAATTCATTGTTTTGAAAAGTCTCCAACGTATGTCGAGAGGGGTTTTTAGTTCTTACAAGCAATGAAATGTTTAAGATGATTTCTAATGTTATTGGGAGCTGCTTTAAAAGGAAAAAAAAATTAAAAAAATATAAATAATTTTGAAGCCTAATGGTTAGAAATCTAACAAATAGATTCCAAACCAATTTACGAGATTAATTTAAAAAAAAAAAAAAAAAAAAAAAAACACACACACACACACACCCCACCTCAATATAGAGGAGATTAGCAACATGAGACACATTGCAATAATTTTGAAGACTAATGGAGTAAATTATCAAAATTAGAAGTATAAAGGGAAGTTGATAAAAAATGATAAATTTGCGGAGGTTACAACACTAATTACCTGGAATTATTTTACTCACCTTTATTTAGAAATTATACAGATTATTCCATCAAATAAATACAGGTCATATACAAACAAATAATGGCACATGAATTCCCATGTCTTCTACAAACTGTAGTACGAGTTCAGTGGTGGAGTAACTTCACTCCCACTCTCAGCAAAGAAGAATAACTCCACCCCACAAACGACAATTTTTTTTTTGTCAATGTCGTTTCACTATTTATTTTACTCTTTAAAAGCCTCAGGTTTGAAAGGAGAATACTGCAACCGGTGAAACCAGTGACATTGGTTCCAAAATCAATCCATGACCCTCGGGCTTTAGTAGCCGTCAGATAAAAAACAAAGGGTCAGGATTACCCTACTGGACATAACCCTCCAATAATCTTAATGGAGCACTAAGAAGCCTCTGTATGTATAACTCCCCACTTGCTTGCATTATGAAATTTAATTTTTTTTCAAATCTGAGGAGTTATGAGTGCTTGCTCTTTTAAAATTTTTTGATTGGTATTATTTGTGAAATACGAACCTGCTGCAATCTAATCTCACCTCCACCACCATCCTTCTTCAGTGTCGTTGAGGTTACTACCTTTGTTAAGATCCAAAAAAAACCTTTCTTCTCAACCCAAAGTTGCCAAACAACACGAATATTTTTATTTTTATTTTCCCTTTATTTCTTTCCAATTAACCTAAAGTTGTGATGAGTTGTGAAGGTAAATAATGGTGAAAATTCTTGCGTTAATTCTATTTGTCTGGTTATTCTACGTAACCCCATCTCCATCAAAGAAGTAATTCTTTATTCTCATATACTCTCTTCATTAAAAAATTAATACTAAAAATGATGAATGAATTTTTGCACCTGTAAAATATATGGTTAATGTTGTATTTAGAGAAAAGAAAAGGTGAATAATGACCTTAAAGGAAGAAAAGAGCATAATATTGAAAACGTTAATTCAACTTAATTAATATATGATACAAAGGCTAAAGAAGTAATTAAGAAGAAAAATGGAATGAAGTGTCCTTACGCTTTTGGTTTTTTATTTTGGCATAAGGAATTAAGTGGGATTAATGAGAGAAAATTATGAAGATAATAAGTAAATGGATGCCACAAATTCATAGCATACTCATGTCACAATCAAGTGGACAGCTAGTCATGTCATATGGTTAGGAGCACCGATGGTGCCTCTTAGTTTTACTCTTTACCAAAAAGAATTCATTACATTAAAAATAAAATACGTTTTCTTATTTGTGGAAGAGTTTGGGCTTACATGTCAAAGTTGTTCACGAACATTATCCTTTATTATTAATGAAAATAATTTCATTTTAAGTATTAAAGTTTCAATTTGAAACTTTTAATCAAACATCTAAAATTATTTTAAAACAATCCGTACTTGTAATTCATGTTTCTAAATTTTTTTGTAGCATTGTTCATCAAAATAAGTATTAAATAGGGGAACAATTCTTTTTACATATTATATTCTACAAAGGGAGTAAAATGAATTTTCATTAGCATATTTCACATTGTTTACATTATATCATCATAGATAATTAAATGTAATTTTTCATTTTAAAATAACTTTTTATTTATTCGTTTTACATATTGTTAATAATTTACGATATGAAAATTTCAATTGCAACTCACTACAAACAATTCAAGTAGTTTTCGCGAGAGGCGCACCAGTAATAGTGCATCTCCTTGGTAACTGAACATAGATTATACTAATCTGCTTGAAATTTCCAAGTTTTCACCTTGTCTATGTACCTTTTTTTTTTTTTTAATTGAAACCATGTCTACGTACTTGATGAATGTTAAAGCCAGATATTATATTGTCCCTCCCTCAATTTTAGCCGTGCATGTGCAAGATCTATTTTAACTTAATATGTATATTTTTTGTAAGTACAGCAACAACAAGATTTGACTACTCTCTAAATATGAAATATGCTGACACGAGATGAAAAGAGAGTAGGTTGTAGGTTTTGTTTTGTTTTTTGTTTTTGTTTTTTGTTTTGGAAAAAGACTACAATAGAGTCTCTTTTATTTATTAAAAAAAAAAAACCTCATTTACGGGGGGCATCACCTGTTCCTAAGAGAGCAGCAACGTCGCGGGGGGGGGGGGGGGGGGGGGCAGATCTGGTCGAGGGGAGCGGGGGTCCTTTGCTGGCATTGGGGAAGGGGCATGGGCTCGTCACCGGCATCGAGAAGAGAGTTGGCCCGTTTTTTATTTCATTTTTTTATTTATATATTAATCTATACTAATATGTGGTAAGATGTATTATAATTATTATATACAAGCAACATTTCAGCCGTCCGATTACATCTTAATAATTTAACAATGAGCTCTATCGATAAAGTATATAAATAAGGATTTACCACAGACCTTTTCCCAAAGGTTTTTTTTTTTTTTTTTTTGGAAAGGCATTGATAAAGCTATCTTTAGAAGCACTATGGGTAGGTTAATCTAAGGGTCAATAATGATTTGTGTAATAAAATAGATGGCCATGAAATAAGGTGTACCAGATCTTATATGCACTTGAATATATACAAATATTCTCTTTTAAAACATTTGTTCAAATTAAAAATAATAATAAACAAAAAAGAAACTAAATTTTGGGAATCTAAACCCGAACTCCAAAAACCGAAAATCAAAGCGCCGGGCCTTGAGAAAACCGCCGACCGTTGCTTCCATCTCCTTGGATACCGGCTTCCTTCCCATGCTGGCCATCATTCCCATCTCCATGGATACCACATCGTCCCCCCCACCCCCCCTTTCCCCTAAATGACGAGCCCCCCTCTCCCCCCGGCACACGACCTAGGTGCCCCCGCCCTCGGCCCATGCATGCAAACCTTGGCACCATTCCCCTGCCAGTAGATCCGTGGCGACCCAGCCCCCCAATCTCCCCACCCACCCTGTGCCAGATCCTTGCACCTCTCCCACCCCGACGCTGGCGACGACCCTCTTCCTCATCCAACGTCAGATCCATGTCCCCTCCCCCCTGACCCCGAATACGACAACCCCCCCATCCCAGTGTCTACATTCCACCAGCTACCCCCCCTCCCCCAGTGACATTATACCCGTTTACAGGTTATTATTATTATTTTTAATGACTTATCACATACAACCAGACCTATATTGCACCTAATGTACCTTTATCATCAGGACCATTTAATTTCGATCGCACGGCTACAAAAATGAGCTCTACGGTAGTACTCCTTAGAAGGACTCTACCGTAGACGCTCCCCTTTTTTATTTGTTTTTTGTTGTTTTGTTGTTTTTTGTTTTGTTTTGTTTTGTTTTGTTTTTGTTTTTTGTTTGTTTTTTGTTTTTTGTTTTGTTTTTTTGTTTTGTTTTGTTTTGTTTTGTTTTTTTGTTTTGTTTTAGTAGGTAGACGTAGACCCTTATATGTTACTTGTCTTCTCACTTTCTCTTCTAACTTCTAATTCATTTAATATATATACTCTTTGAGATTCTTTTTATTGTGTTTCTTCTAATTGGAATTAAAACTACTATAATTTTCAGAAGATTTAGAAACGTTGTTTTGCCTATTGATTGTTGAGAAAGAGGAGAGAGAGAGAGAGAAAGCATACGTCAAGATCAAACACATTGTTCTTCAAAAAAAAAATAAAAATAAAAAATCTGGTGCCACTTTTTTTTCTTTTTTTCTTTTTTAATTTGACAAGAGGACGAACATTAGTCATGGCCCATATCTTTAATTGATAGTCTTTCTTTTAATTGGGCTCTTTTCTTAGGAAATTTCCAGGAAGGTGGAAATGAAAATTAGATTAAATCTAAAAAAATAATTAAAGAGATATCATTAAGTCTTAATCATTAGATTAAAGAGTCGATATAGGTTACGGATAGGTCAGTAGAGGGTTCTACGAATATAGGATGAGTTTTTCAAACAACAACTTTCATATTTTTAACTAAGTGGCACCCACTACGTAACTTTATTAGAAGATAAGGATAACAACTGTGTAATGTTTAAACTTGACTAGAAATATGAGTCCCTGTTTCCTATTTGTTATGCATATTGTTCTTCCACCTTTTTTTTTTCCCCCATGAATGTTGAAAATAAATAGTAATTAGTGGCAATTTTCTAACGCTACTCTGACTCATAGATCCACTTTTGCCGGCTACTTAATTAAGAAATAAATTAGTTAATCAGTTAAAAATTCTCAGCAAAAAAATAAAATAAAATAAAATAATTAAGAACTCGTCCGTATGGATCTTCCCTCTCGAAATTTCCCAAGTTGCCAACCATGTGTGGACAAACATTTATTTATATTTCTAATATTAGTACAATTTTCAACTAAGCTTGAAAGATTAGAGAAAAATTACACGTTTACCTCTACTAGAGAAGAATGGTCAATTTTAATTTGTTTGAGATATTTTGTTTTAATATGAGTACTAAGAAATCAAAGTTTAGAGTGAAATCGAAAGTTTCTTCAAAATATGTAAACGCTGTAACAACAAAAATTTCACTGGAGTAAATAAGGGACAACCGTTGTAAAACTTTTTTTTTTTTTTTCCTTTCTTTTTTGGAACCGTTGTAAAACATTTTGAAAAAAGTGGAAAAAAAAAAAAGAACTATAGTAAGTTAGTATAAATTTAATATGGCTTCACCTCCCTTCGCCCTTGTTAGGAAAAGAGCTCTAAGAAGATTAGACCATATCTCACATGTAATTTGTTCCTTGGTTTGCATAATTGTCGACTTAACAATTTAAACACGTGGTTTGCATAATTGTCGACTTTTTTAACGATTTTTTCCCCTTTATTCGTTGTCAATTTCCACCAAAGAAGAAGAAGAAGAAGAAATTATCAAAAAGATCAATAATACAACATATTTTTTAGTTCATGAATAATCACAAGAAGTTTAACGAAGGTACGGAGGTCAATATACAGATCAATTCATAGATATCTAGATCTATGTAATTTCATTAATTCTTTTTTGGAAGAAACAATTTCATTAATCTGAGGACATTCAATTATAGGCATTTCATGTAGTGGCTACCTATGTGAGTAGCTTAGCATCACGGTTTTGTTATTAATTCACAAATATTCAGCTTAATTAATTTTATAATCAAGTTAACTATTTCTTTTATTACTTAAAAAAAAAAAATTTCTTGGCCATTTTTTTCGGCTTTGTTACCGTGATTCCTAGAGAGACAATAGTTTCAATAATGGAGTGCTGCAATGATAGGAATGTTTTTCTGTCTTTTTCTTGCAGGATAGCACTTAGATTCAATACCGAATTATAGCCTTAATCAAAAGTCATTTTCGGTCAAAAATTTAATTTTGCAGTGTTGAATTTATATGAGTCTATTCATAATGTTACTTACAAATGATTTCTTTGTACTTAATCAGTGGACATAAGTACATCCACATTAAATAAAAGAGAAAATTAGGTGGAGAATTATGTGTTGAGTACCTTTTTTATCCACTCTAATATTAAAATTGATAGTCTTAGTATTACGAAATGAAAAAATTATCAACTTTATTATTATAATGGGCCAAAATATAAAGAGGTGTCAAATTTATGACATTTTTACATATAATCCAATTTTGTTGTGTTCTCTTCTTTCTTTTTATTTTATTATTTTATTATTTTATTCCTATACAAACAAAGCCCACGCACACAGTTTATGGGCAGCGATAATCACCCGTTCTTTGAACCCAAACAAAGGAAATCTAGCACTGCAACCTCAATATAATCTCCAACAAAATCCACTTCCCAACAATCAGACTCTGAGCAAAAAAGAGAGACTATGACCACCTTTGTGTCCCCTTCAAACACCACATGAGTAGGTCCCAAAGACTGAAGCTGTTAGTTTACTAATTCTCCTAAAAGCTTAAGTTGTTAGGAGGTGAGTTAATAATAGTTTTATATTTCAACATTTCTCTTCATGTATAGGCTAGACAATGGATAAACACACGGATAAATATTAATTTAAAAGTCCAACACAAATCATAAGAAGCCCAAGCATATTAAAAGCTCAATACACAATGATTATTAATGGGTTAAATAGTACAATTGCAGGGGTTTGAAAGCAGATATCATGCTAGTTTATCAATTCTCCCAAAAACTTAAGCTGTTAGGAGGTGAGTCAACAATAGTTTTATATTTCAGCAGAATCTAATTCCACAGCGAGCTTAGCAAT
Organism: Ficus hirta; assembly: GCA_038430175.1. Classification (NCBI taxonomy): domain Eukaryota; kingdom Viridiplantae; phylum Streptophyta; class Magnoliopsida; order Rosales; family Moraceae; genus Ficus; species Ficus hirta. Next base: position 7,116,717 of record CM076593.1, on the reverse strand, counting down.
AGCAGCAGAGGCTTCACCAAGAAGCATAGACAACGTCGGGATTCTTTTACACCACAAACCACGAACAAGACCAACCTTGTCTATAGCGACTACTACCAAAGCCGTAGAGTTACGAACAAAACTAGCACCGAAACTGAACTTTAGCATTGTTTAGCAACTAATTTGGACTAAGTTTTTCATTTCAGTTTTTGTTTTTTTACAAAAAAATTAATATAAAATTATAATTAATTTTTTAAAAGTTAATAAACTCCGACTTAAAAATTTTATTTTAAACCCGTGCACCAAACGCATCTTCAGAGTCCCCGACTGGGGAGAGAACTCGAAAGACTAAGAAGAGCGTGCCACGGGGGTCGTAGTCATGGGGAAGAGATATTCCTCAACACGCGCAAGAACTTCCTACAAATATCCTCAGCCTCCGGCTGTAGACCTGCAAAACAGAGTTCGTTCCAAGCTTTCCAAATCAATTCTTACAAATTCTGCGCGGTCTTATAATTTTTTCTTTTATTTTATTTAAATTTGTATTAAAACAATAAGGAAAAAAAAATAAAGCGGGGTGTGCTGTGACCAGCGATACATCGCCATTAGAGCAAACTTCTATATCTTACCAACTCAAAATTTCTTAAAAAACTCAGACAAACCATTTAAAAAGCAACCTATCAACTCAATATTTATTGAATAAACTCAGACAAACCATTTAAAATTCCGCAAGTTGAGATATTCTTTTGCCTCGATTTCAAGGCGGCCTAGTGATTATTCAACGGACATTCAAATGTCTTCTTGATCAAACGTTCTTATCCAAAAACACCCACAAACAATAATAATAACATTTATAAAAACTTTTGTCAACAGTTGCCTCCACCATTCAACTTAAAATAATAATAATAATAATAAATTAAAAAGACTAACAAAAATATTAAACAAAGGAAAGATTTGAACTATTTGGTTTTGGGTTGTTGGGCTTGACTTTTCAAAAACTACTTTCACGAGCATTTAGTTAATTAACTTTTCAGGATAGTTTGACTTTGTCTTAATGTAACATAAAGCAGTAAATAACAGTTTTCAAGAATAATTAAAATGCGTAACAAGTTTTTAAATTATTGAAGAAAATAATAGATTTATCAAATAAATGATTTATTTTTTTCCTTTGAAAGTGAGTAAATTATTTACTCACGTCTTGTAAATATATAATTTAACTAGTAAATTTTTTATTTACCTGATAAATCTGTAATTTGCTTTAAATATTTAAAGAACCTATCATTATTTTCTTAAAAATACTATTTACTACAATTTCCTTAAAACATTATAAAACATATATAGCTTCTCATAACTCTTTTTAGAAGAAAGGATAAGAATGGTGTTATTATTAAAAAAAGGAAAGGAAAAAAAAAAAGATTTTAGGACTTACAGAAAATGGGGTTATTTTGTAGGAGCGATATAGAGAAGAGAATGAATTAGGTGAATACTTTTACCGATTTAAATTCTCTTAAGAACCCAATTTCTCACCCTTTTTATTTTCGAGAGATTCTTGAATAAAACCTATCCGCTCAAGAAAAAAGAAAATTCACTCACTATGAATTGACTTCATATATAAATATAAATGACAATAAGAGAGTCTCATAAGTTACCTCACACAAGTAGATATCCTCAAATCAACAAGTTTACTAAATTGAAAATAAATATAAGTAAATTCATACCACTGATAAATTCAACCGTATAAAAGTCAATTTTCCACCAAAACAAAAACGGTGTGAAAGTCAATATTCCCTAGTAATTCTTATTTGGTCAAGATCCTTTATAAATTTAATTATCCATATATTTTTTTTAGCAATTATCAATACTTACTAAACGTCATAACTTTAAAATAGTTATCCTAATACAGTTGAGTCTTGGCCCTCAATTAATCGAAAAAATTATGGGGTTTTATCAAAAGAGCTTTATATACATGTGCTCGATTTCAATGTTCTTAATATATACTCATTATTAGACCTCAAACATACGTCTTTTCTTTTAAACGTCATCAGATTTTACTAGTGGATCTATTCTTATTAAAGAGTTTTGTCTCATATAACATGAGATTTCTTATATTTTATATTTTTATATCTCCTAAGCGAGTTTAATGAAATTTTCCCTTTTAAAACTTTAAAGTGAGTCAACAAAGTAATAGTTCCACCAAAATAATAATACTAACAGTAGTTCTACCTAAACGATCTCTATTCTTTCTTCCCTCCTATCCGTATATATAGGAACTTCATTTCTTGAATTTGTAAATTCTTACGAGAGAAAACAGAAAGAAAAGAAAGAAGTAAAATAATTAGGAAATGGAAATAGGGAAATTACCAGAAGAGTGTCTCTCTCACATAATTTCCTTCACATCCCCAAGAGATGCTTGCAGGTCGTCGTTGGTGTCTCCTCTGTTCAGATCAGCTTCTGATTCTGATGTCGTCTGGGAAAAGTTTCTGCCTTCTGACTACAAAGACCTCATTTACCACTCAGCTACAATCCCAGAAACGACAATAAATTCCCTGCCCAAGAAGGCACTCTTCTTCTATCTTTGCAACAATCCAATCATAATTGGCAACGGTAACATGGTACATATATATGAAGAGACTCACTTTTGAAATCAGCTGTATCTCTGCATCTTTTGACACATAATTGCATATATTGACCTTTTTTTTATGAAAAAGAAATAAGCAAACGAAGGTACATATTCAAAATTTTTTTTTTTTTTCAAGGGAAAGTCTGTGATAAAGTCTGTGGATTTACCCCAGCCGTTCTCTTTATTTCATTTTAGATTTTTTTAAATTTTTTTTGAATTTAGGAGTGGGAGATTTGAACTCTATATTTTAGATAGAGTCAAATATGATATTACTGCTAAACTATACCTGCAACCATTTTTATTTTGTATTATTAGAAATGTACCATTTTAAGTTCTTCTTCATACCGGTCACCTATTGTCTCTCCTTTGATATTGATTTTGTTTCTCTCTATGTAGTGGCTTTACTTCTCTATCTTAGTTTTGTTAGGAAAACTTTAAATTAAAACATTTTCCCTCACTGTATGACAAAATGAGGCATCCAAACAAGTTTCAACAAAACCAATAAATAAATAAACCAAAACAACAATAAAATTAAATCAATCATACGAGAGTTACTGGTTTTTCCGTGAAAAAAAAACCCTCCAGCACGAAAAGAAAAACCACGGGATCATTATCTGATATTAGCTCTCATCATGTCAATAATGGGCTTACAAATTTCTCTCTAAATAAAATTAGAGCCTCACAATTATAAAGAAAAAAATAAAAAAAAATAGGAAAATTATCCAAATAACTACCTTTTTTTCATCTATTAACTAACATGATACAAAATCCCCACTCTTGACCAACATGATACAAATTTAACTAATTTTAGTTTAATTTTATATTATATTAGTCTAGTGTTAAATTTTTGTGTCATGTTGGTACAATGGTCTTTAAATTTGTGTCATTTAAGTGCTTTCTCCAAAGCAATACTAACTAACAGTTTTAATCCTGGTAGACGTATACGATATGGCTCATAATGCAGACCACCAATGAAAGTTTTTTCTTTTTGGATAAGCCTTTCTTGTCTTCTATGTACATGAAGGACTTTTGTTTTGTTGACTCCTTGAATTTTTTAATCGAAGTTCTCTTCTGATTTTTCTGCTTGATTTTGCGTTCTGTTTGATTTTTTAAACTTCACATTTTTAATTAGAGTCATGTGTGATATTACGACTATGTCTGTAATCATGAAACAAAAAGAATTGGAGTCGTTAACAAATAATAATAATAACAAAATAATAATGACGATGATGATGTTGTGGGGTTCACCAAAACTAAGCTTCTTTATTACTTAAATAATATTGATTTATTGTTCACATGACATGCATCATCATTTACCTTTTCAATCGTATATTGAATTAATATTTACTTAAATAGCAGGACTAGTTTATTTTATTTTATTTTGACACAGAGCTTCTCAGTGGAGAGAGAAAGTGGAAAGAAATGTTTTATGGTAGGTGCAAGAGGGCTTTCAATTGCATGGGCAGATTCACCACAGCATTGGCAGTGGACTTCTCTACCTGAGTCTAGGTAAAGTTTTCTCACCCTTTCTATCATTAGCAATGATTTACTAATCATGAAAAATTTTATCATCGGGATATTATGAATACACATGTGTCAAAATTCTACGGAATCTATAAAATTAAAATTATTGTTTTATCCCATTTTTTTTAATCCATAACAAGTTTTATATATTGCCGTCGCACTGTGTTATGATTTAATCATTATATGTATCACATTATCACTTTCCTTCACTACTAGAAATAGTAGAAGAGTGAGAAATCTACACCACAACATGGTTTTGTCTAGAAAAGGGGAAAAAGAATATGAAATAGACTTTTAACTATAGGTCTTTAAATTTCAAACTGGAATTTTAAGTTACTTAACTCATTAAGTTACTTAACTTATTGATAATAGGTTCTCTGAAGTGGCTATACTCAAAAATGTATGGTGGCTTCACGTTGCGGGAAACGTAGAGACTAGGATTCTGTCCCCACAAACGACATACGTGGCTTACTTCGTTTTCAAGCTTGCAGAACTCAAGCACGGGTTCGAGGATACGCTAATTCAGATGCGTATCGATTACGAAGGAATAGAAAGCGAGGAAGGGATTGGCGTGGTCCTAGAATCTCGGAGGAACATGGATCTTCTGCCCGGAGACAGAGGAGACGGGTGGAAGGAGATTGAGATGGGTGAGTTCTTCAATGAACATGGAGAGGATGGTCCTGTTTTGTGTAGTGTTAAGGAGATTGTACTTGATAAATACCGTACCAAGTCTGGCCTCATTGTTGAAGGAATTGAGCTTAGGCCTAGAATTGGTTGATAATATATTTTTTTTTATTTTTACTTTTTTGTGTTTAAAGACAATTGTATGTAGTGAAGACTAGATTTTCACTAGTCAAGCATTCTGTTTTTTCATGTTTCGGACAGTGATTTACATGAAATTCCGTTGTGTAGTAGATTCTGATGCAAAATTAGTCTCGAATACAAACAAATTTATATATGTAGACTCCATAAAAGAAGAGAGAACGTGGTTGTAAATACAATCTAACGATAATTCTACACTTGACTCTACCTTAAAGTGCAAAGTCCAAATTCCTTTTCTCTATGTTCAAAAATTAAAAAAATAAATAAAAAAGAACTTGCAAACAAGACATATATATACATATATATTTTTTAAACTACCAAGTCTAGGCCAAAGCTCAATTCCCTCTACAATGAGGTCAGACTTATGGCTTATTTACTTTCCATAAATAAAGAATCGGATTGGAAAATGAGAACCAATCATATGTTTACTTACCTATTTTAATCCTGGAATGAGAGTGAAATTGTGTGGGATCTACACTAATTTTAGATTGAATAAGGAGATTGGCAATCCCAAACCCCCCACCAGATTAGCATTCCCACTCCTGATATTAAAGTTAAATTACTACTTTACCCCCAACTTGGAACTTATTTGGTATGTATATGATTTGAGACTTATTTTGTTTAAAAAATGATTATGTCATATCCTATATTTATTTTTAAATTTTTTAAAGCTGCTTTTTAAATTTTTAATGCTCTAGCAAAATTAAAAAAAATGAGCCATAGTAAATCAACTACAAACAAAATTTTAATTTTAGAAATTTATTTCAACATTATGTTTTTTTAAAGCAAATTTATATTTCAAAAAGAACTTAAATATTTACTAGAACAAACTATTTATCTCAAATTTTGACTTTTTTATTTAAAAAATAATCTTCATAATATAATAACTATTAGTGTATAAATTACTTATCTCAACATTATGTTTTTAAAAAATATACATATATTTCAAGAAAATAGTTCTATAATTAGTAAAACAAAATAATTTATCTCAAAATTTTTACTTTTTTTTAAGCACAAAAAATAATCATTTTAGTATTAAAATAATTAATATATAATCTACTTGTTTAAATTGAAAATGCAAAATCAACTAAAAGGGTATATAAGTAAATTTACAACAACTGTCTCCAATTCTTGTTTTAAGTAAACGCATAAATAGGATTGACAGTGATTATTACTTCGATTCTTGGAACCTAAGTAAACAACATATTCTGACTCCGAATCCAGCTCACTCCAAATCTTATTTACTCTGATTTATGTCCACTCCGATTACGCGTAGGTAAACATGCCATTAGTGTGGTAATTGTCAACCACCTTTAGACTACACAAAACAGAACCATCCTCTCCATCTTCATTGAAGAACTCACCCATCTTCGCCTCCTTCCACCCATCTCCTCTGTCTTGAGGCATAACATCAGCAATGTTACGCCGAGAATCTAGGATCACACTAAGCCCTTCCCCATTCTCTCTTCCTTCGAAATCAACATGCAGCTGAACTGGTCTGTTTTCAAAACCATGCTTGTGTTCTGCGAGCTTGAAGACGAAGATAAGCCTCGTAAGTCGTTTGTGGGGACAAAATCCTCGTCTCTACTTTCGCAATGACGTGAAGTAGCCGAGTTTAGCCACTTCAGGGAACCTATAATCCATGAGTTAATTGATATCGTAGTATAGATTTGTCGCTTTTGATAAGGAAATTGCCTTGTAATAAGTAGTACTCCATAAGTAGGAGAAAGGTTAGAGAAGTTTACCTAGATTCGGGTAGAGAAATCCATTTCCAATACTGTGGCGTATCCCCCCATGCAATTGAGAGCCCTCTTGCCCTTACCATAAAACATTTCTTTCCACTTTCTCTATCTATTGAGAAGCTCTGTGTCAAACACAATGCGGGTTTAGACATTCAGCAAATGGTGAAAATAGTATGGAAAAAGAACCAAAAAGACAAGAGCGTGCTCTTTGTTTTTCAAAGAGAAAAAAATGTCGATGAAAGTAGTCAGTCACATGCGTCGATTCCTGTCTAACCAATCAAATAGGGACAACTCATTAATTTGAAATTCTAAAAGCTTTCATTAATGGAGTAAACAAAGTTTTCTTCCCTTACTGCTATAATTGAGTGACTCAAGGCGAGGACAGAGTCAATTAGCAAAATGACTCAAACCAAACTAGGGATATAAAACGGAATAGGCAACAGAAGTCGACACCAAAGGAGAAGAAAGTGCCCATCTCCCCAATCGATGAGGCACAACATTTCCAATCCTCCCGATCCACTTAGAAATGCAGGACTGGAAATATGTCGTGGTAAAAAGAGACGTCGGACCTCAATTTCCCACAAACTACCTCTCACCGTGACAATGCCAGATTTCTTACAGGGGTAATAACTACATGGAAAATATACAAGAGGTTATTACGAGCAAGTTTTTATTTTTATTTCCTCCCAACCCCAATGCATGAGCGACTGCCACTAGCTTACCATCTCCTTATTAAAGAGAGAGAGAAAGAGAGTTTCCAGAAGCCATTTTTCACCACCAAAGAGGACGCTCACCGGCAGCTTGGGCCTCCGCACATAGCGCGGACACAGCTCCACCCTTTTACACCACTTGTCTTAAAGTCCCTCCACCAACACCTGTTCAGGTGGTGTACAATCGGAAAACTCAACAAAACGGGCCTAACCAGCAACTTACTGAACTCAAGGAACCTCCTCCGAATCGAAAGACTTGTCTCCTATATATGGTAAGCCCAAGGCGAAGCAGAGGTCCTTCCTAAACTTCCAAAGAGCCTCCACAAGAGAAGGCTTAGAAATGGCAACAGCGTGTGGGGTAGTTGTGGAGAGTGTAGAATCAGAAGCCGTGAATGTTGTGCAGGCAGTCGACTCTTCTTGTTCAGTTAATGAGGCAGGGTCAATTATAGATGATATTAAAACTAGTCTTTTCCAGGTCTCCGGTGGTATTGTTTGTCGCCATATTTCCCGTTCTAGTAATATGGTGGCCCACCAATTAGCCAACTTAGCTTTCCATGTTTCTAACGATGTTTTTGGTTTAGTTTTTATCCCCAGATTGATTGGATCTACTGTTTTAGCCAATTTGGCTATTTAATAAAATCCAAACTTTCCCTTAAAAAAAAAAAAAAAAAAAAAAAAAGAAAGCTCCCAAGAGAGAAAACTACGGAACTAGCCGAAATCTAGGAAAACCAAATGAGGAGGGAGAACTAACTAATCATCATCACCAGATAGAAGGCCGAGCACACCCCGGCTCTATCCGACAGAATACAAATCAATCAAAGACCACATACCACAGATATCTAGCAAAGCTACATTCAAGAAAAAGGAGAGAGAGATAAATTTAGAAGGTGAAAACACCTATCAATCCATTTCATCAATAACCCTTAACTAATTCACCTTAATACTATGTATAAAAAGCAATCATATTTGGCAAGCTAGAATTCATGTAATACCTTCTTTTGTATATTTGTTATCCATTATATAATAAAAAATGAAAGAAATATATGCAGAAAATAATATCAAACAAACATCCAACAAAGCCAAGGATGATCCTTACAGAAATATCAGTTCAACATCTATATTAATTACTTGCTCCTACCAAGAAAAAACAAAGAAAAAGAAAAAGAAAAAAAAAAACTAATTTGTACATCAAGAAACAATAGTGGTTGCAGACATGCCTAACGGTATTTGCATATCAAAGTGTAAAGATCAAGTCCTTGATCCTAAGTTCAATATATTTAGATATGTTTATTTATATAGGATAAGTATTATATCCGGCAGCCATATAAATCTGACATATATAACATTTTTTCATATTCATATAATTATTAGTTGATTTAAATATATTGTTATTTAGCTTTATGCATACATAACATGTTACGTTTTAAAAATTTTTAATATAAGTGATAATTATCAAGAGAAAATGTTACACATTAATGAGTTAGTATTACAATATATGAGTCTATCTTGATGTCTATGTGCCAGAACGTATAACTTCTGGACAAGAGATTTTGTCTATGTACATATATATATATATATATATATATATATATCAAGAAAACAATAACTTCACATGAGAAGTGACCTTTTTTTTTTTTTTTCCAAATTTACTTACCATGTTTCCGTTTCCAATAATGATGGGATTGCTACAGAGATAGAAATAAAGTGTCTTCTTGGGCATGGAATTCAGTGTCGTCGTTGCAGGGATTATAATTGATTGGGAATTAAGATCTCTGTAGTCAGAAGGCAGAAACCTTTCCCAAACGACATCAGAATCAGAAGCTGATCTGAACAAAGGAGACACCAACGACGACCTGCAAGCATCTCTTGGGGATGTGAAGGAAATTATGTGAGAGATACACTCTTCAGGTAATTTCCCTATTTCCATTTCCTAATTATTTTCCTTCTCACTTTCCCTTTTGATCTTCTTTTAAGAATTTTGTAAAAGTATTGTATTGGATCAAGACATGAAGTTCTTATATATTCGTAAGTGGGACGAACATAGACTAAGGGCATGTATGGTATGAAAAATGCTGGAACATTAACTATGACCTCAATTTTTTAGTTCCAACTTATCTAGTATCTGAATTGTCATTATTTTATTGATAGATGTTTAAAAATTTATCATATCAATAGATTACATTTAACAGTAAAAAGATGACAACTCAATGTCATGAGAATTGATACTAAAAAATGATAATTATGTTTCGTTTGGTATTTCAACTTAACTCTAACTAAACTGTACTTTTTCATCTCAGTTTTTGTGTTCTTTTAAAAAGTCAACAAAAATTATAACTAGTTTTTGAAAAGTCAACCAACTCTAACTTGAAAATTTCATCACCAACTGACGAACTAAACGCAAGCTTAAAATTGATGCATGTTGCATTACTTGTTTGGTATACGTAATTTTCAAAAGAGCTTAACACAGTAAAAATAACATTAAGGTTCTTTTGGTAATTATTAATTAAATGCAATTAATTCTTATTAAAAGTGATAGAAATTATTTGACACCACAGTCCAGTTGAGTGGATATATAAGCTTCACATAGAATTCGTCCAAATTAAAAGGGATAAAAATTGGGATTCCTAAGTCGTGCCCAAAAAAAAATAATAAATAAAAACTCAATAAGTGTTTTTGTTTGTTTGTTTGTATTTTTAGCGTTTGCTCTTGTTTTGGAAAATTTAATGCTAGAGTCAACCGTTGACAAAGTTTTTATTTTATTTATTTATTTATTTATCTATGTATTATTTTCAGGTTTTTTAGGCTAAGAAAGTCGTAGAAATTGGAAGTCATTGGATTATCGTTAACGTATTTGCATTATGACACGTCACTTTGAGATCATCGCAAAAATGTCTCTACATTGTGGAGTTTTCATTGGTTTGTCCGAGAAGCAATTCTTTCCCTTAATAGCTACGCCTGGAGTGGTATATCCACGACTATGCTATAAAAAATTAAAATAGTTCGAAGCCATTTTACTAATACTTTAATATAGTCGTTTCAAAAAAATTAAAAAAAAAAAAAAAAAAAACTTTAACATAGTTTTGTAGGTCCTTGATTTTTTTTAAGTTATTACTTTTTTGGTCCATATATAATTTTATAAGCAAAAATCTTCCTAAATTAACAGTTTAATTGAAATCGGAAACCCACTGTTAACTTCCCTTAAATTTCGGACAGAAAATGCCGTGTGTCCTTTTATCTTTTAAAATACAATCACAAAAATAACCTTAAACAATTACTAAAACTTAAAGTCCGTTTGGCATTCAATCTCAAACCAAAATTTTCATATCAATTTTTATCTTTTTCTGAAAAAGTTTTTTATCTTTTCTGAAAAGTCAACAAAAATTACTAGTTAAACTTAAAATTTCTAACTCAAACTCATTCACCAAACGGATCCTTAGTATAAATATCTTATTTCTTACCTAATACTAAAAGCATGAATGCACTTTTTGTATTACATTTGTCGTTTCTTCTATACTGCCACATGACGGCTTCGTCACATGCCATGTGGTTTTTTTTTTTTTTTTCCTTCTAATTTTGCTTTATTTGTTTGCACGTGCGTTTGAACTAACATATATGCATGGTTTGGCTAAGGTTCAACAGCAATATAGATACTTCAAACACGTGGTAGTCGTCGGTTGAAAGGTACTGAAAGCGGCAATTCCCATATGCCACACCCGGTGAGACACCTCACCCCCCCTCCATCGGAGACCATGCTGGCCGCCTTTCAAAACCAACCCATCGAGCTGCGCCACCTCATAAATTAAAGAAATTAAATAAGTGAATAATAATAACAAGAGAAGAAGAAGAGAACACAAAAATATTTAAGGTGAATGTACTTGTATCCACGGATTAAGAATAAAAAATTCATTAGTGAGAAGTACTATAAATGGAGCTCCATATAAATACAGGTTACAAGTATACTGAATATGGTAAGTTATCTAATACTTGTTAGGGAAAATACCCCTATATCCAAAGCGCAGTAGAAAAATAAACTAAAACAAAAATAAAAAGAAGACAGAATTTACGTAGTTCGGCAAAATTGCCTATGTTTATGGGAGAGGGAGAATAAATTCACTAACACATTCACAATTACACACTCATGAAATACTCTCAACCTCTCTCTACCCAAAACCCCTTATACCCTTTGCCTATCTTTCTTCTCACTTACTCTCAAAAAGAGACACACATTCTCTCTATTTTTCTGACCACACACTCTTAACATAATACACCTATTTATAGGCTCTCAATAGGACACAATAATTATAAATTTCCTAAACTCACAAAATTCCAACTTACCTGAAAACTAATTTGAGTCATTTACCTAACATGCCTAACATTCGCCAATGTCCTCACAACTCCATCAAACATCTTCACTTTCATAGTACCTATTTCAATGGCTTTAGCACTCGAATTATCAACCATCAAAAGTGTACTAGCATCACAGGGCTTATAAGAATCAAATCACTCCTTATGTGGACCCATATGGAACGAACATACAGAATCTAAAATCCAAGAGTCCGAATTAGCTCCCTCAGTAGTAACAGAATATACATTTGCAGCTTCTGTCTCTTGAGCTTTCTGCTTCCTTCTTTCTTCAAGGTGCCTTGTCAGTTCTTCACAGTTTCTCCTAATTTGTCCCTTCTCATAGTAGTAAAAGCACTCAACATCCTTCCATGAACTCGTTTGGGAACGGTCATCTCTCCTCTCATAATATCTCTCTCATGTCTTACTCCTACTCCTACTCGCATCTGACTTCACCACAAAAGCTTGTTTAGTGTGAGACGAACTACAAGGTTGTTTCATATTTGCAATCTCCAACAAAGCAGTTGACACCTCATCCACAGTCAACGTGGTTTTTCCAACCAACAACGTAGTTACCAAAGTCTCATATGATTTGGGTAGGAAGGCCAACAAAATTACCGCTTTATCTTCTTCATCAATCTTGACCTCTACACTTAACAACTGAGTTATATACCTATTGAAATTATTTATATGATCCCTAACATCGATTTCTTCATTTATTTTCAACTTATACAATTACTTCTTCATATATAATCTATTTGTTAAGAATTTCGACAAATAAACTTTTTTCTAATTTTTCTCACAACTTAGAAGGAGATTTTTCATTCATAACACTATAATTCAATTCAGGAGCCAAGCTCAAACGAATAGTGCTTACTGCTCTCGCTTCTAATTCTTCCCAATCTTCATCGCTCATCTTTTCTGACTTCTTCCCTTGCAATGCTTTTAGAAGTCCATGCTGCACCAGAGCATATTTCATCGTATTCTGCCAAATGCTGAAATTACTCTTTCTGTCAAAGCGCTCAGTCTGCTCGAACTTTACTCCAAACATCATAACAACTTTCCCAAACTCACAAATTAGCAACTTACTTGAAAACTAATTTGAGTCATTTACCTAACAATCCTAACAAATCTACTAAAATCAAAACATATCATAGATTAGAATAATGATAATAAAAAATTAAAAATTCATAATAAAGATAATTACATACAAAATAATTTCCTTAATATAAAATACTAATTTTTCCTAATACTTCACAACCTTGGACCCATCACCGTCTTTGTGAACTCCCTCTACCTTTTCAAAGCCAATGCCGCCCCGCAATCCCACACACCAATGAATCCCCCCTCTCGCAATCCACGCCCAACCTACCATTTCTCAATCTCACTGTCGCAGAACCACCCCACGAGCTCCCAATACTGCGATTGTCCAGCCCACGTGAGAGTCGCAGTTCCCTCTTCCTCTCTAGCCACTGACCCCCCGGGGGGGGGGGGGAGGTTGGTGTGTGTGGGTGTGGGGTGTTGTGTGTGCATGGCCTTCCTAGCTTTTTTTCTTTCTTTTTCTTTTATAAAAATTTTAATACAGTGGGTATTTTTTTAAATTTTAATATAATATGTATGTGTATAAATTAATCTTGACCTCCCTTAAATTAGTAGTTCTCTATATTTTAGAGAGATTTTATTTGCACCCACAATATTGATAAATATCCCTACAAAGTTAATAAAAATTTTGAATGTGTTTTTACTGAACAAGAAAATTGCTTTAAAATCATTAAGAATGCTCATACCCCACGTACTTATAAATGAAAATATTTTTTATACAATAATTAAAAAAACATACACCATATTAACCATAAATAGAAAAAATATTTAAAAAATTAAAAAAATCTTAAAATTTATTCTAAATTGTTCTAATATTTAAAAAATAAAAAAAAAATCTTAAAAAATTGTTTTAAATTTTTCTAAATTCTAACTTGTTCATTTTCTAAACTCTAAATTGGTCTTCATCAATTTCTTTTCTTAAGAAATTTTTATACCTACATGAAAATTTTCATTGGAGGATTCAAGTGAAATAAAAATAAAATAATGATGTATCTTGAAGAGCCAACAACTATTGAAATATGTATTTCAAATTTTTTAATTCATTAATATTATGTGTTTTTTTCTTTTAGTATTTGAAAATGATTTTTTATGGTTTTTTTAAATGATTATTCTTTTTATTTATTTTTTCTTGCTATGTTCGTTTACGTAATTCTATATTTATGTATTTTTTAAAAAATATAGTATGATAGTTCTTGATTTTTGATTTAGACATTATTTGAGTTGATTTATCAATATTGTACGTGCAAATATAACTACTCATATTTTATTGGACAAACAATTTAAATTTTAAGAACTAAAATTATTTTATTAAATTCACAAACATTAATAAACCTGGACCGAAAAAATAATAATAATTTTTAACCCCATACCAATAAATCCTGACTTCGTCATTATCTCTAGCTATTGCACCTCAGTGGTTTCAATGGGTGGTTTCAAGGATCATTTTCAACGGTTAACACTAACCTTTTATGAAACAACAAATCAATTTAATCCGTACACATGTTTCCATTTCCTAGATACGTTATTGTTTCTTCTTCTTCTTCTTCTTCCTCCCCCTCCCCCCCCCCCCCCCCCCCCCCCCCCCCACAACACAAAAAAAATATATATATATATATATATACAATTTTTTTCTTATTTCTTTTTCTTTTTCTTTTTTTTTTTTAAGTTGCAATCAAAAAATTTGACTTTGAGAGGATGGAATTATATTAACAGACTAATTCCTGATCCACAAGTAAAAGAAATTATTTCCTACAAATTTGAAGATTGTGTTATCTGCTTGGTGGCATCTATACGTATAAGAATAAAAGAGATGTTTTTAAACTACTATATATTTCAATTAGAAAACAAGGAAACAACAACGTACATATAAAGACACGGATCAAACTTCTTTGTACCGAAATACGAATGAACAAGACTCCCGACTTTAGCAGTAAGAATATAAAAATAATACATGTGTTGATTTGTAATTGCCATGATGCTACACATATAAAATTTGTAAAATAATAAAAATAAAAATGACTGCCGATCTAAATTGCAAAACCACCCATGCCGTCCACCGGAGACCAAAAAAAAACCACGGGTGACGACGTGGCCCTTTTTCAACAGGCGGGGTGGGTGGTTTGAGCAGGTTGGTGGGTCTTCTTGCGCAGCCCTACTCTCACCCTCTACTTCTACGGGCATCACGAAAACTCTAGGATATGGCTGCCCAAATCTGTCTTCTGAGAATTTTTAAAAAGAAAAATCATAGCCAAACAATACCCATTAGAAACCCACAAAAACTCCAATAACTTATCAAGTGTGGACCTAAAATTTTCATTTCATTGCAGTTTTTGTTTTTTGTTTTTTCTTCTAAAAAGTCAACCAAAATTATAATTAGTCGTTGAAAAACCAATCAATTCTAATCTAAAAATTTCATAAGTGGATCTATTAAAACCCTCCATTTAACTTTTCTCACCTACTTTTTAAAAACACTTACCATATTAATTTTAAAATTAAAAAATTATTTGTTCCACCCCTTAGTTTTCCCAAAAAGCCCTTATAACTTTTTTTTTTTTGCTTATAGGCCCTTATAACTAAATTATTTGTCTTTCTGCTTTCTTCTTTCTCCACATACTAAATCTAAACCATTGCATATTTTTTAAATATGTTTTGTTTTAATTTTATTTTTAAATTTTTTTCTCATGAGATTTCTTTTTTCTTTTTTTCTTTTTAGATATTCAATAAAAATTATTCATCAGTTTATATGTTGAGATAAAAATCTATGAACTTATTCTTCGGTATACTTCTTCTTGAGGCGATAAAAACTTGAGGATAATATACTGATAAAGCTGAGTATTTCACAAGTATGGTTGAAAATGTTATGAATTTGGTTAATACTTTATTAGATAATTAGAAAAAACTCACAATTCAGAGTTTACATGAATTCCGAATCATTTCTCTCAGTTATTTATAAAATGAATACAAATCAAATCTATATATTTAATTATATATCTACATCATGCATATGTATTTTCCATTTGCTTGTTATTTCTTAGCAAACAAAAAACTAGTTATAACATAGAACTACAAAAACTATTGAAAAATAGGAATAATAATAAACAAAATAAAAGAATCTTCTCTTAAAAAAAATCTCCTAAATGATTAAAAAACAACAACAAAATAGAACATTTAAAAAAAAAAGTAAGGAAAAAATTGTAAATGGATTTAGACGGTAATGGGAGGAAAAAGAAAAAGTAAAAAATTTATTTACAAGGGATTTTTGAAAAAATTAAGGGATGGACAAGCAGTTATTTAATTCGAAAATAAATATGATAAGTGGTTTTAAAAAGTGGGTGAGAAAATAAAATAGGGGTGTCAATTGACCACCCAAATTTCATTCCTGCACCAAATGCACCTTAAAATAATTATGGAAAAAAAAAAAAAAAAAATTTCTCAAAGTCCCTTGATATCGGCACAATGGCAAGTCTCTCTTAGAAACTGACCCGCTTATAAAGAAAGATCAACATTGAAGAGACTTTTATTATCATTATTATTAATACTGAGATTAAGAATTAGACTTTTTCTGCTCCTGACTTTTCTTCCCAGGAAAAACTCATGCCAAGAATTGTATTATTGTTTTTGTTCTACTAGTAGGTGTTACTTTTTTTGTCATTAAATCAACATTTTAACTTCCTGATTTATGTCTAGAAGTACTTTTATTGTAAATTTTTAACGTTAACACTCATAGGACAGAACGTTAAAAAATTAATCTAACGATTAAAATAGCACTACCTACCGATAAAGTATAAGTACAATTCATACTATAAGTTTTGTCTTGTTTTTCCAGAGAATAGAAGAGATTCCTTTTTCCTTTTGTTTTATGGATGGGCCTCAAATTCTCTGCTTAAAATGACTAAGTAGCAAATATGTTATTTAAGTAAAAAATAATGGGGTTTAGTTTACTCAAAGTTAACCCCTTTTTTTTTTTTTTTTGGTAAAAAAAACCAGATGAATTTGCTTGCATGAAGGATAAGACAAAAAGATCCCGTACGTATAAGGTTGATTACAGTTATAAACCATTAGTCTTTTTTAAGTTTCATTAAACCGTTATACTCTCTTTAATTTAATATTATTCTGATTGATATATCGAATTATGTATTTTCAGTAGAATTTTTATTGGATGGTTCATATTTGTGTTTTGTTGATACTTTTTTTTTTAACAGGTCATTACGGAATTTCAACAAAAAGAAAGACTCAAACATGCCATGCTATCGCTAAGGGGGCAGCGAATGACCTCATAGCATTTAGTCTTGTGCCTTCCATGAATCTTTACTAAGAGCAATAAAATGGAAAACGATCAATTAAACAATCACACATCAAATGATGATCCACCTTTAATATTGTGAGAGCTATATCCACTTTTACTGTATGTAGAATTTTATTATGATAAATAAGAACCTTACAAGAGAA
This sequence comes from Ficus hirta, assembly GCA_038430175.1. Classification (NCBI taxonomy): domain Eukaryota; kingdom Viridiplantae; phylum Streptophyta; class Magnoliopsida; order Rosales; family Moraceae; genus Ficus; species Ficus hirta. The sequence continues at coordinate 7,099,432 of CM076593.1, read as the reverse complement.
AAAATCTGTGTTTTTTCCTGCTCTAACATCTCTCATAATCCTAAAAACGTCGCCCCCTTAAGATCAGGTTGTTTCTTTGATAAATTTGCGTCAAATAGTAATCACACACTCCGCTATATTAATACTTGTCCCCATGTTTTGGAATTGACATAATTGGTTGAAATAACACTAACTGGTAACTACTGAGATATATATATATATATATATATATATATTATGAAAGAGTAATTGTATGCCAAACGACGGAATATACAAACAACAATAGGGTAACTCGAATGACGATTCGACCTCATAACGCAATGAAAAGTGAACCCAGTTAATAATATCGTCCTTTTAGTGAATAAAAAATTATTAATATTGTCAAATTATTTAAATTAGTTTTGTCATTAGGTGGCCGTTATTACCCTGATAAAGGGGAAAAAAGAGTAAGAAATACTAATTGCAAAAATTTGAAAATATATATATTCAACTCTTTGTTGGAACCAATAATATATAACCAATTTCCTAAAAATATATATTTTTTGGTAAAAATATAAATTATATATTTAACAAATGAAGCATTTTGACCGAATTAAATATTCGATAAAATGTGGCGTCTGTACATATTTGAGATTACATTATTCAAACCCAACTTGACCATCCGTTAATCATGCCACGTCGATGCAAGATTCTAGATCTGCGTTAGCAATAATAAAATAATTAGTTAAACAATCACGTCAATTAATAAAACAGAACTTGGCCACCAAGTAATCTCCTTGGTTACCAATAAACCCCCTTGACACCCTCAGAAATGATTAATTAATTCATCACGAAAATGGAGTATATATACTCTAAATCAAATGCAACAAATTATCAGACACATAGAAAGATCATGGAAGAACAGGAAAATAGCTTAGAGCTCAACATCTCAACCTTGCCGGAGAAGTGCATCTCCCACATTCTTTCGCTTACTTCTCCTCGCGACGCGTGTAGATGCGCCGCGGTCTCCTCAATGTTTTGCTCCGCCGCGCAATCCGACGTGGTTTGGAAGAAGTTCTTGCCGCCCTGTAGGGAGTACATCGTGTCCAGATCGATTTCTCCATTGGAGTTTGCCTCCAAGAAAGACCTTTACTTTCAACTTTGTTACTCACCAATCCTTGTCGACGGGACTAAAAACAAGGTACTTCCACTCACATTTTTCTTTTTCTTTTTCTTTTTTTCTTTTAAAGTGTTATTTACTGTTATCCGTGCATTTTAAGCTGCCATAATCATATTTTTTTGGATCTTCTTAACATTGTGTCGTTAGATTTTAATTTCAATTCAATTCATACTCTTTTGACCGCTGAAATGTCGATTTTACTGTTTTCAAGATACAGAATGAGTACACGTTGATAAAAATCTTTAAAGAGTAAAGTCGATACCAAACTAGTAGTTGACCAGGAGAAATATCAATAACATTACAACTACAGTAGATACATTTTTTTTTATTAAGCGTAATATGCTGGGTTAAAAAATAATTAAAAATTAGATAAATAGGTAGTTGTTAAACACTATTTAAATAAATTGCAGAAATTTTTTTTATTCAGAAAAATGACCGCTAGTTAGATATTTACCATAGTCAATAAGTAAAGAATATATATTAATATTGATCAATTATTAATTAACTAAGTCAACAAGTTAAATCATTGATTGACAACAAAATATATTTTAAAAAAATCAAATTTTAGATTTTATAAAACTTCGACTATTTATTAAAAAAAAATTTTAAAATGTCATTTGCCCACAAATCCTAAAAGATAATAACCCTGTTTTATTTATCGGTTTTTTTGGTATGTTCTATTCTAATTTTCAAAATTTTGGATGATCAGAGTTTTATACTAGATAAGAATAGTGGCAAAATTTGTTGTATGCTTGGACCCGGGGACCTATCCATATCATGGGATCAATATAGTCTCCGTGTAAACCAAGATGCGTTGGGTCTAATGTTTACCCCATTTACCCACCTACAAACCTGTCACTTCCCGGTAATTCTTGAACTTTTTATATCTCTCCACCTTATGATCTTTTTTTTTTTTTTTATGTTGATTTTTACGAATAATAGTGCCATAACACTCCTTGATCAAGTATTATGAGTACTAACGGCAAGTGTCTGTGCATATTTTGTACAGATTTTCGGAGATGACACACGTAAACGACATCTCACAACTTCTGATCCAAGCTAGGGTAAAACGGCGATTATTGTCGCCAAACACAAACTACGTTGCTCACATTGTCTACGCGCCACGGTTCAACAACATTGAGTTCCCTCCCCTACAGAGAGTATCGGTCAGATTCATTGAGGAAGGAATTGAGAAACATGTAATTAACGATGCTTATTTGGACGATGATTTTATATCGCGTGAGAACGAGGGATTCCACTCGCCGCATAGAGATGACGGTTGGACGGAGATGGAGATGGGGGAATTCTTCACTGGTGATGATCATGATGACGATGATGTGGTGGAGATCTCCTTGTGGGAAGTAAGAGGAGCTTATATAAGGATGTTGCGTAATGGACTTATCGTTCAAGGTGTTGAGCTTCGGCCAAAGGTGGTTGTGTGAGTAAAAATTGTAATGAGTGTCTTTTGTGCACCATTTTTTGAAAAAAAATGTTTCAAGATAATTTTTTTTAATTATATGGCTTTAAATCAGATTAGAGTTTCATGAAGAGAGTAAATCGAAATAGCCAAGTGATCTCATTTGTACTTCATTTAAGCATAAGTGTATTCGGAAGCTAAATAATACTTACCAATGTGTACGCTTAGACTAGCTCAGTAAGTGAAAATAGGATTTAAGAACTTACTGTCTTAGATTATAAGTTTGAAACCTGAGAAGTTTTGTTTCAAATAAGTAAAACAAGTACCTATAACTCGATATAAGAAAAATGCTTACCAATTTGTAAATGAAGTCTCTTTTACTTCATTGTCCTTGGCATTCTTTAGAGAAATCAACAAGATTTTGATGCCTATTTTTCTGATATTCGTGAGTTAAGCGATACGTTTGTAGATGGCTACTTTTAGATATTTTGAGGAATCAATATATTATAGAAAGATTTAACTCTTTATTCCTTTTTCCATAATTTTCATGCTTTTGCCTGCACCACATAAAAATTTGAGATTATTCATTCTCGAAAATTCTCTTCTCCACCCTCTAGAGCATCTATAATATAATGTTAAACTCATGTCTCAGAATCAAATTTTGACGACATATGAGGTAAGAAAACCACTCTCTGATTGAATGCTATTTTCGATAGTATATTTGACGTTTTCTACACTATACGGAAAATTACCACAAATTACAATAAGTATCGAAGTTTTACATTTGGTTGCTATTGATTGATGTAAATTATTTTTTTAATCTTACTATATTGTCATTTAAGTTATTTAAATAATACTAGTTTAAGTTTTTGGTATCAAAGCTTAATACCATGACATATGATAGATATAATATCAAAAGTAGCATTATTCTTTAGAGTAAAAAATAAATGCATATCAAATACTTTAGTTTTCATGCTTTTTATGATAAATATAGAATTGATATTTATCTCTATCTTATAAATGGCTTAAAGTAATCAAGAACTCTGCTTGCACGATTCTTCCCATCATCAAGAAGTTAGAAGTAGCTATAAAAAGGGAAAAATTATTCTTGTTTTTAATAAATTCTATTATAGGGGTTAAGTGAGATTAGTGAATTTTTAAAAAATCGGTGAGCATAGCCAGACAAGTTGGAATAACCCTTTCAAATACTAACTATTTAAGGAAACGACAGCAATACTAGTAAAGCACATCACTAAAAACGACGTCTCCTAAATCACTACTGATTAAAAAACGATAAATACTAGCCACTTCAAGGAAACGACATCATCACCTAAATCATAACAGATTTAAAAACTAGAAATACAAGCCACTTTAAGGAAACGACAACAATACTAGTAAACGACATCACTTAAAATGACATCATCACCTAAACCACAACCGATTAAAAAATTACAATTTCTGGAAATTACCCAATTTTATTGTCTACTAATTTTCCTCTCTATTTTTCTTTTTGGTTTTCTCCTTTCTGTCCCAAGAATTTACCGAAGTCTTGAATTTGATATAGATATTATTAGTAAAGTTCCTATAGAAACATAAAAACGGAGACTTAATGATCAACTGCAATCGACATCTTTATCTGATTATTTTTTAAGAATTTGTTTTTTTTTTTTTTACTTTTTTTTTTTCAAGTTGAATGCTGAAATCAACTGTTGACCCAATTATTATTTATTTATTTAAGATTCTGTTACGTCAGAACAATAATATTAATATTGTTAAAGGTATCCTTTCAATATATATATATATATATATATATATATATATATATAGTTAAAGGTATCAACAAATAAGATCCATTTTTAAAGAGTGCGTCTCATATCGTGAAGTCTACAGAGAAAACCCGTTTTTTATTAGTTTTACGAAAACGTTTTTCTTTTTTCTTTTTCTTTTTTGTAAGCCAAAAAAAAAAAAAAAAGGAACATTAGTTCTCAGGAAAACTTTTCCCGGTTACTAACGGTAATTTACTAATAACCAATTAAATAATATGAGTTTCGACCAATGATCACGAGCAAAAAAAAAAAAAAAAAAAAATACATATTCCGTAAAAGGTGGCGTCTACACATAATTCCCTATACTAGAGAAAAATAGAGAAATAACACCCTCTTCCTTATTTTGTTTGGCTTGCAAGAAAATGCACGTGAATATTCTTATATCTTGAATGTGTTTGACAGGTCACAGGAGGTGTTCGTGTTATATTCTTCCATATTTGATCTTCTTAACTAGGTAGATTTATACTTTTCTTGTGTGTTTTGTATCCTGATTATATATGGTTTATGCAATACAATAATCACATAGTTTTTAAAGAGTGACTGTATTTATTTGTTGTTGGTAGGGAAAACAGTCTTGCTAGAAAAAGATACAGACATTTGGTGAAAGTCAGAAAATGGTCAAAGTTACAAGGGAAAGATTGTCCAGGAAAAAAAAAAAATCACAACCAGATATGGTTTGACCTTTGTATGTTTTATTTCCTGGTTATATGGCTTATGCTATTTCATATGGAGGTGCCAACTGTCAACCATATAAAATCTAATTTCATGCTACTTTTAGTGTCTTCAATTATTAGTTGATTAATCGTATTATTAGTTGGTTAATTGTAATTCTATTGTCAAATTTATTGAAAACAAAAAAAAAAAAAAAATTGACAGAATATAAAAAATATTTTAACAGAATCTGAAAAGTATTCTAACATATTCCAATAAGAATTCTAATAGAATCCAAAAAGTATTCTAGCAGAATTCAAAAAGTATTCGTTTCACCTGTGCGATCACGTTGACGGCGTAGATGCCACCAAAAAGAGCAGCTCGTATCACGCAAGATCTACCACCAACGACGGGATGAACTCCGGCCTCACCTCCATTGACGGTAGGCAGCTCATCAAGATTCTCATCAGCCTCACCTCTGAGCACGGTGACTAGATCTAGCCGGATTTGACCTGATCGGGCGACATTTCAAACAACTTATAGTATGTGTAAATGCTAGTTTTTTAAATAAACTGTACGATTGCAATATGTTCCATGTCTTTTTATAGATCTTTCTGAAAAATTGCATTCTAAAGACTTGAATGTTAAATTGCTATGTAAATTTCGGATGGTAAGGTAATGTTGAAAGTAAGCTTCCGCAAATGCAGACTTTGTTCAAGATTTTGATGAAGCTTCCTCAAGACTTTGTTTGATGGCTAAGTTTTTGATATTTTGTTTGATTATTTTCATTATTATTGGTGTAATTTTGTAGTGGAATATCAAAAATATTCTAATAAAATTCAAAAGGCATTATAGGAGAATTTAAAGAATATTCTAGTAGAATTCAAATTGCATTTCAGTAGAATTCAAAGAGCATTCTAATATAATTTATTATGTAATTTTTAGAATCCAAAAAGTATTATGTAGAATCCAAAAAGTATTTTGTATAATCTATTTTGGATTCTAATAGAATCTCTTTGACAACTGAAGCTTGCGGCATTTTTATTGAAATTTAGAAAAATAACAGAATCTATTTCGTGTTTTAAAAGAATCTCTTCGATGACTGAAACCTACGACATCTAATTTGTTGAAATCCAGAAGAAAAATTCTAGATTCTAATGTAATCTCTTCGACAACCGGCATCGATGCCGGTGACTAGAGCCAAAGACATCTGGTCAATCTTTGTAGAAATCCAAAAAAAAAAGGTTAGAATCCATTAGAATCTCTCCACGAACGGTGTCGGTAAATGGAGCTAAGGATGTCCAGTCATCTTTGTTGAAATACAAAAAAACAAAAAAAGAAAGAAAAAGAAATTTTATCATGAATTCTAACAGAATCTCTCCGGCGACTGACATCGACACCGACAACCAGAGCCGGAATGTCCGGTCATCTTTGTTGAAATACAAAAAAAAAAATTCTATTAAAATTCATTTTGGATTCTAACGGAATCTCTCTAATAACCAGAGGCCTGCAACGACCATCGGTGATCGGAGACTGGCTGATGACCGACAATTGGAGACCGGCCGGTGAGTGGAGTCAGAGATATATAAAAAAATATTCCAATAAATAAAAAAGAGAAGAAAAGAAAGAGATTGGGGTATTTTTGGGCCGATGACCGACAATTGGAGACCGGCCGGTGAGCGGAGTCAGAGATATATAAAGAAAATATTCTAATAAATAAAAAAGAGAAGAAAAGAAAGAGATTGAGGTATTTTTGTATATTTACTTTTTTTTATTTAATTATTTATTAAATGTAATAAAATGATAAAATTATCAATTTTAATCTTATAAAAGACAAAATTATAAGGAGATGTCAAATTTATGGCATTCTTGCAAGTCTCCCTAATTAATATCTCTGTAGGCTGGATCTGCATGAACAAAATAAATAAATAAAACTAAAGCAAGAAAGCCTGCTTGGCCACCAAGTAGTCTCCTTGGCCACCAAGTCATCTCCTTGGCACCAGCAGACACATAATATAATAAATGTGCAAAAAAATATATATTTATAATCTCTAACCACATGCTATATAAGTTGCCCATCACTAAATGAACCAAAATACAAGTCAAAAACTCATCTAGAGAGATGGAAGAACAAGGACTTATCTCAGAGCTCAACCTCTCAAACTTGCCAGGGGACTGTCTTTCCAACATTCTTTCGCGGACCTCTCCTCGCGACGCGTGCGGATGTGCGGTGCTCTGCTCCAAGCTTCGATCCGCCGCCCAATCCGACATCGTTTGGCAGAAGTTCTTGCCACACTGTTGGGAGTACATCGTGTCCAGATCAGTTTCCCCATCGGAGTTTGCCTCCAAGAAAGAGCTCTACTTTCACCTCTGTCACTCTTTAGTCCTAGTCGATGGAACTAAGAACAAGGTACTTTTCTTCCTCTTTCACAAGTCTTTAACGTCTTGGTATTTGATGGTTATTTAAAGACGAATCAAAATGTCATATATTCCTGTTTGAATTAACAATATTTTTACTTACTGCGGAGATCCAATTTTAAAAAGCTAGCAATACTCTCTGCGGAACGGAAAACGGAATACATGGTAAATAGCATATTAACAGAAGCTAAAATAAATTAAAAAAATTAGTATATTTACGACTGTTAAAATAAATAACATATTTACAAATAAATGAATTTATTACTTAGTTTTTAATTATTTGCTTAATTAAAAACGTATTCATAATTTATACATGGCTTCTCTCAAAAAAAAAAATTATACATGTCTTATTTTCCTTATTTACTTTAACAGTTTCATAAACATACTATTTATTTCTTTTAACTTCTGTGGATACATTTTTAATAACAATACTAACTATATGTTCTGACTTAAGGTGATTCAAGATTAACACATAAATGGGTCCCATAGTGTGGGACCTACCCATCAGGGCCCACTTAGGTAAGTCAGGATTTTGGTCTTTTCTATATGTATCGGCATAAGGAGACTATTTTTTCCCTTTAAAAATGGGTAAAAACTGATTTACATAGATACGAAACTAAACGAATTATGGAAGATTTTATAATATTGTTAACATGCTACTGCTGATAAACAAATTTAATCTAACTTAGAGACAAATTATAATTTCACACATTTTGGAAGATTAGGGAAGTTTTTTTTCAATGTTCTTTCTTTTTATTTATTCTCATATTTTGATTTTCTCTCAGAGTTTTGCCCTAGATAAAAATAGTGGCAAAATATGTCTTACACTCGGACCAGGGGAACTATCCATGGAATGGGATAAAAACAGTTTCCGAGCAACCATGGAAGAGTTTGGTCTAAGGTTTTTCAAATTACCTGGTCATCACCAACCCGCTTTCTTAGACGAGAATTACAAACCCGCTATTTCCAGGTATATAGTTTTCCTTTTTATCACCCTCTAGCAACTTCTTGATTTTCCAATATATGCGCATTTCAATATTTCGTGAATCGTGATATGTCGTACAGATTTTCGGAGGTGACACGTATAGACGACGTAGGGCAACTTTTGATCCAAGCGACCGTGGTTTCTTTCCCCAAACACACATTACGTTGCTTACTTTCTCTACGAGTCACGGTTCAACATGCTCGAGTTCCCGCCACTATTGGGGGTAGGGGTCAGATTCGTTGAGGAAGGAATTGAGAAAAATGTGATAAATGATGCTTATTTGGATGATGATCTTTTCTCGCGCGACAACGAGGGATTCCATCCGCGTCATAGAGACGACGGTTGGACGGAGATTGAGATGGGAGAATTCTTTAATGGTGATGTTGATGTCGATGATGACGGCGGCGATGTAGTGGAGATTTTCTTGTCGGAAGTAAGAGGTGCTTATATTAGGATGATCCGTAATGGACTTGTTGTTCAAGGCATTGAGCTTCGGCCAAAGGTGTGAATGTAGGTGAGAAATTATGATGAATGTATGTTTTGTACCTTTCATGTGGTGAAAATTTTCGAAGTTTATTTTTAGTTTTTGAGATGTGACGTTTATCTTCTATTAACACAGATGTTTGTATCATTAAAACTATCGCCTGTATATGTCTATTAGTGTCAATTTTATATTTATTATTATAAAAAAAAATGTGAAAATGTATTCTTTAAGATATTATGTTACTTTGTACGTCAATGAATACTGCTACTTTTAATGATAAATCCACATTTTATCTTCATCATTACGATTTGGAATTCGTAATTTAAACATGAGAATATCGTAATGATTAAATGAAAAATAAATAAATAAATAAATGAAGACATCAAGCCCATATGAGTTGGATTTTAAAAGTTTTGGCACTCCTTTGTTTTCCCATACTTGTATTGTAAATTTGTCTCTCTTTATTGTGGACTCTTGGCTCTTCGTTTTAGAAATGACATTTTTATCTATGGATACAGGTATCCGTATGTATGAACTCTTAATAAGACGGATATGCAGGATAGTAATGGATATGTGAGCGATATGTAGGTTAAAATTGAACCCTCATGTGAAGGTGAGAGTGGGAAAACTTTTCCATACCTGCATCCGCCACACTTATATTCACCCTTATAAAAATATATATTTATATGTATTTATATATAAGTGAGTTTTTAGTGTTTTAATTTACTTTATGAATTTAGTTTATAGATTACTATGGTTTGGATTTGTTTTTATGATTTCAGTTTCTTTTTCAGTTACATTTATGATTATATTGTTAAATTTTAATGGAATTTGAATTTTTTTTTATTCTTAATGGGTAAATGAGTAAGGTATGCGAGGATTATCTACCCCGTACCCACATTAGGAAAAATTACACTCCGTCCCCCTCTTGGAACTTTAGGCTTTGTCATAAAATACCCCTCGTACTGCAATTTATAACATTCTTTCCCCACAGAATTTCAAAAAGTTTGTGAATTTTCCCCCTCAATTAATTTTTTTATGAAAAAAATGCACATAACACTCGTTGGAACCATAAGTTGGGAGCATTAAATATAAAATTATAAAATAGGACGCAATTGACAGTAACTCATTGCTCTTATTAAGTGTGAAATTATGAAGTTATCTATGCAAGATAATTATAAGGAAAAAAATAACAATTAGCTTTCAATATATACTCTTTTAACTCAATTATAAGTGTTTCTAATTTAAAATCCGCAACACATGCTTTTAATGACTGTACATCATGTGCATCTTTTAGTTAAAAATTTAATTGAGAGGGGAAATTCGTAAACTTTTCTCAAGTACATGAGGAAAAGAATGCTACAAATTTAAGTTCATGAGTATTTTGTGACAATGTCTAAAATTTGGGAGGAAAATGTAATTTGTCCCCCATATTAAATTTGACGGGTATGGGAAATAAAAAGAGAATGTAGGTACGGGGAGTGGAGGAAACAGACTCACACATGCCCCTACCCATTGTCATGTCTACTTCGTTAACGTAAAAAATAGTATTAATAGGTATTAAGAATTAAATCTTAATTGCTTCTAGCAGAAAGTAAAATCAGGAAAATCAAATCTTGATTTTCAAAACACAAAAATTTGACAGTACAGTTTCTTGGTAAACAAATTTATATGGTAGCAAAATTTATTAAAAAAAATTATTGTATCATAGAGTGTAACTGAACTTCAAATCTAGTGGCATTAATCAAAATATTGTCATTTTAATATTTTAGGCCGCAACTCAATGCCAAAGACCAGAAAACATGTACGTGTGCTGGGTTCAAATTCATTAAGCTCCTCCACATTCACGGTCACAACGCGACCATAAACACCGTGACGTTCGGAATTATGGAATTCTCCGATCTTCAGTTCGAGCAATCCGTCGTCTCTTTGAGAAACCAGGTGAACAACTTGTGATTCGCTAGGGATACTACTCCTTATCGCCACCTTGGTGAGAAAGTTAAACGGCTTATTGTTATATATGGGCTCGGAAATTTGGAAGATGAAGTAGGCTTCATAAGTTGTGTTTCTTGATAGAACTTTTGTATCTATTTCGCTCATGATTTCAAAACCATTGCCAGTTTTGATAGTTTTCATCTTGTTCGCTAACAGCTTCCATCTGTAAAAAATTTTGACATGATATTACACCACAATATTCCTCAAAAAAAAAAAAACCAAAAAAAAAAAGGAGAAGAAGAAATTTCAGCGTGAATTTAATATTGTTGTTTTGTTTTTGTTGTTTAAAAAAAGAAAGGAAAAAAAAAAAAGGCTGATTTCAACAAAAATCCTTTGAGCCTTCTAACCTGGAATTGAGTTCAGGAAAATTCAACCACGACCAACGATAATAACTTTTATTATTGACCGCAGCATATATTTCTGGAGTTCCTAATGTGCAAATTATTTTACCACTTGATTTATCCACCTCGAGAAGCTGCTCAATATTACACAACTTAATCAAAAAAAAAAAAAAAAAAACCTGGACACTCTTTATTCAAAATCAAACAATCTAGAAATTTTTTAAGTTGTATAAATATGATATATATACGAGTGTAAATATAAGTGTAGAAATAATGCAGTATGGTGGACGTCTTCTAAAATATGAAATTGATAATTTGATACAAAATTACCTTACTTTGGAGAAAAATCGGGGAGTAATGGTTGCAAATATGGAAGAAGAGAGCTTTCTTGGGGCCAAAGAACGACGAAGTGAGTGTGGAGTTGGAGGTGACTATATTGAGATAATCGTACGGCACAAATTTTTCCCAGAGGAAATCTGATTTGGTCGCTGATCGGAGCGCCGCCGAGACCGCCGACAACCGGCAAAGATCACGAGGAGACGATATCTTTGATAGTATAATTCCTATGATGTCGCATGGCAAGGAAGAGAAGTAGTCTATGCCTTCCTTTTGTGGTTCCATCTCTCTCTCTCTCTCTCTCTCTCTCTCTCTCCCTCACTAAAAATCATTAGAATACACGACATATAAGCGTTGGGGGATAGTGAGAAGAGTTATAATCGAATTATCTCAATACATAACATCACTTTAAAATTGTGAAATAAGATAATTATAACAAGATCACTCCTACTTTTGTTTATTAATCAAAATACGAAAAATCATTATGAATTTCAAACATATTGAAATCAACTTTTAAATTTTCTTAGGGTTATTTACATTTTTTTATATCTTATATTTTACTTTTATTCAAAAAATACACCAAGTTTTATATTTTATTCCATCATATTAAAGATTAATACACAAACTCATACCCTTTCTCAATCATCATTTAATTTTGATCTTAAAATATCCAAAATATCCTAAAAAGGAAAACTAAAATTAAATGTTTTTGACATTTTCATACCAAACATTTTGCTTTTATTTGAATGTATATCATGTAATATGTTCAAATACTATGTGTATCATTATATTATATTTAATACATAAATCTATATTTTTTTCTCGATCAACTTAATTTTGATATAAGAAATACATAAAACACCTTTAAAATTATAAGATTAAAACCCAATTTAATCGTAATCACTATTTTTTCCAAAAAAAAAAAAAAAAAAAGCTAATCACTTATCTCACCTTAATCTTCACGCGGTCCTATATCAGTCTATCACTGGCCTGCATTATCTCCTATTTATGTGTTCAATGTAATATAATAATTTAAAAATACAACTTAAATTACAAGGTATACTTTCTTAGTAAAAATAAAATATAAGGTAAGGTATAATAAGGTAGAAATGCAAGTTTCTTGTCCCACATGTGAAAGAGAGAAGGTTAAGCCATCTTTAAACTCTATACAAAGGGGTTCCTCATTACATTCAATACATACAGAGAACACATATAAAAAAATTCAAGCTTTTTAATCCGAATTAGTTTTGAGACATGTAACTTGGTTTATATAATTGTTTATGTCTTTGTTATACATACCTTTTGTCGCTTTATAATTATCTTAGTAAATAGCTATATTTGAAGACGCTAAACATCGTACTAATAATTATCTTTGTAAATGATTATATTTAAAAGTCATTAAAAGTTGTACTAATAATAATTATCTTTGTAAATGACTATAATTATGTGTTCATTAAACCGATTAAACCAATCGAACCAATTTAAAACTAAACCAAATCATAAAATAACTGATTTGGATTTGGTTTGGTTTGAATATTTGAAAAATTAATTAATTCAGTTTGGTTTGTATTTTTACTCCTAAAAAAACAAACCAAACCAAACTGATTTCTAACTAAAATTACATATGTATCTTTTTAAAATCACATATGTAAAATTATAAAATGTAATTGATTGGTTAATTTTAATTGTAATTAGTTTATATATGTTATTAAAATGTATTATATATTTTGTAAAAGACTATTCAGATATAATTTATATTTTTTTATAGTTTTATTGAGAATGCTTTACTTTTAATTATGAGAGTTTTATTTTAATTTGGATACTTGATTTTGAGTCATTAATATATGACTTAGAAATACAAAAATGTTTATCATATTAATATGTTGATCCTATTTTACTTATGACTAAAAAGAGGATGATGAATATTAGTTCAAACCAATTAAAAAACCAACCAAACTAATTACACTAAACCAAATCGATTGCAATTGGTTTGGTTTTGATTCCTTAAATGGTTTGGTTTGGTTTGAAAATCTTTAAATCAATATATGTTTGGTTTGGTTTGCACTTTATTTAAAATGGCTGTTTGGTTTGGTTGAACACTAACTTTTATTTTAGAATAATTAATACGTACTTAATTATAAATTTAGAAGTCAAAATTTAATATCATCATAATAATTAATTATCTTTAACAAATTAGTTATAATTATAGATAATTACCATGGTGCTGATTCAAAAATATTTTAATTGCGTCATATATACCAAATCAAATCGTATATATATCAGTTAGTAAAAAAATAATAAATTAATTATTACGGCATATCAGTTTATTTTTTCTCCTCGCGTTAACATTCTCATCATTACATTAAGAGCATTTACCACAGAAAAAAATAAATTTTTCGCTAATGTACTGATAACTACTGGAGGACAGCTATTTTTTTTTTTCTCTGTTTCTTTTTTTGAAAATTAAATAAAAGAAACTCTTAAAATTAAAAAAATTTTAAAAAAATCGATAATATACATGCAGCGGAACCACCTTGCGGTGGATTGTTGTCACCTGACCAAGGGGTCCTTTACTTTTTTATCCCAAAATCAAAAAATTTAACATTGTCCCCCGAAATTTTGAAATTATAATATTTAAATAAACGATTTTAGAAAATTTTCAATAATACCCCAAAAGCTGACATTTGACATACTTTTTTCAAATTTAAAAACGTAAATAAAGCAAAAAACTATCATGTTATTGTATAAAATTTTAAATTTGTGAATCATAAACTTTCAAAAGTTGCACTATTATTTTTGTTTAAAATTTTGATCCAATTCACGATCTCTTGGAAAAATTATGACTCCGTCACTACCTACATATGTAACCCATACATAAATGTTCACCTGATAAACACAACGATGGGAACACCTTTACATAATTGAATTTATAATGGCCAATTTAAACTATACACTTTATAACAAAAAAAATTATTGTCAGTAATTTATTATGGGATTAACTTAAACTATAACTCTGTTGGAGGTCAAAGTCAAAAAAATTAAAAAATAAAAATAAAACTCCCTTGGAGACTAGCACCAAACAATCCCACCTCTTAGATCAATGGTAATTTCCGATTTTTTTTATTCTCGTGGCAATAATCTCACCTTCTTCTAGTTAGTACAAGTCTGTGGGAGTCTGGTATGTTGTTTTTGTTAGAAAAATGGCTTAGGAAACCCATTTTGGCCAATCACTTTGAGGCTTAATTTTAAGTGGGACTCACTACGTGCTAGTAACATGTCTAAATGAAATTTGTCTTCTCTTCTGTGAGAAGATCGACTTTATATATTTATATATTCAAAACGAGGTGTGGTTGAATGAGAAGTTGAATCTTAAAATGTTTTTATGAAGTTTGAAAAATACGAGGAAAAACCCCCTGTGCCACATCAGAAGACGGAAAATGCAATATACTAGTATGAAAATACAGTTCATCTTGTGTTTAAAAAGTAAATTCTTATTGTTCCTAATCATACAAGTACCTTAAAGGCATGCAATATAACTAATCATGAGAATACATTTAAGAACACATTTTGGTTCAATATAGGTAAGGCCTTACCTGTTTTGTACAACTACTTTTGCTTTTACTTTTAGTTACAAGAATAAAAGAAAAATTGTGACTTTGGAGTCAATTTTTAAAGTTACATTTTCAAATGACGAGTATATGAATCAATATAATTTTTAAATTTTTTAATAAGTAATACAAATATTATAAGAATGTTTGTAATGTCTACTTAATCTCTAATATAAGTTTAAAAGTATATCCGTAAGAGTTCCTTCAAAAAATCATATTCTGTGACTTTGACTGAGAGCTCTTCTAGAGAATCAAAGAACCAAAACTCTTACGGCACATTATTTAAACACTTCAAATATCATCTTCTGAACCAAGATGAAGCCAAAAGCAACGCATTTGAAACACTAACAAACAGGTTTGCAATATGTGATTGTAATAAAAATCGAAAGAAGCAAAACACATTCTTGATCTTGACTCTTCTTATATAGATGATATAAATGCTGTTGTTGAGCAATAAACAACCAAAAACATTTATGACAATATTTAAGCAGATTAATTAGATCTACGTAACCATTGAAAACTCATTCAAATTCAAGTTTCCTTTTTTTTAGGTGCACTTAAGAATTATATACTTTTTCGATAGGCCGGATCTCAATACCACCAAGGACAAAACATATCCTCTTATAAACACAACGTTCTTTCAACTCCTTCAAACTCATTTCAACAATGCCCTTGTCATGTTTGCCGGTGAAGAACTCCCCGATCTTAAGTTCTATCCATCCGTCATTTCCTCTAGGAATATTGATGATATTGTGATGGACTTTTTTTTCACTAGAAATTACTACTTCACGACTGGTACTACTACTAGTCCTTATCGATATCTCTGTGAGAAGACAAAACGAGGAAAGATTTCCGGCGCGTGTGCAAACACCAACACCAGTGTAAAGGTAATAAACGGCATAATATGTGTTGGGAGAAAGTATTCTTGTATCTATCTTGCATTGGATATGTAAAGCACTTCCTTGACTCTTAACATCAATAGTTGATGACCAACGTATCATATATATGCCCCTGCAAAATATATATATATATATATAATCAGGAAAAAATAAATAAATTTAGAGAGAGATTGTGTAGACAAAAGAAAAGGTTGTGATTAATTTGGCTCTCATTTTTTATATTTATGTTAACAAAGATCTAGCATGTAAAGCACATATGATGGAACAAATTGTATGCGCATGTGAGTGTTATATATATATATATAGAGAGAGAGAGAGAGAGAGAGAAGGAATGACAGAATCCGGATTTTTTTTTTTTTTTTTTTGGAGGCGTGAATTATTGACCTAAAACTTCTAAGTGAATTGAATGCAGTTTTCAGCATTCATCAGAATCTACGAAACTTGTGTTTACTTAAATTATCTTGGTATTATTTCTTCCGAATCTTCAAGTGTTGCATAAACAAAGGCTTCAATATCACTACTTTTTTCCTGGCTATTTATCTCTCATTTTGCTTTTCAGTCTAATGTTATCTTTTATTATTCCGAATGGGCCAACTGTGAGTTTAATTCTTTTTTCTTTTTTTTAATTAAGCTTGTGTTTGGTTCGCCGATTGGAGATAAAATTTTTAAGTTAGAATTGATTGACTTTTTAAAAACTAGTTATAAATTTTGTTGACTTTTCAGTAAAAGACAAAAATTGAGATGAAAAAGTACAGTTTAATTAGAGTTAAACTTGAATGCCAAACAAAACCTAAGATTAGAAAATATTTCTAGAGAACAAACTATGAAAAATTGTAAAGTTAGGTAGAAAGTGAAAAATGAACTGAATCAAAAGTTTCTACTAAATGTAAAAACTGGAGGTGTAAACCAAAATTTTAATAACACCCTGCATTGGAGAGGGAAAAAAAAAAAAAACAACTACAAAAAAGCAAAATAGCAGTTTTGAAAAAAGTAATACTATAGAATTTTAAACATAATAATAAATGATATAATCAAATTTATGATCACATTATACCAAACAAAACCCTGCCTCCTTCCACTTCTCTATCTCTCTAACATGAAACTTTTCATATACATAAATTTGTTGTTAAAAATTAACCATAAATATGACATTTTTAAGAAAATTTAAGAAAATCTAAGTATTTACCATAAATATGTATTACAATTTATCATCATTAAAAAACATACTATAAACTTCAAAGTTATCTATAAAATATGCTATTTCATAAAATTTCTCATATTTTTTATGATTTTTCTAGTATTGAGAGAGGGTAAAAAAATTAACGTAAATGGAAAACCTGCTTCCTGGTATTTTGGAAAGAATCAACCCGTCATCAAAACCTGGATGTCTCTTATAACACTCGACAAATAATGCTGTAGATCCAAGCATGCACCTTATTTTTCCGCTAGATTTATCTATTTCAACAAACTGCCCAAACGACCGTATATATATCAACGGTATGTTTTCTATTTTGTATATATAACTCATAATTACTGAGTTTTTTTTTTTTTTAACTACGCAAGTGGTGAGAGGAGATAACTAGCATCAAAGAAGGTAATTAAAAATCACACGACTGAAATTTATACCTTACTACCGTAGTCGACGAAAGCTGGGTAGTGGTGGCGGCAGAGATGGAAGAACAGATCTTTCTTAGAAGCAAAGAGCGATAAAATGGAGACGGTTGTCTCCGGCAAATCTAACGGCAAAAAGTTTTCCCACACAACATCCGATTCAGATGCTGACCGGAAAGCCGAGGAGACCACGGATAAACGGCAAAGATCGCGAGGAGATGTCTTTGATAGTATAAGGAAGATGCACTCTTCCGGCAAGGAAGAAAAATAGTTGGTATCGCTAACCCTAAATTTACATGCTTCACCAGTTTCTTTAATTAGTCCCATCTCTATTCAATTATAAGTGAATGGCTGGCTCTCATAGTCATCAGCACACACCCTATATGTGATATATAAGGGTAGTGGAATTGGATAACTCCTCATGATCTGCGGAAAAAGTGAAATTGATATATTCTTTTAAGTTTCAAATCTTCGTTAGGTTTTATTTCAAATTTTGAATGGAAGTTTTGATATTTTTGTTTTCCTTTCTTTTATACACTTAATAGTTAATTAGTTAATTTAACGACTAATTAACTACGAGATTCTCATTATTAAAATATTTTTTAAAAGAATATGTATATTAGTAGAGTGTATTGTCGACATAAAAATTGTCTCATTTTGATTTAAAATGAAACGATTATGAATTTTTAAAGTTTAAGTTTTTTAAAAATAGAAAATAGAGAAAATTTAATTTAGAGTTGAGATTTTGAAATCTAGACGATAAAACACCATCTGGAACTAGTGGCCCAAACGGGCCTTAAATCCCCTCTTTTTCCTTCTATTTGTAACTTAAATTCTAATAGACAAGGGTAAAGTGGAGTTAAATTCAAACTTTATAATGCCAAAGTTAAAGATTTTAAAGTTCAGAAGATAAAGTAAAAGTGACCTGATATTTAAGAGGCACCTATAAAAATAATCTTTTAAATTTTATATATATTGCCATAAAATTTCAATAATTAAACAGAAATTATTTTCTGAATACATATGACATGCTGGCAACAATTACAATTGTCGTGGAATATTCCAAAAACAGAAGTAAGATCACGATGAGAAACAAATTCGAAATTTCAAACCAATAATTTGAATAATTTGTATTTGTAAAAGTAATGTGTATTTAATAACCTATTTTGTATTAGTAGTTATCTACTACAGTCGTATCTAATATAAATTTTATTGTGGTTATAGGAAAAGTGGTAACTCAACATCCGATTTTATTATAGAGTGTAAAGTTAAAATCTCCTTACTCCTGATTTTAAAAAACAAAAATCTACAAAATTTAATTTAATGATTTTTATTTTGTCCCAAGAACTTTAATGTTCTTGTAACTTTATCCGTGAACTTTGAAAACTGGTATTAACAACCCTCGAACTTTAAACCATTAGCAAAAATATTATTTGAATTTTAAATTGTTAGCAAAAACACCCCTTCTATCATTTAATTTCATCTGTTTTACACCTCCCAAACATTCGTATCCTTTTAACTTTACCTTTTGAATTTTGAAAACTGGTACTTACACCACTCGAACTTTAAATTCTTAGCAAAAATACTCATTAATTCCGTCCACTAAAGTTAATTTGAACTAAAATCTTTTTAGAGATTCACTATTAAAATGAGAGCTCCGTCTTCTGTAGAGCTCCAGATGATCTTCAACTATAGTTGATGAATTTATTACAATGTTTTTTGAGAGCAATAATCAAGAGAATTAAGTGAATTATTAATTTATCGCAATAGTCCCAAGGTAGGACCGGTGAAAAATGTTATTTAGTCGAGATTATTAATTAACCGAGGTTATACTGATATTTTAGCTCTTGAAAATAATCAAGAGGTTATTTATTAAATCGAGGTTTAATCGAGGTAAACCAACTATTTTCAATGGATAACGTTTTTCTTCATAATCTCGGCATTTTTCGATGTATTTCGACTCCACACAGTGGATTTCTTATCAATTCCATTGCTTCAAAATACGTTTCTTAGAGCTCAACCTAAGGGGGGAAAAAATGGATTTAATGGAGTAACAAGAAAGCACAGCAGAATCTTTTAGACTAATTTCACTTAGGATGAAAGATCAACCAATCGTCTTAACATATTGTAGAACGTCTAAATAACCTGAAAGTAAAACAAAATCCATAACAGAAATCTGCTTAATCAGACGTTAACTCGAATTCCGCTTGCCCTGCCAAACTTGGGATGAGAAGAAAGTCTCTGGTGGAAGGCATCCCGGCTCCGAATGCTGTCTATTTTACTTGTATATCTCACAGAGAGTTGATCCCAGTGGACCCTTTCGTTGGCTTCGATCTCGAGCCCAACTTAGAAAGAATGATAGGAGTGTAAGGTCGTATCCGGTTAACACTGACCATATTCCCGATATCATGTTCCATGTGGTGGACTGTTACGAAATTAGGAACGAATAGGCAACAAGAAAATCGAAAAAAACAAGAACACACAGATTACGTAGAAAACCCTAGACAGGAAAAAACCACGTACAGAGGAGAAGAAAATCCACTAACTCAAAAATCATTACAAGAGGAGCAGCTATAGTATAAGGAGTATAATTCTAAAACCCTAAAATCACATCATATAAATACCCAAAACCCTAAAACGTGAACCGGATGAAAAAATGGATCGGGTATCGACCCAATCCCTCCACTACCACCACAAAGCCCTAAAAATTCTCTTAATTAAAAACTCAACTTCATATGTAGCACCGCGAGCTTTTCGGGCCAAATCAAAACTGAATTCGGGTCACCAAACTCTAACATGGACCAAGAACACGTTTCCGTCATTCGTATCTTGAAGTACGCAGAACCACTCGTCTTAAGTCAATGTGATGGAGTGAAGCTGATTGTACCTGAAGCGTGACAGAATCTCCGTGTCGGTCGCTCAAGTGCTTGGATAGCTGCGTCGATGGAGCAGAGAAGTTGCAGCCTTCAATTGGGCACGAGTAAGGTGCGAATTCGCAACCAATTTCGTGGCAATCAACTTCCATAATCCGACTAAATGTTTGTCCACACCCGTAATTCAGATATTTGCGTGATCGCTCGAGCGACTTGATAATCTTCTCGAGGAGCTGACAACGCTTATAGGCGGTAGATGGAGTGCAAGCAGAACATTTACCCGAAGACGAGTTGTAGCACCAATGACAAGCTACATTCTCGTTCTCGCACTGACTATAATTGCCAAATAAAATATTGTCATGACCGGAATAAAATTACCAGAAACCGAACTCAAGCCTATTCCACCATAAACACCAGTGCACACCAACAAGAACACAGAAGCCTATCAAGATCGCACAGCACACAATTTCACCAAACACAATAGAAATCAACAAATAACATTGAAATTTATCCCCAAAAAAAATATAAAAAAAAAAAAACCACAGTACAGGGAACAACAGACGAGGGAAAATAATATTGAATAAGCTTCCGTTTCCCTCTCCTAGTTTGTTTTGAAAAATCAACCAATTTTAACTTAAAAATTACATTTCAAACCAGTATTCCAAATGAAAGCTAAAACAATTCAGTCTTTATATTACAGAAAATTGAACTCTCAATCTAATAGAAAAATCCTCAAGAACTCACCAAGAAAAGCTTAATGAACTTCTACACAATCTATTTTTTCCAAAATATTCACTAAATTCCCCGAAACAACAGATATTTTTATTGATCTTTAGTAAAATACTAATTCTACATTGGGCTTTCTAACGGTTCTACTGAAGTTAAACGACTCTAACTCAAACGACAGACATTAAATACATACATTAATTTTACGTCTATGCAAGTACTTAATAACATTTTATGGAAAATATACTCACACAAATTTTTGTGCGTCTATTTACACAAACACAACATTTATTATATACGTGATGACCTTTGAATATGTAAACATGTTAATTTTGACTACATCAACTAATTTTTTTTTATTTATAACACATACATGAATCTTGGTTAAAAAAAAAAATTTATACACGTGTACCAAGATGACACAAGTAATTAAAATATATAACTATCGTAAATTCATAAATGTTCATTTACGGATAAATTAATAAAATTCCTTACTTATCAATAAATAAATAACTTCGTTAAAACAATACTTTTCTTAATCCTAACAATATAATTTTATAGAGGTTTCACTATATATATTTTGAAAAGTTTGTTGTATTCTATTTCTCTTTTTTTTTTTATCTTTTTTTCTATGAAAATTTTTGTAATCATCTCCCTTTTTTTTTCTTTTTTCTCTTTTTTTTTTTTTTTTTCTGGTGCCATGATTGTTTGTTCACAGGCAGTTTTAAAGCTTTTTTTTTTTTTTTTAACTTGAACCTTAATATCCTTTTCCCATGTTAATTGATGTTTAACTTTGATGGAATGATGATGATGATGATGATATTTTAGCATCTGTGCCCTGTTATTCTCGTAATTTGGAATTTTTATTTCTGAGAAAATTGTTTCTTTCATAATTGATCCCTCAATTAGTTTGTATTTTACTATTCTTTAAAATTTAACTCACGTGAATTAGAGTTACGTTACTACGTTAGAAATTAAAAGGCTACGTGATCGAACATCTCCAGATGTTATTTTACTATCTAGATTTCAAATTCTCAATTTTACATGAAATTTTCTCTCTTCCATTTTCAAAAATCTCAAACTTTAAAAGTACATAACTTTCTTATTTTAAAATTTTTATGTCAAAATGCTCATAACGACAAAACGATCCAAGATAAGATCTATTTTGCATATTTTTTTTTCCAAACACATTTTAAATTTTTGCACTATTTTGTATATTACAAAACTTTTCCAAAAGTTTTCCCCCAAACATACATTTCTAACCTAATATTCAAAACACCATCCCCAAATATCCCAAAACGAGCCCTAATTTGTGGGAAAAGAGAGAGAGAGAGAGAGAGAGAGAGAGAGAGAGAGAGGTTTCAACAGGTGTTCCAAACATACAGAAAGCAGTTTTTGAACTCAAGTTAAGGACAACATCGATCCACGTTTATGTTAGAAAATATTTACCCGAATACGAGTTGTAGCACCAATGACAAGCTACATGTTCGTTCTCGCACTGAATATAATTGCCACATAAAATATTGTCATGACCGGAATAAAATTACCAGAAACCGAGCTCAAGCCTCTTCCACCATAAACAGCAGTACACACCAACAAGAACACAGAAACCGATCAAGATCGCACAGCACACGATTTCACCAAACACAATAGAAATCAACAAATAACATTGAAATTTATCCAAAAAAAAAAACCCCACCCGCAGTACAGAGAACAACAGATAACAGAGAAAATCATATTGAATAAGCTTCCGTTTGTCTCTAGGTTCAAATCTAAATCTTTCATCTCAAATTTTGTCTTTTTATTAAAAGCCTAACAAAAATTATAATTTATTTTTGAAAAATCAACTAACTTCAATCTAAAAATTCTATTTCAAACCAGTGTTCTAAACGGAAGCTAAAACAATTCAGTTCAATTTCAATTCAGTCTTTATAATACAGAAAATTGAACTCTCAATCTCACAGAAAAATCCTCAAGAACTCACCAAGAAAAGCTTAATGAACTTCCACACAATCTATTTTTTCCAAAATATTCGCTAATTCCCCGAAACAACAGATATTTTAATTGATCTTTAGTAAAATATTAATTATACATTGGGCTTTCTAACGGTTCTACTGAAGTTAAACGACTCTAAATGACTCAAAAACGACAGACAACTCCTTACAAATATGTATGATTGTGATTCAAAAGAAAGGTTTCGTTTGTAGTTTAAGAGGAACACAAGTTGTGTACAAGATTAGTAATTATGCATTTTTCTCGAAATGAAAATTGAAATTGAATCTCACCTTCTTGTTTTCACAAAAAAAAAAAAAAAGAATAAAAATAATATTGACAAATGACAAAAATACACATACACACACACACATTCAAACAAGATCAAAGAGAAAACCCACATTCTTACAACAACCTGAATATTTATCATCCAATATTACATAATTATCATATACAATTATTTAAACAGAGATTGATTCAAACTTCAAAAAGATAGTATGTGTTATTTAAGAAATTATTATACCATTTACCCATATAGGAAGGATTCCCTAATGATAGTGCATATTTGGTAAAAATCACGTCAAAACGAAAAAAAAAAATATATATATATATATATATATATATATATATATATATAAAGCTCTAACGTCCAAAACAGAGTCCTAAATTTTACCAACCCGATCAATATCGTAAAATTTTGACATTAAAAAGGGTAGCATGACAATAACTGACCAGATAGACAGTTAAGGCTGCTCTTTCTTGGCAAATGGCGCAATCGAAAAGCTCGATATCCTTAAGATAAATATTCCGAACATTTTCTTCGATTCCTTCTTCTTGGTTGTCATCATCTTCTTCTTCGTCGTCGTCTTCTTCTTCTTCTTCTTCTTCTTCTTCTTCTTCTTCTTCGTAATCGGCATCATCATCATCATCATCCTTGTTATGATCTTCAATATGATCAGCTCCGTCGTCTATGATTTCGATAACTTCGACTGCAACTTCAGAGTGTGTCTGTTGTGTCTCCATGTCTTGAGAGCAAAGGCTCATCATCATCGCCATTTTCAATCAACTCAATCAATTTTACCATCTCTGTCTCTCTGGAAAAACGGATTAAACCCAATTTAAAAATTAAAAAAAAAAAGAAAGAAAAGAAAAGAAAAGAAAAAGGGATTAAACTCTCCTACAACGAGCTAACAAACTGAGTTTGAGCGCACACAGAGAGTGAGAGAATGAGAATTGGATTTGAAAGTGGAAGAGGTTTCTATAGAACCCAGGAAAGTTTTTAAAGCGGGAAACGTATACCTTTTTCTCTTTTTTTTTTTTTTTTTTTCAAATGTCACTTTTTTTTTTTTTGGACAATAAATGTCACTTTTTTCCACTAATTTAAAGGAGCCCCAAAAGGATTTTTTTTTCATAATTTTACAGAAAACTTTTTTCTGTAAACCTCCAATTTTGATAAAATGGCATCCATTCAATAAAATGATTCATTAGGGCTCACCTCGTCTCCTCCAAGCAAAACATACGGGTTTCCAAAAAATATATTTATACACTAAAAATCTCAATAAATAAATGTTTCATAAATTA
The DNA here is from genome assembly GCA_038430175.1 of Ficus hirta. Lineage (NCBI taxonomy): Eukaryota > Viridiplantae > Streptophyta > Magnoliopsida > Rosales > Moraceae > Ficus > Ficus hirta. The sequence continues at coordinate 7,074,551 of CM076593.1, read as the reverse complement.
GAAATTCTGATTAAATAATAAAATCTTGATAAATAAATATATTAAATTAATAATCTTATTAGATCATAAGATAATAATTTTTTTCGAATCCTTTAGAGCTCAATGAAATCATAAATTAGTAATTAACTCAAATACACAAATAATAATAACAATAAATAACATACAAATTTTAAAGTATTAAGGAGTTTTTTTTTGTTTTTTTTTTTTTGAGGGATTCAATTTATCTTCTAGTATTAAATACATACATTAATTTTATGTCTAAGCACGTACTTAATAACATTCAATGGAAAATATACTCATACAAATTTTTGTGCGTCTGTTTACATAAACACAACATTTATTATATACATGATGACCTTTGAAATTCTATATGTAAACATGTTAACTTTGACTGCATTAACTAATTTTTTTTATTTATAACACATTCGTGAATCTTGGTAAAAAAAAAATTATACACATGTACCAAGATGACACAAGTAATTAAAATATAAAACTATCTTAAATTAATGAATGTTCATTTACCGATAAATTAATAAAATTCTTTATTTATCAATAAATAAATAACTTCGTTAAAACAATATTTTTCTTAATCCTAACAATATAGTTTTGTAGAGGTTTCACTATATATATTTTGAAAAGTTTGTTGTATTCTATTTCTCTTTTTTTTAATCTTTTTTTTCTATGAAAGTATTTGTTATCATCTCTTTTTTTTTTCTTTTTTTTTTTTTTTTTTTTTTTTTTTTTTGCTTTTTTTCGGGTGCCATGATTGTTTGTCACAGGCAGTTTTAAAGCTCTTTTTTTTTTTCAAACTTGAACCTTAATATCCTTTTCCCATGTTAATTGATGTTTAACTTTGATGGAATGATGATGATGATGATGATGATATTTTAGCATCTGTGCCCTGTTATTCTCGTAATTTGGAATTTTTATTTCTGAAAAAATTGTTTCTTTCATAATTAATCCCTCATTTAGTTTGTATTTTACTATTCTTTAAAATTTAACTCACGTGAATGATAAGAGTTACGTACCACGTTAGAAATTAAAAGGCTACGTGCTCAAACATCTCTAGATGTTATTTTACTATCTGAATTTCAAATTCCTAACTCTACTTGAAATTTTCTCTCTTCTCTATTTTCAAAAATCTCAAATTTTAAAAGTACATAACTTTTTTGTTTTAAAAGTTTTATGTCAAAATGCTCATAATGACAAAACGATCCAAGACAAGATCTTTTTTTGTATTTTTTTTTCCAACACACTTAAATTTTTATATTATTTTTTATATTACAGAACTTTTCCAAAAATTTCCCCCCAAACATACATTTCTAATACAGCATTCAAAATATCATCTCCAAATATCCCAAAACGAGCCAAATTTGTGGGGAGTGAGAGAGAGGTTTCAATAGGTGTTCCAAACGCTCCTTCATGGACAGAAAGCAGTTTTTGAACTCAAGTTAAGGACAACATCGATCCACGTTTATGGTAGAAAATAACGCCATCTATACATGCGCACTACTGTATGTGATGATTATGGTATCCGGGGCTAAGAATATCATAAGTTTTTGGTTTTAAAAAAAAAAAAAAAAAAAAGCTTAAAGTATGTCCTGTTAACTTTAATGTTACATATTGTTGTAATTTTGGGTTAATAGCTGACACAATTTTCAATGAAAATATCAATGCCCATACTACTTTTGGTACAAACATGAAAAATTACATATTTGATATCTTGTTCTTTTTATAATTTGATACAACATGTTATTCATTTTTTTTTTATTAAACATACGCTTACTTGTAAAATTAAACTTCCAACTTTTAATTATAATTTGAGAATGGCAAACCTGAGCAACTCCATTTATCAGTTTTGGAACTGGTGAACACCACGTTCAGCTTATACATCTGTGAAAGCAATGGAAGAGAACAAAAAAATTATATTTTGAAAGATAAGATTCATGAATGTCGACGACGATGTATCATCGATCTATATTAGGAATGGTAATGGGGGTGGGATGATCTTCTCGTCAATGTACACACTGCGAATAATAACACTCTTATACGGTAAATCATCTTAGAAAGATTAGAAGTGATGATTTATGAGTAAGAACACTGTGGTATGAGGTCCTATATATGAGGTAAGGCCCATGAGAGTTGATCCAATTCTTGACCACAATAATTATAAAGAAAGAGGTGAAAGAGTTAATCTTGTCCAAAGCAATGAGAAAAGAAGAAGTTGAGATAATTAAGTCCCTCTTAAACGTAAACAACAAGGAAGAAGAAAACTCGATCTTTAATTCAAGTGACATAATGGTTTGTGATGATTCAAGTAAGGTTATTGCTCAAGGCTAGACATTGTTCTACAAACTCAACAGATAATCATCCTCTATCAAATTCCCAACTAATATTGTTACAATAAGAAAGAAAAATACCAAAAAAAAATAATGATAATAATAAATTAAGAGAAAATAAAACATCTTATGACAAAAAGTGGCAACATCCACCGGTAAAAAAGCTTTCATCTGATGGCAATACATGATATATAGGTAGGTTAGGAACATTTTTTACTGGGAGAAAAGACAAAATAGCATTTTTAAACTTAATTAACAATAAATAACATGATCAAATTTATGACCACATAACATCAAAAATACCCATCATCATTCCTTCTCTCTCTTTCTCTCTCTCATCCTCTCTTTCTCTCCTCTAACATGAATATTTGTTATTAAAAATTAATAGTAAATTCTATATTTTCTAGAAAAACAAAGGAAATTCAAAGATTTACCAGAAAATACAAGGATTTTCCTAAAAATCTAAGGATTTACCTGAAAATATATGCCAGAATTTATCATCTTTTAAAAAACATGCTATAAACTTCAAAAATACTTGTAAAATATATTGTTTGCTACAATTTTCTATATTTATCCTCTTGCTATTAGTAATGGCCCATTTGACAAAAATTTTTATTTTGCTTTAGTCGGCAGAAGAAGAAGGAAAAAGAAAGGACAAAAAAAAAAGACAAAAACAAAACAAAACAAAAACAAACATTTCAGTAATTATTTAAAAACCACATTTTTATAAGAGTTTTTAAAGTCTAAAGGATTTTAAAGTTTTCTAATAAATAATTAAAATGTTAAAATAAAATATATAATGTCTAATTTAAGCTCTAATATAAGTTTAAGCCCATGTTTGTTGTGTACACTTGAGTTGAAGTTTTGAAGATATTTTGATTATAGTTGAATTGTGGATTTGGTTAAAAATAAATTGTTTGAAATTAAAATATGTAAGAACTTGAAATATGTTTAAAAAAAATTGTAATATGAATCTTTTCAGACAGATTATGCAAAGCATTAGGGGGCAAACAATGCATAGAATATGTTTAAATTCACGTGAAAAACTAAACATATATAATTGAATTAGGGCAAACATATAGATACATAAAATATTTAAATTCACCTCCATTTAACCAAACAAATACAAGCATAGATAACTTAATCAAATTTGCCTCTAGAACATGGTGAGAAAATCTATCCACAATTGAATTAGGGCAAACAAATTCATCCATAAAATACTCAAATTTCGCCTCTAGAACATGGCGAGAAAAATCTAACGGCAATTGAAATGGGACGAATAAATACTTAAAATTCAAAAACAAATAAATGATTATTTCTATATATATATATATATATATATATATATTAGAGTAATAAAGATTGCCTGAGTCTTCTTGTCAAGTAGAATGGGGTACGTGGAGACATGGAAAAAGTGGCGTTTCTTATTATAGCAGAAATATTAGAAGTCCAGAGAAGAGACGACTGGCTATGAGGTAAACTCGAGATGAAGGGTTCCCATAGGGCGTTTGATTCACACGCCGATCGGAACGCCGTGGAGACTGCCGATAGTCAGCAGATCAGATCTCCTGGAGATATCTTAGACAGTATGAGGACTAAGCAGTCTTCAGGTAGGGCTCCAAAACTTGGCATTCTTTTTTTGCCATGACGTTCTCTCTCTCTCTCTCCCCACAATAAGTAGGGTTTATAATTACGTGAATCAATGGGAAAATATGTATATTAAGGTATATAGTATATAAGTAGGGTTAATTTCAAAATTGGTCCTTGAAGAATAGTTATTGTCTTATTTTATTCTCTTCAACTCAAAATGGCACAAAACTCTTCCCTGAATTTCTCAGAATTTACAAATTTAGTATTTCAATCATTGTGGCATCGTCTTTTTTTTTTTTTTTTGAACAATTTGAATAACGTATGCTCGTCGTGTTACTTATATATAATAGTGCATTTTATTAATGAATCAAATTATCTATACGTGATCAAAGTCATTAGAAAATTGACGTCTCAAGTGTAAAAGTACCAAAGTTATTACATATGGTAAGTTTGAGGGAGAATTTTGTTCCATGTTAAATTATACGGACAAAATGAGATAATACCTATTCTCTAGGGGCTAAATTTGAAATTAACCCTAGTTGTTTTAAAATAACATAATATTTCTTAAATACTTCATATTCGTAATTTACACGGATTGGGAAATTCGGCAATCGAATTCGTAGTTTTTACACTGAAAAGATCACAACCCATTGTCAATATAAAAGTCTGTCAAATCTCAATTAAATTGATTTACAGAATTGATGAATACTCCTGACTAAAAAATTTATGGTAATATACAAATATTACCGAGTATATTCTATGACTTGAGGCAAGAAACAACGACGGGGTGGTGGCGCAGTTGGCTAGCGCGTAGGTCTCATAGCTTAGAGTGAGTGATCCTGAGGTCGAGAGTTCGAGCCTCTCTCACCCCAACGTGTCGTTTCTTTTTTTTTTTTTTTTTTTTGGGTTCTTTTTTTTGGTTGATAACTTGCTTAAAACCTTAATAATTCCATGGCTCACGAATTCACAATTAGCCTCCTTGGACCTCTTAAGAGAAATGTTAGATCCCTTCCCTAGCTTTCCAATTCCATCTCTTTGTTTTGCTCTGTGTGCTTGTGTTTTTTCCCTTTAAACATATGCGAAATCCTCCCTTTTCTCAGGAAAAAAAAAAGTGGAAGGTTTTGTGGTATTATTAGAAGGTTACTACATTCTTAGTAGCAAAGTCAGGAAATGATTTCAGTGTGGGGTGTTAAAAAATTAGAGAGAATATTTTCCTAGAAGGATATAACTAATAACTGAATGTGGGCAGAATAAAATGTTTTTTTTTTTTTTAAATGGATGTGTTACTAATTCTAAATGTGTTAGAAGTAAAAAAAAAAAAATTACAATTCAAAATTTGAGTGATGGTGCAGTTATAAATTTTTCTTATAAAATGAGAGCATAATAGAAATTTTACAAAAAGTTTAGAATTAAAAATTAATTTTTCAAAATTTGCTTCCCACTAAAATAAGCAGCTACCATTAAAATGTTGCTTCCACAAACAAATAAAGATAATTCGCTTATCATATTAGTATAAAGGGATTTATAGTTAAATAACCTTTTTTTAATAAGTTTTTTAATAAATTGTCAAAATTTTTAAAAATTAGTTAAAAGGTCCTTTTTTTTATAAAATTGTTAATAAATTTTCTTAAGTGGTCAATCACTAATTGACCACATAACAGTCAATCAGTGATTGACTCACGGTCAATCATTTATTCACCATATCGTCACCAAATTTCATAATCAATCACAAATTGACCAAATCTAAAAAATGACAAACGGTTATTTTCCTAAATTTAAAAAAAAAAATTAGGCTATCTATTTGATGAGATGATTATAAAAGGCCACCAAGCCTAATTTTCCTAGTATAAAATAGTTGCAATAAAGATTAAATTTTAAAACACCTAACACTCCTCCTGTAACTTGTAAACTCTTAAAACTTGACTATTGTACGTTCTTGTTATTCTTTTTATTTTTTTAATTATTTTTTTTTTCTTTTTTTGGAAAAGGGTGTGATCATCCTTCTAGGTAGGGCCATTTCAACAGGGGCGGGTGTGGGGAGTACCCGGAAGTCTTGCCAATGGAAATAAATTTCCACGTTAAGATAAATTTCCACAATTAACTTTCAACAATAAGAAAATCTTCTCAAAAGTAATTCTGAGCAAGAATTACAAAAACAAGAATAAGAATAATAATGATAATAATAATAATAATAATAACAACAAAAGAGAGTAAACAAAATTATAAAGGCATTCATTGTTTTTTTATTTTTCATATACAAGGCAAGATCAAACTTGCAATCTATGATTTTCTTTAGCTCAAATCAGAGGTTGTGCTAACAATATTAGGCACAAATGCATTCAATCTAGTCAAACCTTCATTTGTTAATTTTTATGCTATGATTTTCTTTAGCCAAACAACTATACACTAAAGTAATTATAGTTATCAAAAATGGGTATTTGAACTAGTATAAATTAGACATTTTGACCATCTATTAGACCTCTCAGCTATGGTAGATAGCACTTGAAAATGTGGGGTCAAAGGGTGAATTTCAACCAACCTTAAATTCAATTCACTGAACCAATTAACTTGCTAGTTTTTTACATTCATTTCATACGTCTTAGGTAGAACTACACATCTCAAAATTTCGACCATATACACATCTCATTTTTCAACTATAGGATGATGGGAAAAAAAAAAATGAATTGAACCATCGAAAAAAGTTGTTAGTCATCATTTATAAAAGACAAAAAGTTCTCGACGGATAAGATTATTGTTAAGCCTCTTTTAATGGATGAGATTCAGGTTGCAAATCTTTCTATATATAAAAGTCTTAAAAACCAAATCATCCTCCTTCCGCAACATGTCCTCAACATTTTTTTTTAGCCTCTTTTGATGGATGAGATTTAGGCTACAAATTTTTCTATATATAAAAGTTTCAAAAACCAAATCATCCTTCTTCTGCAATTTGGTTCCTTTTTTTTTATCCCCTTTTTCCTTCTAATGCCTTTTATTTTTCTCCCTTTTTTTTTTTTTTTTTGCTCTTTGTTTCTTTTTGGCTTTTTCCTTCTAATGCCTTTTATTTTCTTTCTTTTTATATACTATACTCTTATCTCTTACTACACTTCAATAGGCGACGCACGGTGGATCCAATGCCCATCACGTGATAGTTTTACAAAAAGTTACTTTTTTTATTTTTTTTACTTTGTTTGTCTATTTCACACACGCGGTACACATTTTCCAACTAATACATCTAAAAAAAGGTGAGATGTGCCTTAGCCTTACTCTCAATACATTGGCTTCTCAAAAAATTCACCAAGAAAAAGAAACTGGGGAAGTGTATTACTTGGAGCTTTTTATACAAACATGGTAGCTAGTCAGATAGCGCAAGGTCAATGCCAGTCAACGGTTCCGCCAAAAGTGGTGGAGCCAACTCCTTCCCAAACCTCAGTAGAGCCAACTTCTTCATTGTCAACACCCTCCATGTTGGAGTCCCACCAGCCACTACCATTTGCATCTGCTACCACATAAGTAATGAACCAAAATGTCAAAGAATCTTAAACAAGTTCCACTAGAGTCAAGATGTAACTTTATACTAACAGTGATTATAAGCAGGAACTTGGATCTCATTGCTGGTAAACTTCTCGACCCTTCTCTGCTGCTTTAGTTTCAAATCACCTCCAAGCACTACAAAACTCTTTCGGCGAATTTGTCTCTCGTACTGACCTATGCCATCCATGTTTAGAAAAACAGATAAACGGTTAAGAGTGAAATAAGATTGAAGCAAGAAGATGATAATAGTTGGCCCCATCCAAAAACTTCTTTCTTGCAATCTCAGTATAAGAAACTGAACAGCCAACTCTGTATATGTTTGGTCAAATTACTCTACTATCTAATCTTATTTTCTTCATTCAATAAATTCAAATTCTACAAGAGATTTCGGATACTTTTGCAAAAACCGCATCTTTGCTGCAATTTGGTTGAAAACGCATAATCCCGCTTGATAATGAGTGCATAGAAAAGCATGGCAACTCCGCACCTTTCAAGCTCATTATCATCATAACACCCATTTTTTCTCTCAAGAAATGAACCAAAACATCAAACTCTCCACAAAACATAAGGCCGTGACAAAATGATAAAACAAAGTAATGCTCCAAAGGTATGAATATGGTGTGTTTAGCAAGATTAACACATAACTTGCCACAAATTTTCTTTTTCAAAATTTATAAATAAAATGTAAAAAATATTCCAGTGTTTTAGTTAGGATTGAGTCTAAAATTCTTTTGCCCTTTATGCTGCTTCTACAAAAACAAATGAAATCGAAATCAACAATAAGCCAAAACCGAAGATAATGGCAACAGAAACAAAACACTGCACTAGGTTAGTTAGAGATTCAAAACGGGATAACAAACCTTCCAAGCTCTTCCTCTTTCTTGATCCTTGAACATCGGTCATGTCACCACTTTCCACTTCGCCAACACTGCATGGACGAACCAAATCTCCTTTTACTGTACCACTATGCTTGAACTGTTCAAGAACAACTTGCTCAACAACAGAATTCAAGTCTGCTTCCCCTCCTTGCTTGGACTCAGCTTGTTTATCAATAGACCCACACCACCCGCTTGACTCTCTCGGTCCCACCAATGACGAAAAGGGCTTCGACTTCCCCTGCCAAGAATGACACCAATTTAGTCCTAGATTACAAACTAAAACTTGAGCATATTGTACAACTAAAATGATTGTAAATCATCCAGATGGTCATTTCAAATGCTAATGAAGTTTATCTAATGAAATTAAAATTCTACCATCCACCTTTAGACTTTTTTTTTCCCTCTCCGTGAAAAGGGGAGCATCAATATCATCCCGTCTCCTTCGTCTGTAGCATAAATCTCGAGATGAAGCAAAAAGAACCCATTGACTGGGAAAGGACCTCGAGAAGAATAAGGAAAGGCATCCTAACCACTCCCACTAATAGTCCACCTTAAGCTCATTGAAAAACAAGTGTTTGGCATAATTCAATATGCCAGAAAAGTTGCTTCACATTCTCAAAAAACAGACAAGTTTGAAAATTGACCCACATTTTTTTTCCTGTTTTAAGACCTGTTATACAAAATTCTCCTAACTTCATTTCCCATTTTGATTTCTTTCAACCATTTCGATTCCCGTTTAAAAAATAAAGGGAAAAAAAACCCTAATCCAATTTCTCTAATTCTTCCCAAAATGCAATGAAATTGGGTACAAAAAAAGAGTACCTTGACCGTACTGGGAAGTCCAGAAGTTTCGTTGAGCTTCTTCTGGAGGAAATCCGAGAGCGATACCCGCGAGCCCTTCTCCGAACCTTCGTTTTTGGTCTCTTCTTTCGAAACCTTGAAACTGTTTCACCCAACCAAAAAAAAAAAAAAAACGAAAAATCAAATTGAAAAGATAATAATAATAAAAGCAAAGAAAAAATAATTAACAAAATTTGCACTTTCTCTTACGGATTGGAAGAGCCGGACAGGAAAGAAGAGGCGATTGAACGCTGACCAACTGCTCTGAAAGGAGTTTCCTTCGCTTTCATTTCCAAGTTTCTAAAACAAATCTTCTTTTTTTTACTTTTTTTTTTTTTTTCTGTGGAAGAAATATTGAGCGTCTCTTTTATTTTTGTGTTTCTCTCTTTGTAAATTTAGCGCGCCAAAAGTTTGAAATTTTTGTGAAAAAAATGGAGTTTGGGGAATGTTGCAGTATTGATCCCAAACTAAACTGTTTTTTAGACTTTGGTCCTTACAATAAAATTTCTTGATATTTCACCCCTCTATATTATTCATGTTTGAGGAACTTCTTATAAGAATTTACTCCTCTGCATACATGTTTCCCCAATTTTTAACTAACGTTTAAAATAATACAAATATAATGTTCTCACATTAAAGTTGGCAACATGTATATGTTTTCTTTTTAATGATATATATATATACACATATATACATACATATATATATATATGTATATCAGTAGATGAAGATTGAAGTTGGCAATTTGGGATCAATATGACTAGGAGTCGATTTATAGAGGGTGCTTAGCATAAATACTGCTAATATTATCATATGAAGATACTGGAACGGTATTCTATCTTAATACTTAGGGGGTGTTTGATATGGGGTAATCTTTTATAAAAGAATAAAAATTTTAAGATTATCATATTTATTATAAAGTTATCTTATTTTAAGATACCTAAGAATCTGAAATTCATGGATTTCAGATACCCTTATAAAGGGGTAATCTGAAACCCACCTCCCCCCTTAAGTTTCAGACTACCCCCTATCTAAATATTATAATAATCTTAAAATTTAAATAATTTAGACACAACTATCCTTTTAACTTTTAATTTAAATAATCTACAGATTTAGAGAGATGAAAAAAAAAAAAAAACCCTACGGAACTACATATATATATGATATTAGTAAAGATGAAAAAAAAAATAATCTTCACCATCTTTTTTTTTTTCCCTTCTTTCTTGAATTAATTCTACACTAATATTAGTAAAGATGAGCATTTTAATTCTACTAAATGTGAGAATGTGTGACGTTCATTCCAACAACTTTTAAATGAACTTTGTTTTCCTCATTTTGCTTGGAAAATGGTCAATTTACTCAAAATGATCAATATTTGTAGACTAGACAACTGTCCTCTTTTATTCACCCCTCAAAAAAAAATGTCCTCTCTCTCTCTCTCTCTCTCTCTCTCTCCTTTTTTTTTTTTTTTTTGCCACCGGCAAATGGATAGTTGTAAGCTTTGAAGGATGGTTGAGGACGACACTTTATAATGAAAATCTTGAGATAGATGCAGTTTTAAGCTGCATAAACAAAAGAAAGAAAAAAGAAAAAAAAAAAAAAAAAAGGGAGTTCAAAGATGTTCAAGTTTTATTATTATGGAACTTCTAGATGCCTTAATCCTGCCTAAACGAGTAATAAATTCTGAGAAAAAAAAAAGGGGGGGGGGGGAACTTTTACTATTAGAATTTTCCAAAGAAACCCACCATGAAATTCGATATGGAAGAATATTTTTCAGAAGTATCAGGTACATTTATATATACAGGAAAACACAACATTATCTGTTTCTCCATAAAAATCTTGGGACTCCCAACGGTCAAGAAGTGACTCATCTTCTAAAGCTGCTTCAATTATTGGTGGGTCTCCTTTTCAAAAGGCACCCTATGCAAATTCCCCGCACGCTTTGGATTCTCAATTTTCTTCTTCTTCTTTTTTTTTTTTTTTTTTTGGGTTGAGTTCTGGACCCTTCATGAGTTGTTATCTTGAAATTATTGGACACACTACCGTTTCCATGATAAATGTTTGCCCACCACGTTAAGCCTTGTACTTCTGTTTGTTTGGTAGGAAAATGGTTGGTTTCCAAGAAAGTGACCACAAATGTGTGTGTGTGTGTTTTTTTTTTAATTTTTCTTTGTTCAATGGGAAGCATTACTTTAGTTTAATTGACTGCTCCTTTTTTTTTTTTTCCCTCTTTTTGCTTGAAATGGACTGTTCTAGCTTTTGACTGTTTCCTGTCTTCTGCTAATATTAGTTTTCTATTGGATTTTTCTGACCATGGAAGGGGTGGTTCTTTTGAAAAAGTAATGCCTGCCTTCTAGATAGGGGGGGAAAAAAAGAAAAGGAAAAAAAAAAAAAGCAAGGATTTTTTTTTTGCTAAAAAAGGAAGTGATTGATGAGGAAGCTCCCACTAAATCCCCAAAAGCATACAAAGTAAATAAATAAAAGAAAGAGAAAAATAAAGCAATCAAATATTTATTCTGCCGTTGAGTTGATACTCCTTCTTAATAATGTATGTTTCTAATCGTTAAATTTGATCAAAATCACATAATAGTAATAAAATACATAAAACATACCATTTTTATATAGATTTAACAATTTAAAACATAATCCCACTGATAACGGTAAAAATCTCCTAACAATAACAGAGCAAACAAAGAACTATTTCCTTTCTCTTTTTTATTTTTTATTTCTCTCTCTCTCTCTCTCTCTCTCTCTCTCTCTCTTTCTTTCTTTTCTTTGAGTTGGCTGTGATTGTCTTTATGAGGGAGAAACCAACCAGGTTCCAAAGGCCGAAAGCCATGGAGATGCGTCCTACTTTAGAAAAGTCATTTGTCCTCTTCTACTTGATGTGTAGGCAAACATGTTTTTTATCTCGTGAAGATTTCCATGGTTGCTTGAAATTAATATTCTAACATCATAACGTTATAATTATATAAGATTTAAAAAGTATAATAGTTTTTATTCATAAAAAAGTAGAATAGTTTTTTTTTTTTAATTTAAAATCTGAATATTAACAAATATAATTTTGCTTGCAATGAGGACTTTTATGGTATTGATAAAGTCCCTCTATTTGTAGCTGATATCTTTGCTTTGCTGATTTGGAGTAATAAAATGCAAGCAAATTATCTCAAACATATGTATATTATAATTGTTGATCCTTCAAAAAAAAAATTTATTGTTGAAAAACCCTAATTATAAAGCAGGGCATCAATTATGTAAAAAAATAATTCAAAGTAAAAATATAAATTAGTTTCATCATAAACCTATAACGTTAAGATTTTAAATTCGAACTCCTCGACCTATTCTCATGAAATAAATAAATTGACAATCAAAATTGCTCCTTTGCAAATATATCTGCATGATTTTATCAAAATAACAATACAATCTCTATCTATAATCTGTATCTATAATAAAGAAGAGAGAATGAGGATACACATTTTTTGTATTTCGATTTATTTTTTGTTTTTATTTCAACCTACTTGTTGTTTGATTTCAATTTTCAACACCCTATTTTTTTTTTTTAAACTTCAACCTATATTTTGTTTTCATTTCAACCTATCCTACTAAAAGTGGAGTTAGGAATTTATTTCAGTCGAGGCATTTTCTTTACTTTTGTCTCTCTTTGTATTTTTTTTTTTTCCCCTTCTAAATTTACCAAGTAACTATGAAAAACCACAAATTTGATTTTTCTTTTATATGCAATATAATATCGTATTTGTACTATTCTAAATCAAAATCTCACCCGACTCGAATCATCCCATGCCTTTTGACCTAATGATCATTGACCGACCACAATTAAGTTTAATCTATCAATTAATCGTGATTTAGCTCCACAGTTCGTCCTTTATCCATTCATCCCTTTTTGCATAATTCATGACATTCTTCATTGCTTTTTGCATAATTTATGACATTCTTAGTTGTCTATTTATTAGAAATAAAGGTAATTAGCCTGCTTTCTATTTTTGCTACATGTATAGTTTGGACAATACAAAAGCATTCAATTTTTTTTCCTTTTCTTGGAAAATGCAAATTAAGTGTCTCTTCCGCCTATAATGTTTATAGTCCCTCAACATTTCAATTGACAAAATAGAGAGTAATAAATTCTTCGAAGTAAAGAATAACATTTTTTAATTTCATTCGTTTTGGTCATTCTTTAGGAATCTAAAAAATAAAAAATAAAAAGCCTTAACGTTATACACACGCTAATATACACGGACAAAACTGTGTGTTTGCTGCTTATGGAAGTTTCTAATAGGACGTTTAATTTATTTTTTCTGATCAAAATAACAAAACCCATATGTTTGATTATTAAAAATAAAAAATAAATAATATACACGCCAATATTGAATGTAAATGTTAAGACACGGTCATAATCAAATCAAATTAACATAAAGAAGTGGATCTTTCTATATTAGAATATTCTATTGTAATACGTATTAACAAAATATTATATCCGATTAAAATCATATCAAAATAAAAAAAATTATAAAAATTAATATATTATGATATGAATATGACAGTTTGAAACAAAACTTGATTAATAAATTATTTTTCATATTTTATCACAAAATTCTTAGCCGTTCAAAGTGATGCCCTAACAATATGGCATGCGTATTTATACCCCATAAGAATCCTGGAAAAAAAAAAAAAAAGATTTGAAAAAGCACTTTTGTGGTGTACAGATAACACATCCACATCAAATTAATATAATATTGGATGATAAATTAATGTATTTATACATATTACTATTTTATTAGTGCCCCACTGAATGACAGCCATTTGTGAAAGCTGTATCCACAAACTACAAATCAGGTTCCTTATTTATCATGTCTTATATTAATTAGACAAAGGCATGATTTAAGCTAATTATGATCTGTTTATGTACTGATGATAATTGATAGACAGAGACTGTCAGCTTCACATGATTGGCATCATCATGAGGTGCTTTACCATCTCAAATTCATGAAAATTGTCATCTCTATGTGTCTGAGGACAAAGGCCAAAAAATAATATTTATAATAATAATAATAAATGAACTAGGAATGTTTTTTTTTTTTTTTTTTTTTAAGAAAAACATAATGTTAAATGAGATCCAAGACAATATGTAAAGGTATGAATAATTATAATGATAGCATTCGATTCTATTGAAAAATATAGAGTTTATATGGCCGACCCAAGAAAAAAAATATATATCATATATATATAAACAATTATATATAGGAGTTATTGCAAATTGATTAGGTTAAAAATAAAAAATATATATATATATACACAATTATATATAGGGTCATTTATGTAATACTAAATCTAATTCCTTTTACAATTATAATCTTTTATAAATTAGAAATTATAAAGATTAAAGTCAAAATAAAAAATTTCTCCTCTATTTTCTTTTAAAGTTAGAATGATTAATTATGATAGGTCTCGTGCATCTACAATTTCTTTTTCTTTTCATAGTGGCGGTTTCCAACCATATCCGATAACCCGCCATAACAATCCTCATGTCAAATTTTGGGCTTTAATTCCTTTCGTTTATGTATTTATTTATTTTTTATTTTTTGGTGAGAATTGAAAGAAGTTGTTTTAAAAACCACATGTAAATGTCCCTGTTATCTGAATAATGTATTTATTTGGTATAATTTGACATTTTAATTTATTTTCTCTAAACTTAGCCCATGCTTGGTGTAAGGGTTTGGATTATAAAATTACAATCCAATTTTTATTTTTTTTCCTTAGTTTCACTATTTACAGTTTTGATTTACAATTTTCTAACTCAAACTTTAAAAGTCCGTAACTTTCCACATATAAATCTAAACGAGATGATTTTTTTTTTTCAATT
The DNA here is from genome assembly GCA_038430175.1 of Ficus hirta. NCBI lineage: Eukaryota > Viridiplantae > Streptophyta > Magnoliopsida > Rosales > Moraceae > Ficus > Ficus hirta. The sequence continues at coordinate 7,059,495 of CM076593.1, read as the reverse complement.
GCATAATATTTCGAGACGAACAAATAAATCTCCATGTTTATTTTTTTTTCCAAATATATTTCAATTTTTTATACTTTTTTAAATTCAATAATTCAAATGCCACACCAAATGCACAGTTCAATTCAATCAAAATTCTTTCTACCAAACGCATGCTTACTATTGACTTATCAATGATTTACAAAGGAAATCAAATTAAATATAATACTAATTCTAAAAATCGTAAATTATTTGTGAACAAAGTCAAAAATAGACACGAGATTATTCTAATTGGATGTATACAATATTATAATACTTTACAATTTTTCAAACCATTACCTTTTTCTCTTTTGAAGGGGTTCTTCTAGACGACAACTTGTTCTACGTCAAAATTAATCTCTCAACTTGCTTGATAACGGATCCACACCTAGAAACAAAGTGGCGATAGCTTGCTTTACAAATCGATGAAAACTTGAGGTGTGTTAGGTTTTATGATTCAAATCTAAGTATTTATTCAATTTTTATCTTTTTTTAAAAAATAAAAAAAAATTATAACTAGTTTTTTAAAATTTAATTAATTTTAACGTAAAATTTTCATTTTAAACCCGTACACCAAACCAAACTTGATATATTAATGAACGAATTCGACAAAAATTATGAGAAGAAAATATATCATAAACTTATTTGAAGTGCAATCAATGACATTCAAATCGAAAAATCATAATTTCTTCTTAGAAATTGTCTCTTTGCATTATTAATTTAATTTAATTTAAATTTGTTTGGTTTTTTCTTTGACTTCTCTATATTTTCTTTTAAAATTTATTTTACTGCTTTAGTCATTAAAAAAATGGTGAAATTCAATCTACATAAACTTTTTTCTTGCTATATATTCAATGTACGTTTCAGTGTACGTATACTTGCTACTCCACTTTTCAACCTAAAGAGAAGAAATTAGTTAGAAAAAGTCAAATGCCGAAAAAGTCAAATAAAGGCGAGTTCAGCGTGGGAAGCAGTGTAGAGCACCAAAACTCTCGGAGTGCTGCTACAGTCAACGGCTACTTCACGACGTCGTCGTTTTATTTTCTGCTCAAAGTCGGCGGCCGTCCTGACGGCAGGGGAAAAATAAAATGGCACCGACAATAATTTAAATTTTTATACTTTCTAAATACTAGTTGTAAAAAGTTACATTGTTATTTTATTTATTTTTCTCTAAAAACTAGTAATAAAAAAATAGTATTGTGTTACGACGTCTACCTACGTCACCATTCACCACCGCCCATTATTTTTTTCCCATGCACGGCCATTTATTTATTAATTTGTTTTTTTTATGAATTATTTGTAAATTTGTTTGTTTTTTATAGATAATTTATTTATTAATTTGTTTGTTTTGTAGGTCATTTGGTTATTTTACTCCTTTACTCCCTTCAAGCTCATCAAATTTGACTCTGCCTCGTGGGCATTTGAAACTCAATTGAGATTCAATTCACGTGTTCCTTTTTTATATTTTCCTCTTATATTTTTTTAATAATATCATATCACGTTAATTAAAATGTTATATCGATAAATACATCACATTATAATATATCATAACAATTAAAGTATTTTATTTGATGCGGTGTAATATTACATTTGAGATATCAAATGTAACATGAATTATGAGGCATATGACATTCAATAAAAACTAAAGTACATATGAACCAAATTCAATTAATTAATTATAATTTACTTTTTTTATTCAATAAAATATTTCCAAGGAATGTTTTAAAATTATAAGTACAGAAATAATTTCATAGTAATTTCGTATATAATTTTATTGGAAGATAGTCTGAATTTTGTACTCTAAATCATAATAGTAATAATAGTGAAGGGGGGGAAAAAAAAACTAGTGGTAGATGAACGTTTCAAAATTGTGGATAGTTTGTTTGTACGAGAAAATTTCGCCTAGCTGTTCTGTTGTCATTATTGAATGTGTTAGTTATATACATAACATAAAATGGTTTGATACCCAACAAAATAAAAAATAAAAAATAAAAAATAAAAAATAAAATGGTTTCAAGTAGTTTATAGGTCAAAAATAGCAAATAAAATAGGTGACAAGAATCGCATCTAATCCTAGTTCGATGGGAATTCACTACCTTATCTTGATTTCACATTGGCTTAACAATTAATATTCCCTTTTGTCTTTATTTCCTTGCTTATTCTAGAGATGGATGGTTAACTTCATCATGCGTACAAATCAATATTATTTTATACAAATAAAAAAAAATTAGGGAATATTTTGATCCAAAGGTCAAAATTCAAAAGAAATTATGAGATTTGTTCTTTAATAAATTGGAATGATGATTGTTTTATAATTGGTAAAAACCATTAAAAAATAATAGTTTGTAAGAAGAATTTTCTGGAATTAAAATTAATACTTATTTTAAACAATGAAATTCAAGATGACTCTCCCTCCAAAAAAAAAAAAAAAAAATGAAGAAGAGTTTTCTAACATAATTTGTTGTTCAGCAAAGAACTTTATGGATTAATTGCCCATTCACTTTTCAACCCAAAAGAAGAATATAGGTAAAAAGAAAATAAAGAAGATTTTAATACACAGTCTTAAGCCAAATGTGTTAATAATAAAATAAAAATAATAAAGAGAAAAAAAAAGACCTTTGAAATTAAAAAGATGATAATTCAGCAAAAAATAATTGTATCCGTGCTTAGGTAGTTATTTTTTACTACAATAAATGCAATAGGTTAAAAAAAGAATATAGTACACAAAAAAGAGTACAAAAATCACACATTTTATCAAGTTAAAAAAAAAATTACACATTTTATGCAAACATAATAATTTTACTAAATTTTAATATCATCTAACACCAAAATCATAGTAGAATCGAATGTAAATAATCTTTCCTTAAAAATAAACATAAAAATACTATAAATATTTATACGACACTTGCATTCTAGCAATGACGGGTTTTTCATTTTTGTTTATTTATTTTTAGCTTCCTATCAAAAATTTCTAGGATCTTGAGCTAAATTTTTCATGTCAATTTTTATTTTTTATTTTAAAAAATAAAAAATTATAATTAATTTTTAAAAAATTAACTAATTTTAACATAACAACTCTATTTGAAACCAATGTTATATACACAAACCAAAGAAAAGAAAAGATTAAAATACAATTTGATATCAAATTAAAAAAAAAACAATTTCATATGTCCTAAATAAAAAATAAGGATCCGTTTGGTGAAATGGTTTGAGTTAAAAATTTTAAGTTTAAATAGTAATTTTTGTTGACTTTTCAGAAAAGATAAAAAATTTTTTTCAGAAAAGATAAAAAACTTTTTTAAAAAAATACAAAAACTAAAATGAAAATTTTAATTTGGAACGAGAAACCAAACAAACCCTAAAATTCTACATTACCCATGGCTATTACTTATACAACCAGCAAGCCAAAAAAAAAAAAGAGAAAAGAAGAAAAGTCCAAAAACACGCCTAAGTAAGGAGAAAAGAAAAGAAAAGAAAAGTATATAAAAAAAAAAACCAAGAAAAAAGAAAAAGAGAGACCGACAGGTGACAAACAAACTTCGAAATTGAAAAGCCTCTAGACGCGGCACACGCGAACGTACCCACGCTGTTTCTCTCTCCTCCCTCTGTATTGTCTCCTCGCTCGTCCTCTCTTTCTCTCTCATCTGAAAAGCATTCAATTCCTTGCTTCCCACTTTCTAGAGAGAGAAAGAGAGATAGAGAGAGAGACTTTACCCCCACCATCTCCTCCCACCTGGCGATCTCAGACACGGAGTTGCTTCGCTGCCGCTCTTTCAGAGTCCAGACGCCCTCTTCACCTCTCGCCACGCCATTTCCCCATAACTCCTTTTCCTTGAATTTTCTCGAGAAACAAACACACACACACAGAGACCCCCACCCTCGATCGAATCTGAATCCAATCTAATCGATCGAATCTCGAGACGAGCGGTCTCTGTGGAGGACCTTTTTCGGAATCCGTAATTGCATGTGCGTGTGTGTGTGAGACGTGCGAGGTTGATTTAATCGTTGGCGATTTTTTGGTTTGATTGATGCTTAAGATCTTCGGGAGCAAGTAAATTGGAGAGTATTGCTTGCTTTGGGGTTGTTGGAAGTTGTTGTTTGGCGGCCAAGCAAGTTTTGGGCCTCCTGTAGCTGTCAGAGGAGTCGGTTTTTTGTTTTTTAATTTTCTTTTTGTTGTTTATTTTACCGAGAGGTGCTTATAGATTTAGACAGAATCTCGGATAATTACCGAGGTTTTGGTTGCGATTCGCGTACTCGAGCGGGGAAATTTTCAGGTTTTGGTGTGTTGAGAATCAGTAGAGATGGTTAGCGCGAATTTGTTTCACTCTAGAAAGAATTCATGGCCGCCCGAGGAGTATCTTAGCAAGACAGCCTTGCATTCGGTACTCTCTCCCTCTTTCTCTCTCTCTCTCTCTCTCTCTCTCTCTCTTTTTGGTTTATTTTCGGTCTCTTTTAGTCGAGTTCGGTCGTGCTTGGTTGCCGGGAAAATATGAGAAATGTGAAAACAACAAACTTTGGTTAAAAAAAAAAAAAATCAAAGTCGTATTGAACTTTGCTTGATCAGAATCAATGGAGAAAATTTAAACAGTAATTGGAAAGGAATATTCTGCCTTGTCTGTTTTCAAGGAAGTCAAGACTGAGTCAAATTTACATTTGTACTCGGTTCCTCATTGTCTTCAAGCTTGTTTGTTTGTTTGTTTGTTCTGAGGAAATTGGAATTCATACCCATCAACGAGTTGAGTTTAAATGTGTGGTCATGTTTAGAGTTATGATGTTTTTGGATTCAATGTTTAGAATTATGATATTTTACTAGACATTAAAAATCATATTTTGGAACTTAACCGGTCTAGTGCGTTATTGAATTAGTAATAGCAGCAAGTCAAATCTTGTACCCAATTGGTTGAATTTGATATATTTATCAATTCCGATATATTTATCAATTTTTTGTGGTAATGGAGGTGCTTGAGAAACATTGTAGGTAAACTGATAATGTTCAATGTTATGATACTTTATGCAGTTTGATTTTGATAGTGCTGCTCCACCAAAACAAGCTTGGAGGAGAAGGTTAAACGGCCATGCAAATATTCTCAAAGAATTTAGTATAACATTTAGAGAAGCAATAAAGATGGTAAGAAAATATCTTGCTTCAACATGTGCTCATTTGTTCTAAGAATAACTATGGTTCTGTAGATTCTGCCATTCTGGTATTGGTGGCTTTCTTTTTCCCTTTTCGCTTACTGGCTTTCTTCGTGATTATCTGCTATCTGGTCTATGAAAATTGATTTGTAGGTTCGATTAGGTATACGCTTGTGGTCATATGTTAGAGAGGAAGCCTCACATGGAAGGGTACTTTTCTCCTCTTTAATTTTTTATTTTATTTTGTTTTATTTTTTTTCCTTTGTCAAGGGATAGGTTGTTAAAACTTAGCTGCGGAAATTTGTATCTTTGCAGAAAGCACCTATTGACCCTTTTACTCGTGAAAGTTGCAAGCCATCGGCCTCGCAAGGAGTTCCACTTGGTGGCATGGGGTATGTGGTTTACCAAGTTCGTGCCTTGTGGCTTCAAATTTTTAGACTTAAATATCTTTTATCAGTCTGATGCATGTTTCTTTCTGTATATTCTACAGAAGTGGCAGCATATCTAGAGGTTTTAGAGGTGAATTTAGGCAATGGCAAATTGTCCCTGGTTCACGTGAAGGTTCTCCTGTTATGGCCAATCAATTTTCTGTAAAGTCCTTCCCTTCATCTACAATCAATTTGTATGCAAATCTTAATTTTGGCTTTCTGACAACCATTACTAAGCGATATCTATATTGTGTGAAAATCATGGTTTTCTATATGTTGCCCGAACACACATTTGAAATACTGAATCTAGTTCACTCTGTAGATGAACATATGCGTATGTTTTTTCTTTGTTTCTGGCCTCTGGTTTCCTTTTTATCATCAGTAAGACTGCTCTTTATAGAATGTAAACAGGGCTCTTTTGAAGCCAAAAGAATGCATGCATATGAATCTTAATTGTTTTTTAAAGTACATAACTTGTAGGGATTCTGGCTATTCTTGCTTAGTTACTCCTTGTCCAGATTTTCTTCAGAGATGATATTTTTGGAATATAACATTGCTTTTCTGACCTTATATATTGAAACTGTAGCATCTGAAATGGATGGAATGGAAGGTTTCTGATCTGAAGAGTACCTTCCCCAATAATTTGCTTATGCTTTAACTTAGAAGAAGTTGATACATATAATTTACAAAAAATGCATGTTGTCCTATTGTCTTGAACCTTCGCTTCTCATTTTTAAGTTATTTGGTGGAATTTCAGATTTTCATACAAAGAGATGGAGGGCATAAAAATTATGCATCTGTTTTGGCTCCAGGTCAACATGAAGGATTAGGGTAAGATATCAAATATTTTGAATATCATAATTGAAGAGATTAAATATTTTGAACATCATAATTCTGGGAATAGGCAAAAGGACAGGACAGGTTCTTACCATGCACTGTCAAAATTATGCTTTTCGAGTGTTTTTGTAAATTGTTGATTCATAATGAGTTAGGATGCTTCTTAATATATTGACGTCAACTGAAAAAGTAAGACCAATGCGGGGTCCTGGATGGCACGATCAGTTTGATTCCTTTGGCATCAAAGGTGTCTGCAAAGTCCCACATGATTGGGGTGTGGATTCATGGTTAACGGGTGACCTTTGGGTGGTCTTGATTGGGTGAGCATTTTCGGAATGTTCTATATTCTGTGGTTATTATCATGGGAAGAGGTCATGATTCTTTTAGGACAGAAATTCTGGATTACCGATGTCCTACGTAGCTTGAGGTGGAGATTTGACAGATTAAATATTTTTTTACCAGTGTAGACTTTTTGGCTTGAGTGGGCAACAATGCCCATGAAGAGATGTGTGAGGAAGTTCGTTTCTTTCAGAGAAAAAAACAAGTTGGTTTCTTTATATGTACTACGTCTCGTTTTATTGGGCAATGGTTGAAGAGAAAAAAATGCTTTTAGTTTTAGGTTGAGACATTCATAAACGTGAGCCTCTATGCAACACATGCAAGATTTGTACACGAGTGAATTTATCCATCCCTTGTAGAGTTGATTTTTGTTTGAAAAACAGCAATTGCATTGCTTTTTCTGTGTTTCACTGGAGTATTTGATCTCATCTTTTCAAGTTTTTATTTTTATCTTGCCTTTTTTTTTTTTTTTTTTTTTTTGGTGTTGGCTAGAATATTTGTCTTATGACCTTGTTTCTAGCTGACCATACTGTTGAGAAGGAAGCGTATGCGTTTAGTATTTTTCAGCAAAATAATAATAGGATAGAATTGCATTTTGGATTTCTTAATTTATGCGTGGTTATTCCAGATGGTAAAACTGTTGCTTTTGTATGCTTTTGTTCTTTTTTCAGGAAATTAAGTGATCACGGCATATCCTCTTGGGGTTGGAATCTTAGCGGACAACATTCCACATATCATGCTCTATTTCCAAGGGCGTGGACCATATATGATGGTATGAACGTACTTATTTTTACTGTTTGGGGGAAAAAAAAAAAATCTTATTTCCCCTTGAGTCCTAACTTTAATCATGTTGGCTTACATTTTAGGTGAACCGGACCCAGAACTGAAAATATCTTGTCGGCAAATATCTCCATTCATACCACATAATTACAAAGAGAGCAGTCTTCCTACTGCTGTTTTTGTTTATACGGTATGTTCAGTCAACATACTCTTAGTTGCAGTTAAATGATATAGTTCTTGCTCATTAAATCTGTTGGACATGTCAAGTAAGCAATAATATCTTAAAATGACTGCGGGAGTGCAAATTTCTGTAGCGTGAGTTTAGCTGCCCACGTAGAAAAGTAGATCTTTGCCTGTACTACTTGAGTCCGGTTTTACATATGGTATTGAGTCCTTAATTTGACACATTGAAAATAGCTTTCTTGCTTTGTACTGATACTTATGAATCTATGTTGGAATATTTCACGTCTCTTTTTCCCCTGCTTCTGGATGAAGTCGATTTTTATTCATTTTCTTATGGCATCTTGTTTGTTGATAGAAGGAGATGACCTTGATTATGAGGTTTAATCATTGGTTTGCTTATAAGACGTTATGTTTGTTGTAGTTGGTTAACACAGGGAAGGAAAGAGCAAAAGTCAGCCTTCTCTTTACATGGGCGGTAAGATTCTCTCTCCTCACAGCAGAGTGGCGCCTAGTTGTTCCTAACAATTACAACATTTCTGGATCCTTAGATTTCAAATGATTATTGCTTGTTTTGTCCAGAACTCAATTGGGGGATTCTCACATACATCTGGAGATCATTTTAACGAACCATTTATGTGAGTACATTCTGCTTCTTCAAGACTTCCTGTTCTTCTTGAGATAGTAGTTATACAGTGTTCAATAATTTGTCTAACTTCATCTTTTTCTTTAATAGTGGCGAAGATGGAGTCTCTGGAGTTCTTCTACATCACAAGCAAGTTATCAAACCTTACTAGCTATATTTGACGGTTGGTTTGCAGATTTCTCTAAGCCGTCCCAATGAAATAGTTAGTGAAGACATCTCGTTACATCCTTTTTTTAGCTTGCAGGAGTATTTGCCCCCAATCCCCCTCCCTCACACCCCATCCAAATAAAAAAATAAATAGATAACAGCAAAAACAACGGGAGAGAGGAGAGAAAAGTATTCCAAGGCTGTTATTTGGCTATATTAAAGAAATGGCCTTATAAACACCAACATATGAAAACAGGAGAGCAGAAAACTTGAATGCTTAAAGAGTTGAAGAAAAGGGGATAAAAATAGGAGAATTAAGATTCATGAAAGAAATTCTTTACAGCCAGCTGTTATTTGTTACCTTGGAAGCTTGACTTTAGATATCAACCAACATGAAGGGCATCAAATTTTTTTGACCTTTAAATTAGCATTTCCTCATTAGTTTAAATATACAATTAGCGTTTCCAAAACAATACATCAATATGGCCATCATAAAACCTCAATATTTACAATGTATGAGCTAGTTTCATGCTTATTTTAATGAAATAATAAGATAACCTTGTTTTGATAGCAATGAAATGCAAAACCAACCCACTTATTCTTTATTTTAATTTGGAAAAGAGAAATAATTCCTTTTTCTGTTGCCTTTTGTTTCTATTTTTTCAGTGTTATAGTTGACTAGTGGATAGGGAGTAGCCCCCCCTGCTCTTTCTTATACAGTACCGTACAATTTTCATATATTCTAATTGTATGAAAGATTTTAGTTTAACAGTAACTCGTGGCAAAAGCAGACCAAACTAAGCCGTTTCTATATAATTCTAGTTTTATTTGCTTTTGTGGATTGGCATTCTAGGGTCTCCCCCACCCCACCTCCCCACCCCCCGAAACGATTGGCATTCTAGTTGTCAAAGATAATTTTTTGTCTATGAGTTCGCGTTTATGTTCACTTTTTCGTTTTTTTTGAAAATAGTTGACTCCAGTTGATCTGCTATGTCTAGTTTAGACTTTGTCATGCAGCTGATGATTTCAAGGTGTTTATTCATTTTAAAATTTTTCGTAATTAGGAAAAACTCATTTATTTCCAGTTAATGTATTATAGTTACTTTTATCTGTAAAAGAAGATAAAATCTAGTACACGTTGTATAGAAGAATCTTCAATGAGATAGAGTTCGTGGGGCAGTCCCCACTCCTCTTTTTTTTTTTTCCCCTTTCTGCTAGAGGTACCCTTTTCTCAATTACTTCTGATTTCTGTTCCTTTTGTGTTAGACTACTGCTTATCTACTCTTCCCCACTCTACATGGTTAGACTCGAGTGCAATTTTGCTGCTAGCTAACGTGCCTCTCTGTGGAAGAATGTTCCATTAGTTAATAATCAACCAAAGTTGCGACTTTTAACTGTGCAGGACTGCGAAAGGGAACCCTCCTGTTACTTTTGCAATAGGTGCATGTGAAACACAAAATGTGAACGTGACAGTTTTGCCATGTTTCGGGTTATCTGAAGGAAGCATCCCTACTGCGAAGGAAATGTGGAATATAATGGTTAAGGTATTCATATTTTCATATGTATTATTTTCACTAGGGTAATTTGAATATTATTTGTTTGTTTAGGCACTTATGTGAGGTTTTATTGTTTATCTTCTCCGGAACCTCATACAAATTTGTGACTCTGGTCATGTACGTTGACATTTTTTAATGTGATGGTAGTTAGTTTAATTTCATGATATTTCATAGCTTCCTTTCTGAAATTTCATGGAGTTATGCAGAGTTATTGGTGTAAAACTAGCTGAGATTAATTTTTTTTACATATACATTTCTGAAGGATGGACAATTTGCTCGGGAGAACTTCAATTCTGGACCATCCATGCCTTCGTCACCTGGAGAGACACTCTGTGCGGCAGTTTCAGCTTCTGCATGGGTCGAGCCTCATGGGAAGTGCACTATCGCATTTGGTCTAGCATGGTCATCTCCAAAAGTAAAATTTTTGAAAGGAAGCTCATATCATAGGTAAAAATAAATAGCATCTTTCAATTTCTTTTTGCCCTTATTCATTTGAGCTTGTCAAGTGTAAAAAAGTAATTGTCTAAAGAATTAAGGAAAATGGGCGAAAAGGCTGGACACTGCTTGTTAGCAGTACAATTATTAATAAGGTTATTTTTCTGCCTTTTTAAAGTACCAGAATGATTCTAGGCGCGCTAAAAATTTTACTGGACATATATAGTTTGTGGTTGATCATTTTTAGTGTCGTAATATATGTGGTTTTTAATTTACACGTCTTGGTAATTGTTTTGAGTTTGTTATGTTGTTGCAGGAGGTACACAAAGTTTTATGGTACTTCTGAATTAGCAGCTAAAGACTTGGTTCATGATGCCCTTAAAAGTATGTATCTCTGATTAATATATATATTCGCCTAGATATTTTCATTTCTCATCATGTAAAAATGAAATCAAGCTTTGGAAATTTTTTTTAGTGTTGTATTAGTTGTGTGTTTAGTTACCTTAAACTATGATTTGAACCTGATTTCATCTTGAAAAACAGATTACAAGCGGTGGGAGGAAGAGATTGAGCAGTGGCAGAATCCCATTCTTAATGATGACAGGCTACCCGAATGGTAATTATTAATTCAGATACTCAACCTTTCATATGAACAATTAACATTGTTTCTGAAAGAAAAAAAAATTAATAAATTAACCGTTATTTCGTTGCTGAATAAGCCATAAAGTTTAAATGTTGCTCTTGTACATTCGTAAGATTGAGATATACGCACACTGAGATTGTTATCTGGTACTGTAAAGCTTTCCCTGATGAGGGTGATTCTTGCATTCCTACGAATATCCAAAAGCATGTAGGCCGAAGAGGACTGATATTTCTACCATTTTATTGATTTTGGTTGTATGACCGTTCATTCATCATTGATGTGGTCGTTTTCCATCTCATTTCTAGAGACGTGTCTTTTTAAACCAGGAACCCTTGTATGGGGTATCTATACGTTTTGTTGATTTGCATGGCTACTAACTAAATTCTTTAACAGTGTCAATTCCGTTGTGTTATTCTCTCTCAAGCTTTTCATTGCTGGATTAATTCTGTCTTCTTTTATTGTCTTGCTAAATAAGTTGTCCATTTTGGGCTTAAGATACCCTTGTCTTTTTCTTAGAATTATTGGAACCATTTAGTCTATGTTGGTGCTACATCATCTTGCCACCAAAGCTGACACTCACATTCGTCTGCATTGCAGAAAATTCTCATAATACCACTTCAGTTTGTGTTTTCAAGTTGCTTTTATGGTTATGTCGTAGTGAGTTACTTACAGTCTTTTTAGTGATCCAGTACATGCACAAGTGTTCTACTAGTGTTCTGGGTCTCTGTTCTTCTTTGTAATGGTGTTTTTTTTTTAATTATTTTTTCGGTGATAAGAAATGGGTATTTAACTTTTGTATGCCATGTGCTTATAATATGCCTTTTGATTTTTGCAGGTACAAGTTTTCGTTGTTCAATGAGCTCTACTTTCTGGTTGCTGGTGGAACAGTTTGGATTGGTACTCATTTACAGTCTTTACATATTCCATTAGTGGAACATTAAAAATAAATAGTGTCAATTCTTCATTTTTTTTAAAATTTTACGTTAATGCTAAAGTATCATCTTTCGTTGTGCTGTAAAGGTAAGCAGTAACATTGACTATAACCCTGTAATATTGAACAGATTCTTCGTCATCAAATACAAACGTGAGAAATAATTGGCAGCAATCAACAGAAGTCGATAAAGGAGACAAAGCGGTCTGCAGACTAACAACAGCTAATAGTTGTTATAGCACTGCAGCTAATTTTGGTTTGGAAGGCCATGGTAAAGAACAATATACATTCAACAATAATGATGAAGATGTAGGAAGGTTTCTCTACTTGGAAGGCGTGGAATATATGATGTGGTGCACATATGATGTGCACTTCTACGCATCATTTGCCCTTCTTGAGTTGTTTCCCAAAATCGAGCTTAGTATTCAAAGGGACTTCGCAAAAGCTGTCTTATCTGAAGATGGAAGAAAAGTGAAGTTTCTGACCGAGGGAAATTGGGGAATTCGTAAGGTTAGAGGTGCTATCCCTCATGATCTGGGAACACACGATCCGTGGAGCGAAATGAATGCATATAATATTCATGATACAAGTAAATGGAAAGATCTGAATCCAAAGTTTGTGCTTCAAGTGTACAGAGACTTTGCTGCGACAGGGGATATGTCTTTTGGAGTTGATGTATGGCCTTCTGTTCGTGCTGCAATGGAATACATGGAACAATTCGACAGGGATAATGATGGTCTAATTGAGAATGATGGTTTTCCGGATCAAACGTATGATACTTGGACTGTTCATGGTGTGAGTGCCTATTGTGGCTGCTTGTGGCTCGCAGCTCTTCAAGCTGCAGCTGCAATGGCCCTTCAACTCGGTGACAAAGATTTTGCCGAATGGTGCAAGACCAAATATTTGAAGGCCAAACCAGTATTTGAAGAAAAGCTGTGGAATGGTTCTTATTTTAACTACGACAGTGGGTCAAGTAGTAATAGTAGGTCAATACAGGCAGATCAACTAGCTGGGCAGTGGTATACAGCATCCTCAGGCTTGCCTTCGCTATTTGATGATTTTAAAGTCCGAAGTTCTCTCCAGAAGATTTATGATTTCAACGTAATGAAAGTCAAAGGAGGAAGGATGGGTGCTGTAAATGGTATGCATCCCAATGGAAAGGTTGACGAGACATGTATGCAGTCGCGAGAAATATGGACTGGTGTCACCTACGCCGTAGCAGCTACGATGATCCTTTCAGGAATGGAGGATCAGGCATTTACTACTGCTGAAGGCATTTTTACTGCCGGTTGGTCAGAAGAGGGTTATGGGTAAGTACCGCACACTTAGTTAATTGTAGTTCCTGTTCCTTAAAAATGGCGATACTTGCATTTAGGTATGGTTCTAACTTCATTCTAAAAAGAAAAATGTAAAACAAGTTGCCGATATGCGAACTAAAGAACTAGAATAGAACTATTTTACATTATTGATAATTAGTTCGATATTTCGGGTGAATATGGAAGGGCTGGAATAGAACTATTTTACATTATTGATAATTTGTTTGATATTTCGGGTGAATATGGAAGGGCTTAAAGTGATTTTAGGCTGAAAGATGCGTTAGGATAGATGGAACGGGAGTCGTTGGATTGCCAGGGCTTGGGGCGTTAATAAGTGAGAGATGCAAGTGGTGCAAATACGAGGGAAAGATATAAGAGCCTACGAGACACTGAATATCGCAACTTCACAAGGAGCTCGGGTAAAAGGGGCGTTTAGGTCGTTGCTTGTCTATCATATTTTTTGGTAGAGTTGTGCGGAGAAGTGTGTATAAGTAACTTTTGAAGGTTCAGCATGTATATAGTTCTTAGATTCGCCATTTCTTGATCGTCATTCTCATCTTCATCAGCCGACGTAAAATTTTTGTTTTCCAATCCTACAGGTACTGGTTCCAGACTCCAGAGGGATGGACGATCGACGGGCACTTCCGGTCGCTTATATATATGAGGCCTCTCTCAATATGGGGCATGCAGTGGGCGTTATCGATGCCGAAGGCAATCCTCGAGGCCCCTAAGATAAATGTAATGGACAGAATCCAATTATCTCCCTCTAGTTTAAGAACACCCCACACCCACAACGAAATGTGCGTTCGAAATATTGCAACAAAAGCAAAATGCCTTGGGAATTCTGTGTTCCATTGTTCCTGTTGATTGTATTGTAGCTTGTATAAGTTCATATCATCATGTTGTAAAGAAAAATGTCTTTTATATGACCGTTTTTCGGTTTCCTCTCTTAACTTTCTTGCAGCAGAAGCAAAAAAACTGGAGGAGGTTTTGAGGAAGTCGTCTAGAAAATATAGGGCAATAAAAGACCGAGTGGCAATATAAGTAGCTAATTCACTCCCATGAAATGTTGTAGATTAGTTTTTATTCTTGTTATATCGAAAATTTTTCTTGTAACTATTCTTTTGAAGTATACATAAATTGATCTCTAAGTACTTCTATCTGGGAACTGAGATCTGTGTACTACAGAGTGCTGAAGAAGATTATCCAAGCCTTCTCAATGCACGACATTTATTTATTTGTTTATTTTCGTTTCATTTCTCTAAAATATAATGGAATAATTAATAATTTAAATGACAGACTATGAATAGAACACAAACACCGCGTGGTGGTGATCTCACACAAGGTGTTAAGTTTAAATTCTTCCCAAAATTTAATTATATAGAAAAAAAAAAAAAACCACACGGATACAATTTATAGATCTATCAAGAGGGAAAAAAATAACAATAATGCAGGAATATCGAGTATTAGTGATGTTTAACAAAACATACTAATGTAGGAATATCGAGTATCAGTGATGTTCAATAAAACATATTAATAATAGAGAGTGAGATTTACAAGATAAGTTTTATTATCTCAATGGATCTTAATATGATAATCACATGACTGTTACTTAACAAGCAGGAAAAGAGGATGAAAAGAGTTGTTGGTTCTTTTAAAGTATATATATATATATATATATACATAGTTATAGATGATAATAAGGACACAAACATCGTCATCATCTTCTTTTCTTCTTCATGGTCGAATACTTATTGAATGATGTTAACTCCCCTGCTAGTAATTGTTACAAATATTTATAAATCCATATATAGTAGAAAAACATATAAATATTTACTCTTCAAAAACTTATTACGTATGTGATACAACTTCTAGTTTTTTCTTTTTGTACTAATACCATTGAACTTCTGTTGAAGTGGAAAACGGTCTTTCAATTAAAAATGAGTTGAGCAAAGGTGGGAACATAAGTTTTTGGTTTAAATTCAAAATTTTAAAATGTTGTAAGATAAAACATTATAGTAAAAAGGGTTTGAATCATAATGAGTTCTTTTGTGTCATTTTTCTTAAAAATTTTTTTTCTCCAATTTACTTGAACAATAATGTTTTTGGAAGCCAAAACTAAATTTAAAATATTTGAAAAACCCAAAATTTAACGACAGAAAAAAAAAAAAAAAAACATCCGTGGTTGTCCACTATGGAGATCTCCATGGTCATATCCATTGGTTTCCAAGGGATTACGAGTCTGACACTACTGGTGGTGGTGACATGATAATAAAAAAATCCTATTTAGAGTTCTCGTTTTTATTAACTTTCATGTTCTAGTCCTGACACTCATGCTTTGTTAAACCCTTAGAAAAAAGACTGTGCAGTCATTTTTGAAGTTTGAGTGTTGTTAACTATTTATCTATGGATTAAGATCCTTGTCATCTTATATATATATATATATGATCCCAGTAGACTCCCGAATCACGTAGAATGGGAAAATGATCAATGATTGGCTATTGGGATCTTTTTAGAGACAGAGAGGAAACGTTGAAAGCATGGGCCCTAAATAAAAAGTTCTCCTTTGACTATTCACTCTTTCTTTTTGAGCTTAATGACAAAAAAAAAATGAACACAGACAAAGATCATATTATGATCTCACGAAGATCATCAAAACCCGGCTCATCAGGAAAGAGAGGAAAGGGTTGTTTCAAAAAAAAAAAAAAAAAAAAAAAAAGATATATATATATATATATATTAAAAAAAACCAAAACAAAAAAACAAAAAAAGAAAGTGGCAAGGAGAGTACTATTTTACTTAAGTAACAAGTTAAACTATGACCAGTTATTAAAAAAAAAAAATTTGCATCCAAAGAATTATTTTTGTTTTTATTTTTATTTTTTGGTGTAAATCCAGAAAACATTTGACAGTTGAGTGAGTGTTTATGTTATGGTTGGACTGTCCTATTCTTTAAATAATTACCTTTTAAAGAAAAATGAAAAGAAAAAGAAAACGAAAAGAATTTTGTAATTTCTCCTTTTTCTAAAAAAAAAATAATAGGAGTATAATAACATTGCCTCAACGAACTTCCAGAGAACTCAATATTTTGAACCATAATTCAACCATAAAAATATTTTGAACCCTAAAACTTCAAGTTCAATGTGAACGTTTCTTTTTCTTTCTTAAATAAAATAATGAAAATAAATAAATGTAGTGATCAACATAGCCACGCAGAATCTGTTATTAATGTTGGTGTTCAATTCAGAATTTGCACTTCTGCTCATTGTTCCAACTTTCAGTCTCCTATTTACCCTAAAAAAAATAAAAAATAAAAAATTCCAGTCTCTTGTTGTTAAAATGAACAACAAACGAGAGTTTTATGATAGGTACTGTCATTTCTTTTAACCATCAATGAAAAAACTATATTTTTAACTGTTAGATTAATCTTTTTTAACAATTTGATTTCTGATTAAAAGCCGTTTCATGACGAATTTGATTATGCAATCTATGATATTTTTTTATTAAAAAAAAAGTTGTTAAAAAGGTGTAGAATAAAAGAGAAGTTTTGTAATTAACCATTCCCCCCCCCCCCCCCCCCCCTTAGATCACTCTTTTAAAACTTGCCCTTCTTTGATAGCTTATTGAATTGTTATATTAAGATATTTAAAAACAAATAATTAAAGGTGAGAAATTAGGGTAAAGCAAATAAAAGTGAGAGAGGAAATGTTGATAACATAGGCCACAATTAACTTTTCCCTTTGACTTTGAGGAGGAAAAAGAAGTAAAATATCAAAGTGAGTAAAATAAAAGAAATGAGGAAGATTTTTTTTAATGTTATTCTCTAAAGGAGAAAAAAAAAAAAAAAAACTAATATAGTGTATTTTACAATTATACCTTGATACTAATAAGAAAACATATTTTGATTTAGATCAAAATGGTGATTTTACCTACCATTTTTTTTTGGTCAAAATTTTTCCTAAATTTATTATTTATTTATTTATTTATTTTTTTGGAAGTTGTAAGGATTATGACATCTTGAAAAAAAAGTGATGAAAGTGGCATAACGTAGGTGAGTAACTATTTCTATTAAAAAAAAAAAAAACTATGCATCCCAACTTCAAAAAAGCATTTAAAATAATCCAATGAACTTTTTCTTTTTGAGTAAATCCAAAAAATAGTTGACAGCTTATTTAGTCTTCATTTGATAAGTTAGTCGGAAATGAAATTTTTAAATTGGAGTTGATTGATTTTTTAAAAATTAATTATAAATTTTATTAATTTTTCAAAAAAAAAATAAAAAAATAAAAAAAATACAATTTCATTAAAATTAAATTTGTACAAGCCTCATGCAATACAATAAACTTTTGACAGCTTAGTCACTGTTCGTACTTCATGTCATTGTTGGACTGTCCAAAAAAACATTTGACAGCTTATTTATTTATTTATTTATTTTTGTTTTGTTTATTTATTTATTTATTTTTTCAATAATAGGAGCATGAAAATTGCCACAACGTACGAGTCGCTTTCAACTTTCCAGAAAATTCAATGTTTTAAACTATAATCTGATGATCAAAGTTAGCATAGTTTTTTTTTTTTTTTTTTAATAATAATAATAAAAGTAGTTATTCACATAGCCACACAAAATCTGACGTTTCGGATCTCTCACCCAACCTACTTAAACAATCTAATTACGATAAGTATTGTTTTTTTTAATTATCACTAAAAATTATAATTTTTAGTCACATAATTAATTTCTTAACTGTTTAATCTATAAATGAAACAATTATTTTTACCATGTCTCACAAAATTTTAACATGGATGCCACCGTTTAAAACTATAGTTTTCAATACATTTGTTTTGTTTTGTTTTTGTTTTTTGTTTTCGTTTTTGTTTTTGTTTTTTTAAATATATATTTGTTTCAAATGAGCTCCTTTATGACCTTAAGAAAAAATGAGCTCCTTTATGGGCCATTTTTTAGTGTGAAAGCACCTTATAATAATTGACTTTTCGATGTTTAGGTGCTTTTATTTGTCGTGTGCAACTTGTCTTTAATACACCTTTGTTCTTTGTTTGATTATTCTTTTTTCTTTATTTATCTTCCAACTCTATCCTTTTTTATTTATTATACTTATTTTTTTTTTCTCTACATCTAAGAGAATTCAATTACGTTATCCTTCGTTTTGGATTGTTAGATCTGTCTTTATTTATTTATTTATTTATTTTGTCTGTGATTTTAACTAGTCATATAAAGAAAATTATTTATTAGAATGAAGTGGGCCAATGAAACATTTTGTGGTCGAAATGTCCATTTTAATCCAAATTCAAAATGAAGACCTCCCAAAATTTTGGACCATTTCAACATTAATGCGTAACATTATTTGTTTCCAAACATTCTAAATTGATTATCATAATTAATAGTTTGTTTTGCTGAATAATTGACAATTGAATAGAATTAAATTTCAGGAGTGGACACAATATTTAAAATATTGTAGAAGCACATATTTTGCAGGGCAGACGATGGGAACGTGACATAAAGGACATTTTTATTTATTTATTTTTTTGGTGAATAAAGGTCATTTTTAATTAGATCTTGCTATAAATTCTTTAGGAGTTATTATTTTTTCTGATCACTCAACAGAATGTATTTCAATGCTCGGACAAACTTGGCAAATTCAGGTTTTTTTTTATTATTGATTTTTTAAATATTTTTCTTGAAGAATTTTACCAGGATAATTTACTTTAATAAACTAGAAGTACATGCATGTGAATGGAGGAAGATTTGAGACCATTCAATTTAATTAGAAAAAAAAAAAAAAAACTGTTCAATTAATAATGTGAGTTTTTAAACACGTCCTAAGAATTCCTAATATTAGCCCTTGTTTCTTGTTTATATTTTTTAAATTAAATGTTATGAAATTTGACTAAATTCTACACTCCGGATGAGACATTTTTGTAGGAAGGCTAATCAATTGTAAGTTTTTTTTTTTCCGCTTTTTCAGTTTTTATTTTCAACAAACAAAAGTTGATCAGAAAAAATACGTAGGAAGGAAGAAATCTGTGAATCCACATTCTAAAAACTATAAATGAAAGGAAAAAAAAGTCGTCACAATTAAAAAAAATCAACACGTATCTTAAATTCATATTATCTCTTAAATTACCAAAAAAAAAATTTTACAAAATATTTTAAATTCTTAAATAGCACAATAAAATTAGATTGATTAAACAATAAATATCATTTCCAACGATTCACAAAAAAAAAAAAAAATCGTTCCCGATATAAAAATAAATAATCAGGGATTTTATGGGGGAAAAAAAAAAAAGACAAGGGATCTAAGTTACATAGATTCATAGGGGAATCACCTTATATATATCATATTTCTTTAACAATATTTTCCTTATATATATCATATTTCTTTAATAATATCATACTAAGTTAAGTTAAAAATATAATTGTATAGATAATATTATATCATCCCACTTAAAAAGTCATGTTAATTCGATACGAATCATAAAATTATTAAAAAGATGCGAACCGTTACATAATCTATTATTGACAACATAAAAGAGCGAATCACTTATAGATAGTGATTTTTTGTCCTTACTATTGTCACGTGACAATTCCGTCAACGATCACATGGTGGATCTATTATTTGTCACGTTACATTTATTTAGTACGCTCAGAGCATGTACTCGTCTGGTTAAATGAGACCCCCATAGGTGGTGGCATCGTGAGTACCCTTGCATGCCTTCGGCTGGAACGCACCGTTTTTGGTTACTTTGGGTCAATTCACCGAACTCGTCCCCGGCTCTCTCTGTTATAAATAATAAAGCAGAAAAACTGTGAAAGTAAAATCCAAATTATTCAAATTGAATAGTGTAAACAAAAATATTACGTATTTTAGCATTCAATTCATCCTTCCATAACTAAAACTTGATCCACTTCCCAAGTTCTCAGTTCCCACCTCCTCCTATCATTTCCTCTGCAAACCCTAGGACGACCTCCTTTCTTCTCCTCGGTACGCTCCTCCGATCACCTCTGTTTGTGTTTGGCTTCCCGGAAAATGTCCCGGATTCTCATTCCGTTCCAATCTCTGATACTCCTTCTTTTTCTCTGTTTTTTAAAATTTTGTTTTTTTGTTATTATGTGGAAACCAAACGGGAGTTAATTGAATTGATGATGCGGGGAACTTAAAAAGTTTGAATTTTGATAACTATTCGTTTGGCTTCTCGGAAAAACTCTGGGAAAATCCGAGAAGTTTTCTTATTTGCGTTTCGATGATTTGATAATAAATTTCGAAGCACGTATTGAGATTCACACGGTTGTCTGTTTCCTTTTTCATTTGCTCTTTTATTGTTTTTTTTTTTAGCAGAGTTTAATGTTTTCATTGTTGATTCAGATTCGTTTTGGATTTGAAGTATAATAATGGCGAGGAAGATGCTTATCGATGGAGAAATTCCTCAAACTAATGAAGAGGAGGCTCACTATGACTTCGATTTGTTTGTTATTGGAGCTGGAAGTGGCGGTGTTCGTGCCGCTAGATTTTCAGCTAATTATGGAGCTAAGGTATATCCTTGAATTTTTGAACCAAAAAAAAAAAAAAAAGAGGAAATTTAGTAGTTTCATGAAAGTTTGGGACGAAACTGTCATTTTAGTTTTACGGAACTCACCGAATTTTGATATGTATATATTCATGATGTTCATAGTAAACAAATTTTGTGATGTATACTGTTGCACTTTTATATTTGAAAGGTTGATTTGAAGCTTTGAGGGACTTCCATGTATTCTTAGGTTTAATTCTTGTTCGATATTTTGGAGTAAAGATTCAAAATTCAAGATTTGAAAGTGCCATCAAGGGTTTCATTTTTACCTTACTGTTTCTAGAATTGGTGTTAACTCGTATCCTGCTTTGATCATTTTTATAGCTCAACATTGATTTTCGGGAGGTTGCATTTGGTTATTAACTTATTAATCTTGCAAGGTTGGAATATGCGAGCTTCCTTTTAATCCTATCAGCTCGGAAGTAATTGGAGGAGTTGGTGGAACGTGAGTTCATCCGAATTTAATTTCAGTTTTTTCTTTAAGTTGAGTATTTGGTAATGCTCATGAGCCTGAGCCATGATATCCTAATCAAATTAATGATTTTTGGCTTTGCAGATGTGTTATTCGCGGTTGTGTTCCCAAAAAGATTTTGGTGTATGGGTCATCTCTTGGAGGTGAAATTGAGGTGATATTATGTTCTAATGCGATTTAGTGCAGTCTTATTCTTGTATTCTAATGTATATGTTGAGATGGTAAATTTTTTGGTCTAGTTTGTCTCCTTCCTATTGGAAAGGATGTGAATTAAGAAAAGGCTTGACTACTAAAAAAAAAAAAAAAACCCAGCTAAGATTTTCCTTTTTTATTTTTTTGGTGGATTAGTTGATTTCTAGAGAGGCATGCAAGTGCATGATATATCGTTTAATTCCAGCATTCTGATCGATGTTTGGTTTTGGATTCATAGGATGCCGGGCGTTATGGATGGGAAGTGAATGAGAAAGTTGACTTCAACTGGAAGAAACTTTTGCAGAAGAAGGTTGGTGGATTTTCTGTTTAGTTTTCAAGAATGTACAATCGTTATTGTCTCTGTGTACGGAAATGTTGATGTTGCCTTCAACTAGTATTTCTGGGTGAAGACCTGATGAAAGAGTTCATACTTGTTGCCTGAGGCCTTGGCACAAAACTGGCATGATACTTTCTGTCTTCACTTTTTCTTAATATATTTAGGACAAAAAGTGTGGCGTGAAGTTGCTCTGAAATATAAAGAATTCAACATGACTTGAAGTTTCTTGTGAAACGTATTTGTATTTCAAGAAAATATTATAGATTCTGCTTTCTGGTCAGACTTGCCTAGTACCACTAAGCAAACCAGATGTGCTCTTTCAATAACTATTGCCTTGTAATAATTTCTTGAAAAACTTGTATTCGTTCTGGGCATCCACACACAGTTTTACACAGTGCTGTCGACTATCTTTTATGACTTGTATTTTGGCTGAAGTCATTCTAAACATTCAAATAGAATAGGAGTTGGTAATATACTTCATTTATTTATTTACTTATTATCTTTTTCATTTATACAGACAGACGAAATTCTTCGATTGAATGGAATATACAAGCGCTTATTGTCGAATGCTGGAGTAAAATCATTTGAAGGAGAGGGCAAGCTAGTTGGCCCTAACGAAGTTGAAGTTACACAGCTAGATGGCACAAAATTGAGTTATTCAGCAAAGCATATCTTGATTGCAACTGGCAGCAGGGCTCAACGCCCTGCAATTCCTGGCCAGGTAGATTATTCTGCATGTTGGAAAATGAAACCTTTTGATCATTATTGTTATGCTCTGCCACTGTTTATGACATTTTGATGATTTTAAAATTCTTTCTTGTGTTTTGTTTAATTTTATGCAATCCATTCTATTTTTGTCTTCTGTATGAAAAGATGAGTCTTTGAAGTTCTTGATTTCCTTCTAAGTCATATCATTCTTGGTGTTTCTCGCACTATCTAGATTTGGTATGATTACCGTTTTCTGCGTTTTTTACAACTTTATCTAATTTTATGTTGTTTTATCTTTTTTCTTTCTTTCTGTAAGGAATTTTCTATAACCTCTGATGAGGCGCTGAGTTTAGAGGACTTACCTAAACGTGCTGTGGTGCTTGGAGGAGGGTTTGTTCCTATCTCTTCATCTGTTTCGAGTAATAGGTATCAGCTGCTGAGCACGCTCATGGTTTCATATGCTTTTTTTCTCTTATAATTAGGTACATTGCTGTTGAATTTGCTGCAATATGGCGTGGGTTTGGTGCTACTGTGGACCTTTGCTTCAGAAAAGAACTTCCCCTAAGGTATATGGATCTGACGTTCACTAAGCTTGGCTGTTGGTCTTTTAGATGGACCTTCAAGATGGGAACTTTTTTCCATTTTCCATTGAATGTTTTTTCAAGGCATTCTATGTCCTTTTGGGACATTTAAGTTTGGTATTTAGTATGTTAAGAAGATACTTGTTCTTTTTAAATTAACATAGTTTTCTACTTTGGCACGACCTAATATTCCTAATTCTACGTGTGGGAAAATTGTACCACAGAGGTTTCGATGATGAAATGAGGGCAGTAGTCGCAAGAAATCTGGAGGGCAGGGGAGTTAACTTACACCCAAGGACGACTTTGACGGAGGTACTTTATATTTTATATGATCTGTGTACTATTGTCTTGAATGGTATTGCTGCCTGGTTTTGCGTTTTACATCTTTTTTTCGTGTGATAAATATCTGCCCTTCACTCATATTTTTCTCCATTAATTCAGGTGACAAAAACAGAGAATGGTGTAAAAGTTACTACTGATCACGGTGAAGAAATATTTGCAGATGTTGTATTGTTTGCCACCGGTAATTAAAACCTGTCTAGTTACACTTGCATGATATTATATGAAGTTGAATACCTAGGCTAGTACTTTCAAACATCAGAACAAGTTTTTTGTTGTCTGATATTTGCTTCTTTAACTGTATTATTTGTTGGCCACAGGTCGAGCTCCCAACACAAGAAGGTTGAATTTGGAAGCTGTTGGTGTGGAGCTTGATAAGACAGGAGCTGTGAAGGTGACTTGCTTCGTCTTTCTCATTATTGGTTGTCACGATTTGTGTTCTGCAATTCATTTTTACTCTTGGATGTGACTAGCTTAGCTGCATTGATTTTTGCATTCTCTTATAGCTTCTCTTCTAAATAGAATTCCCACGATCCTAAATGAGTTATGTACTTATCTTTGCTTCTTTTTCTCTTCTAGGTGGACGAGTACTCGCGCACCAACGTTCCTAGCATATGGGCAGTCGGGGATGTTACAAACCGCATGAATCTTACCCCTGTGGCCTTAATGGAGGCAACGTGTTTTGCTGTATGTGTTTCTTTTGCACCTTATATTTTTTATTTATCTGTGTAGACAGTGCATTTTTCTTCTTTTGTAAATGTTGGTTTTATTGACATATATGTTATTTGACATGTGTACTACACATTTGCATTACGTACAGAAAACTGTTTTTGGTGGGCAACCTACCAAACCAGATTACAAAGACGTACCCTGTGCCGTGTTTACGTAAGCGTTTCTCCTCTTTTTAAATGGAAGGCTCTTATTTATTTAGCTTTTTATTGGTGAATGGAATAATTCACAGCATTCATGTGGGTAATACTCTTTAGTGTCGAAGGACCTTGATACTTCTAGGGTTATGGGCCACAATTTTGCCTTTTCTTTCACAAGCACAAAATCAAGTCAGATTGGATGTAATGAAATAGTGATCGGTGTTACTTATGTCATTTTTTTAAAATCCAATCATGATAGTGATCCACATATTTTTATTAATATATCAATTTCTAGTTCCCATTTTTTAGTAGTCTGTTTCCCACTATAAATTCTCTCTCTTTTCATTTTGGACTCTTTTTCGTGAATGATGAACTAGTGTGTTTTGGTCATTGCAGCATACCACCTCTTTCTGTTGTGGGCCTCAGTGAAGAACAGGCTATAGAGCAATCTAATGGTGATATTTCAGTCTTTACATCAACCTTCAATCCGATGAAGAACACTATCTCTGGGTAATTTTACTGATCTGATATCTTAAGATTTTTCTGAGCCACCACAAGGCCTCCTTTCTCTCCCTCTCCCTCTCTCTCTCGGTCTCTCTCTTAATCATGAAGAAAGAATTAACGACACATGCTGTTAATTACCAACTTACCTATATAATGGTAACTATCTCTCTATATCTCAGGATTATCAGTGCTTGTGCTATAGACCATATTTTTTTCCCATCTAGTAGTTGGGAATATTGAACTCGATAAAGCATAACAGCATTAAAAATAAAGTGAAAACACGAATAAAATGGAAAACACTAGATAAAGTCAGTTATGAAGCTCGTTGTTGATGCTTAGACGGATAAAGTTCTTGGGGGTAAGGACAACTTGGGTTAACATGTAATTTATGCTTTTCACTTGCTTCATTTTAATGTTTTTAAGTATTAACAACTTTATACGTTTTCCTTTCAATTTTCCCCCCTAGACGTCAAGAAAAGTCAGTTATGAAGCTCGTTGTTGATGCTGAGACGGATAAAGTTCTTGGGGCATCCATGTGTGGGCCAGATGCGCCTGAAATTTTGCAGGTAACTTTGTTTCTCCAACTTCAGAATAATCTTGATGTATCTCCATGTGATGAACTGATCATTGCATCATCTAATAACTAAATGGTCTCGACACCCTCAAGTTCGGTGTAGCTTAATAAATCATCTTTATGTTATCCTTGGAGGAGCCCTTTCTGTGAATGGGATTAAAGAGGTCAGATTCGGTGCGGTCATATTGCTTCAAAAGTAAACATTGTACTTTTCTGATGTTATCTTCTTCAAATGGAAAATTAATAGGATCCTAGAGTTCCAGCGACCTTACTGGAAAGAGAGTAACTAGGCTTCTAGCAATCTTTTAAGAATATAATATAGTTCTTGAAATTAACTTCCAAATGTTGGCCTTTCTTTGATGATATGAGGGAATAAAAGAGGGCGTGCGCATTCCTCTATTTCATACACTGGCCCGTGCAATTTATGTTCTGCCTTTGTCTAGAGACCATCATAATCGTTATGGTATAACTTTAGTTTCTTTATCTTGTAGGCCTTTTAAGATCCAATGTCTAATTTATTTTTCTATGGAGAAAGGTCTATTTGAGCGATTTATTTTATGCAATCTTTTACTGGGAGACGATAAGCATGTTAGCGCTGGCGGCCTGTAGATCATCACTGTCACGACATTCTTAAAACTGCTGCTAGATCCTTGCTTTTTACGTTTCTTTTTGCTCTTTATAGATAAATCTCTGATTGTCGTTTTGGCTTATCTTCCACAGGGCATTGCTGTTGCACTGAAGTGTGGAGCAACCAAGGCACAATTTGACAGCACGGTGAGCTCCGTTTTTTCGTTTGGTTCAACATTGCACACCCTTATTTAGTAAAAATCGCTTTTAACTTGATAACAGTCTTCTCCCTCTTGTTACGTATTTTTCCTCGGATTTGAAAATTTATTTGCTCGATCACCTCTACTTAAAAGGCTTCCGATCTTTGCTTTACAGGTGGGAATTCACCCTTCTGCTGCCGAGGAATTTGTAACCATGCGATCAGAGTCGAGACGTGTTTCCGGCAGCGGCAAACCGAAAACGAATCTGTGAAAATACGAGATTAAGATTGAAAGGAAAGAGTGGTATAAGGAGTGGGCAGAAGGAACAAGCTCATGGTTTTAGCTTTTTGCAGTTTCACTGGCAGAATAGCGAAGCGTGCACAACCGGAGAAGCAAAAACGACATTTGGTTAAAAGTTATTTTATCGTTCATTGTCCCGTTGTCTGGACTTTCAATTTTATATTAATATATTATGTGAGATGGAAAATTGTTTTTCTATTGTTTTGTTTTGAGCGTTATATTTTGGTTATAGGATTTGCAATTTATTGACACACTATTGACGCAATAAATACTTAAATACTCGAGTATAGATTTTCAGATTTTGTTAATACCTTCTGATGAGTATACTATTTATAGAAATTGCAGTAAATGTTTTACGAAAATAATTAAAGTTAATTACAAGTTTCTAAAACTGTAATAAATACTTAGATATTTTATTTATTATTATTTTTGTTCAGAAAAGACCTTCGGGGAATATTTCCGGATTTTCAATAATCTAGTCCATTTTTTGGTTTGTCTGGGAGAGAGAGGAAAAGAGAAGAGAGAAGAAAGAAGAAAGAATGTGATTTGAGGTTTGTTTTTTGTTTTTTTAAAAAATGCTCTTGAAAAGTAAACCATTTAATTTAGGGGAAAACACTTAAATGATATTAATTTCAACACATCTTTGGCAAGGTAACATAAAATTTTATCACTTCATTAATATGACAATAATTGTAGTTAAATATCAACTCAATATGTTTTACAAAGTCAAAGTCAAAGGTCATCTAACAAATTTTATCCAAATTGCTTTATTAAAAAATCTATTATAATACCATATATATTGTGATGTTCTCCTACTGCGACTGTCGCCCGAATACTATTGGATTTTAGTTACGCCATCCATGGAGAAAAGCAACTGTCCTCTATGATAGAACTCCCATCTCCCCCCCCCCCCCCCCACTCTTTTTAAAAAAAAAAAATAAAATAACTAACATAATTAATTGTTTTGTAAATATTTAAAGTAAATTACTTATTTGTTAAGTGAATGGTTTATGTACTACTAGTTTTATTTTATACACGACTAGTTTGAAAAACGCACGTCTTATATGCATATTATAGTAATTAATAGTGTAGATTTTATAATTTGTAGTTTGTCAAGAACTCTTAAATGTCTTAAGTTTAGAATTTATGTACTGATCTAAAGTTAGTAAGAGTATTTTTTATTAAATAATCTTTCATTTATTTTAAATTTATCTAATCTGATAGTTTTAAAAATAAGGAAAAAGAAGAGAGAAAGCCATTTATGTTTTATTAAGACAATATTTGTTTCGGTGACAAAGTAAGATAAATGAAATGATAATCAAATGATAACTTTGATTAATAATGATAATACAGTATACTAAGGTTTACATAATGATACTACATTATAATCTAAGGGTTACATAAGTAGAAATATATATTCAAAATTAAGTTTGTTTTCTTCATCTAATGGCTCATTCCATCCTCTAATTCATGGTCATTTTCTTCATTTTTCTTGGTATCTATATCTTTCCGAAGTCCACTGTGTTTTTCAGTTAAATTGAGTGCTCCTTCCACATTTTTAAAGTTGCTTTGTCTAGCAGAACATGTTTTTGCTGCCTCGGGAAAAAGAGCTTTCTGCACTTTTTTGGGAACTTGTTTGTCTTGTTGTCCACTTGTTTGGCAGATGTCCGATCGAATATTGGTTGTTGAGCTTTGCATTTTTCTTTCGGCCTTAGTTTGACGAGAATTTGCAGCCTGGATCCTATTACTAATTGGATCTAATATAAAGATAACATTGTATTTGTATTGATCCGTATGTCTTGAAGCTCTTATATAGACAACGACTTCATCGTTTGTAGATGAACGAATAACATTAAAGATGTATTAACCTGCGATGAAATTAATGTTGTAAGTGTTAAAAAAGAATAATTGCAGTACAAAATTTTATCATTTTGAGAGTTCTTTTTGCTTATCAAAGATGTTTCTTCCATTAGTTTCTTTGCATTACATTGTAGTAACTTCTCTGCAGGGTGTCCATATATTGTTGCCTTGATAGAACTCGATGAATCCTCCAATTCAACATACGCTCGAGCTCTTCAAGAATCAGAAAATTAACAAAGATTAGATGTTGAGTAGAAACGAATAGAAATAAGTATTTTTTTTAAAACTTGATAACTTGGTGTGCTCTTGGATTGTTTTAATTTGTGTGATTTCGTTCGGAGGAGGAGAAACCAATTCCCTTATATACTCATTGTAGCACTTTTTGCTTATGATTTCATTCAGCTTGTCTATGTTCTCATTGACTCTAATTTTGTTCGTCGTATTAAATGAGGAATTTTTTTTTTTTTTTAGATGTATAATATCTTTTCCTTTATGTTAAAAAGGTTGAGTTTTTACGAAGCTCAAATGAAAATAATGAGGACTTGGCTATGTGTAGAATAAAAATAAATAAAAAATAAAAATAAAAAACTTTAATATTGACTACCTTAAATGGTTCAGTACTTTTGACAGGAGCTTGAAATCAAATAATAAAATTAGACAGTCCAAAATCTGACTAAAAATGAAACGGTATTTTCGGACTAAAAAATGAAATGAAAGATTTTATCTTAATACTTAGACTAGACCCGAAAAAAAAAAAAAAGAGTTAAAAAGTTAATTATGAATTGGGAATGGATAAAATTATTATAAAGTTAAAGTTACTCTATCCAAACTCCGTTCGAACTATTGGGTGTCAATTAAATCAGCACACGGAACTGACAATAAGATTGAACGGGACAGATTGACAGAGAAATCTCAATTTGCCGAATTTCTATATAAAACTTCATTGACAACATGAAAACTTTATATGTGTTGTGTATGTGTTGTGGATTATGTGCCATTGAAATGCATATGGATATGATACCTCGCTGTTATGTCTTATTATAGTTTTCATAATTTTCTTATCACATGTCATATCTGCATGATCACTAACTAAGAATATGAAATGATTAAGAATGATATGTAAGTGTCGTATCAGTCTCCATCAAGGTGAGGTGTTATGAACGATCTATTTATGACCTTGAGATTTGTTAGAGGGTCACTTCCCCAACTTCCCACTGGTTGTGTGCACTCGTTACGAATACAAGGGGCTCGATAAAATAAACTAAGTATAAGATGTAAGTTCATAAAAAATAAAAAGCCATGCATATTATTGTTGCATTATGAGATTTAAGATTTAAGTTTGCACTTGCTGCGCGAAAGCTCATTCAAAGCTTTTCATGTTGTAGGAAATCGGGATAAGAAACCCGCGGACAATTAATCTGATGGACAAGCAAAGTGGATGTGGTGACAGAGGCGGTAGAGGATGTACGGATATCACCTCGTATTTTATTCCGCCAAACTAAGAGATACTATTTTGGAAAACAAATATATATACTATAAGTTACAATATATATATATATATATATGTTTACGTGCATTTTGATTAAGATGTTGGTTTGTAATATTAATAGCACTTGCATACTTAAATTATACTTATCTGGACTTTGAATGTGATTTCCTATATTCCTTTAAGATTAACGTATATAAATGTTTTATCTTCGAAAGTCGGTTTATAAAACATGATAACGTAGCTTTCATTATCGATGAAAACATTTTGAGTATTAAGCGATTAAACAAAGAATGCGATAAAAGTTTTCAGTAAAGTTAAAGTTAGTTTTAGAAGACGGTTCTTAAAAGTTACGGTCATCATAACAAAATTCTCTAAACAACATCAGGTTACATTAGAAAGCGAACTCGATCAAACTCAATGAGGTTGGAACAAGAATCGAACATGCTTGACAAATTCAGTCATGCACCTCTTAAAGAAATTCCCGTTTGGAAAAACTTGGGTGTCGCTTGATTGTATTTTTTTTATTTTTGTTTGTTTCTTCTTTATATTTTGTAAATAAATAAATAAATAAAAACAACGAAAAGGGGAAAGTTTTTTGAAAATTTGGTTGTAGATTGAGTCGGACAATGTTTCAAGTTCAAATTGTTGAAAGAAAAGTTGTATTTGAATTTTAATTTGAGAATAATTCATAAATATCAATCTTACACAATCACTAACATATGTACACCTACATTAGTCATAATAAGTTTATACATCTTTTGGTCACGTAATTGGAATCAAACATGCTTTTAAATAAGTCAATTTGACACCCTTTTATAACATGGATAATCTCTTGTTTCAATAATAATATATGATGGTTTCTAGATATCCAATATTAATTCAAATTGTATGAAAACTGGATTTGGTAGTTATCCGTAATTTAAAGTAGATAACTTTTATCAACTTTTAATCCCCTCCCACCCCCCCCCCCTCCCGAAATAGGAATTTTATAGTTGCCAGAAAAATTCAAATTAGAAAACAATTATCTGATTTAAGGTTTTCTTCCATTTAAATTTGGGATTTGGTAGCTACCTAAAAAATTCCTGACATATTTGCATGTGTTTGATCAACCGGTTTGGACCTAAGTTTTTTATCTCAGTTTTTTTTTTTTTAAAGTTAACAAAAATTATATAAATAGTTTTTGAAAAATTAACCAACTTCTAACCTAAAAATTCCATTTCAAACCGATGCACCAAATAACTTAGACACGACACGCAGTGTGAGTCTTCTTCCATCGTAAGTACTTGTGTGCTTCAATCATGGACAAAAGGGAATATATCCCAAAAAAGGCACATCACCATTGAAAAGAAAGATTCAAACGACGGAAAATGAAAATCCAAATGAATTTGAACTTAACACTACATGCGAAAAGGGAAAAATATATATATATATATATATATATATTTTCAACAAAACCCAACTGTTTTGGTTACAAATTACATTAATGTAGAAGAAAATAAGACCACTTTGGTTATAAATATTTGAAGTAAATGATATATTTATAATAACTTATTTATTTATTAGTATATGGTCTTATTTATTTATTAGTATATGGTTTAATTACTAGTGGTCTTATTTTATATAAGATATACTCCTAATAAAAGAGTAAATAAATCTTTTTCTTAAATTGGATAAATTCCAAATACTACTTATTTCGATCAAAAAATAATAACAATAAGAAAATTGGGATGGTGATGCAAACCTTCCTAGTGCTAACTACTCTTTTAAAGATGATGATGATGACGACGACGACGCCGATAACTTGAATCATGAAGCCGATGTAAGGAACCTTCGTAGTCTTATATCATACAAACGTGTATTCGATTTTTCAATAAATAAATAAATAAATAAAAGTTCCGATTGATTAGAGTTTTAGAAAAATTAATTTCACGAAATATGAACACGCTGCTGATTAAGTTAAATTTTATATGAATTAAGTTAAATTTTATTTGAATTTCTTATCTAATAGTGTCCTAGTGCTGCTAGGTAATTAGAATCCTAACCCACTTAGAAGCTTGGAATTTTTCTATTTATACATTCTCCTACTCACTTTTAATCACACTTCTTCATTCTTTTCTCTCTTTATTTTTTACCGTTTACTCTTTTAACTCTCCAGATTGTTGTTTACTTTCACCATCATGGAAGAAGACAGATTTAATGGTATTGAAGCTCTAAGAAAAGAATTTGAGGCTTTTTTAACAAAGGTTGAGCTTCATTTCGGAGGTGATTCTGAGGATAAGATTGAAAGCTTTTTGCAAGTTTTGAAACGTGTTGTTAGGGGAATTAACGAAGATAAAAACGCAGCTTGTGATCGTATCAAGAAAATTTTTGGCGGTCACGATGACGTAGTAAAAGATTTTCAGAGGCTTTTCCTGGAAGAAGTATCGGATAACGAGTTTGAAACCTGTACGCCAAGTTACCGATTTTTACCGCAAAAGGGTCCAAGAAGTCGAACCAACTCTGTTGATCTTGCTAGTAAAGTATTGAACCGTACATGTGTTTTGGTACCTTCAAAGGACAATTCGAAGTCCATAAAAAAAAGTGATTTAGAAAAAACCAAGGATCGTTTAGAGGACGACAGATTCGAGATGGACGTTTTGCTCGGACGTTTGGAATCGGCGGCTAAGAAGGCAGATGAGTTGTCCAAGAAACTCAAAAACTCTGAGTTGGATATTAAAAAGTCGGTTCAAGAATTTCTGTCTCCTCTGAACTTAAGCTGCATTAAACAGTTATATCAAAAAGACAGCTCAAGGATGATAGAATTGCTTAATGAAGACCCAATTACGGTCTTACCTGTTATCTCTTATCGGATGAAGCAAAAACAAATTGAAGGTGCAAATTTTAGAGATATTAATATGCGAATTAGGGTGTAATTATTCATAAATAATTGTGTTTTTTTTTTTTTCAACCCTTCAATTAGTTGTATACTACTCAAATTACAACATGAAAGTTACAAAAAGTTATTCTATCTTTCAACTTCTACGAAGTTCAGTTTCTTATCAATTATGCGCATTAATAGTCAACAAAGAGGTGAACATGTATACTCTATTGGGTTGGTATGATATATGTTTAGAATATGTACACTACTAACTGATTTTCGTATGAAAATTTTCATTAGATAAACACACCAAACACATGTTCCAAGGAGTATAGTATACAAGTGAAGAAATATATACGTTTATACCACTGTTTTACCTTCACAAACATCGCAGATTGTGTACCCAAGGCCTTCACAATAAGGACATTTTGTTCCCTCATCTACCCAT
This sequence comes from Ficus hirta, assembly GCA_038430175.1. NCBI lineage: Eukaryota > Viridiplantae > Streptophyta > Magnoliopsida > Rosales > Moraceae > Ficus > Ficus hirta. The sequence goes on along the minus strand of CM076593.1, from coordinate 7,026,228 downwards.
TCCAAAAACTGCATGGTTAAACTGAAAACATAAGAACTAATTCCATGATAATTATGACTATTAGATTACCCAAAAAAAAAAAAATAATAGGTGAATAAATAACAGCATGATTTTCACCTGGGGTTCAATGTTTGGTTCTCCTGTTCCGTCACATTCTGCAACAAAGAAAGTGGTTCATATTTGATTATACACTCAGGACATGTTTCGTAAACTGTAATGAAAGGTAATGTGAAAAATAAATGTAACAGGATTAGAACCTGTACACATTAGCCGACCCTCTCCGCGGCAAGCGAGGCACTTGGTTGCGGATTCTTTAGTCTTGCTCTTGCTTTTACCAACAAGCCTAGAAGGTTCTTCCCATCTGTTTTCTCCAAGAAGAAAAACACGATGTTTTGATACCTCTACTCCTGTAACGCCCTCATCTTTCACAACTGTTTGCTGAATGTTAGAAATCTCAGTTACGGATGAAACTGCAGCTCCGTTTGCACCTTCCTAAACAGCACAAAAACCCCAATTACATTTTGCATTTAGTCACTCCAATAAAGATAAGGGTATCTAAAAATTTGAACATAATTCCTAGAAGCAAGAAACCAGTCTAATGTAGGCCAGCCGAAAACGAAACAAACGCTAACGCTACTTCCGAATTCACATGACTACGCTCTAGTTGTGATATCGTTCTGGGCCATGATTGTATCAAGAAGCTTATAGGATACCTTCAAGCCATGCAAAGTCTACTTGACTACGGTTGAAGTTAAAACCACTTACCAAATCAACTAAGATAATTTCAAAACCAAAATCATAATTGAAAGTATCCTTAGAAGCATTGTTATTTCCACGCACCTTTGGTTCTGCATTCAGTTTCGAGCTACCACCCTGAATTGGCCCCGTAAACAGAATTTCAAGAAGTTCTTCAGTCATTATCCCGTCTTCTCGGGCACCTAAGCTGGCCTGTCATACACAAGTTCATTTACAAATCAACCCCATTTCATCTACATTGTTGGGTTCTATTTCACAAAGAGACCAGTCTTAAAATTTCTCCTTTTCTTTTTATTAAAACCCACATATCAAAAGAAATTTGCAACATACTTGCCAAGTCTTTACGGCACGTTCAGTCCCAGTTGAAAAGCTAGAGAATTCAACGTCTTCCTCACCCGAGTAAAATCCTAATTTTTCCAAAGCTTCCTGTCACAATCACATTTTAATAAAAAAATTTCAAATCTAAAACACATCCAAATTCCTAACTCAAGCAATACTAGTGGCCTGACCCGTAAATCCTATTGTGAAAAAGTTGCTCAAATTTCTGCTTTTTCTCGAGTACTCGACGTTCAACTTTACACAATAAACACATATAAGAGAAATTAACATAACAACCACAACAACAAAATAATTATAATTTGCACCAATGTGTCATAAACTATTCGTCATTCTCAAATTTGACCTAAATTTTTTTGAATTTGGCATTTAAGGTCCTAAATTTGACAATTTTTGCGACGTCAATTAGGATCCCAAATGCCAAAATTTAGAAATTCAGGATACAATTTGCCGACAAATGAAAATTTCAAGTGCATATACACAAAAATCGTAGGCCATTTTCTTCCATGAGTTATCGTTTGACATCACAATAAATTTTCAAATTTAACGTCCTATTTCTCAAAATGAAAAATTCAAAGAGATAATTTAAAAAAAAAAAAACTCGCCTTTCTAATTTGATTTCAGATTGCAAGAGCAGACCTGCATAGCTCGAACTTCTTCTCCTTCCGATCCCATCCTCAGAGCATTCCGCTTCTTCGCGGCCTCTCCATCGGAAACTCTAACCACTTTCTCCACCACCACGACCTCCTTTTCTATCTCCTTCTCCTCTTCCACGATCTTCATCTCCTCCAACACCCTCGGACCCGCCGTCGAGCCACTCTCGGCGATCAAGCTCTTGTCCTTCAGAGCCTGAATCAGACCAGCGATGTCGATAACATTCTCGGAAACTCCCGAACCTTCCATGGCCTGAATCCGGCGCTCGAGCTCGGCGATCCGGCGGAGGAGGTCATCGCACTCGCGGAGCCATCGCTGCTCTTCACGGAGCCACCGCTGTTCCTCGCGGAGCCACCGCTGCTCCTCGCGGAGCCAGAGGGCGTCTTGGCTGTCGAATTGGGAGTGGGAGGGGTCGGAGGCGAAGCAGAGAAGTGACTTGAAGGTGAGAGAGCGTGATGAGGAGGGGAAAGGTGTGGAGGTGAAGATATTTCGAGGTTTGGAGTGAATTGGAGGAGAGGGAAAGAGAGGGAGAGAGGAAGAAGAAGACATTGTTGAAGGATTTGAGAGGTTTTCTCAGAGATTTGTGTCTCTGTTTAGAGTGAGAGAGAGGAAGAAGAAGATATTTTTGTGTGTTTGGTTGGTGGGAAAATTCGAACCACACGTTGAGGTGCACAGGTGGCGGGAACGTAATCTGATGGGCTTACGTGGGCTGTTGGATGAAAAATAAAAACTAATTTTGTTTTTAAAAAATAAATTAATATCAGATATTTCACTTAGAAAAGGGTCATTTACCTTTTTATATTTTACCCTATACCTTACGTTTTGAAATTTTATATTTTTATACCATCAAATTCATACTATTTATTGATCAATATGTAATTTTAACCGAAATTATCCAAAATACCCTAAAAAGAAAAACTAAATTTAAGTAGTTTTTACCTTTTTATACCATATATTTTACTTTTATTTAGAAAGTATATTATACATTTTAGAATTCTTTAATTGTGTATCATTCTAATATATGTAATACATATATCTATTTTTTTCTTCAATCATCACTTAGTTTGATCTCAAAAATACCCTCAAAATTGAAGCTAAAAAATAATTTCATAAATTTAAACTAAGGATATTTTGGACGTCTTAAAGTCCAAATAAAAAATTGAACAGAGAGCACATTACATTTAATACATTGAACATAACATCATAATATAAAAATACATTACTTCAAAATATATAAGGTATACTTTTTGAGTGAAGCAAAATACATGATTTAAAAGGTGAATGATCTAAATCTTAGTTTTTTAAGGGTATTTTGGGTATGGTTAGATTAAAATTAAGTGTTGTTCTAGAAAAAGTAAATATTTGTATATTAATTAAAATCTAAAAGTATAAAAATGTGAAACTTCAAAATACAATTTATACTTTCTGAATAAAAGCAAAATATAATTTATACTTATTTGAAAAAAAAATGTGAAACTTCAAAATACAATTTATACTTTCAAAATAAGAACAAAATATATTATTAGGCTAAATAACCCATTAGAAATAATCTTGTTCTCCCTCAGTTCTAGCTCTTACGTATTAGGCTAAATAATCCACTAGAAATAATCTTGTTCTCCCTCAGATTATCCTATATATTATTTTTTTGAAAGGACTATCTTAGTTATTAGGATATTATCATCTTTAAGAAATAATTTTGTTTGAAAAAAAAAAAAAAAGATATTTCTTAACGTTAAAGAAATAATTTGTTTTGAAAGAAATTGAACACTGTCAATGATGTAATTATAAAGAGCAATGTAGTTTGCTTGTATAAAGATGACTAATTATTTAGTTGCAAAAGATGCATGTGTACTTTTTTCAAAAAAAAAAAAAAAAAAGAAGAAAAAAGAACACAAACTAGTTAATAATGATGAGAAATATTTGAGCGCCAATATTGCCACGGATATACAAGAATTCGTGGTAGGACATGATTTGGCAAAAATATAATAAAATAACATAATTTATGTGCAGAACATAAAGGATTGAGAAAGTCATGCAACTGTATTAAAATAATGATTTGATGCATTTTCATTATTTAGAGAGCTCAGAAAATATATAATGCATTAAAATCTAACAATAAACAAATATAAATCACAGTAGAACCTCCAAAATGACCATTATTATCTGCTTAGCACACAAATTTCTTCCCCAGCCACGGTGCCTTACCATGCTTTACATTCCACAAAAAGAAAAAAAAAAAAAAAAAATTGTAGGTATGAAGAAAGCTTTTCCACTAAAGAAAATTCCTCCTTGTTCTGGCCACCAGTGTCGGGACGGGAAAACTCGGATTACCTAAGAGCTCTACCTGTGTTTAATACCACAGAATAATAAGCAGTTTTCATATAAACAAATGCTAAACCGGTCATGAGATGCATCTTCAGAAAGCAAATCTACTCGAGGTCCAAAGGCAACCTGGTCGTCTTCCGACATTTCAAGCACTCATTAGACAGCTCTCCATAAAGCTTAGTCAAGTTTGACATTTGAATAGAGAAGGGTATCCCTTGTTAGTGGCATATTCAAAAGGAAGTGAATCTGCATAGAAGCGAAGCAAAAATTATCAGATGGACTAATCATCGTCGTACAAAGTTACTGAATCTCAGGAACACTTCAAAATAAGCAACAACATTGGTGAATTAATGGTTCTAATCAACACTTCCAACTTAAGTTTACATAAATATAGTCAGGTCCTTTTTTTTTTTTTTTTGGGTCTACTCCGATTTCCATTCCTTTCTATAATGTATCAATAAGTGTTCATTGATAAGTAATCTTACCCCCAAAAGTGTTGCAATGAGCAGTATAATTCCTGTGATCCAAGCAAGGGTCCGCCTAACCAGTAACACATGTTTAGTAACTTCACGTGAGGTTTCTGTTTCTTCCAGCCAACGTGCAGATCGCTGAGGGGCAAACACCACATCCAACACCTTGCCCGACTCCGTTGAAGCTTCGGCACCATAGCAAAAGATAACTCCAACGATTTGACCTGCCATCATGTTTCTACTAATCATTAAACAGGAAGAGAGAATAAAAGTTTCAACAACAACGTTGAACTAAGCAAATGTAATTGTTGACTCTTGAAAAAAGGAAAAAAAGAATGCAATGCTACGGTATAATCCAGTTCAGGGAAAGTATCTGGCACATATTTCAGCCATAATCTTTCAGTAAGCAGGAGTTACTTTCAAACAAATAAGCAGAATGAAACCTATTATTCATATTGTAAGGCAGTTCCATATGCAACACGTTTATCTTAATGCTTATGCAAGGACCTCAGGAAAACGACAAGATAAAGCTGAAATATCAGAAAACATAATAATATCTCGATCAAGATTGCTGACCTTTGTATGCGTCTTGCAATGCAGTGTACATCTTCGACAATGTAGCAAGTAGTAACTCCAATCCTTGTTGAGAAATACCATCAGGTCCATATTGCTCTTGCAAAACCTATTATCATGATTTAAAATAACATTTGAGGAACTAGATTAATGAAAATAAAATATACCAACATCACCGAATACATACACACTAATCAGCATACAATGTCCGTGAATGTGGACAAACAACATGTAATTTAAGAACATTATCAGGCTTTGAAGAGGTGTAAAAAAGAGGGAGAAGCTATTTTACCTTAATGCCATCAAAAGAGCCAGTCAACAACTCAGCCGGACCATGCGTACCATGAAATAGATCTTCATGCATCTCTATTGCCCTCCTAAAATTGCGGATAAGAGACAGAACACTCAAAGTGAATTCCCTGTCTGCTTTCTGCAAAATAAATCAACAAATAAAAAGAAGAAGAAGAGGGATGTTATCCTTCCATTAAAATGCCAAATATCAATTTAACAGAACCTAGAGAAAAATTGCTATTTCACTTGGACATAGATGGTGAATATCACCTTTGATAATTGAAGCTTCATATTAGCACCAGTGGCCAAGGGAATGATCAACTCTCCTTCCAATGGTTCCTCAGTCTCAGACTGATAGGTTCCGCCAATCCAAGATGCCTAAAATGGCATGAAACAGAAACACCAAATACAGTGTCACATATTTGAAAAGCAAAAATGAACGAAGCAACAACGTAGACAGATAACTCCAAATCTATGAGACATCACTCACAAAATTTCTAATTTCTTTGTCGGTGATATCTGCCAATGGTTCATCCAAAGAGATTACAGCTACTTCATTTTCGTCTGTGACAAATCAAAATATTACCGAAAGTCCAAATATGTTAAAAATAGTAAAAACTTCGCAACATGTCCATTTGGTCTTTCCTTTATGCATGTCATGAAGTACCTGGAAGTTGAATCTCAGCTTTCTCCGAACCAAAAACAATCTTACTACTCAGGGCATTGCTAAAGATGCCATCATCTTTTGCCAGTAGATTAGAATCTGCAGGTACAAAATATTCACGTCAATACTAGCTCCCACCATAAAAATGGAAAAGATAAATTAAATTAAATGCTTAATAACATCAAATGCAGAGACCATCAACTCCTGTAACTTCCAGCATGAAAACAGCACGAGGCCTATTGAATGGATTAGGCACAAGAACTTGATTCAACTGCCAAAAAAAATAAAAGAAAAAGAAAACAATATCATGAACCAATTCCGACAAAATTTAGAGATGGGGAACACTGGGTAACTAATTTCCAATGAACCTAACCTTAGATGAACTAGCTGCAGAAAGTGTAGAAGGTGGTGCAAATCCAAGCAAGACCGAGACCGCAGCACCAGCTTCTGCGTCCACAATTGAGTGGAGCTGTAAAGTCAAATATTGGTAATTAGAAATCATGTGGGGAAGGCAAGCGGTGCAAGATCAAAGTATTAAGACAACAGCAAAGACAACTGTATACTAGCAATGACTTATTTTTACGACCTCAATAAATCTATGCAATGCAAGCACAAAGTTCGAATATCATGATGGAATTCGAGCATGATTGTGATACAGCAAACGGATGGCAATCAAGGAACTTCTAGAATCTTCTCATGTCAATCATCGCATATAAAAATTCAGTTACATTCCGAGACTAGCAAAAATTAACAGCGAATGCGGCTTCAATCTAACATGAAAATCACTTATTTCTGTTCGGTAAAAGTTCTACACTCAAGAACAATTGTGCACATACACACGTACAACGTATTCAAGGAACAACCTTTTTAAGTCAAAGAATGGTAGCAATTGGATAAACTGCTCAAATCAATAGAAATGTGATCTGGTATTAATTAGTATCTAATAACCACCGCACAATTTCAAGCTCAAACTTATACAATTCCAATCCCACATATAATTTCACAGCCTTGTTCCAATCTACTTCTAATTTCTTCTATTCTCTGACCAAATCACATAAATATAAGGAAAAATAGCAAAACCCTCATCTGTATTTTAAATTTATCGAAATGTCGCATTCTATCTTATGTTTTCAGGAATTTGAACTTATCTCCTACGTTTTACAAACCGTGTTAAAACTATTTCGTATGTTTCATAAATCGTGAAAAACCTCCCCAGAAATTGTGAAAAACCTCCAACAGAAAATTCACAGTTATACATAGATTTTCTCGAACCGAATTCTACATAAA